>OY987336.1:25589728-26789728 GCA_963920685.1 Polydrusus tereticollis
ATTATCTTTTGATATTTCATTTACCATATCGGAGAGAACCTTTGATCTAGTTTTTTCCTCCTCATACCTTGCATTTAAAAATTCCATAGATTTTCTAAGCTCCCTCAGCTCCCCTTGAAGCTCCCTGATCAACGTTTTAAGTTCCGGGTCCTCGCTATTTGTTGCGCCCTGCGAAAACAGTATGGATCTACGGCCACTGTTACTATACGATCGTTCTTCCACTTCGCTACACTCCGCACAATTCCTTGGGGATTTATCAGCCTGCATGAGCCTAGCATCCACTTCAGAAACATTTCCACATTGTAGATGAAAATGCCCTCTGCACTTAACAAAGTATATGAATGGTTAAATAATAACTCTCTACAGTTAAACATAAGTAAAACAAAAACAATGCTTATAAGAAATTGTAAAGTAAATAGAGCGAGCAATTTAAATGTAAAAATTAACAATATAGCAATTGAAACTGTACATACATTTAAGTATTTAGGTTGCATAATTGATGAGAATCTTAAATTTTCTGAACATTGTAGGTACAAAACAAATAAAATAGCAAAAAAGGTGAATTTGTTAGGATGTAAGTCAAAAACTTTAAGTTATTGGGCAAAATTAACAATCTATAAAACAATAATTGTACCACACTTCTATTTTGGTTCAGCTCTCTTGTTTGTGATAAATAATTCAGAAATTAATGTATTACAAAAAAAAAATAAGGCTTTAAGAATCATACTAAACTGCAACAGATATACTAGGCGAGATGATATATTAAAATGTACAAATGTATTAAATGTAAAACAAACCATAACCTGTAACACTTTCATTTTTATTTATAAAATGTTACATCAGCTAGTTCCTAAACATTTATCAGATGGTATTACATTTGTCAGAGATATTCATGAATACAACACTAGGTTGAGACATAACTTTTACCTACAAAACGTAAATACTAACTATCATCAAAATAATCTGTACTATAAGGGTCTAAAACAGTATAATGAATTACCTGATTATATTAAAGAATGTAAAAATCTAAATAGCATTAAATGAGAATGTAAGCAAAATGTAAAGGCAACAGTGCCTATATAGGTTTGACCGAGGGTTTGACAAAAAAACTTATACTTATTATATATATTGATATGACAATGAGAATTTATGTGTTTAATTTGTTTAATTTAGACATAAGTACCTACTATTGTTTATAATTTATAATTTGTAATTTGGCTAGCCAAGTGCTAATAATAAAGACTATTAGGTATAGTACAAAATTCAAAAAGAATATGTTCAAAATGATAGGCTCAAGAGTGGTTGATTGAACGAAGACAACTTTCCCACATAAATCAATTATTAGTTCAGGTTAGTTAATTCTTTAAGCATATTAATATATCTGCATAGGCTGTACTATTCTTGTTGTAAATAAGAATGCTCTGCAGACTAGTGTGTAGCTAATCTTTCAGAGACACGGATGGTTTCAATTTTTGATAAAGCTCTACTCATATAAATTGACAAATTTTGCAAAGTAGTGCTACTTTAAAAAATCTTCTGCCATTGCCATACTCAACAGCATCGGATTAGTAGGTAAGTAGGTACTTACACAAACCTTTGGTTTAGTCGAAACCAGAGCGAGCCGTTATATGAAACTGTTACCAAAATGTTTACTCATTCTACAAGCAGACGATTTTAAACGGACCAAAAAAACAGGCAAAGTTGTCAGGCATTACAATATGTGATATTGTGGAGTTACAAAGAAGACAACCAGCTATGGGATCAGCAAAATTACCTACCTAATCTGGCCCGTTTCCTCATCGTCACTGTGCTCAGTTTTTATTTTTAATCCTAATCTATTTAGTTTTTCTTTATTAGAAAGTACGTCTGTTGTATCGCGGCATGAATTATTGCTGTTTTCCCACCAATCACACATGTTCAGAAACAAATTAAGTTCAGCTTTATTGCCAACATATGGGTGTCACGGGTAAATGGAACACAGACGGCACAGATTAACAAATTTAAACACAAAACTCAAAAACTTAAATTTAAATCAAATTTCGCAAATTAAGGTTATAGTCTTAGTCTTAGTTTTGTTGTTGTTGTTTCTAGGAATGGCACTGCTCCTTTACGGGCAACTTGCCAGCTCATTCTGGGCGGGTTGATATTGTCTGGTTTTGCACCATATCATACCCGCGAGTTTTATGCTGTGGAGTAAAGAAAACCTCCACCGGGGTTGGTTACCCGATCTTGGTTTTAAGTGATTATGTAATTGCCGTGAATAACTTGAGAAGATGGGGTATTAGTTCAAACGGTACAACAAAGGATACATATAGTTGACAGCCACAGGGTATATAGCCGCCACCGTCGACCTTTAGCTTGCTGAAAAAATGAATAGAACAATAATCAGCAAAATTTCATAGTTTTATTTTATTGAAAATCAGGAATTTCAATAATACTTTGATTCTAAGTTCGGTAAGATTTGAAAGAATAGTGCATATGTTTAGAGGAGGTTGAAGACCCAAAGTGACTAGTTCCTGATAGATGTCAAAGTTTGGAATAAAGTTAATTGGGCACTCTAGTAAAATATGTTCCAGTGACTCTAGTTGGCCACATTCACAATTTGGATCTGTTTTTATGTTAATTTTATAAAGATGGGAGGATGTCAGGCAATGGCCTGTGCGCATTCTTATTATTGTCGTGATATGTTTGCGGTCAATGAATTCAAAATCGGTGAACCATCTCTTTGTAGGGAAGGAGGATACTATCCTTGAGTAGAAGATTCCTTTGTATTTTACTGAATTTTGCCAAAACTTGTTGTGTTCGTCAGTGATTCGTTTCTTAATAATACTTATTACTTCTGACTTGTCCAAATCCATTTGGAGTGGGACGTTTAGGCTTGCGCCTATTTTAGCTAGTTTATCTGCCTTGTCATTCCCTTTAATTTGTGAATGTCCCGGGATCCATGCAATAGTTATGTTCGAGTCATTACTATTTGCAATTAAGAGAAGTCTTTTAGTTTTTAGAGATAGGTAATCCCTGCTTGGGTGTAAATCATTTTTCTTGATTTTTCCTATGGCCCCTTGGGAGTCTGAGAAAATAATAACATTTTTTATGCCCCTCTTCAACACCACCTTAATAGCTTCATATATGGCAGTTACTTCGGCTGTGCAAATGCCAAGATTATTTGGAAGCCGAGAAGAAAAATCAAAATTAATTTGTGGAATATGTATTCCGAAGCCAACCCTTGAATGATCTTTTGACGCGTCTGTGTATACAAAAGTATGCGAATTTCTGTATGGAGATGAAGCGATTAGGAAATTTTGAGTTTGGGGGTTTTCGTCTTTCCTTATATTTAATTGAAGTATTTTAATAGGCTTTGTTAAATGTTCAGTTCTTATTTCAAATATGGGGAGATTGTCTGATCTGTGCAAAGTTTTGACATGGGGAAGGAAGTAGTTATATGCTTGTACTAGATAAGGTTCATCTTTATTTTTCCAGAAATTTGCATTTCTCGCACATAGGGTTCTTATATGGTAAATTATAGGGATTAGGGGGTGGTTATTAATTACTATAATTTTACTTAGAAATTTAACTGCAAGGAGTTTTCTACGATGCTCTAAATCCATTTCTGCAGCTTCTGCCAGGAGCGTGTTCGTAGGGGTAGATCGCATACAGCCCAAAGCCACTCTTATTCCCTGCATCTGTACTGTCTCCAATTTTTTTAAATAGACCTTGCTGCATGGTTTGCTAAAGATCGAACCGTAATCTAAATGAGATTTAATAAGCCCATTATAGGCCATTAGGAGGGTCTTGGGGTCTGCCCCCCACCATACCCTGCAGAAAGCCTTCATTATATTAATTCCTTTTTGTGCTTTTGTGGTCATTAACTCTATATGCTTATTCCATTTTAAGTTTTTATGTAGGATCATGCCCAGGTACTTGATTTCGTTCTTGTAGTTTAAGTTCGTTGTATTTATTACTATTGTGTAAGGGTTTATGAGTCTTGGGTTTTTGGTAAAAAGAACGGGTTCACATTTTGTGGTAGATAGTTTTAAATTGTGATCTTTAAGCCAGTTGGACAATATGTCCAGTGTGTCATTAATAATTTTTGTCATTTCATACAAATCTTTTCCCTTGATATATAAAACGAAGTCATCAGCATAGCCGATTATTTTGACCCTGGGGGGAGGCAGAAAAAATATATCTCTAATATATATGTTAAAAAGAAGGGTGCTCAAAGGCGATCCTTGCGGAATGCCGGAGTTGACTTTGGTTGGACCCATATATTCGCCATTTTTGTTTTTTGAGAAAAGAATTCTTTCTGATAAAATTTTTAAGATCAAATTTGACAATTCGATTGGGATGCTCGCCCCTACTAGTTTATTGTAGAGCTTAAATATGTCTACGTGGTCATAGGCAGCCTTGATGTCAAGAAATACTGCAAGTATATAGAGGTTTTCGCCAAAAGCTAAAATAATTTCCGAGGTTAGGAGGGCTTGAGCATTTTGTGTACCTTGAGCTTTCCTGAAGCCCGTTTGTGCCCAGGGGAAGTACAACTTGTTTTCCAGGAGCCATTCAATTCTGTTTTTAACCATTATTTCTAGGGTTTTTAACAAACATGATGAGAGTACTATGGGGCGATAACTATCTAGCAGTGACGGATCCTTGCTTGGTTTTAGGATGAAGAAGATGTTGTACTGTTTCCAGGGTAGTGGGAGGTGTTTCCCTGTTAGGATTTGATTATATATTTCAACTAGGGCCACTTGTAGCTTGATAGGAATGTTTTTCAGCATTAGGTAGGAAATTTCGTCCATGCCTGTTGCTGAATGTTTCTTATTTTTTAATGCTGTGTTTAATTCTTCGATGGTGAATAGTTCTGTTTCACCTTGTTGAGAGAGTTGGGGAATGAAGTCAGTGCTTGCTAATGTTATCGACATGTTTTTTAGTAAATCTTGGCGTAAGGAATCTGAAATGTCTTGGCTTTGTTGTTGAGATCGAGAACCCGAAAAGGCTTTGATTTTATTCCAAACATATTTTAAATCGGAGTTTCTGTTTAATGACCCGCAGAAATTTATAAATTTTTTTTTCTTTTTACTTCTAAATGCCCTTTTTGTTGAAGCGATCGTTTTTTTTGCCTCCAAGTAGTTGTCCATATTAGGGTTAAGTTTAAAATTATGTAAGACTGCTTTCCTTCTTTCAACCAATAGGGAACATTCGTCATCCCACCAAGGGTTATTTATCTTAATACAACTGCTGTTGACTGTTTTAGTTGGTATAGTCTCTGAGGCTGAATAATTAAGAATTTGGTTAAATTTAGTGTGATCTATTTCACGCTCCGAAAGTCCTATTGTTTCTATAGTTGCAATATCATAAAACCGATTCCAGTCTGCCTTGTTAAAATTTCGTACTTGGTAAGGGTTAAAATGAAAGTCTAAGAATTCTTCAGTGGGATTTAATTCCAATATTGTGGGGAAATGGTCGCTGTTTGCACAGTCGGGGAGCACACTCCACTTGGAAGTTGTGGCAAATAGGGGGTCTATAATGGCAATATCGAGGGGGTTTTGAGTATTTGTGTGAAAGCTAGTGTGAGTTCCATTACTTATCAACATGTGATTGTTTTCATTTAAAAATTCCATCAGGACCCTACCATTTTGGTTTGTGGTAGATCCGTTCCACGACCTGTGCAGCGCATTTAGGTCACCCATGAGTATGCTAGGGCCCTGAAGGTTGTCAAATATGTTATTAAGAATGTTTTTTTTGAGGTCATGCTGGGGTGGACAGTACATATTGATAATATTGAAATTTGTAAGTTTAATGATAATAAATTGAAGGCGATCTGATCCCGTGGGTGCTTGGTTTTTTATTGTTGTAAAATTAATATTGTCTTTGACGCAAATAGCAACTCCACCATAACCGTCCTCCCGATCTTGTCTGATAATATTATATGATTTGAGTGTTAATCTTTGAGTAGACTTAAGCCAGGTTTCATTTAGAAGGATTATGTTTGGTTTTACTTCTTTAATTAAGTTAATTAGGTCTCCTTTACTTGTGAAAAGGCTTCTAATATTCCATTGTAAAATTTTTAGATTTTTTAAAAAAATTTTGTTTGTAGGATTGAAGATGCTATTGGGGTGAACCTTCCCAATCCATTAGGGGACCTATGGTATCTTGGGAACTTAAGGTTTGAATAAGATTTATAAGTTTTTCAGGGGGTGTTTTTTCTAATAATGATTTTAATGTTTGATAAGTGTTGTAAGATGCACTATTAGGCAGTGGTATATTGAAAGAAAGCGCAGTGCTTTCTGAAGAATCGCTTATATTGGGGTGTGTTTGTGAGGGGACGTTATTTTGTCTTTGATTTTTGGTGTTTTGGAAATTCGGTAAACGAGAGTTGGGAAAAAGAAGAGCCTCATTATGGGCAATTCTATCAAAACCCCCTTGAGTTCTTTTATTGTTATTTGCTACAGAGACCATCTGGTTGTATTTCGGGTTAGAATTATCTCTAAAATTAACACTTCTTCTTTGTGATGGAGGTATTGCATTTAATTCCTTGGTATTATTTTTGTTAGAGGAAGAGGGAAGTTGAGGAAAATCTTGAGGGTGAGGCGTATATTCGCTTGGAGCATATGATTTGGGGCACATATTAGCAGCGTCAAAAAATGTTATATTTTCATAGGCCATCAGTCTTTTGATGTCTCGTTGTCGGTTAAATTCAGGACAAACTTTAGCAGAGCTCCTGTGCTCCTCGCTTTTACAGTGCATGCATTTTGTGACACAAGAGTAGGTAGTTGTTTGGTTGACATTTAGAGTGGAGTGAGTATCCTCCTCCCCACAATTAAAGCATTTTTTTAACTTATTTTTGCACAGCTTTTTTGTATGTCCGTACAGTAGGCAATTGTAACATTGTGTGACGGGCGCTACATAGGGTAGAACATTTTTTCTAAGGTTGTAGAAGGCAATAGTTTTGGGTAGTGTTACCCCTTTAAAAGTAATTAAAACTGTATTTGTCGGCACATAATTTACTAGAGTTTTGTTTTCATCATTGGTGGAAAAAACTTTTCGATTAAGTCTAATAATATCAATGGCCTCGAAAGGAGAACTAATTGAGTCCATCAATTCTGTTATTGAAATGTCCTGGTGGACCTGTCTGACGATGCCTTTGCAGGTAATAAAGTTATAAGGCACAAAGATTGAATAGCCTTTTTCATTTAATTGAGGATTTTCAATGAATTGGTTGGCCGTTTTGTAGTCTCCAAATTCAACAGATAGTCTGTTCATACCTTTATTGTTAATGTTTTTAACGTTGTTTAATTTTAGGTTGAATATTTCCTTGGCGATTTTTAAGTCATTAAATCTGCCTATATTATTACCTGATTTTTCGTTTGATTCTATAAATACGACAAAAGGTCCTTTATCAGTTGGGCTATATAGTTTGGGAATTTTTTCATTGCGTTTGTCGACAGAGTCAGTCAAGGTCGACGCGGGCATTTCATTATTTTCGTTAGTGTTTTTTTTAGTAAGATTAGGTTTAAAGCGTTTTTCTGGGATTTCTGGGGATTTCAATGTCGAATGTCCTATAATTTTGTCTATTTCGGAACTAGTCCAGTTCGTTTTACTTTTGTTTACATGACCCCCTCCGGGGTCATCGCGGTCTTCCATAAACTAACCAAGAGAATTCGTTTTTATCAATGAATAAAGAATAGTTCTTATACAAAGGAAAAATTTATGTTTCAACAAACTACGAATCGACTTACCAATACTGCAGACAAAACACACAAATATCACACGCCACACCAATAGGTTATTTATCAGTATTTGCGCTGAGAAAAAACACAGCTGCTTCAATCACGTTCTCCACAGCACTGGATTGACAAATTTAAACACAAAACTTAAATTTAAATCTAATTTCGCAAATTTAGGTTATTTCCTACAATATCTTCTGTCTATTCCTTTTTTTTAGGGCAGCCAGCCAAACAAACCCTGGTGTTGGCTTGCACCAGTGAATTTAAGTAAGACTTAAAGCTACGACTATTTTAAATTTACCTTTTCGTTTACACAATGTCGGAGTAAAAAGTTATTTTACACACATCAGACGCTAGAAAAAAAAAACTATTTACAATACCTGATAAGTAAGTGATCGTTTTTCGATTTCAAATTTTCTGGATTTTTTCGACATGTGTACAGTAGGGTATAAACGGGAGGGGGGTTGTAATATATACAAGGTGACATAGAAAAAAGTACAACGCAAGGACCTCCACAGAATAGAGGATCCCAAAAAAATGTAAAAAGTTTATGTGCATTGTTACTGAATCGGTCGTTGACCGGTAGTTTCACGTGGGTTAGTCATGTTTTGATCGCAGCTAAGGCAGCCTTGCAGAATCTTAGGATACTTTCCGAACTAAGAACCACAATACACCCCAACAGCTTCTGACGCTCTATAAGGCCCGAATCGACCATCGCTGGAATACTGCTCACATGTTTGGGACTCTACTCCTAAACATACTCTGACATTGTTGGATTCAATTCGAATAAGAGCCATTCGCTTGATCGACCGCTTTTAAAAATAAATAAAATAAATTAATTAATAAAAAACAAAGGACGGTTGCAATGTTTAGACGAAAAAACCTATTGTACCCATGGTTCTTGTGTTTTTTAATTTTAAGTTTTCACTCTGGAAAGCTAAGTACTTCTCGGTAAGTCCCACAATGTTTTTCTTCTTTTTTCTGTTTTTGTTTTATTGTAATGTGTTAATGTCTATTTTCTTCTTATGAAACTTATTATGATTTTTAGAAAGTAATAATAATATTTTAACTGTAGGTACTTAAAAAATAAATCCTTCCTCTTATGTTAAATTTGTATTGTATGAAGATGCTTTAAAATAAAAGCGAAACGTCGGCATATGGGAAAAAGCTTTTTTTCTTCATTTTTCTGACCCAAATCCCAACAAAACTTTCTTGGAAACATAGTACTGCGGATCGCTAACCTCACTAAGTACATTAAATTTAATTCAAAATCTCTATTATCTGCTTAGGCCCAACCTAAAACATCTTAAAAAAATCAAAGTAAAACAAAAAACATAAATATTATTAAAAATGAAAAAATAATAGAAATTATTTAGATTAACTAGGTATTAGTTTATGAAATAATATTGCGATATTAAAAATAAATAAAATCTGCCTAAACTAGTCATCCAATAAATCAGTAACTCCTACAGTAACGCGAGTTGTTAAAACTATACATATTTGTAGTATTCCTTAAATGCATTTTCATTATTAATTGATTTTAAATAGTTTAGTAAAGGAATAAAATAAAAAACCAGAATGATAGGAAAAGAATAATCTCTTAGTTGGAATGTGGTGGTATATAAAGTGAAATCGGCAGCATTCTCGGTCTAACAAATAAATCATCGGCAAAAGTTACTTTTTCGTAAAGATAGGTTGGTGTATGGGAATTGATAATTCTTTGTAAAGAAACAGAGAAAATGAACATCACGCCTTTTTTCCAATTTGAACCAACCAAATTGCAAATATGATGGGGTTACATGATCTCTTCGTCGGACACACGCAGAAAAGCTCATACACGCGGCCCTGATGTTCCCGATGACACTCTCACGAACTGTCATCTACCATCCAGATAATGCCGGAAAAATGAATGAGCGCGATCTTCAACGCCAAAATATTGTAGTTTTGCAAGTAATAGCTTGTGATCTACACTGTCGAATGCCTTCGAGAAATCCAGCAGTATCAATACGTACAGTAGCCAGCCCATCATCCAAACCCCTAATAATGATATCATTAATATGCAACAAAGCGCTTGTAGTGCTTTATCCACATCCAGGTAAGAGATTCAGGAAACAAACCACAAGCCTTTAAATATAACAATAATTGCTGATGACGACAGACCTCTCCAGCAGCTTAGTTAAAAGTGGCCAAAGACTGATTGAGCTCAGACCATTGAGGTAGAAAGCTCAGACCGTCCATGCACTGTGGATGGATTACTCACTTTGATAGTACAGATTTTTGACAGAGAGTGGACTGAGGAAGCAATATTTTACATAAAATATAGGGTCCTATTTAAAAAAGTAAAGTTGATATTAAAAATTGTACTTTTGAGGCACCCTGTATACTTAAATGTACTCCCCGTAAAAGTAGTTTTTAAACCAAAAACTATTTCTCTTGAAACTTTTTTTGTATCATAAACAGAGAAGAAGATATATTTCGCGTATAAATAGAGTTGAGACACCCTGTATATATCCATATTTTTAAACATCTTACCAGTAGTTTTACTAACTAAAACTAGTCTATAAGACTAACCAATATTGTTTCTCTAATTCTTAAAAACTAAATATTTTAATCACTATATTATTTAATAAATAATATAGTGATAAATATTTCCGCCGTTCTTAAATCAAACTTAGGCACATTAATGAAAAGGTGCTAAGAAAAGCGTTTTCCTAATTATTACTTTTTTTCTAATCCTGTTTTTTACATAATATATATTACCTACATTAGAAATTACACTTGGCAACACCGCTTGCAAAGAGGTATCCCGTACTTTTAGTCAGAAATATCAAAAATTGATAATGACGTTATGTTGATGTTTGCGACGGAAGAATTGCATAACAATAGTTTTAGAATTAGAACAAGCAGTTCCTAAAGAAAAAAATTGGATCATACAGGAAGTTTCCTAACCTCGGTCAAAGAATGAAACTGGTAAATCCTCACGTAATTATTGTAAAGGTATGTTTCTTTCCACGCGGCCGCCGCATGCAGCTGTCGCATTGCGGCCGGGCAGCATCTTGTTCGCCTTGGACGTTATTTTTTCAAATTGTCCAGAAAATGTTAACTATGTGTCGTGTGTCAGATAAGCGCATCTCCCTTGTCTATCCTGTGTGTCCAAGTACACGCCAAGATCTTTAACCACAGTCACCTCTTTTAGAGCAGCATTATATTGATTACATGCTGATGAGGAAACAATTTTCTCGATCTGCTTAACCTCATAAAGCAACAATTGTCGATATTCAGTGACATGCCATTCGGCTGTCCCAAGCAAAAACACAGTAGGGTAAAGTGGTCCATAGTGGGACGTGGTGCATAGTGGGAAATGACGTATGCTGCGAAACTATTTATCGTTGAGGTACAACTATATTTAACGTCGGTGTTGTTGTCACTACCCGAGTATTGTAATTAGCATAAAGTAACTAAATTATGAGAAATAAATCAAGAATTTAAAAACAAGGGTAAGTTTCAGCATAATTTTTTTTTACCGTTTAGCTTTTAGCATGCATGGTTCTCAAGTTATCCAATATTTTCTTTTCGTATTGTAAATATAACCTCAAAATAATGTTGGCTTGCTTAAACTATCTTTATATTTCACTCTAGTTCTACCAGTTCGATAAATTTATGGAGTTCTTGAAAATCGGCTATGTGGTCTATTGTGCGAAAGTATGTGGTGGTGCATAGTGGGACTAATATTTTGTATTTTTAATTTTAGATTTGAACCATGCCAAAAGTGTCACGCACCCAACAAAAAGCCCACTTTAGGCAAAGCGTATTAAATCATGATGAATACGAAAGAAATATGCATGAGGCTGTAGCAGAAGTTGTAGAGCAAAAATCATGTTTGGAAACTGCTGCAAAAAATACAATTTAAGTAAATCCGCTTTGCACAGAAAAGTGCAAAAGTATAAAGCTACAGATGTAGGCGAAAGACCAAATTTTAGTTATGGTCGAAAGCACGGATTTAAATGTATTTTTAATAAAGAAGAGGAAGCACTTCTAACAGAATATTTGATACAGGCTTCACAAATGTGTTACGGGTTGACACTTAACACAACACGTGAACTTGCTTACAAATATGCTGTTGCCAATAACAAAGATGTACCTACCTCCTGGCATGACAGAAAAAAAGCTGGATTAGATTGGATGCATTATTATAGAAAACGGAATACTGCTCTCTCGCTTAGAACACCAAGGGCTACCAGCTTCAACAAACATAACGTGAAATTATTCTTCAACAATTTGCGAGATGTAATGTTGAAATATAAATTTTTACCACACCAGATATATAATTGTGACGAAACTGGGATAACCAATGTTCACAAACCTCCCAAGATTTTGGCGTCCGTTACCCAAAAGCAAGTTGGAAAAGTCACTAGCGCAGAAAGAGGCACCCTGGTCACAATGTGTGCTACAATTTGCGCTAACGGAACATATGTTCTACCATATTTCATCTTTCCTAGGAAGAATTTTAAACAGTTTATGCTTATTGGAGCACCCCCAGGTTCTGATGGGTCCGCCCACACCAGCGGATGGATGACATCTGAGAATTTTCTAAATTACATCAGACATTTTATTACACATGTGCGCTGCAGCAAGGAAGCTCCGGTCGTACTGGTATTAGATAACCACGAAAGTCATTATGCTGTTACCGTGCTTAATTTATGCAAAGAAAATGGAATTGTTCTGCTTACGCTACCCCCTCACTGCAGCCATAAGCTGCAGCCTCTGGATGTCAGCTGTTTTTTTCCCTTCAAAAATTATTATAATAAAGCCTTAGACAATTGGATGCTGAATCATCCAGGTACTCCAGCGTCCATTTACGATATTGCTGGTGTGGTCGGTACAGCCTTTCCCTTAGCAATGACTCCCGTTAATATAATTAAAGGTTTTGAAAAAACGGGAATATCACCACTTAACTCCCAAATATTTTCTGACTCAGACTACATGTCTTCCTTTGTTACGGATAGACCTCCGGCAATTCCTCTTGATTTTCACAATATTAATGTCAATGAAAATATTGAGACACAAGATAACTTCCAAGATCACTTAGCAGAACGTATTACTCCAGCAGCAGATCCAGAACGAGAAGCATCAAACAACATAACTTCAAACAAACCCCCATCACCACAGCCAGGACAATCAAACACAAAGACATTAATTACACCGGAAGCAATTAGACCCCATTTAAAAGCAGCTGAAAGGAAACAATTAAGAAAAGGAAGAAAAAAGGCAAAGTCACTAATTTTGACAGATACTCCAATAAAAGAACAGATAGAAAAAGATTATGAAGAAAGAATGCTGAATCGAAAGCTGATTGAATCGAAGAAAAGGGCTGTTCAGAAGGTTAAACGTAAGGTTTTGAACGATTCAAGTTCGAACAGTGATGTAGATGAAAATATTTGTTGCGATTCGACAGACCTAGAGAGCGATCCTGAAGAAGATTTAGAACTGATGTCCGTAGCAGTAAACGATTATGTGTTGGTTAAATACGAAAAGAAATCTTACGTTAAACATTTTGTTGGGCAGGTTATTCTTAAAGAAGAGGATGATTATCATGTTTCTTTTCTAAAGCGTTTGCCATCTGATAAGTTTGTTTTTCCCGACAAAAATGAAGAAGATATTGTTAGTTCAGAAGATATTGTGATGAAACTGTCGATTCCATTTAAATCAGGCAGCACTAAAAGAGCAGCTTGCCAATATTGTTTTTCAGTCAATTTGGACAAATATAACATCATTTAACCTCATTTTGTATAAATAGACTTTTTCGGTTTTCATGATTTGATACCTAATTACTAAATCCCACTAAGTACCAAGGTCTTTCGCACTATACACCACTGCCTGGTTCATAGTGGGAAAAATGGTATATAGTGGGATTTATTAATTATTATTAACACTAAACGATTTAAGGTTAGTAAATGATAGAATAAACTAATTATTTACCTTCTCATTAGTTATAGATACTTACCATCAGTAAAATCCCTGTATAAAAAAAATTACAGCATTTTTAATTTTTTTGTCCCACTATAGACCACTGACATTTTTGTAAAAAGTGACATTTTTCAATATTTCAGTTGCTGGGTTTCTGACGTACATTTTGGTATTTGAATTATTAAAATCGGTTCATAAATACCGCAGATTTTAGTTTCCCAAAACCTAGTAACTGCCCAACTTTTTCCAAATCCGCACACAAAAACACAGCAACTGCGAATCCCAACGCAAAAACAAAGTAACTGACAGTGCAGTTACTGTGTTTTTGCTGTCCGTGTGCAGTTACTGTGTTTTTGGGTGGGAAATATATTCAAATGTTTATCCCGAAAGATGCCCCCACCATTGATAATACCTAGTAAGAGCGTAAATCAACAGTCGCGACATTTATTTTACCGTTCGTGTATTTTTCTGTTAAAGTTTGTCTTAGTTTCTTTTATGGCATAAGTTTTTGATAAGTGGTATTTAAAAGCACTAACTATTCTATGTTAATGCCCTCTTATAGTAACTTAGCAAGTTTTTTTTACTTTTTATTATTTTGTAACCTTATAAATTGTATAAAATATAAGTTTTAAATTCAGTTATTGTGTTATTAGGATCGAAATAAAACTTATTGTATTTATAAAATACACACAGCAAGTCAAGGGCGGTTTTACGGGGGGGGGGGGGAATAGGGTAATTACTCCCCCCCCCCCTATGAATTCAGAATTTTAAGCATCATCTTTGAAAAAAGGGCGTGGCCCCCAAAAATTTTTCGTCTGCGGCGCTATTTCTTTTCTGACCCCCCTCCCAAACTTATTTTCTGGTTACTTTTTTAAAAAAAAAATTGGGATTTCAAATTACCCCCCCCCCCCACTTTGAAAAGCTAAAACCGCCCTTGACTGAGCCATTCTTAATGTTTACATTAAGTTTGTGACCAATTCGATGACACTGCTGATGAATCTGGAGTCTGCAATTTTGATGTTCGACAATACTGTAATTGAGAAAAACATTATATTAATCGTACGCATTAATTTTTTAGTATTAACTTATGATTTATACATTATTTCGATTAAACCAAACTTATTTACTTTTATTAAAACTAATATCATGGGTACGTGCTGTTTTCAAAACTCTTTAGTCTTTTATTACGTTCTACATTGTTGTGTTGCCATAAAATCGTCTAAGTAGAGTTATATTAATAATAATAATAATAATAGGTTTATTTTAAATAGTTACAATATAATAAACATGTTAATATGTTATTTTTCAATAAACTTATTCATAAATCCCCAGAAGACGTGCTTGTTAGGGGCACATCTTATTTATTTAAAAGTATGTATTTAAAATTATGAATATTTAAGAATATTTCAATAAAAAGTTGCAAGTATTCAATAAACGCTACTTTCTTGATGATAGATTATTAAATTTCTGAAAAAGATTAATTATATAATTTATTTACAGTAGCATTAAATAGCATTCATTAGTTATAGCATTTCCAAAAATATTTTGTAAGCGTTTGCCTCTAATGCAAATGTTTTTATTTTATATTTGATATTTTTTTAATGAAATAATTTTTCAATATTTGTTAGTAAATAATCATTTAAATAAGAGCATAAATATTTAAAAGTTTTTTATCCTACGGAGGTTTTATGGACATTTCATTTTTATAACGTGTATTATGGTTATGGTCTTTAAATTGTATAAGGCTTTTATTTTTAAAAATATATGTTAAAATATTATAAATATAAATTTGTCTAACGTTTATCTTTTTTGTTTCCAAATATAATTCTTTTGAAGGATAAATATAGTCCTTATTAAATATAATTTTTAAATTATAAAAATTTTTGTGAGAAAAGAAATGAATTATTTAAAAAAGCACCATGTATATTCCTACCTTCTGACTGGCTCAAAAAAACGCATTTGCAAAACTTGCCATATTCTACTATAATAGTAGCACACAAACACAAACACAAACGTAATACTTCTCAATACTGGAAAAATAATAACCGATTAGAAAACCCCTCCATTATCATCTGTTCACACGAAACTTACTTAGGTACAATGCGACCATACTGACAACACTGCTTTCAACTTTCCGAGCGCATTCGTGACCGTTCGCAAAAAATAGGAATTTGTAGAAATGGGACAAAATAGCGGTTCCGGCGGTAACTTCATCCCATTGTTAGTATTAGTAATATCTCGTGCACGTCGCGTCATGGACCACATAACTGGACTTGCTATCCGCGCAATCGTTGATCGGAGGGATGTTTTTTTTTATTTTTGTTCAGAGTTTGTTCTCATACAGGTGCGTGAAAATAAGAATAATCCAATTTTAGTGTTGGAATATATTTAAAGTGCTAAACCTTATTGTGCCTAGCTTCGTTCATAGAGTAGTTCCTTTGCACTTGATGTTTATCATATGTTGTTAGATATGTCAGTAATGTCAGTTAACCTAGCATGTGTTTTCGTAACAAGTGTTTGTTAATTAAAGTACATATTATTAAATATTCCTTGTGTTTCTTGACTCTATTGAGATTCCCTGTCAACATTTAGGACAGATTAAATCTATAGTCGTTAAGTAAGCTAGAACAACTGAAAGGTCCAGTTTTGATAGCTCGAACCATGAGTTAATCTAGCCCTAGTAGTGACGCATCACAACTCCCATATTGGTCTCTGGCAGCTTAAACAATGAATTGCTGCAGCCCACGTCACATGTGTTCCTCAAACCCAGTTACGATTAGCTAAGATAGCTAGCTAAAACAACCCATCTTCGGGGCTATTATAACTCATTAACAGTGATTTGATGCAATCTCTTCGATTGAGTTGCCGTAACTCAGAGGTCTGAGCTGTCCCCTATTAGCAACACGAGTCGGTCTAGGATAACTCATATTTGAGTTATGTCAACCCGATATTTCGCTCAATGAGAGCTCCAATCCACAGAATTTGCACCAGTAATATTATTGCTGTAAGGACCCCCAAAGCTTCTGGAATTATTAAAATCTCGCCTCGCCAAACTAGGTTTACTGGAGATATTTTTTTGTCTCACTATATTCACCTCTATACTATCGCTAATTTCTTGACCCCGCTTTCTGGATTCTTCTACTGCTAAACAAATACGCTCAGCTTTTTTCAAAGTAATCTCAGGCTCTTCCAGTAGTCGCTCACGCAGAGAATCGTTATTTAAGCCGATTATTAACACACTACACACCAAAGAGTCTTCCAGCTTATCGAAATTACATAGGTACATTAACTTTATTTTTTAAATCGGTTAAAAATTGTTGAATGTTCTCACCCGGTAACTGCTTTCTGGTTAGAAATCGGTGCCTTTCATAAATTACATTAACTTTTAGTTGAAAAAAATTGTCAAAATTACTTATAAGGACATCAATTCTATCCTTGTCCTCATCTATAATTTGAAACGTATCAAAAATGCGAATACCTTCATCACCAATAAATTGCAATACCTGAGCACACTGTATGTTTTCCGATTTTTTATTTAGCTCTGAGGCCTTTAAATAGTTTTTAAAGTTTTGTATCCAAAATTTCCAATTTTTTGGTACATCACCAGACATATCAATAGGTGCAATACCCCAAAATTCCGCCATCGCGAAATGAACACTTGTTACTGTAATTATTACGTTCGAATTTTTCTTTAATTTCGCAGCGCCATGTAAAATTAAAGACGGTCTCCAATAAACTGAATTCTATTGAAATTCCATGCCCAGATACCCAATGCTGATAAGAACACAATACAATAAAGAATGTACCTAAATAAAGATCGATTCACCTTAATTGACCTTAACAAAACTATGGTTTCTAGTTTCTAATACACATATAGGACAGCTTCCACCTTAACTGTACAGGAATAGATAAAGAGCAGTAAAAGCAGTCTGCACAACAAAAATCAAAAATGAACTAATAAAAATCAAATAAAGAGAAAAAAATTTGTAGGTATAAGCAAAATCTAAAAACCACCCAATATGTAACCGCAAATGAAAAATACAATTTAATAATAGGAGTGAAAGTGTTAATTTGACTTCTGAAATTTCAGAACATAGCACTACTTCATATCGGGTTGTTCTCACTCCCACTAACAGTAATTGCTGAGTAAGTGGGAATGACAACCAACCGATCTGAAGTAGCGCTAGGTTAGTTGACGTCACGCTCTCTACCTGTCCGATTACAGGCTTATTTTAATATAAATTTATTTTTCAACCCTTGTAATTAAATACTTGATACAAGATACTTTTTACAATTTAGCCAAATGCCTATCCTATTGAAATGGCAACTAAAGATCTTGGTGAATTGTGAATAAAAATTCTGGACTATACAGTATGTTGTTTACAAGAGGACAAATAGACTAAAAATTGAAAGATACGAAAAAAAGTCAGTCTTAATAAACGTTTTTGCTTGTCTAAAAAATACGATTCATCATAAGAAACTTCAATTTTTTTATACAGGGTGGGTAAAAATTGCAAAAATGTTATTTTGCTTAAGAGTAAACATGCTTTATTTTGAAAGATACGAAAAAAAGTCACTCTTAATAAACGTTTTTACTTGAATAATGAATAGGTGATACTTGTCGTCAATGTCTTTATTTAATAAAGTAATTATAATAATAATAATAATACGAACATTTTTATTAACATGAAAAGAATACGATAACGATTTTATAATTCAAAAGCTCCACCCCATACTCGACAAATTTTTCTAATTGCTTTTTCAAATAAGTGAAAGAATTTCTGATTTCTTGCGGAGATATCGATTGGACAGCCTGGATAATTCTGCCCTTCAGCACTTCAATATCATTTGGTACTGCGGTAGCAAAAACAATTTGTTTTAAACGGCCCCATAAAAACATATCCGCCAAGGTTAAGTCGGGGCTTCTTGGGGGCCACAAAACTGGGCCATTCCTGCCAATCCACCTTGGACCAAATCTGCGGTCAAGCCATTCTCTAACCTCACGAGCGAAATGGGCTGGACAACCATCTTGCTGAAAATACATATTTTGTCGAAAATTTAATGGTAGATTTTCGAGTTCATCATTGAAAAATGTATCCAGCATTTCTAAATATGATAATCTATTGCAAGTGTTAAAATATGGCCCTATGATATCGCGCACCACACGTTCACTTTTGTGAAATATTGTCTTCTCGTCATAATTCTGAATTCGGGATTTTCTAAAGACCAGTACCTAACGTGCTGGGTTGCAACGGTTCCATTGGTAGAAAATGTACTTTCATCAGAAAACATGATACATTTATAAAAATCAACATTTCCACTTAAAATTTTGTCTCCTATCCACAAGCAAAAATCAAGTCGTTTTTGCAGATTGTCATCCTAGTTATTGGGATTCCTACAAATTTCTCGGTAAATTGTTCCATGACGTAGCGGTATGAAACTTGACCATCCCCATAACATTGTATTTTAAAAACTGAAGTGCTAATTTGCAAAACTAAACAAGTCCAAGTGTGGGAAAAATTGAGTTAGTAACGTTATTGGGTTTAAAATGATGAATTATATTAGATCCTAGTGATGTTTTCAGCAAAAAGTTGCAAGTCGCTTGGAAAATGAATACAGATTGTAATGTTTTTTAGCAAAACTGCACAAGTCAAATACGAATAAAACTATGGAACTCAAAATACTATTTGCGGCAGAACCTAACAAGTCCAATAAGTTATTTTATGAACGTCGTACAATCCTCGCAAAACGATACAAGTCCCTACCTTTATGCGATAGCCATTTTCAATGATTATTATTAATGCATTTGCTGCCATCTAATGGTAAACTTATATACAATATACTACTTTACAATACTTTTCTAAACCCAGAAACATGGTAAGTTTCTGGTAGAATTTCAGATTGCGCCACATAGGGGCAATATAATTAATTTGGGACTTGTTGAGTTTTGTGAAACCAGGTAATCTAACCTCAGCTAACCTGATTTTTGGTGTTTAGTGTGTAATAAATAATTAACAAAAATGAGTGATGAGCTTATATCTGTGGAAAAAGGAAGTGTGGGATCACGGAAAAGAAAAAATCAATTCTCAAGAGGAAAACGGCAAAAAAGCCAGGTAATATTTTTTAGAGGTTAGGGCATGACTTGCATGTTTATTTTCCAATTCAAATGAGTATTTTTCAGAAATACAATGGAAATCGAATTACCAAATTTTGATTTGCCGTGCCAGCATAAGAAAAAGGGATTTGGTTGTCAAGTTATTAGCATTAGTGACATAAATGCAGCAAGAAAAAAAGTGTAGGTATTCCACTACCGATAAAGCTGTACAAGATCAAAGGTTTTGTCTTTTTCTAAGTACCTCTCAACCAGCCAGAAGGCGACCACGTACAGAAACATCTAGGAAAAAATCATAGATTGGCGACCAAAAACCATGTAAGTAACAAATAAAAAATGATGTTTTGCTTTTATTGAAATTAAAAGATAAAAAGAGGCCTATTAATAATGTTGTTTAGCTAATAAATTTTTTTTTTTTAAGATACCTATAAGAAATAAGGAAACAAAGCAGGTTTGTCAAAAATTTTTTTTGTCAGCCATGACTGTGTCGAAGGCAAGAATGATCAGAATTTCTAAAGTCATATTGGATGGTGATATTCCCAAAGAACTAAGAGGCGGTGATAGGGTTTCAAAAGCGTTTGAAGAAGCAAAAGAGAGCGTACGAAATTTCCTAAAACAATTACGGGGAACTGAATGTCACTATTCTAGGAAAAACACAAAAAGAATCTATCTTAGCCCAGAATTAAGTATAAGCAACTACATAAACTTTACAATTCAAGCTGTAAAAATAATGAACTAAAGTTAAGTTTGGAATTTTCTACAAAGTTTTTGTTAATGATTTTAACATAGGATTTAGATCTCCTGCATCTGATGTGTTTGCGTTTAACACAAAAAACAAAGAATGAAAAAGATAATGAAAAGGCAAAAGCAATAACAGAAAAAAGAATTCACAAATTAAGAGCAAATGCCTTTTATGAGCTCTTAAAGCTTAATCCCGAAAATTCTATTTCATTTTGTTTTGATATGCAGCAGGTGCAGCCCCTTCCTAAAACACCCGTTGGTGAAGCGTTTTATTTAAGACAGGTAAGCCATTACACATTGTGCTGTGTAAGAACAGAATCATCAAAACCTGTTTTGTACACGTGGACGGAAGACCAAGCTGGAAGGGGCTGCACAGAAGTGGCCTCCGTATTGCTAGACTATATTCGTGGTTTGGCAATTGGGCCTGGCATTGATACCCTTCGACTATTTTGTGATGGCTGTGCAGGTCAAAACAAGAACTCACATGTAATACATACTAAGTCTCAATAATAGAATTACCCTAGTATGACAAGCTCGCTAAGAGTGGAGCGGCAACGAAATTCACGGGACCCGAACCGGCAATAGGTATATCCCATGCCACCGCCAAGATAAAGATCCTGGCCGAAGTAACAGATAAGTGGAGAAGGCATTGATTGAGCTTACCAGGCTTAAGGCACTCAAAGGCATTCATAAACAGCCATAGAAATCAACATCTAACTGACAAACTACTAGAGCTTAATAGGACGCATCTTAAAGCCCTAGTGGGACTTTATACCGGCCACTGCAGACTGCGACACCACATGCACAAAATTGGACTGACGCAAGATGAGGAGTGCCGACTCTGCATGGAAGATGCGGAAACAGCGGAGCACGTACAGTGCGCCTGCCCTGCAGCAGCAAGAACCAGATTCGCCCTATTTGGCGAGGTGACACTACTGCCGAAAGACATGAAGAATGTCTCCCCCAATACAATTATTATTAGCTTCATTAAGAAGATAGATCTATTGGGAGAAATATAAATAAGGTGTGAGCCACAATAGATCATTGGGTCGCAGTGGAGGGTTAATTGTAACCCATTCACTTTCAACCTAACCTAACCTAATACATACTTTGCTTTTTTGGCTGCAAAATGAGGCTCAAGGAATATTTAAAATTGAAATTACTTTTCCTGTCCGGGGCCACAGTTTCTTACCAGCCGACCGAGTATTTGGAAGAGTCGAAAAGAAATTAAGAAGGCATGCTGTATTAGAAACAAAAGAAAAATATCATGAAATATATATGGAAGAAGGAATTTTAAAAGTATTGGGAAAAGATTGGAAATTATATAACATAAAAGAATTGGAAAAAAATTATAAAAAAGTAAACAAAATCAGTAAACGATAGGATAATACTAACAAAAAATATCAAAAAGATAATTGAAATAGAATGTTTTCCAAATTTTAAATCTGAATTTGGCAGTAATCTTCAGACTTTACAGAAAAGAGGAAAAAGTTCTACAAGTTTTCAGTTGACGGAAGCTTCATTAGGAAATAAACTAAATCCCAAGAAAGTTGTTGACGTTAAAAAATTACTGAATACACATTTTGGACCAAATTGGGAAGAAGAAAATTTTAGTTGGTATAAAAACTTGCTAACAGATGATGATAAAACCAGTGCCAGTGATGTAGGAATATTGGAAGATGCAGAAACCGCCGAACAAAGTAATAATAGGGATGATGAAGAATGCAGCTGCCTAGACTTTGAAATAAATCTTCACGTTTAGTTTATTTTCTGTTTTCGAATAATTTTTTATTACTTTGTAAAATACCAACGTATATAAAACATAAAAGTTTATTAGGTATTTGTGCTTTTTTTTTATCAAAAACGAACAAGTCCAAAGAGGTAATTCGGCAAAACCAAACAGGTCCAACCCTTTTAGACAAAAATCAACAAGTCCAAAATATTTTGGCAAATAAAACGGAAATCGCCTTTTTTTAAGCTGGATTTATAAACTCGAAGCCGGCGTCGGCGCTCGCGCTGGCGCGGGCGCTGTAAGTTAAACAAGTGAATCGTAATGGAGCGATTTATAAACTTCGCCGGCGCTGGCGCTGGCTGGCGTTCGACATAAACCATCTTTATATTGCCAGCGCCGGCGTTCGTAGGAAATCCGTAGCGCCGCGTCATAACCAATGGGATTTTAGCATTTCTATCAAGTCATCGTTGGCATCTGCCAAAGTGTCAACGGCCAAGCGTCATTTTAATTTTTGTGTTGATGTCAGCTTGATATTTCTAGATTATTTGTTTTTGTGGTTCTTATATTGATCTCGTTTGTGAAAAGAATTGCTCCTAAATACTGTTAAATATGAGTGAAATGGAGACTGAGACCCTTGGTAAGTACGAACATACTTTAAAGTTAGTTTTATTTGCTAATTTTATTTGCATCTGATTTTAGGTGAATCTAAAGTTCTCCAAGGAACAGAAATTGATTTGGGGCTCCTGATAGATAGGTACGATCCAAAACTATCAGTATTTATACAACGTTAGCAATAGATTAAAAAGATGCTTAAAAAAAGAATCTTGCGTGGGAAGAAATTGCAATGATTCTAAATACAACTGGTTAGTAAAAAATTATACCAAAATAGAAAATGCATAAAAATATATAAGTAAAAAAGTTAGCTGCTTTAATAACAATAATTAGGTATCTGAAGTACTATGTTTAGTCAATAATAATAATAATACTATGTTATATAGGTCAATAATTATTGACGGTTGATTTTTTCCATTTTTTAATATAGGGGTTATGGCTGTATATTTATTAAATAATAAATAAATAAAATAAACACTACCATTTTTTATTATAACATACTCATTACATGAAAAAAAGGAAATATCTGATAAATGTTACAAATTAACAAGGAGGACAAAAATATACAAATAATATAGTGCAAAGGAACAATACCCAACACAAGGTGCATGTAATACCACACTAAAGTTCTTTTTATAATTAAAGAATAAAGATCCACTATTAGCAGGTGCTTTAATATTTATGTGTTTCCCATCTAAAGCGCCCAAACAGTTAGGAAAATTCCACTTGCGATAAAATCCATTGCTGATAGTGCGCCAGTCCGCTTCACTACAGGGATTCTTTAAATAAATAGGGCTTAACGTTTCCCATAGTGCCTCACATGTTTCTCGGATAATTTTAAGGACAGTCTTAAGGCCAACATGAAAGTTCCATGCTAGGGCTTGCATACTGCTTCCTTGAGAGAAATATCTAAAATAAAAAATTATATATATTAGGTATAAATATACAAAAGTACTGTGGCAGTCTTCTAATGCTAACTGCACTGCGTTTACTAAAAAATATACATACTGTAATGTTATTATCACTCTTTCCTCGGGTCGGATCTCATGCCTCTTTGGATTCGTAGAGAAACAAAGTTTACTAGCTTATCAAAGGTAGGAACATTCATTCGTGTATACTTAAAAAACTGCTGCTTATCCATCGCCTTAATCTTTTGAAAATATTTAAATTCATCTTCATTGCGTCTGGCTCTATTTATGGGTCTCGTTTTGAAGCGACGAGTGCGTTTCCTGAGTAATGCTACATATAAGCATAAAACTACCCCTAAGACACCGAGTGACTTCTTCTTCCTTGCTAAATCCATTTATTTAACTCTTTTTTTGTTCTAATAACTGCACTAAAAAAAACACCACCAACAGTACAAAGTAAAATGTCAGAAGTGTCAGATTATGTTTTTATTTGTCATTGTCAATACTGCGAACGCGAACGCCAAGTTTATAAATGCCCACTATGGACGTCTACGACGAACGCTGGCGCCGACGCCAGCGCCGACGCCGGCGAGAGTTTATAAATCCAGCTTTATGCTAATTTTTATGTAGACAGCATGGTAATACTATACCATAATTTACCTAAAAAAATTATCTCGATTAGTTAATTTAGTGGAGACCTATTTAAAATCTCTTGTTCTCTCTAGAATAGAATAGTTGGACTTGTCAAGTTTTGCAATTAAGCACTTCAACTCTTTGTTCAGTAGATAGCATTTCTACTTAAATAATAACTCCATTAAATAAAGACATTGACAACAAGTACCTATCACCTTAAGTGTCATTATTATTTTAACTAGGTTCACCAGTCAGAGGTGTGCCAGCGAATACTTTTTGGGAAATAATTTTTACATAGGTAAACCTTTTAATGAATTGTTCTACTTCGGTTTGTTGTGTAGAAAACACATTCATTAAGAGTGTATTTTTTTTGTATCTTTCAAAATAAAGTATGTTTACTCTTAAGCAAAATAACATTTTTGCAGTTTTTACCCACCCTGTATAAAAAAATTGAAGTTTCTTATGGTGAATCGTATTTTCTAGACAAGCAAAAACGTTTATTAAGAGTGACTTTTTTTCGAATCTTTCAATTTTTAGTCCATTTGTCCTCTTGTAAACCCCATCCGTGGACATACTGTATAACAATTTTTTTTGGGCTTTCCATTTACATTTTCTCGATCCCAATTGGTTCATCTCCCCGGCCTAGTCGCCCAAAACAGAAAATAGCAAAAATTACTAATAAATCACCACCGCGATCACTACACAACCAGTTGGGAATCAGCTGGTGTAGCATTCATTTTTGCTATAGATGTATGTTTATAGAATGCTACATGGTTTTATACAAGATATCTGTTTACATTACCTTTCTATGATTTCTGTGGATTTTAAGTTTAGTGCTTTGGTGCAAACGTTCATGTTTTACAGGCCATTGTCCTATCATGAATATTATTTTTGGTACATTCTTCAGTCAAATTTCCTTTTCTTTTTAATTAACTCGAACGAAGTAGATATCTGAATATTTAAATATTTTTATGGTCAAAATTTGGGCTTATGTTCATTTATGATAACCGGTCAGTAGTTCATTTGGCTTATAGTATGTTTGTTGAGTTGTTCCATTTGAACCTTGGTTAGTATACTCTAGAACATTGATAATATTGCACTTTTCACAAGTCGATAAATTGGCATGCCTATATTTGTTTCTAAATTGCATATTATGCAGGATAAACTGCTAGTAGTTTTCCAGATGTCAAGTGGCTTTGGTTTTGTCGTTCTATCGAACTGAGACCACTTTGTCTGAACTAACATGTCATTTGATCTTTACCTTTTTCGAAGAGGTTTTGACTTTAGATCACTTCCCTCTATAAACCTTTATCTATGATCACTTCACTAATTAAGATCACCCGTGAAGGTGGAAGTCGGCGGTTTTTAAAAGAGGCCCACTATTAAGTGATTTGAAGAGGTCCGCCGCCCTAACTTAAGTTGGCACCTCAGGGGTATTTATTTATTTTTATTTATTTATTCTGACTACGTTACTAATATAATATAGTTTGTAGCAAGTCTTACAAAATAAAACAAAATTAAAAATTCAGAACAACAGTAAGTACAGTTAAAAAATAGAGAATAAGAAAATAACACAAGAAACAAAACAAAAAGCAATGTTACTAACAAAAAAATTAAATTAAAAGAGCAATATAGAGTCTCGAGTCAGATGGTCAAGGTACGGGCTTCCTGAACGAACTCCTCAATGGAGTAATAAGCCTTACTCAATTAAAATTTCCTTTAGCTTATTTTTAAAACGATCATTTCCCAAATTCTTCAAGTCTAAGGGTAGGATATTGTATAGGTGAATCTGTATTGAATTTTTTTTAGATTTAGATAGTCTGAAATTTGGTTCAATTAAGAGATTAGCAGAGCGAGTGCGATAATTGTGGTTCTCCGCATGAGTCCGAAACTGATGCCTCCCTCTATGCACTTCCAATAGCTGATAGAATATATAGATGGAAGGGAGTGCCAAATCTCTGCTGTCCTGAAAAGTGGTCTACAGTGGTCAATTATACCAGCACCACAAATAACCCTAACTGCTCGCTTTTGGAGTTTAAATACTCTCCCTGCACTAGAAGAATATCCCCACAAGGTCACTCCATACACAAGGCGAGAGTGAAACAGTGCAAAGTAGGCATTCCTAAGGATATTCCCAGGTAGTAGAGCGTCCTCATCTCTTTGAGAAACAATAAATAGCCGTTTGTTTTTACCGGAATAAAATGAGGTTATGCTGCTTCTTCCGTCACATTTGCCGTTTACAAAAAGCGAAAGGACAGGAATTGTAAATAAACGTCCAAGTTCTTGGTTTGTTTAAGATTTTGTATATTCCGGTTGAGAAAAGAAAAAAAAAAACGCAGGTAAATATATTAATAAAACTTTGATTAGATATTTACCAATTATTTTTAGAGTTTAACAGGTAAAATATAGGGTTTTGTAGGTGTCTTTGGACTACATGCAATTTTGGGTAAACATTGGTAGGTATACCGTAACTTGGGGTGAATTCGGACGATTTTTCAGGTTTTTTGCTAATAACTTGACTAAATGTAATGAAAAAATTGTATAAAAAAAAGCAAATTCTTGTCCCTTTATGGCCTCGACTAACGATAAAAAAGTGTGTCAGTTTTTATTTTTTCATATAGTTTTTTATCTATAGGGTGTCCGAATTCTCCCCTATGTGTGGGGTGAATTCGGACACCCCTGTTTTTCAATGAATAATTGAACTGAAACGTACATTGGGGTCAATTCGGGCACTAAAATTTAAAAATATATAGTTTTAAGCACAAAATGGAATATTTATGGTTATAGAATAATACAATAGTGGCAAATTTAGAAACTTTATTTAACAGAAAGTATATTTAAATGTTTAAAATAAGCCTATTCTTTTTGAAACTTCAACGTCCTATAAACTAGGTAAGTTTTTAAAAATACAGTAAGAAAAATCAGAGCTTTTAGCTATATTCTCAAAAATATAATTAAACATTTCTAACAAAACTAAACCTATTCAATTTTAATATCTTTAAATGAAGGAAACTTGTATCGTCCCCGTCTTAAATTCCCAACAGATTTGATTATTCTTAATATATCTTTTTGGCCAATAATACTTTCATCCTTTACTGTTGGATAAGTAAAATAATATCCCATTTTTAACGACACATTTTTCCTTAAAAATCTAATAAGGTACAAATTAGCAGTCTTATCAATTACATCTGTAACTCAGCCAATATAAAATTTGAACTTTTCTTTTGGACAACGTAATTTAGCTAATACAAATGTCCCTATATCTAAATTTGTCAAATCATTCTCATCAGGTAAAGTGTTATCACAGCTTGTCATGGTGTTATTGAAATTACTGCTTGTTGTTGCATTCGCTTCATCTTCACTATCTATTTCCACTCCGTTTTCAAAGTATTCTTCTTCAACAAGTATTCATCTTCCTCTAGGTCCTTGTCAAAACTTAGGCCGAGATCTGCTACACCTATCCCTTTGCCAGGGGCAACAGCAAGCTTTTTTCCTTGTTTTTTTGAAATGTCACTAGTAGTGGCCAATCTGCTCTCTCTAAGGAAGTCTTGAAGTGTCTGGGTCCATCTATTTGCATTTTCATCTACTAAGTTGTTATTGTCTGGAGTTCTTTTTAAAACCACATCTGAATTAAGCGGCACGATGCCACAAGCTCGAAATCCGAATGTAATGTTGTCTTTCATATTTACATTATCTTCAAGGCATTTTTTTAGAAGCTTAGGGAATTCGCTTTTTGGCAGGCATCCACTATTTGTTAGCTTCCATTCCGTTAGGATTTTGCGCCACAATTTCTTCATCGGCGCAAAAAATGCGACATCCAGTGGCTGCAATAAATGAGTTGCGTTCGACGGAAGTAATACAAATTCTATATCGCATTTTTGGCAGCACTCCAATACATACATAGATGTAGGACTTGCTAGGTTATCCCTAAGTAATACTTTCTTTCCAGGCAAATTCTTAAAATAGGGTAGAGCAATTTTTTGAAACCAGTCTTCGAAAGTAGAGCCATCAAACCAACCTGATTTTGTCCGATTATAAATGGCGCCTCCTGGCCCACGTTCTATCCAAGTTGGGTATAAATGGACAGATTTATAGGCAATGTACGAAGGTAAGAGTTCTCCTGAACCACTGATCGCCATCATAACTGAAGTGCTGCTTTTACTGGAATCGATAATTCGCTCAACTCTTTTAGATCCACGCCTACAAAGTACCTTGGCTTTTCCCGGATCGTCTGTTATATTTGTCTCATCGTAGTTTAAGATGTTGGATGGAGAAACATTTTCCAAAGTTTTAGATAAATTATTAAAATAATCTTGAACGATCTCTTTGGTAACGTTTGCTCGACACTTCTTAATATTCCGGGCAAAACGCTTCGTTATAATATCATTTCCGCCCTTTCCTATCAAGGTATGTTTTTATCAGACCCCGTATGTCATTTCGAGTCAAAGGAAATCCCCATTCACTGAATTGTGTGATTCCTTGAGCAATCTGTTTTTCTTCAACCTCAGAAAGCACCGTTTGACCTCCTTGTTTTTCTTTATGTTGCCCCTTAATTTTGTCACTGAGTGTAGATTTTGGAATTTTGTAATACTTTGCTGCATCCCTTAAGCTCTTTTTCTTATTTTTTATGTCTGCTAATGCTTTTTCTAGCGTTTCTGTGGTATAGTTCATAAAATGTAAGCCAATCTTTTTTTTTATATTTCCTAACCATCGTGTCCGAATTGACCCCACCTCTATGGACAATTTTTTGTATAAGTATTTTTTTCTAAAAGATTAGTAATTATTGGGCAATTCTTTTTTAACACAATATTGTCAACATAATACTTAATCATTACCAAAACCTTAAATCCCAATATCCCTACTAACTTTCTAGCAGTAAAAGTTTCTATTCAAGCTTAGCAAAAACAAGAAAAAAAAGCGACTCTAAAAAATCTCACCTGCGAATCGGCAATGAAAATTCCGGCGGTCTACAACTACACCCCAACAAAGTATACTAGCAACTGAACCGACTGAACCGCTACACCGCAAATGGGTTAATTTCAAGGCTACATTAAAAGTCACCGGGGACGTCTGCTGTGATTGGTTAATATTTCGTTGACAAGAATGACATTTGACGCCTGACGGCTTTAGCTTTGATTATTTTTGGCGCTCAAACTATTTACATATTATTTGTTTTGTGCTATTAAATTCTCTTTAAAATTATTTATTTTGGCGACTTGGTGTTATTTTGCTTTGCATTATATTGCATTGTGTGTGTAGTGTTTGTAAGCGAAATAATATTTTTTACGAGATTTGCAAATCTGTAAATTCGGCGAGGTTTGTACGAACCATTCATCATGAATTCAAGCGCAAGAGACGAGCCATCAACATCATAATATACAATATACAATATGTACTCTTTGTTCAAAGAAATTCGGTTGCCACAATAAACGTATACATAAAATTGTTGCTGTTTCAAAGGAATGTAGAATCATTTGTCCAATGTGTGAAGAAAGAAATGAACTTAGAAGTCATGAGATGTTACGAAAGCATCTTGAAGAGAAACATGGTATAAGTATTGAATTACTAACATTAAGGTTTGTTAGCATGCAAGATTGCGAGTTGTGGAAACAAGCAGAGAAAATTGAAACCAGTTACTCAGTACAGCGAACAAATCGAACAAATGATCACAAGGAAGTTAGTTTTATTTGCAACAGAAGTGATTCTAAAGGTAATGTTAAACTGAAAATGTTTTTAGAGGTAGTCCAATTGACCCAGTGATCAACATTTTTTTAGGATATAAGTATAGTAAAATATAATAAAAGAACTGAGAAATCCGGTGGAACCATCAAAATTCAAGGAATGTGCCCTTCGCAGTTGATTTGTAGGTTGTATCATAATGGGACTATATCGGTAAGTTTTTGGAAGACACATGCAGGCCATGACAATGAGTTAAGAACTTTACATCTTTCTACATCAGAAAAACATACCATTGTTGAAAGTCTGGTGTACCTGTCCATAGAATTTTGGAAGATGCTAGGAAAACAGAAGACCCAGAAAAATTTCATATATGTATAGGGCGATCCATTTAAAAAAAAATACACTTTTCGTGTTTCCTTGTATACTGATCATTTTTCAAATTATCTTTATACTTAAAAAAAATAGTATCTTTCAGTACCTACATAACCATACTTTTAAATTTTTTGGGACACTTAAAATAAAAAAGTTCAAGGGGGGCGACATTATAGGGGATCACCCTGTACATAGGTACTTATTTAGTTGTATGACAGGCATTTTTTTATTAAATGAAAATGCCACTGACAAATAGAAACACAGAAATCACGCAGTGGCTTTTCCGGACAACCATACAAGGTTGTTCATTAAATTCTTACCTTCCTTTAGCAATCTTACAGATTTTTGAAGAAATACCTAATATTTTGAAAAGCGAGCCAGTCGAAGATGGTACGACACTGTTACTGTGATTTTTTATTTAAACAAAAATGTGAATTAGAAAGTATTACCTACTGAAGTATATAAATAAACAAACCTAATTTTAGAAACCTATTTTGAGTTATTACTTCGCTTCTTCCCCTAATCCACCGCCTCACCCTTATAATAATATATGCAATTAAAAATTATTTTTATATCTTCACTTTTAATATTTATTTTATTCTATGGCAAAAAATTAAAATCAAATCCAATGGCTTAAAAGTCAATTGGCAAACACAATTTTCCCTTGCTGAAAGCTATATTTTTAAGCCATTTAAGGGAGAAATACAAAATAAAAGAAGTTGCAAGGTCAAAGTTTTGATCACAGAACTGTTTTGATTTTTTAAGAATGAGAAAGAAAATATATAAGTTAGGTTAGGTAAACAAACAGCTGATGAGCTCCCAAATCGAGTATCGACCGCGAAATGACCCAAAAATGTTAGCCAATCACAGCAGACGTCCCCGGTGACTTTTAATGTAGCCTTTAATTTCATAGGCCCGTTTCGGCCACGTCGACGGAGATGCTCGAAGAACCGCGAGTGTCCGAATTCACCCCAAGTTACGGTACCTAATTATATTAACAGCAGCAGAGGCAATTATAATTTTTAGGAAATAAACTACCCAATTATTGTTTCTTTACAAAATTACCGTAAGTAAGTTAAACCAAAAAAAGAAAGAAACATCCCGTCTGGGTACATACCTGTGTAACGATAAATCTTTATTCAGGTTTTTACGCCTGTGACAAATATTATGTTTTGCCTCGGCTTCTGCACAAAATTATCACACTTTATACAGACACAATCAAAATTTACAAAAAAGTAAAGATAAACAGTACACAACAGCCGTTAACACAACCTAATGTTTATTGTTCTGTAACACTACGAAGAAACGAACTGTCAAGCAAATCAATGTTTGCTACAGATTTTGAGGTTATGTCGAGTAAAAATGAGACGTTGTCAGCCTGCAGTTATATGAAATCTTTAATTGACAGGTTTTAGTTTACAAATGGAAAAAAATAATTTGAAAACAATTGTAAGTACGGACTTAATGCCGATTTTGTAATTTTCTAGCAAGGTTTTTGCTAATTTTATCATTGCTCTAATTGAGCCCCTTATTATGAAAGTGGAATAAGTCGAAAACTGGGAAAAATGGGAATAAGTCAGTAATGTATACAAAAATGTGTATTATGTTTAGTTTGAAAGTGATTTAAGTCAATGTTCACCTATTGACTCATAGATGGCGCAGCAAGTGTGCATGCTTAACGTTATGAAGCCGTTGTTTACTTTGAAAGTGAAACAAGTCATTACACCGGTTTCAAACTAAACGAAACTGAGTACTGGTAAAGCAATATAGCAAGTGAATAGTTAAGTTTAGTTTCAATAGTTCCGTATTTAAAGTATATTTTTGTACCAAATGGAAGACCCTAACTTACAGCTGTTATCTGATAACACAGGTGAGTAAAAATCTGAAATGTTAAGATAGTATAATGCTAAAATATCCGTTTTTTGGCTATGTTATCGTATGTGTATTCTAGAATCCATTATGCTGGTTTAAAATTAGACATATTGCATCTTGTATTTTTCTTATCGGATTGCGTAACTGTTTATCTTTTATTTCAGATTCAGATCCTAATTACGTTCAGACCAGCAGCTCTTCGGACAGCGACTGCCTTCCTGATATCTCTACAGATAAAGAATTGCCTGGAAAATCAACATCTGGTATGGGAAGAAAAAGGTCTAGAAATGAAACACTTTATGGACAGAACTCTAGAAAATATAAACGTAATCATGGAGAAGAATACTTTACAGCTAAAGGAAAAAAAATAGAGTCTAAAACCTTTGAACATAAACCTTGCTCCTGTGCTAAAAAGTGTATAAGCAGAATTACTTCTAATGAAAGAGAATTAATATTTGAAAATTTTTGGAAAATTGGAACTTTTAAAGATCAAAACTTGTTTTTAAACTCTTGTGCGCATCGTCAGTTAACGTCAACTGGCTTCAAATACAATGGATAAGATTCCTAAAATCGCAGCCCTACAAAATGTTTTATAAAATGTCTTTAGATGACAATGCACCTTTTCTTATATTGGAGTTGTCTCCAAAACGAGGTCGTCCCAAGGATTACGGCAAAATTATGTTGACCCTGTTAAATACACATCCTCGACCAGTAAGTGCCTCTAAGTACAAGGATATGATGGACCTGCTACCATACATTCCTCCAATTTACCATGACTATTTTAAAAATCTTAAACGGACAACTTCTAACATTGGTGAGGAAATAACTCCTTTATCAGAAGATGAGGAAGATGCTGAAGAAATGTAAAATATATACGTCTAATGACTCTTATATATAAAATATTGTATATTTTTTTATTTGAATATTAAAGTTAATATTTAAGACATAATCTTCATTTTTTTAACCTACAAGAATTATTATAATATATACTGTATAATGAAAAATATATTGGAATTTAAACACTTTGTAATTCTGGTTTACTTTAAAAGTGGTATAAGTCAAGAAATTGTGAAAAAACTAGGTAAAATCAAAGTAATTTTAACAAACTTGTACACACCAATAAACTTCGACTTAAGCTTAACCCAAACCGCGAAAAAAATAATCCTTAAAATTTACTCATATTTTTAGGTGCAAACATTTGCAAAAGGTCAATTTACTCAAAATGATAAAAATGTGACTTATACCACTTTCATACCCAGGGGCTCAATTTTCTAAGGCCCACTCTTTTACCCTGTTCTAAAGAAATAAAAGTGCATTTGGCAATACCCTTACGGCGCATGCGCACAAGTCGAAATGACCCTGGAGCTTCTATGTCTGTTGTTGCTTCAAGATATTTAGGGTAATAGCCATATAGTACTAATACATATATGATATATTCATATTCCTTTTGACCAGGTGTTGGAATTGGCTCTTCGTTGGAAGACCACATTGGCCTGTAACCTGTAATGTATGTATCTTGTACTGTTCGGGTCCACCAGACTGGGGGCAGGGTGCCTATTAATTTAAACAAAACCACATGGGATTTGGAACATCTGGGAACTAAGGCCAGTGTTTTGTGATAATTTTAATTTTTTATAACCTTAATACCATAAATTCCACTTTTAAACTAACATCTAATTTGTAATACCCCCTCGGTAACATTTAGAAATAACCTAGGTATTATGACCATACAAGTATGAAGGTTCTAGAACGTTTTGTTTTCCCCTTTTTATAAACTATAGGTGATAACCAGTTACCAGTCGAGTAAGAAACCCTTCAGGTCTACCCATAAGTGTGTAATTTTTTTAAATTTCGATATTTAATTTACTTGTTCATTGCAATATTTAATCTATTTGGTGAAATCCAGTTTGGTAATATTAATAAATTAATCCCCATTGTTGTTTTACATTCGATGTGTTTTATTGTTACTCACTGAACTGCGGGACGAACTATTACCATCTTTGGAAGCAAGCGGTTTTCCTATTTTGAAACGCTTTGTAACTATTAAGTTTTTTAACCATTTAAAATAGGTGGCGTCCAAGACATCAAAAGAGTGTACAACTGCTAAAGGCAAGAACACCGAGCCTCCGACTCTAGAGCTGCCGTTCGCACCATAGTACGTAAAGTTGCCTTGTAAAGGTAATTTTACGGCACACTGGTAATACCTGGGAATTGTGGGAATCAGTTGAATACCCCTGGGAATCAGTTGGCAATCCCTGGGAATCTCATAAATATTTAACAATAATTACTTAATTATTATATACAGGGTGTTAATTAATGTCATGCAGATATTTCAGGGGGTGATAGTACTCGTCAAAATAAGAAAAAAATGCAAATATATGCATGGTCTAAAACGCGTTATTTTCGTTATACAGAGTGGCAAAGTTTCAATTTGGTTTTAACTGGTTAATGATGGTTGAATTCACATGCAGAGCTGCATTTAATCTATGAACTTGCCGAAGGCAATGGTTATGAAGCCAGACGACTGTATGCACAAAGGTATCCAAATTGAATACTGCCTGACCCACGGACATTCGCAAATCTACATAATCGACTATGTGAAAATGGATCGCTTAAGAAATCCACTCATTTAGCGGTTGCTAACAGAACGGTTAGGACTCCTAAAGTCGAGGAAGCAGTCCTGAATGCAGTAGAAAATGATCCTGCTACTAGTACGAAAAAAATTGCCGCCACACTTAACATTTCATTTGTGCTTGTCTGGAAAATTTTATTTTAATAGACAACTTAATGTATCCTTACCACATCCAAAGCGTTCAAGCTCTTCTCCCACGGGACTTTCCACTACGTTTTAATTTTTGCCAATGGTTCCTACAAATGCTAGCCCAAAATCCGTTATTTGGAAACACGATTTTATTTAGCAATGAAGCAAATTTCTCAAGGAATGCCATAAACAATTTTCACAACAACCATTTTTGGGCAGAAGAGAATCCGCATTCGATACGCGAAAATAATTTCCAAGAACAGTTTTCAGTAAATGTGTGGGTCGGCATTATTGGAGATTATTTGATAGGACCATTTTTCCTACCAGCAAGGCTAAACAAACAACATTATCGTCAACTTCTTGAAGAGGAACTCCCAGGGCTGCTAGAAGAGGTACCGATTCTTGTCAGAAACCAAATGTGGTTCATGCACGATGGTGCACCGCCGCACTTCAGCATAGAGGTGAGAAACTTTCTCAATCAAATTTTTAACAACCGTTGGATAGGTCGAGGGGGACCTCAGCCATGACCCCCTAGATCCCCAGACCTGAACAGCCTGGATTTCTTTTTCTGGGGACACCTGAAAGCATTAGTGTATCAAACCCCAGTCCAGACAGAAGAGGATTTAAGAAACAGAATAATAGCTTCATGCGACATCATTCGCGATACTCCTGGAATATTTGGCAGAGTCCGTCAGTCCATGAGGCGAAGACTTGATTCGTGCATTTTAGCAAGAGGCGGACATTTTCAACAGTTTTTATAATTTTGTTTTATTTTTATTTGATTAACTACTTAATTAATTGTTTTGTTTTAATTTATTTTTAATTTGTAATGTTTTTATCTGATTGTCGATAACCCTGTCGGTTAATCTAAAATAAAAATAAAAATAATTACTTAGAATACATACAAATAAATACAGCTTTTTACTCTGCTTTATTTCGCCTACACTTAATTTCCATCGATGGATATTTTTGCAAATAAATCGAAAACGGTCACAGATACGAGAATAGTGCAAGAGACCAGAACGCTAAACAAAGGAACAGAGAGTTCAAATTTCATACCGGAATTCATACAGGGAGCTCCAAAAAAAGTTCTGAAAGATAAAATTGTAGCCGATTCAAGAAAATGTAACACCCTGTATACTGCGACCGACAATTTTGATACTTTATTTTAGAGATTCTAAAAAATGGTTGATGTTCTAAATTTGAAACAATTATCACAGAATATAAGAGAGAAAACGGAAAATACGAGAGAAAAAAAATTGAAACTGTGCCACCATGTATAACGAAAATAACGCGTTTTAGACCACGCATATATTTGCATTTTTTCCTTATTTTGACGAGTACTATCAACCCCTGAAATATCTGCAAGACATTAATTAACACCTTGTATAGCGGCCATATCTCGGAAACTATTGGGCATAGAAATTCAGGAAAAAAAAATTAATGACTAAAGTGGCCATGAGAAAATCCTGGAAATAATTTTTAAGTTCCGCATTTTGCCGCAAGGGGGCGCAATTGAAAACTAAATTTTTAAATTTTAGATATCTCCGAAAATTGCACGTTAAGGTATATTTTTGATAACACCATTAAAAAGCTTGGTCAATTTTGCATAATTTTGGTCCCATGCTTATTGGCGTACCGACTTTAGTAAGAGTGGGGGAAGCTGTTAAATGTGTAATCATTTAAATCGCTGTAACTTATCAACGACTTATCCGATTTTAGCAAACTAAAACTTGTTTGGAAGAGAAATGTAAGTACTTTTAACTATCGTCTTGAGTGGTCCATGATACTTCTCAATAAAAATACAAGAGGGCGCAATTTGCAATAATAACACTATTCTTAACTTTATTCATTTATTTCAAATCATACGGTATAATTATGATACCATAATCGAAAAGTAGATGAAATTTGCTACAAAAAATGTCAAAACCGCAGTTCGATATCTCCATCCGTTTCAGAGTTATTGCCAATAGAATAATTTTTAAAACTTTAAATGAAGAAGCGGTTGTTTTCATAGTTTTGTGATCAAGCATTCCATGACAAAAAATATTTTTAAACTTTATGGTTAGGTAGGTTTGTTTCTCATTATTCCAATGGCCCAGAAACCACTCTAGAATTAATGGCAATCATGGAAAACGTGTCATTTAGGCGTAACTCTAACAATATGATGTGTTTTAAAAAATAAATCTAGATAGCTGTGAAATAAAATCTGAAAGTTTCCATGGAGATAAGACAAATAATGCAAATAGTTGTCAACTAGTTTCATTTTGAAAGGTGTTGACAAAAGTTTATCCGTAATTCATCTTAAACTTCTTGATAGAAAATTGTGATACGTACCTTTCAAAAATGGCTTATACCAATGCCGAAGCTTACGATATGCTGGCCGTATATTTTGAATGTTTTCAAAATGCGCCTATAGCGGAACGCGAATATGCTCTCAGATATCCTGAACGAAGGCACTATGGCAGAGCAGTATTTCAGCGACTGGCAATATGCGTAAGGCAAACGGGAAGTGTACGACGCATTTCAGTTGCTTTTAGAAGACGTCCAGTAAGAAATGAAGTCAACATTACAAACGTTCTTGCGTACGTAGAGGCCGATCCGCATTTAAGCATAAGAGCAATTTCTTTAGACCTAGGTATAAGTTGTACTGCAGTGTTCCGAATTCTAAGGGATTTTAAGCTGCATCCCTATCATATAGTTTTACATCAGGCGCTATCAGAAAGTGATTATGACAGACGGCTCGACTATTGCTATTGGCTAAGAGAGATGTGTAACGAGAATCCTCAATTCCTCTCCCACGTGTTATGGACTGATGAAGCCACTTTCAGTAGCTGTGGCAAAGTTAATTTACACAATATGCACTATTGGTCACAGACAAATCCTCACTGGATGCACGAAGTGGATCACCAAAACAGATGGAGTGTTAACGTGTGGTGCGGAGTATTAGGACACAGAATTATCGGACCGTTTATTTTTAATGATTATCTAAATGGTGAATCTTATTTAAACTTTTTACAAAATGACTTGCCTATACTTTTAGAAGATGTTCCTATTGGCCTAAGAACATCCATGTGGTATCAACATGATGGATGCCTGGCACACTTTTCGCATATGGTCCGTGATTTTTTAGATATTGGATACCCAAATCGCTGGATTGGAAGGGGTAGTTTGTTTGCTTGGCCACCTAGATCCCCGGATTTAACTGTGTTAGATTTTTACTTGTGGGGGCGAATAAAAGACATTGTATATAAAACGCGACCAACCACACGAGACAACATGATTGAGCGAATTGAAAATGCACTAAATTCGATTTCACGAGCTGAAATTGAAACAGCTGTCTCTAGTTCTAGAAAAAGAATTAATCGTTGTATTTTGCACAACGGAGGTCATTTTGAACATTTATAAAGTCTCTCAATTGTTTTCCTAAGAAGCTTTCCATGAATATTGTTTCCTTCAATAGTTTCCGATAATTATTTCAATACTGTTTTATGGCCCGTTGGCCTTGAAACACGCTCCAAATTTTGTATTTTACATGATTTGGACTAGTCCTAAGCCTAGATAAAGTGTGAAGGAAGGCACGGAGTTTGACATTGGAATAATGAGAAACAAACCTACCTAACCATAAAGTTTAAAAATATTTTTTGTCATGGAATGCTTGATCACAAAACTATGAAAACAACCGCTTCTTCATTTAAAGTTTTAAAAATTATTCTATTGGCAATAACTCTGAAACGGATGGAGATATCGAACTGCGGTTTTGACATTTTTTGTAGCAAATTTCATCTACTTTTCGATTATGGTATCATAATTATACCGTATGATTTGAAATAAATGAATAAAGTTAAGAAATGTGTTATTATTGCAAATTGCGCCCTCTTGTATTTTTATTGAGAAGTATCATGGACCACTCAAGACGATAGTTAAAAGTACTTACATTTCTCTTCCAAACAAGTTTTAGTTTGCTAAAATCGGATAAGTCGTTAATAAGTTACAGCGATTTAAATGATTACACATTCAACAGCTTCCCCCACTCTTACTAAAGTCGGTACGCCAATAAGCATGGGACCAAAATTATGCAAAATTGTCCAAGCTTTTTAATGGTGTTATCAAAAATATACCTTAACGTGCAATTTTCGGAGATATCTAAAATTTAAAAATTTAGTTTTCAATTGCGCCCCCTTGCGGCAAAATGCGGAACTTAAAAATTATTTCCAGGATTTTCCCATGACCACTTTAGTTATAAATTTTTTTTTCCTGAATTTCTATGCCCAATAGTTTCCGAGATATGGCCGCTCTTCGACCTTAATGAAACACCCTGTATAAGTATTAGGAATGACTTGTAATATTTGGAAATCACTTGGGAATACTAAGGAATTATACACAGTGATTCCCAAAAGTGGCAATCAATGTACATTTTTAGGTGGAGTGGTTGACCCCTCGTCAAACCCCTTATTATGTGTAACAAATATTATTCGAATATTGTTTTTCATTATTTTCGTCTTACATATTACGTAAGGATTTACCAGCTTCATTCTTTGACCGAGGTTAGGAAACACCCTGTGAAAATACCTTCCGATAAATGTCCTGCGAATCCTGAGGATATGTTTATTACCCCAAGGTCCGGTACTGTCACGTCCGAATATCCTTATACTCAAAATAATTGCTATAGTTTCAAGTGTCTCGACAATTGTTTCCATAGACATTATTCGACGAATAGCGTTAGGAAAGGAAAAAGAGGAAGAAGGAAAAAAAGCGACAAGAAATTTAAAAGGATTTTAGTAGAGCCAAAGTGTAGGTCTAACTTGCCAAGCATTGCAGATACAAGGAAGCTTGACAAAAACTTAAATGGATAAATCCAGATAACATTAAAATCTGGACCATTACACATGATATAAAAGTATAATTTATCAATAAAGTGAAAACCAATTTTTCGCATTTCTTTAACACAAGGTACAATCTCTAGTTTTACAGGCATAAAGTGTGTCTTAAATATTTTACGTTCAACAAACGTTTCTACTGATTCACAACATATTAACTTCCCCAGGATTCTTATGCCGAAGAACGTGTTTGTTTAAATTATATTTAAACTTAGTTTGATGAGCACATTCAGTGCATTTAAACATATTGACTTCACCTGGATCCTTATGCCGAAGAAGGTGAGTGTTCAAATAAGATTTATACTTAGTTTGATAGGTACATTGACTGCATTTAAACATATTAACTTCCCCTGGATCCTTATGCCGAAGAAGATGCCTGATTAAATCACTTCTAAACTTAGTTTGATAGGCACATTGACTGCATTTAAACATACTGACTTCCCCTGGATCCTTATGCCGGCAAAGATGTTTGTTTAAATCACTTTTAAACTTAGTTTGATAGGTACATTGAGTGCATTTAAACATATTGACTTCCCCTGGATCCTTGTGCCGAAGAAGGTGTTTGTTCAGATAATATTTCAACTTAGTTTGAAAGGCACATTGACTGCATTTAAACATATTGACTTCCCCTGGATCTTTATGCCGAAGAAGGTGAATGTTCAAATAATCTTTATTCTTAGTTTCAAAGGCACATTGACTGCATTTAAACAAATTGACTTTTCCTGGATCCTTGTGCCGAAGAAGGTGTTTGTTCAGATAATATTTCAACTTAGTTTGAAAGGCACATTGACTGCATTTAAACATATTGACTTCCCCTGGATCTTTATGCCGAAGAAGGTGAATGTTCAAATAATCTTTATTCTTAGTTTCAAAGGCACATTGAATGCATTTAAACAAATTGACTTTTCCTGGATCCTTATGCCGGCGAAGATGTTTGTTTAAATCACTTTTAAACTTAGCTTGATAGGTGCATTGAGTGCATTCAAACATATCGACGTTCACTGGATCCTTATGTCGGCGAAGGTGTTTGTTTAAATCACCTTTAAACTTAGTTTGGTAGGTACATTGAGTACATTTAAACATATTGACTTCCCCTGGATCCTTGTGCCGGCGAAGATGTTTGTTTAAATCTGTTTTAAACTTAGTTTGATAGGTACATTGAGTGCATTTAAACATATTGACTTCCCCTGGATCCTTATGCCGGCGAAGATGTTGGTTTAAATTACTTCTAAACTTAGTTTGATAGGCACATTGCCTGCATTTAAACATTTTGTTTTCCCATGGATCCTTATGACGACGAAAGTGTCTGATTAATCTACCTTTTACCGTAGTTTGATAGGCACATTGACTGCATTTAAACATATTGACTTCCCCTGGATCCTTACGGAGACGGTGCTCGGCTAAATTTCTTGGCGGAAATAACACTGAGCCATTCTCAATATTTACATTAAGTTTGTGACAAATTCGATGACATTGCTGATGAATCTGGAGTCTGCAATTTTGATGTTCGACAATGCTGTAATAGAGAAAAATTATTATATTAATTTTTCAAACGGGAAGTCTTTGAAAACAAAACCTTTTTAACGAGGAAGAAAAAGTGCACTACTCGCACTTTCTTCATCTAAAGCTATTTGCCAGAAGTCACTAGAAGCATATAGAGTACTAAAATATTGTGCTTTACTTAATTATGCAGTTATTGTCTCCAACGTTGATAAAATTAAATGCTCCTTTTTAATGGTCAAACTTAAGTGTGTGAAGTCTAAACATATCGTCAGATTTTTTAACAATTACAAGTGAACTAACCCAATTAGTGTGTTCATCTTTATTATCGCAGTTTATTACTATTTTATACCGTTATTTTTGTTTTTACCATAATAATAAAGTAAAAGTAAAGTATCTATAGTGTCCCAAAAATCGTCAGGGAATACATAAATAGGAAAACAAGAAGTAAATCGTTGTTCACGAAAAAGGATGTGAATAATATTCGTGGTATTGACCCAAAAACGCCATTAGAGATAAGACCTGATTTCGATATAAAGAAGCAAAAAATTCACACTCCACACTAGCGTGTGTCGTCCAAGGTAATGTTGGTTTTTGTAACTAACAATTTTCACATTCATAGCTTCATTTGTTTTGCATTTTTTCTAAATATAACAACAGCGGTCCATACTCAACTTTTACTTATGTTTCCACGTGCATGGTCGCCTTTAAGAGTTCTGGGTACCGCCCGTTCTACAGCCAGAGATTCAAGGGAAGTGTGAAGCCGCAACCACTTTTCGCTCGCGACAGAAAAGTAGGTTTAGTTTTATCACCCGCAACCCCCATAGTTAAATAGAAAAAAACCAAGGAAAACAGGAAGTCTCCAACAAAAGCAGGCCTGCTGGGAACTATCGGATCATAGCCAGGTAAGGACGTCTAAAGGCCCGTTTTTTAATTGTTGTTTAGTTGGATTGTTCATTCTTCTCTCCAAGTTAAGTATGGAAGGTTTCACTCCTTGGATTACAAAGATCTGCAAAGAACAAACAAATAGACGAAATAAGGTATAATGAAGTCTTTGCACCAAAAAGGGCAGTAGTAAGGACGTCGCCTGAAATTAGCACTGAGTAATATGAAACAAATGCACGAGAAAGACAAAGATCGAATTCTAGTACTCCTGAAACCAGAGAAAGACAAAATATGCGTAAGCAGTCAGAAACAGAAAGTAGCATTTTGGGCACGGTGATGATAAATGTTTACAATAATTTTAAAGAATTAAGGGAAGATCGAGATAAATCAAGTCAATGTAATGTTGAAACAATGCTTCAAAGTCTTCAACAAGCATTTGAAATTATAATCAATTCTCCAAAAATCCAGAGTAAAGTAAAAATGGATTGTCAGCACTCAGACAGGCACCATTTAAAATATACACTAGTGTTATAAGTTTACCGTATAAAATTGACCAACTAGAAAAATAAATTTTCATTGTCCATCACCAAGTGAAAGAACAAGAGAGACCTTAGAAAAGCTTGGTAAAATCAGCGAACACAATTGAAATTATAGTAACAGACAGACATAGAAAAACATATTATAGTTCAGTAACTCAGAAAAGTTAAAAACATACAACAAAAAACGAATATTCAAAATGGTCCACTCCCCTACACAATAAGAGAAACAAGACATGAAGTAAACCAAAACAAGTACTTAAAAAGAGACAGAACAAAATATTATTTTTATGTAAAGATGGACAAGGTACTGAAACGTTTAAGAGGGTTAAACTATTACAAAGTGGAGGAGTACTCATGGAAGGCCACAATGAGACGCAACACAAAAAACTAAATAAACTGTTGAAAAGTCAGTCACTTTCAAACAAAAAAAGACTTAGAAAACAATGAACCTAGGATGACAATGGTAAACGGAATAGAAAAAGGATATGAACCAAAATCAAAAGATTTTATTTTTAATTTTTTTTATGATAAGGCACAGCACTGCAGGATTAATACTATACGGCGCTCTGCGAGCGGTGCGTGTGCACAGGAAATGATTCACGAAGATCTTTGGAGATTATACTCGTTGGAAAACACGGCCTCAGGGAGGTCGTTCCAGAGTGATGACGTTCTACAGATGAAAGAATTTTTAAACAGTGTCTTTCGAGGGACACTAAGCTGAAATCAAGCGGGCAACCTCAGTTAAGCACTTGCCATGAAAATATTTGTAAAATAGTTTCAAGTAGCCAACCTGCCTTCAATGTTCAAGGTTTTCCAGGTCAGTCGGAAAAAACTGTCGAACTGAAAAAGACAGCTGCAGGAATGGACAAAATTGGCCTGCAACACGAAAGCTTTCCGGAGCCCAAAGGAGAAAGCTTATTAAAGCGAGAAAGATGGCGGCGGGTACCTGGACCAAGGAAAAGCCCCGACCAAAGCCAAGCAAAGCCAAAGAAAGTCAGGGAGACAGTGTGGGAAAGAAAAGACCACACTAAGATTCGAGCACACCTTCCTCTGCAAAGCAGCCTGAAAAAAGAACCAGGAGTAATTCGGGACCGACTGATGCCTCTTACCATAGGGCTGCTAGTGAATTAAGAATGGCGGTTATTCATAGACGACATCCTGATATGACGTTGAGCCGGGAGTAATCATAAAAATTTTTGTGGTGCTGGATAAAACCCCATCAGGGAGCAGCTATCCCCCGTAGTTTGTCGGAAAAAGGTAAACGGGAGGGATTCTAGGATCCCGTGTGCAAACGCCGAAACAAAAACATGACTGCAGCAAACAATTGCAGGCATAAGAAAACTATAGGAGGGGGGCGTTTTAACAGTGGTTGAGACAAAGGTCCTTTCAAAAAGGTCTAAGGTCCTCGTCTGGATACCAGAGACCGTCAAGGAAAAGTTAGTCAGGTCCCGGCTTGACCTTAAAAATCCAGGTATAAAAGTGGGAGACCGGCTGACCTTGAGCCGTAAAGTAAAGAAGGGGCAAACGCTGGCCTTCTCAATAGACCAGGTGTCCTTTAGGGGCCTTGAGCAAGCTCAGTTCAAGGCTTTTTACAGGCTTGGAAGAATAACCTTCCGCGTAATAACGAGCGCTGGGGAGAAAAAGTGAAGGTAGTGCAAGGTGATGGAGGACTGTGACATCGCCCTCATTCAGGAACCCTGGGTAGGGAGCCATCAAAGGTATCTCGGGATTACGAGGGGAATTGTTTTACAGTAGAACCTCTGAGCAACCCAGGGTCTGCATATTAGTTAAAAATAATATTAAAATTTTGCCACTAACTAACTTCTGTTCCTGAGATCTTGTGGCAATAAAGTTACCATCGGGGAAAAGGGGACCGAGTAATATTGTTATTGGATCGGCGTATTTCCCTTACGATAATCCAGAAGCATCACCACCCAGTAATGTTAATAATAATGGCAAATAATTTACATTATATCGCAAACAAAGTGGTAACTTTCGATACAATTGAATGGGCAGTAAACCCATTCGAACCGTACAAATCTCCGGGATCGGACGAAATTTGCCCAGCAATGCTACAACAGGCCCCGAACCTACTCGTTAGCAAACTGTGCTTAATACTAAGAGTCAGCTTAACTTAGGATACATTCCGAGAACATGGAGGCTGACCAAGGTAGTGTTCATACCAAAACATGGGCGCCTAAACTACTCGACCGCCAAGGCATTTTGGCCCATCAGCCTAATGTCTTTAGTGTTAAAACTCTAGAAAAACTGTTAGATAGACATATAAAGAATGGCGTGATGGGCGACGGACCATTCCATCAAGACCAGCATGTCTACAGGACAGGAAGATCAACAGAAACGGCACTCCACCAATTAGTAAAAAGAGCGGAGAAGACGTTAGAAAATGGCGGGGGAATGTTTGGAGCATTCCTAGACATTGAGGGAGCTTTTGATAACACTTCCTTTTCCTCCATCACAAGAGCAATCAGAAACACAGGACTGGAGGAAACCTGCTGCCGATGGACAAATCACATGCTAGAGGCCAGGGCTGTGTTCACCTCTCTTCTGGGAGAGACTCAAGCGCAGTGGCATTTTGGGGCGGAGGGGGCGAATTATCGGAGGCGCAGATCGCGGAGCTAAAGCAAGGCAAAAAATTTTTGGTAACACGCCAAAATTTCGTAGGAATTCACCTTCTTCATGCTCCCAAGGGAACAGGAGTCTGGCCCCAAATGAAGTTAAAATACGCTATATAAAAAAAATAAATTAAAATGTGAGTGTGGGACGCTCTCAAAACCGGTTTTATTAAGTTTATTCCCATCGCTTTTCTTTACTAAAAATAAAATAGGACCGATCTTGTTTTTCAAGAATTATTTTTTAAGTAGCAAAGGGGGTCAGGCCAAGGGGGGCGGGGGGCGATCGCCCCCCTTCGCCCCTCTGTGGCTACGCCACTGCTCAGGCGGTTAGTTCAGGCAAGGTAGAGTCAGGTGGAGTTCTCTCTACCCTGCAACGGTAAAAGGAAGATTTAACACCACTGCGAGAGATAGAATGCGGAAGGCTTTTAAAGTGGTGGAGAAATGGATAAGACGGAAAAATCTAAACATCAGCCCTCAAAAGACCGCCATATTCCCCTTCACAGGTTTAAAGAAAATAATGCAATAATCCTTTATTAGCAATAATTCGATTTACGATCCTCACCATTCGCATAAAGCTGTATGTGCGACGCCGTAAACATACGAGTATGTAACAATCTAAAATTTTGTTATAGTATCTCTTATAGAAAAGAAGTAATAAGCTTTCTGGCGCCGGTATAATCGGATACCTAAACTTAAGAAAAGTATACCTGTCTTCACTTATTTCAGATTCTTCCTCCTTGATGTCTAGTTCTTCGTTTTTAATTTTCCAATCCCCATACATCTGACCACTTCCTGCTTCACCCTCTTCAACTTTGACCTCTGCTTCTGTTTGGTCAGGAAATATTTGTTTGTCCCTGTAAAACAAAAAATTATCACTCTATAAGCGCCGGGACAAAAACAAAAATTGTTGATTGTTTTTACGAGAAAGATCTTTTTTACCCTGTATACCTGAGGTAAGATTATAATCCGAAACTTTTCGAAAACAAATTTAAAATGGCGGATGCCAAACTCAAACAATACCAGCCTGTGTCCTGTCAGTCCTGTCCATTTGTCTCCTAAACTCGAGGGGTTAACCACTACTGGGAATCAATGTACATTTTTGCGGGAATCACATGGAAATCACCTAGGAATCCATGGACATCGGGTGGAAATCAGGTGACAATCACTGCGAATCATCTGGAAATTAGTGGGCAGTAACCTAATATTTTCGCCCATTTTAATTGTTTGCGTTAACCTCCAATAACACCTGCCCGGTAAGATTTTTTTTATTTTTGATGAATTCTCGTAAAGTTTATAGACAAGCTGGCTCGCAGACCCTTCCGGTAGATCAATAAACGACGTTATTATAACTAATGGTAGATATAAATCAATAGGGTAGTTGACTATACTCAACTAGCAAAATAAATTTTATAGAGGTAGTATAAACTGCTATACAATAAATTTTATAGAAGTGCAAAATTCCTATAATGTGGTTAACTACCCTAATATGATATTTATAGGATCAAAAAAGGTCCACTTTTATAAAACATTTTAATATTATAAGAGTTCTATTGAAGTTGTGTATCACACTTTTAAAACAATTTAATGCAACAACTATAAAATTGTTTTGTAGTGTGTATTTGGTAATATTTATACAACAATATTTTTTCGATACTTTAAGTCTTACACAAATATTATATAGTGATGGTATAATGCAGTCTGATAATATATCAATTTAAAGGGATATTTAATTTTTTAGTGCAGAATATTAAAACCAAATTATTTTAAAAGGGGCGTATAACAACGGAGATTATAAATATGTACCTATTTATTTAAAAATTGATCAGCCGAAACTTAAAGCTGGATTTATAAACTCGAAAAGTTGGTGAAGTTGAAGTTATGATCAAGTTTGTGAGGTTAGATATTTCGAACTTCGAGCATAAAAATTGGTTATCTCGAACTACCCGGGAAGTTTTCGAACCTTACATGAGCTTTACATGAACAACATGAACGAGTGTATAAATGGAACTTAGTGTTCCCTTTAGTTTAAATTGAACTCCTATTTCCAACACCAACTGAACCTCAACCTCGCCAACTTTTCGAGTTCAATCTCGGATTAGCGTTAATAACTCAAATTTCATTGCGCCGGAAATCTTATTAATAAACTATGTATGTATTTGTGGCATAAAAAATATGCGCTTTAGTTTTGGCCACGTTTGTTTTAAAATTAAAAAAATGTATATAAATTTATTTTTTTATTATTTCTATAGTTTAATACAGGGTGATCAGTCAGGCCTCCACAGAAATGACTATTTTGTAGTCACTTTCATTTTTTATTACTAACCAACTTTTTTTATATTTTCTTTAATTTAAAAAATGTATCACAATATTTATTACCCTTAAATGCTGTATTTATAGCGAGGCAGGCCATGCTTTAATAAAATAAGACAAAAGAATAAAAATTCACTTACGCCGAATGATACGATGACAGTTTGACTGCTATTCGCAATATTTATAGCAACTGCTCGATAAAAATATTTTTATTTATAGGCTACAATAACATTTAAAATTATGAACCAAAACACAACAACACATAAATTAAATAATACAACAAAATTAAAACTTATTTAAGGTGTTCAACTTGCCTTCCATCATTTTCGATGAAGCGATTTAGCCGTTTCCGACTTGACATTACTGCCGCTTCTATTTCTGCCCCAGATATACTATTTGTGACGTTTTGAATTCGACCTATCATATCTTCTTGGGTGGTTGGTCTAGTTTTATTCACTAAATCTTTTATTCTGCCCCATATATAAAAATCTAAACACCTCAAATCGGGGGACCTGGGTGGCCGGGATACAAACTGCCTCTACCTATCCACCGGTTGGGATATTGTTCATTTAGGAAGTTTTGTACGATACGCGAAAAATGGGCTAGACACCCATCGTGCTGTAACCACATATCTCTCCTTGTTTCCAACGGTACGTTTTCCAGTAAATCCGGTAATTGAAATGTTAAAAAGTTCGATTACATTACACTTGTTAAATTACCTGGAAAACTATGCGGCCTCTTAATCATACCATTGACAATACCATACCAAACATTAACACTCCAGCGGTGCTGGTTATCAACTTCACGCATCCAGTGTGGATTGGTATCTGACTGAGAAATTTGCGAATCTATGACAAATTGTCTAATACTTATATGAGGATCTGCATGTACATACGCCAGAACATTAATTATATTTTCTTCTGTCCTTGAACGACGATATCTTCTTACAGAAGAAAATGGTTGCACACTTCCTGTTTGTTTTAAGCGTCGGGCTAAACGCTGAAATACCTCTCTTGAGTGGTGTGTTCTTAATGGATAACGAAAAGCATACTCTCTCGAAGCTATAACTTTTCAAAACATTGAAAAAAATAGCTAACATATCATAAGCTTCTTCATTTGTAAAGGGCATTTTTTAGAAATACTTTTATCAAGCAGATGTTACCAGCAATGGCAACGACAGTGAAACTGTCATTGTATCATTCGGCGTAAGTGAATTTTTATTCATTTGTCTTATTTTATTAAATCATGGCCTGCCTCGCTATAAATACAGCATTTAAGGGTCATAAATATTATGATGCATTTTTTAAATTAAAAAAATATATAAAACGTGTTTGTTATAAATAAAAAATAAAGTGACTACAAAATAGTCCATTTCTATGGAGACCTCTAGCTTCTATCAAATTTTTAACAGACAATAGTTAGCAAGAGCACTTTATTTATTTTTTCAATAATTAAATGAAAGCGGTCTCGACACTCGCATCTACTATCTTCCCAATAATTCTAAAACGATAAGAGATATCAATCCCCGGTTTTCAGATTTCGTTTTCTTAACTAATATTCTACCAAACGAAGTAAAAAAAATCTGTAGGGTACCATTTGCATTTATGAAGTAATCGGAACTAGTATAGCATTTTTTTTCAATAGCGCCACCTACCGCTTAGCATTAAAATAAATAAAATGTTTTTAAAAGCCATGTTAATCAAGTTTAAAAGACCTTTAAAATAAGCCCTAGTTTGTTATATTCGGTTACCGCAAACCTAAGTTACATCAGTTTAAAGTATCTAAATTATTATCGGTCACCCTGCCGTTACCATGGTAATAAGAGAAAAATTGTCAATATAAAATTTGTAGATATTTAAACAAGGAATGTAAAAAGTAAATTTCTTACCTACATTAAATATTAAATGTTAGAAGATTTTAACGACTTTTTGTGACACCATAGGGAATACGACCCCTAGCGGTAAAATTAGGAACTTAAAAGTAATTTTATTCAAATTCTTTGGGTAATATTTGTTAATAATTTTTTTACCTTTAAATCGTAACATGAATAGTTTTCGCGATATAGCCGCTCCGTACCCTTAACTGATCACCCTGTATAATATTAAGTTATTACTTTATTTAAGAGTACCGTTAAGAGAATAGTCTTCCAAAACTAATAAAATAATGTTAAGACTACATTTTTACGTCTCCGACATAATTTTACATGATGGCGGTCGTCTTTTATCCAATAAATCATTATTTAAACATGGCGCATTATAATACAACCATTTTATATCAAATAAAAACGTTTAATAATATTCTGGTGTACATTAGAACTATATACGATAAAATGGTTTTATAGAGTTGCATATAACGGCGTTTTAATTTTTTTTGTAACGTGAAAGCAAGATGTTGGGTTTGCAATGCTTTAGAAGTTGCCAGATTTTGTAAAGACAAGACTTGAAATATAATAATTGTTATAATAGTCTTATTAGTATGTTTCCCTACATACAGGAGCCCTATGTGACCAAACATGCCAGTGGTGAGCAAAATCGCCGCCAGGTACTCACAATATTTCGTGTATTATCACCTTGTAATTATTAACTATGTTGCTTGTAAGCCAGACATGACAGAGGGAGTCAAACCATTTGCGTCCATTTTGGGAGGGTTATTTTATTTATTTTTCTATTGTGATAAGATTGTACTTTAAAAATCGACCTCGATGAATATACATTACAACATCACAGCTTGAGATGAAGTGAGAAATTTCTTTGGTACCTACCTAAAATTTAATTTCATACAAGGTACGTTTTACATTTTTAAACTTCAAATTGACTTTAATTCAAAGAATAAATAGTTGTCTTTGCATAAATCTTAGGACTTCGAAGTACAATTCGCTTGTACCACTGGATTTACGATTAAATCTGGCAACACTGTTTTTAAAATTTCGATAAAACCACATAACGCATAATTCAACTTGTTAAACAAAATGGTTGTCCTATAATGAATGAATATGCGCACTATCCAATCTTTCTGTTCTATAACTTTTCAATGAACTTTATAATAGGATACATTTAACCCTAACCTAAAAAAAAACATATTAATAAAAGATTACGCAATTTTCTAGATTAAATATAACTATAAAACGATTTTTTAAATAAGCCCATATCAACGTTAAACAATAATTTTATCATTTCCCTTATATAACCTTAATAAAACAGGTATATACAGGTATTTTATAAGGCGCTAATTAAAAGCCATTTGTGCAAGTATACGACTCTTTCACAATATAGTTGTATAACTTATAGATATAAATTTTAAAAAAAATGATACTATATTCATAATGGTGGGAGACTACAACATCGATTTAGCTACTAATAGTTTTTATGCACAAAAATAACAGACCACTCCATTATTGAAGTATTTCTCCCCGATGATCACATTAATAGCAACAAAATGAAAACATACAGAAACTATAAAAATATAAGTTCTATGGAATTCCAGCTTACATTAATGGATATAGATTGGCCATCAAGCACTACAGACAGAAATAATAATAATAATAATAATAATAAACTTCTTTATTTCTAATTACATAAATCAACATAAAAAGAAATGATGTCACCAAAGTGAGAGCGTTAACTCTCCATGTAGTCCCTTAGGATATATTAGCTAACTGTTTAATACAGAACCTTGTAAAAACTTTAAACGAATTTTCACCAGAAGAAACAAGATCTGTGAAAGAAACATATGGAAACAAAATGTGGTGGAATCAAAACATAGATGAGGAAATGAAAACCAGAGACAACTTATACAAAAGGGCAATTAGAACTAAATCAGAAGAAGAGGGCAATTAGAACTAAATCAGAAGAATATTGGCGAAACTATAGAAAACAAGGAAATAAAATGGTATCATTAATAACAGAACTACTACAACGAGAAAATTGATGCAGTTAAACACAATTCATCAGAGATGTGGAAAACCCTAAAAAAATTAATTAACAATAAAGGACATGAAGGGCGAAAGAATAAAATAATGTTCAATAATGTAAGCACTAAAGAAAAGGACATATATGAAAGTTTTAATGTTTATTTTCTGGATAGCATTAAGGGCATTTCAGAGGGTATAATAAGAAATAAAACAAATGAAGAGATCACACAACACATAAATAGTGACAGCAAAATGGAGAAGTTTAATAGAATAGACATGGCAAATTTAAGAAGAATTGTAAAGAAAATGGAAAATAAGGAAAGTAACATAAATGACATAACTGTTAAAGTATTGAAAAAGCATTTGAAGTAATCGGAGACAAGATACTTAATGTAATCAACCAAAGCTTGGAGTCTGGTGTGTTTATTGAAAAATGGAAGTTACCTACAGTTGTCCTGTTAAAAAAGGGAGTGGAACAAATAAATGTGAAGAGTTCAGACCCATCAACATGGTTCCACCCTATGAGAAGCTATTAGAGTTGTGTGCTAATGAACAAATAGTTGACTATGCTGAAAAAAAGAATATACTGTGCGAAAATCAAGCCGAATTCAAGAGTAAAAACTCATGCGAAAGTGCATTACAAAATGTACTTTTTGACTGGAAAATTGCACTAAATGAAGGAAAAATGGTTGGTGCCGCATACTTAGACTTCAAACGTGCTTGTGAAACAATAAATAGACAACTATTATTGCTTAAACTCAAAAAATATGAATTAGGACAAATAATATTAAAGTGGTTTGAAGATTACCTTACCGATCGAGCCCAAGTGACAAATTACGGTGAGACATCAACGGCAAGAAAAACGATTTATGGAGTGCCACAAGGGACAGTATTGGGTTCAACCCTGTTTTTACTGTATATAAATGACATAGTGAAAGTGATTCAAAAGTGTAAAATCCAACTATTTGCAGATGACACTGTTATATATGTAACTGGAAATAATGTGAAAGACATAGCAAACCTCGTAGCAAACATACTAAATTATAATAATAATAATAATATGCCTTTATTTTTAACTCGGCGAAGTACAGCAGTGCTGCTTTTAACCGAGCATGCAAAAGAATACAATTTACATAATATTTAACTTATATAAGAGTCTAAAATAAAACATGCCTAATATCTACTTGAACTAGCTATAAGGTAAGTGTAAAGTGTAAACTGCAAAATTAAATTATACTGTAATTATTGTGAAAAAGTGAAGATAAGTTATATAAACCTCTTATACAAAGCAAAGAAAGCAAACAAAGTCAACAAGAAAAAAGAAAGAAAAAACAAAGTAGTCAACAATTATTATCAAGCAGAAAGTTTCTATAACTAGCTTTAAAAGAAACACACGCTAGATCCAGCCAATTGGCAGGAATCTCATTAAGGAGTCTGATGGATGTATAGCTAAACGAATGTTTAAAAAGACTTGTATGATGAAATTGAAATGAAAGCGATCCTTGTGCCTGGTATTGCGCTGATGTAAGGTATTCGGAAAAATCAGCTTTTCACGTAGATATTGTGGAGTTCCACTTTTTAGGAGTCTATGCAGAAAGCATCCCAGATGCAGTTTTTCTCGGTCCTTTAACTTCAGCCACCTCAATTATTTTAATTTATGACTGACGCGATCCCTAATTCTCAAACCAAAAATGAAACGAATGCAGGAGTTTTGAATTTTCTGAAGTTTAAATTTTGAATTGACATCTAAGCAGGGACCATATACAAAATTGCAATAATTACAATGAGAAGACTCACATAACTGTTTTTTAAATTTTAAGTTTAGAATAAATTGATTTTTATATAAATTGCGTAAACAATAGTACGCTATTTGAGCAACCCGTGCGACTTGACTTCTAAATTTTAATTTATTATCGAAAATAATTAATAGGCTTTTATATTCGCTGACAACCGGAATTTTGACCTGTGTCATGGCCACATTGATGTTAGTTTTAGCCCACTCGCTATTAGGTCCAAAGAACATTACTGCTGACTTTTTTGGAATAATTGTCAGTCCATTATTATTAGAATATATGTAAATAGAATTTAAGCAGTTATTAAATAGTTGTTTGACCTGAAGAGCATTTGTCTTGTTAAAAGTTGTAAGGATCTGACTGTCATCGGCGTATTGATTAAGGCTACACCCAGTTACATGACTATGCATGTCCATGGTAAAAATCACAAACAGCAAAGGCCCCCAAATTGACCCCTGGGGAACTCCTCTATTCAATGCTAGATTTTGAGAAATTTTCCGGTTGCAAATCACATACTGTGATCTACCAACCAGGTAGTCTCTACACAGAATAATTAAACCTTCCTGAAAACCATAGTAATGAAGCTTGGCACACAACAGATGAGGATCGAGAGTGTCGAAAGCCTTGCTGTAATCGAGAAGAACCAGCGAGGATGAATCCCCTACATCTGCCGCCCTAAGAATGCCATCCAACACATTTAACAAAGCAGTCGCTGTGCTGTATCCCTTCCTGAATCCCGATTGACCAACGAAGAAAAGATTATTGTCGTTTAGATAACCTACTAAGTATTTGTACAAAATTTTTTCAAATATCTTTGACAAGGTGCTCACGAGACTGATTGACCGCTAGGGTGGAACGAAAAAACTTTTTAACTCCAAGTAGTGTGACATAGTTGTTAAAATATGCGCATTAGTAAACAAAAAAAAGTGTCAAAAGTTGCCTGACAGATTTTAATATTCTGAGGTTCCTCAAAGCCCTTTAAATTTTTAAATTTTATTGATTTCCTATTAAATTGCCATAATAAAAATATTGGAAAAAAAATATAGTTTTAAAGCTGCCATAGCGGAAAATAGATACATTTTGTTACTTAAAATAACATATTAAAATATTTTTTTTGTATTACCACGACTTTTGGTTCCTCAAACATATTAAAGTTTGCAATTTTACGTGCTAAATCCTAAAATGACCCGGCACTGGTAGCGGGACCACCACCATGTCATAACTAGTATTAACTAGTTCGAGTGTCGGAAGGGTATTGTATTGTTTATTTACTGCTTATTACAGCTTAGTTGTGTATGAACCTCACAAATATTACCGTCGGCGTCGCCCCGGTGTAAAAAATAATAATGGCAACTAGAAGTAAAGAAAAGTGTATTGTTTTTGGATACCCAAAATTATTAAGCTGGATTTATAAACTCGAAAAGTTGGCGAGGTTGAGGTTCAGTTGGTGTTGGAAGTAGGAGTTCAATTTAAACTAAAGGGAACAATCAGTTCCATTTATACACTCGTTCATGTTGTTCATGAAAAGCTCATGTAAGGTTCGAAAACTTCCCGGGTAGTTCGAGATAACCAATTTTTATGCTCGGAGTTCGGAATATCTAACCTCACAAACTTGATCATAACTTCAACCTCACCAACTTTTAGAGTTTATAAATCAAGCTTTAAGTGGTAGAGTTTTGCCAACATTTAACGATGTTATGTGTCATTACTTGTTTGTGCAACATGACTTAAAGCAAAAATGTGACGGAGAGGATCCTTCCGTTTGTGACATTTTAAAACAAGTTGTGCCAAAAATTGAAGAAATTTGGCTTAAAGCTTCAATTCCTGTAGTGACTAAAAATCGAATATGGGACAAAATAAAAAAGTTTCATCAACGTTACAAACTTATTCAGAGAAATTTGACAAACAGAAAGGATACTCAAACAATTCAACTAAAATTAGAGTCATTTCAAGAAGAAGCCTCTAAGTTATTTGATATAGCTGCTTGCAAATGTGAGTTTCAAACATGAAAGTGTGTAAAATTAAAAAAAGTACCCATAAGAGAACAAGCCTTTCTAGCCGACCAAAGAAGTAAAAGAGTCATGGCTATAGGAAAAGTAGACATAAAAGTTTAGTACAAAAATTGCAAAGAATGAGGCCAGGAAAACTTGTTTATTTAAAAAAGAATACCCAAAACCTAGCTGTAGTTACTTAGATATGCAGGAGAAAATGTTAGCATGTAGTTCTAGTGGTGAAGACGGTAAAGAGGAAGACGTTGAATCCGATAGTAGTGTTGCTAAATCTCTACGTAAGTTTACCAAAACTTTATTTTTAACATTTGTTAATAGTGTTCTTGTTCAGGTGAAACAAAATCAAAAACGACGACCTTACCAAAAAGAAATCTAACATTGCGATCGGAAGCATCTGCCCTTAGCCAAAAAGAGGCAGACGCTATTCCCGATGAAAGCTCAGATCAAGGTTCAGATGATGGCTTAGGTAAGTTTAGTTTATACTTTTTCTTAATCAGTCTGCATTAAATCTCGGCAAAAAATAAATAAAACTAATACAGTTTTGTTTTATTTCTTAGACGAAATTGAACCAAAGAACAAAAGTTTATCACAAATGAGAGTAAAATTGCCATCTGTGGCGCTTGCCTGTGATAGAACGGGGGTGTCAGATCGTGCAGCAGCTATAATAGTTAATGCTGTTTTGGAAGATACGGGTGTAATTTCAAAGGAAAATGCCACAATGACAATTGACAGAATGAAAATCAGAAGAGCCCGAACAGCACAACGAGAACTTTGTATGGCCAAAACTACGGAAAAACCTCCTATTATCGGATTGTACTTTGACGGCAGAAAGGACCAAACACTAATTTACGAAACTACTGCAAATAAACGTAGGCGTATTACAGAAGAACATATATCTCTTGTTAGTGAGCCAGGTTCCCAATATATAGGACACGCTATACCAGAAAATGGTACAACTTCAAATATAAAAGCATCAATTATAGTTTTTCTGCGCCAAAATTTTAATTTAAATAGCTTAATTGCTGTTGGATCAGATGGAACGGTAGTAAATACTGGGCGAAAAACGGGGTAATTCGTTTGTTAGAGATAGAACTAAATCGTCCCCTGCAATGGCTTATTTGCTTATTTCACTTTAATGAGCTTCCCCTGCGACACTTAATTAAATAAATTGATGGTGAAACTTCAGGTCCTCGTGGACACAAAGGTCCAATTGGGCAAAAACTAGAATCCTTCGAAACTCTTCCGATAGTAAAGTTTAAAAAAATGGAATCAAATCTACCACAGCTAGATTGCGACGGATCTGATTTAAGTACAGATCAGCAGTATTTGTTGGAAATAGTGCGATCAGTTGAAATTGGAAATGTATCTGCTTCTTTGGCCTCAAGAAATCCAGGAAAACTATCACACGCTAGATGGCTTACAACAGCTAACCGAATTATGAGGCTTTACGTAGCAACTGAAGTTCCAGATGAAAGTCTTTGTCAGTTGGTAACTTACATAACCAAAGTCTATGCCCCCCTCTGGTTTAGAGTGAAACTTTGACCATCATGTGTTGACGGAACAAGACACCTATTCCAGTTAATAAAATCATGTAGCTTGTTAACGGAAAGAGTTCAAAAAATTATTTACCCCGTTATCCAACGTAATGGATTTTTCGCGCATCCGGAGAATATATTATTGTCAATGCTTACGGATGAAGATCCAAAATAAAGAGAACTTGGTATGCGGCGTATCCTAAAGGCGAGGAGTAAAGGTAGACAAACGATACGGGAGTTTAATATCCCTGTGATACGTTTTGATGCCGAGCATTATTCGGAGTTGATTTCTTGGAACGAAGTGAATGTTACTGAACCACCACTAACAATTCATATGGATATTAATCTCAATTTAATATCCAGTCTAAGTCCTTCTGATTTTCCATTATTACCTTGTAATACTCAAGCAGTGGAACGTTGCGTTCGCCTGGTAACTAAAGCATCAGCTGCAGTGTGTGGGCAGGGTAATCGCGATGGATTTATTAAAAATAGGGTGCAGTCAAGACATATATTGCCATGTTTTGAAAAAAAATCTGATTACTTTAAATATAGAAATGAGTACTGTTATTAGATCATTTTAGGGTTATTTTTTTCTTCTTTATTATTTTGAACTTGAAGTTAATAAAATTATAATTTAAATAAAACTGTATTTTTGTTCCAATTTGCAGCATTTGAGGAGCCTCAAAATGTTAAAATATTGCTTTGAAATTTAAAAGGTAGGTTCCTACAACCTTAAGTAGCATACTAAAATGTATGTCATGATTTATGTCACAAAAATAAAAAATATATAAAAATTGGTTAAGAGACTAAAATTTCTTATTTTATTAAATATGGCCTCCCTTTGAGGAACCTCAAGATATAAAGACACCAGTTTCATTTTTCGTATACTTGTTTTTAATAGTAAAAAGCATGTTTTTTTAGCTATGATACAACACTATTTAATTTTTTTTTATTTTCGTTAATTTTCGTTCCACCCTATTGACCGCTTATAGATGTATTGAAAATGTTGGTAAGCAATGATATAATTAAAGGACAATCTCGGTTGCGCACAAGTTATCCCTAAGGTAAACTCCTACCCCTCCCCCTCTACTGTCTCGATCTACCCTACAAAAATTATTGAACCCCGCTATATGTACTTGGGCATCGGAGATGCTTTCTGACAACCAGCTTTCAGAAACAGCTAAAATATCTAATTTCAGATTCACAATGCATTCTTTAACATCCATCATACTCGGTACTAACGAGCGTACATTAAAGTGACCAATTTTAAGATTATTATAGCTTTGATTAGCCATTTGGGAAAGTTATACAAGCTGTAAAACAAGTAAGAAAATGTCAATATATGAAGCAGCGATTTAACCACCTAGACTCTCAGCATAGTGAGATTCTTTACAGTTATTACAGGTTCCCCATCATCCTTACGAGCTAGTACATTACCATTCTTGTGCCAGATGTATTTAAAACCGTTCTGCTTCAAGCCCTTGGCCCTTTTGAAAAGGCCATAAGTTTGCCTTGTAAGCTCCCGACAGCTCCTCATCCAGGTATATTGGCGTAGATGTTTCACCCAAACCAGTATTTTTAAACGTTATCCTGTCCTTCTTTGAGCGAGCGTCGAGTAACTATTTTTTAATTCAGCGTATTGCAAGGTAAGTATCACCTTAATTCCATTGTTTTTCGTATGAACATGCCTAAAATTTCCTAGCCCCGACTCAAGCAAGGCAACATTCAGGAGCGAAACAGTGTAGTACCTGTGTAGTGTTCTGTTGGCTGTTAATAGAACATACAAGTCTCATCGTTTATCTATAGGAAATCCATCTATTGAGGAAGTATGGGTGTCTGTGTCATTTGGCAGCTCGGTCGTGTGCATTGGCTGTGTTTACATACCTCCAACGATGGATGTGTCTTATTATGAATCTCATCTGGCGACTGTTGCTAGTGCTTGTGATATGTTTGAAAAAGTACTTGTTGTCGGTGATTACAATGTTTCTCAAATCAAATGGTCAACTGTTGATGACTTTGTAGGATTGGTTCCCGGTAATGTTAAATCTCCGAAAGAAGTTACGTTATGTGATACAACTGCTCACCTAAACCTATCACAGTTCAACGGACACTCTAATGACCGCAATTCTATTTTAGATTTATGCTTTTCAAATTTTCAGCCGGAGTCAATTGTGAAGTGTGATGGTTTGGTGGGCCGTGATCCATATCACCCACCATTACTAATATTCTTGGATATAAATGTTGACTTTCTGAAGCCCTCCAACACATACTTCTATGAGTTTAAGAGTGCCGATTATGATTCAATCAATAACTACTTTCTCTCTGTTAACTGGAATTCTATTTTGAATGATAACTTAGATATAACTGTAAGTAATTTTTATTCGTTAGTCTTTGACTGCTTTGATATGTTTGTGCCCTTAAAACAATACGGATCTGCTGATAATTTTCCTGCTTGGTTTTCACAAGAACTCAAAAATCGCATCTTTGAAAAAAAAATAGTTCACAAAAGGTACAAACTGTCTAACTTAGTTATTGACTACAATGAATTTAGCTTATTACGTAACATTTGTAAAAGCTTAACCAGAGATTGCTATAACTGTTATATTAGAAATACTGAAAGTAATATTCGTAATAATCCCAAGTCGTTCTGGAACTTCGCAAAATCCCAGTCTAATGAAGGATCTGTTCCAAAAACAATGTTTCTTGACAATGACGTTGCTGAGACGGGTGTTGATATAGCAAATCTGTTTGCTAAACACTTTCTATCAGTCTTTAATCCCTCTATCACGCCCAGTGTTTACCCTTCTTGTCTGTTTCAACAGGTCTCGGACTCGATTACTAACATAACTGTGAGCCCCTACGAGCTTGAAGAGTCACTGGCTGAGTGTGATATCAATAAGTCTGCAGGTCCTGATGGAATTCCTAACAGGGTATTAAAACTATGCTCACATACTTTATATCTTCCACTGACTCTTATTTTTCGTCAATCCCTGTGCTCAGGTGTATTTCCTGATGCATGGAAGCTTTCGTATGTGACCCCAATTCACAAATCGGGTAACAAGCACGATGTCTCTAACTATAGACCCATCAGTATTCTGTCTGCAATTCCAAAACTGTTCGAGTCCTGCATTGAGAGGAAGCTATCCGTCATATTTCAGCAAATATTAGTAAATCAGCAACATGGATTTACTTCTGGCAGGTCTGTTGATACAAATTTGTTTCTTTTTGTGAATTTCATTACCAACTCTTTTCTAAATGGGAGGGAAACCCATGTGATTTACACTGACTTCAGCAAAGCGTTTGATAAGGTAAATCACTCTATTTTACTTTACAAGCTGTCTCACTATGGGTTTTCTGGATCTCTTCTTTCTTGGATGAAATCTTACCTATCTGGCAGAGGTCAACAGGTGAGAATTGATGGACACTTATCAACCCCCTTTTTGGCAACATCTAGAGTTCCACAAGGTTCCCACTTGGGGCCTCTTCTATTTGCGCTGTTTATAAACGACCTGGGATGGCAACTGTCATCTCACGTCTTGCTGTTTGCCGATGACATGAAAGTCTTTGCCCAGGTATCGTCAACTCAGGATATGGTTACCCTCCAGAAGGACCTCAATTCTGTCTATGACTGGTGTCAAGAAAACGATTTGTTTTTGAATTTAAATAAATGTAATTTTATGAGATTTACCAGACTTAGAGGCGTAATTCATCAAGTCCAATATTTTATAAATAACGTACCTGTTAAGGAAGTATATGTCATTAAGGACTTGGGTGTACATCTTGACACTAAATTATGTTTCTCCCATCATTTTGAAATAATTGTATCATGGGCGAACAAAATGTTGGGTTTTATAAAAAGAATTAGTAGAGACTTTAAATCTCTGGACGCCATTAAGGTGTTATTTACCTCATTTGTGAGGTCCATATTAGAATTTTCTTGTATAGTCTGGTCACCGTATTATTCTGTACATATAACTAGACTAGAAAATGTTCAGCATAAATTCGTTAAGTACGCCCGCTTTAAACTGTTTATGAATGGAATTAATCTAAACGATGATCAGACTATGGCTTACCTGGGGCTTACCCCTTTGGCACGCAGAAGGGAGTACTACGATGTCTGTTTTGCATTTAAAACACTAAATTATCATATAAAAAGTCCTGAATGCCTACAGTGCTTTCAAGTTCACATTCCTCGATACCAGACACGTAGCCATGCCCTTCTGCATGTGCCTCACTGTCGTACATGGTATTTTCTGTATAATCCTGTCAACAGAATATCCTCTAGCGTTAACAGGCACTGTGACAAATTAGACTTCTTTAGGGATAAGTCATATTTACATTTTAAAAATTGTGCCAAATCGGCAATACTAGACTAGGTGTATTAATATGTAAAACTGTTAAATGTAGATAGTACGTGAATAAATAAATAAGCCTTAAATAAACCTCGCTCGACAGTGACTCTCTTTTCTCCTCTCCCTTGATCAAGCCGGATATGCAGACATTATTCTTAATTTTACAATGCTCCTGAGTGTTGAGAGAGTCTTTCAATGTTTGAACCTCCTGCTTAAGCAGATTATTATCTTTTGATATTTCATTTACCATATCGGAGAGAACCTTTGATCTAGTTTTTTCCTCCTCATACCTTGCATTTAAAAATTCCATAGATTTTCTAAGCTCCCTCAGCTCCCCTTGAAGCTCCCTGATCAACGTTTTAAGTTCCGGGTCCTCGCTATTTGTTGCGCCCTGCGAAAACAGTATGGATCTACGGCCACTGTTACTATACGATCGTTCTTCCACTTCGCTACACTCCGCACAATTCCTTGGGGATTTATCAGCCTGCATGAGCCTAGCATCCACTTCAGAAACATTTCCACATTGTAGATGAAAATGCCCTCTGCACTTAACAAAGTATATGAATGGTTAAATAATAACTCTCTACAGTTAAACATAAGTAAAACAAAAACAATGCTTATAAGAAATTGTAAAGTAAATAGAGCGAGCAATTTAAATGTAAAAATTAACAATATAGCAATTGAAACTGTACATACATTTAAGTATTTAGGTTGCATAATTGATGAGAATCTTAAATTTTCTGAACATTGTAGGTACAAAACAAATAAAATAGCAAAAAAGGTGAATTTGTTAGGATGTAAGTCAAAAACTTTAAGTTATTGGGCAAAATTAACAATCTATAAAACAATAATTGTACCACACTTCTATTTTGGTTCAGCTCTCTTGTTTGTGATAAATAATTCAGAAATTAATGTATTACAAAAAAAAAATAAGGCTTTAAGAATCATACTAAACTGCAACAGATATACTAGGCGAGATGATATATTAAAATGTACAAATGTATTAAATGTAAAACAAACCATAACCTGTAACACTTTCATTTTTATTTATAAAATGTTACATCAGCTAGTTCCTAAACATTTATCAGATGGTATTACATTTGTCAGAGATATTCATGAATACAACACTAGGTTGAGACATAACTTTTACCTACAAAACGTAAATACTAACTATCATCAAAATAATCTGTACTATAAGGGTCTAAAACAGTATAATGAATTACCTGATTATATTAAAGAATGTAAAAATCTAAATAGCATTAAATGGGAATGTAAGCAAAATGTAAAGGCAACAGTGCCTATATAGGTTTGACCGAGGGTTTGACAAAAAAACTTATACTTATTATATATATTGATATGACAATGAGAATTTATGTGTTTAATTTGTTTAATTTAGACATAAGTACCTACTATTGTTTATAATTTATAATTTGTAATTTGGCTAGCCAAGTGCTAATAATAAAGACTATTAGGTATAGTACAAAATTCAAAAAGAATATGTTCAAAATGATAGGCTCAAGAGTGGTTGATTGAACGAAGACAACTTTCCCACATAAATCAATTATTAGTTCAGGTTAGTTAATTCTTTAAGCATATTAATATATCTGCATAGGCTGTACTATTCTTGTTGTAAATAAGAATGCTCTGCAGACTAGTGTGTAGCTAATCTTTCAGAGACACGGATGGTTTCAATTTTTGATAAAGCTCTACTCATATAAATTGACAAATTTTGCAAAGTAGTGCTACTTTAAAAAATCTTCTGCCATTGCCATACTCAACAGCATCGGATTAGTAGGTAAGTAGGTACTTACACAAACCTTTGGTTTAGTCGAAACCAGAGCGAGCCGTTATATGAAACTGTTACCAAAATGTTTACTCATTCTACAAGCAGACGATTTTAAACGGACCAAAAAAACAGGCAAAGTTGTCAGGCATTACAATATGTGATATTGTGGAGTTACAAAGAAGACAACCAGCTATGGGATCAGCAAAATTACCTACCTAATCTGGCCCGTTTCCTCATCGTCACTGTGCTCAGTTTTTATTTTTAATCCTAATCTATTTAGTTTTTCTTTATTAGAAAGTACGTCTGTTGTATCGCGGCATGAATTATTGCTGTTTTCCCACCAATCACACATGTTCAGAAACAAATTAAGTTCAGCTTTATTGCCAACATATGGGTGTCACGGGTAAATGGAACACAGACGGCACAGATTAACAAATTTAAACACAAAACTCAAAAACTTAAATTTAAATCAAATTTCGCAAATTAAGGTTATAGTCTTAGTCTTAGTTTTAATTTTCCTACAATGCTATTCTATTCTTCTTTTTTTTGGGGCAGCCAGCCAAACAAACCCTGGTGTTGGCTTGCACCAGTGAATTTAAGTAAGACTTAAGGGCTACGACTTTCGGTAGGTTTGCTTGGACGGTCGCGGCGAGGGGGAAGCTGCTCGTCGAGGAGTAGGCGGTAACAATATTTTTCCAGGGCCGCTGTTTGAATTTGGCTTGATGCCCTTGATGGTTGCGAGGCGCGATTACGCTTAGTGCTTATTAGTCATCTTATGGTTACGGATGCGAATGCATCGATATGAGAAAATAGACGGCGGCACCAAGGTACATATTTTTTGTACTATGAGTCTTGGCACTACTAACTACTTGCAATATGGAAAAAAGGTTTGTTCTTTAAAGAAAGGGGGTTTTTGCAAATAAATAGGGTTGTTGTTTAGTTAATTAGGCAGGTCCTTAATACTGGGAATTTTTCTGTTACTTGTTTTTATTGACATAATATTATATTAAAATTCATCAATTAATTATACTTAGTGAGTTAGTATAGTTACATATTTATGACTAAACAAATTAATGCCAATTTAATTTAAATATACAATAATATGTGGCATTGTTCAATTTGTTTTGATTTTAGTCCAACAAAAAACTATGAAAGTATGTACATATGTCAATGTTGAAGGTGGTTAATCTGCGTGTATGATTTTAAGACAAAAAGTTTATATAAACTTAATTTATCCGTTTTGCTTTGTTACCATAATACACGGTGATAAAAGTATTATTTTGAAAAATTGTTTTTTTTTAATAACTCAGAAACTACATTAGATATTTTTATCAAATTATTAAACTTGGTGGGTGCAAACTATCGTTTCTGTAAAAATCGAATTTTAAGTTTTAACCAGTGGCGTTCTAATTAATTTATAGGTAATTTAAATTTATTGATTATTTTAGGTGATTAAAATGATACGCCACTGTTCTTTTAAAAAGTAAAATAATTTTATTAAAAGATCTCTCGTCTTTTTTTCGTATCTTACAGTGAAGGAATAGAGAATAATAATCATCTATACCCAAAAGATAACGTATTTTTACGCATTTTTACAGTTTTTCTTGATATAACTTTTTTTAACTACCAGATTACTAATACCCATTTCTGATTAAATTAGTTAATGATTTTAATTGACTGTTAACAAACTAATAACATTTTTCTAAAACTAAAAAAAAGTTAAATAAGTTGTTGAAAATGCCCTCCACCTCCATGGGCACATGCTTTAGCTGTTGTTCTTATATTAGTGCGCACTCTTTGAAGAATGCTTTTAATATGCCTTATTACATTACAAAAAGCTCTTATGCGATTTCTCAGTTGTTCTACAGACTGGGAACCTTAAGGGCCAATGCTGGGGTCCACCACGACCTACACGTGGTGATAAAATGTTCGATTTAAATATTCTCTTGCTTACATGAACCACATTCTATATTTATAATTATAATTGGCACTTCTTCAAGCAATATGGGCAAATCGCCATTTAGAAACCGGCGATAGTTATGGTCATTTAGACTTTCTCGCCAAGAAAAGGAACAATTAAGTTGTTTTTAACAATTCCAACTCAGACATTTAACGAAAATTGCTCTTGATGGCTAGACTCCACAATAAAATGCGGGTCTTCTGTCCAAACATGAATATTGTGGAAATTTCTGATAGCATTTCTCGGGAAGTTTCGCCTATGAACATTATTTCACAGTCAAACACCGGGTTTGCACAATATTCTTCAAAAACCATTGAGAAAAGATGATTCGCAGGGGAAAATCTCATAGAAGTTAGGTTTTGTCTCGTTGAATGTGGTACGGATATAAAAGAGAATAGTAAAGAATTCTCCAGAATAGAATGTGCAAGATGTGCAAGTTATTTCCAATGTTTCTAGTTCCGAATTTTCATCAATTAAACTTAAAACTGCTTCTTCAATTTCTGGAGTTCTCGTAGTGTAGAAAAAACATCGATCCTAAAGCATTGATGTTCGAAAACATCTATGTTTTTTTCTTAATTAAGTTTTAGTCACATTTATTTTAAAAACATATATTTTTAACTTTATGTACCTACAAGCCAGTCACACAATATAAAATGCAGGGCACACTCTACGTTGTTGTTTAATATTATTAAATGTTATGCTCTATTTTCTAAGTATTAGGCGTAAGAAAGAATATGTCCAGTCAGTAAAGAGTGTGCTACTCTGTGTGTGAATCTGGGGACTTTAGTTTCTATACTAGATAATATCAATATAGTCTCAACTACGATAATGTAATATCACTGTCAAAAAATCTGCTGGTAAATTTGGTCGATTTGAATAGATTTTCGAAGCAAACTGTAAACCTTTTTTTCCTTACTTTTGCAAAAAAAGACTGTTAGGGAATGCCAAGGCATTTTTAAAATTTTTCACAATTTGAAAGAAACGGAAGGTATTAATAAAACAAACCAAAATACCTTCACTCACCACAAGCCACTACACCTAAATTTATTTATTTATTATACTAATGCGTATTATTCCTTTTTGTAATTCGTCTACAACATTCTAACCGTTCAACTACAGTTTAACAGTTCACTGTCGCCAATTCTAAAAATAGAACAGGCCGACAGGGGAACCCCAAAAAAAAACGAACAGGGGAAACGCCGTACAATTACGAATAAGAATACTGACACTGACTGAACTTGTATAGCGCCATTTCCAGAATTACCTTTTCTTTATTTTTTAAAATTGCCTTTGGTATACTCAGTCACTCAGCCGGTTTTATTCAATAATATAATATAATTAGAATAAAATATTTAGCAAACACCTAAAAACGTCCCATGTCCAGCCGGGATTCGAACCCGGGACGTCTCGATTGCGAGGCGAAATCGTTCCCACCCGGCTACCGAGGTCGATTAGAATTGTCTTCAGACTTGATACCTACTACACCGTTCGGAAATTGAGACTTTATTTCGATTTATCGATGTTTAAAATAAACATTTTTATATTTTAGTTTCGATCTTTTTTTTTTTTGATATCATCGATGTTCAAAATAAACATCGATGATATAAAAAAAACAAAAAAAAAACTAAAATATCGATGTTAAGATTTCTTTAATGTAACACAATATAGGAGATAAATGCATATAAAGATTAATAACATTTTAAACAGAACCACCAAACCACTGAGGCAACACCCCACCCCATACACCCTTCCAAACTTACATCAGCAGAAACATCCGCGAGTCTCTAGGCAATTATTTGCTCGAAAACACCCCTTAAAAGGGTGTTTATGACTTTTAAGGGGTGAACTCCCCACTCAAATCGAGCCGGGACCCCGAACATCGTGTTCTTCAAGTTTGACCACCAACCTGCATAATTTAAGTGGAATATAATACCAAATTATTATGATAAAATTATACATAATGTCTATTTATTTTATAATACAATTAAAACAAAACCTGCAACATGTAGGCATTGACAAACCCTATGATACTGCTAATTTTTGAAGCATCATTAAACTTATTATTAAACACGTTTTTAAGCTGCAAACGCGACTAACCATCGAAAATTACATTAAGGTTTCAGCATAAAATAAATAATAAACGCTCCAAAATCCCAGAGTCCGTCCGCACTAGTTGGCCCCGCCTTCCAGCGTAAAACGTGCGATTGCGGTAAGTTTCGCTTTGAAATCCGCACGGTAGCCGACGGCCGTATTTTGAAAACGGAGGGAAAATGATTTAGACAAACTTACAATTTTCTTTTTTAATTCGTTTAGTTTGATCGTAAAGAAAATGGTAATAGCCATGCCGATGCGGAACGTTTTTTAAATTTTTTTAATAGTTTATGAAGAAAAAACTGAGTACCTACGTCGGCCCTAGATCGTCTAAAAAAAAAGTGACAACGCATCGGCGTATATTAATATTTACCTATATATACCATTCCAAATTTGAAATCCATTGGACCATAAATAAACTCACAATTCATTTTCTGCTATGTACCGTCCACAACCGTAGCCCTTAAAGCTACGCCAATTTTAAATTTACCTTTTCGTTTACACAATGTCGGAGTAAAAAGTTATTTTACACACATCAGACGCTAGAAAAAAAAAATATTTACAATACCTGATAAGTGATCGTTTTCGATTTCAAATTTTCTGGATTTTTTCGACATGTGTACAGTAGGATATAAACGGGAGGAGGGTTGTAATATATACAAGGTGACATAGAAAAAAGTACAACGCAAGAACCTACTACAGGAGAGAGGATCTAAAAAAATGTAAAAAGTTTATGTGCATTGTTACTGAATCGGTCGTTGCCGGTAGTTTCACGTGGTTTAGTCATGCTTTGGTCGCAGCTAAGGCAGCCTTGCAAAAGCTTAGGATACTTTCCGAACTAAGAACCTCTATACACCCCAACAGTTTTTGACGCTCTATAAGGCCCGAATCGACCATCGCTGGAATACTGCTCACATGTTTGGGGCTCTACTCCTAAACATAGTCTGACATTGTTGGATTCGATTCGAATAAGAGCCATTCGCTTGATCGACCTCTAATTAATTAATAAAAAACAAAGGACGGTTGTAATGTTTAGACGGAAAAACCTATTGTACCTATGGTTCCTGTGTTTTTTAATTTTAAGTTTTATCTCTGGAAAGCTACTTCTCGGTAAGTCCCGTAATGTTTTTCTTCTTTTTTTTGTTTTTGTTTTATTGTAATGTTTTGATGTCTATTTTCTTCTTATGATTTTTAGAAAGTAATAATAATATTTTTTAACTGTACTTAAAAAATCAGTCCTTGCTCTTATGTTAAATTTGTATGTAAACAGAATAACTTTTTGTAGAGCCTATGAAGATGCTTTAAAATGAAAGCGAAACGTCGGCATATGGAAAAAAGTTTTTTTTCTTCATTTTTCTGACCCAAATCCCAACAAAACTTTCTTGGAAACATAGTACTGCGGGTCGCTAACCTCACTAAGTACCTACATTAAATTCAATTCAAAATCTCTATTATCTGCTTAGGCCCAACCTAAAACATCTTAACAAAATCAAAGTCAAACAGACAACATAAATATTATTAAAAATGAAAAAATAATAGAAATTATTCAGATTAACTAGGTATTAGTTTATGAAATAATATTGTGATATTAAAAATAAATAAAATCTGTCTAAACTAGTCATTCAGTAAATCGGTAACTCCTACAGTAACACGAGTGGTTAAAACTATACATATTTGTAGTATTCCTTAAATGCAATTTCATTATTAATTGATTTTGAATAGTTTAGTAAAGGAATAAAATAAAAAACTAGAATGATAGGAAAAGAATAATCTCTTGGATTGGAATGTGGTGGTATATAAAGTGAAATCGGCAGCATTCTCGGTCTAATTAATAAATACATTATCGGCGAAAGTTAGTTTTTCGTAAAGATAGGTTGGTGTATGGGAATAATTGATAATTCTTCGTAAAGAAACAGAGAAAATGAACATCACGCCTTTTTTCCAATTTGAACCAACCAAATTGCAAATATGATGGGGTTACATGATCTCTTCGTCGGACATACGCAGCAAACCTCATACACGCGGCACCTGATGTTCCCGATGACACTCTCACGAACTGTCATCTACCATCCAGATAATGCAGGAAAAATGAATGATCTTCAAAGCCAAAATATTGTAGTTTTGCAAGTAGCTTGTGATCTACACTGTCGAATGCCTTCGAGAAGTCCAGCAGTATCAATACGTACAGTATAGCCAGCCCTTCATCCAAACCCCTAATAATGATATCATTAATATGCAACAAAGTGCTTGTAGTGCTTTATCCACATCCAGGTAAGAGATTCAGGCAACAAACCACAAGCCTTTAAATAAAACAATAATTGCTGATGATGACAGACCTCTCCAGTAGCTTACTTAAAAGTGGCCAAAGACTGATTGAGCTCAGACCATTGAGGTAGAAAGCTCAGACCGTCCACTGTGGGTGGATTACTCACTTTGATAGTACAGATTTTTGACAGAGACTGAGGAAGCAATATTTTACATAAAATATAGGGTCCTATAATTTAAAAAAGTAAAGTTGATATTAAAAATTGTACTTTTGAGGCACCCTGTATACTTAAATGTACTCCACGTAAAAGTAGTTTATAAACCAAAAACTATTTCTCTTGATACTTTTTTTGTATCATAAACAGGAAAGAAAGATATATTTCGCGTATAAATAGAGTTGAGACACCCAGTATATATCTATATTTTTAAACATCTTATCAGTAGTTTTACCAACTAAAACTAAACTAAGACTAACCAATATTGTTTCTCTAAAATAAATCTTAAAAACTAAATATTTTAATCACTGTATTATTTAATAAATAATATAGTGATAAATATTTCCGCCGTTCTTAAATCAAACTTAGGCACATTAATGAAAAGGTGCTAAGAAAAGCGTTTTCTTAATTATTACTTTTTTTCTAATCTAGTTTCTTACATAATATAAGTATATTTTACCTACATTAGAAATTACACTTGGCAACACCGCTTGCAAGGAGGTATCCATAGAAATAAGAGGGGCAGAGGTATCCCGTACTTTAGTCAAAAATATCAAAAATTGATTATGACGTTATGTTGATGTTTGCGACGGAAGAATGACATAACAATAGTTTAAAGGCCGATTCATAAAACTTTTCGTCGCTGTTCCCGCTCGTCGCCGCCGTTCCCGTCGCAATTTAACCTAAGGGGAAACAGCGTATACGTTCAGAAAAGCCGCCACCGCTCCCGTTGGTAGTTCTGAATTGGCCAATTTTTAAATCGCGTCGTTCCCGCTGACCTTGGTCGTTCGTCGTTCCCACTTCTGGCCAATGGGAAGAAAGAAATTTTCGACCATACGGTTTGAAGTTTTGAAGGAAGCGATTTTAGGGTTAGAGTACTTAGAGTGTTTTGCTGTTTTGTGGATTTTACTACAAAAAGAACATTAATATCATATAATAAGGTACTTACATCACGCTTTTTAAAAGAAAATACAATTCTTTACTTTGTTTTTCTAACCTCAAACCTTCTTTTGTTATTGCGGCGCAGTTCGTAGTCCGACTTTTTTATGAATACCTATCCAACGGCGGCGACGAGCGGGAGCAGTGACAACGAACGGGAACAGCGACGAAAAGTTTTATAAATCGACCTTTAGAATTAGAACAAGCAGTTCCTAAAGAAAAAAATTTACAGTCCTTTACAAAGATGCAATCGGGGAAGACATTGAAAATGCCGAAGCAGAGTGCAACGCTTGTGACTATTGTGAGATTTGAGATCTGCGAAAACTCATAGATTTGAATGTAATATTTAGGTAGTTGATATAAGTTTTATTGATTCATAATATAAAAAATAGTAAAATAAAGGTTATAAACTCTAACGCGCCTCTAAGGTATGGTTTCGCTGGAGCAGTCAGCGGCCGCGGCTGGCGTTCGCGATTGGTAGCTCGTTACTGGTTTAATACGATTTGTATGTACACGGTTTCACTGCCGCAGCTCAGGGACACAGCGTTCGCCGTCAATTGCAGCGGCTGCGTTCGGACTGCTAGAGAGACCAGTCCAGCACCGATCGTTTAGCAGAATGCCACCGTTCTCGGCAATTGCTGACGAGTGTTTGATAGAGGAGGTGCAAAAGTAGTCCCCTTTATACAACTACGAGAACGAAAATTACAAAAATGTTGTAATGAAAGAAAATGCATGAAAAAAAGTGGCAGCAAGTGTAGGGAAGAACGGTAAAGTGTACAAAACCATTTTGTTTATTTTTTAGCATTACATTACAAAGTTTATAATTAGGGTAGACTGGGGCAAGTGCGAAGCCCTTTTTAATAGTTCAAGTTTATTTCCTTCCTACTTTAAATATACAATATTTATTTTATAAAAATGTCTTTGTAAGAAAGTAATAGTTTAATATGTTTACTTTTCATACTGCATAGGGCACACATGTATTATTTTTGAGATCTTGAGATTTGAAAGATTATTTTTTTTTTGATTATTTATTCTGAAAAATAATAAGTAATCCAAAATAACACTCAAAAAAGTCCTAAATACAAGAATAATATTTTTATAAACGTATTTATCCGTTCAAAACCCAATGTTTGGCTTTAATCTCTAAAACAGTAGGAATTATTCCCAAGGAGAAACTAAAACAGAAAAGAAACTTAAAGTTTAAAAATTCGAATAATTTTATGGAACTTGTTAAATATTGTATCCCGCAGATTTCACATTAAAATGAAAACCTCCTCGGCGTGTTAATACCGGTTCAGGTAAACGAGTCACTATATCGTCTAGCTGTACTACATTGACATCATTGGTGAGTGGCCATAAAAAATTGTCTTTTAATTTTCTAGTAAACTTGATTTCAAAGCCGTTGTCAACAGTATTTACCTGGCCAATGAAATGTTTGTTTGCTTTTGGTAATGTGTATTTAACCAGTACCCATGCAGTCTCCAATGGAAATATTGTCTTTGTTTATTTCAGGAATCCGATCTTCGCAATGCGATTCTAAAGTGAAACTTTGATCGGATTCCATAAAAGGTACACTTTCATTATCTGATTCACTGGAGCTGGATTCAAATTGATACGGACTTGGCCGACTTTGTTTACTCTTTCGGTCAATTTTCATAGCTGGTTTAGATATAGTAGATGAACTTGTAGAGAGTTTTTACTGACTACTTGCGATAGTACCTGCAATGGTTTGGCCACCTTGAATTAAGCGCTTTCGTTTCCTTGGATTAGAAGAAGGACTCTGTCGGAGCGAATCAAGTAGTAGATCATCAAAACTTGTCTTTTTTTCTTGCCGATTTTCGGTTGTAGCTGGTAATACAGCTTCAGTTATAGGATCCTGATGATTATTGAGTATATTTTGTTAATTTTGATCAGAGCTGATTGATTGATTGATCAGAGTAAATCTGCTAGAAATCCTTGATTTTTCAAGTGTTCCTCCAATCTTTTTAGGGCATCGATGTCATACTTCTCTTTAGGAATAACATGTCTAGTAAATGGAACAATATACCACCCTTTCTGAATCCTGTTTTTATGATTCCGGAATCTACTTCAGCCCAGGTTTTCACTAGCAATGTGGCGAATTCCCCTTTTGGTAGTCGTTGTCCCTGATGACGTCTTTGCCATGTTATTACTTCCCTCTCCCATATTGCCTTAAAGGATCTAAACACACTCAAATCAAGAGGTTAAAGTAAATGACTTGTATGGGCTGGCAGTTTAAGTATATGAATATTTTCTTCTCTTGCGGCTTGAATTAATAAGCAATCCACATGCGAGACATGCCCATCATATATAACAATAATTGGTGCCTGATCACGAACCAAAGGAATAAAAGTCTTTAGAAAGTAATTTCTAAATATTTCGGAGGTCATCCATCCATTGGCGCTGGCTGCATATACGGTGTCTTTGAAGAGGTCTTCATTTCTATCTGAATTCCAGGAACTCCATACATTATTGCCTTTAAATATTATCAATGGTGGCAATTTTCTACCACTAGCACTTGCTCCTGCCAGGACGGTTATATATTCTCTGCCCGATCCAGCAATAATTCTTGAAGACGGTTTGCCTTTCGCGCCAACAATTTTAAGACGAGAAGGATCTCTACACAGTGAAGTCTCATCTAAATTGTAAATCCATTCAGGACGATCCTGAAGATCCAACTCCAATATAGCCTTTTCAAATAAAACAAAATATTGGTCTATTATATATGAATGGGTCCGTAGATTTCTTTCTGCAGTACTCTAAGCTTTGTGTTTTTTTTTATACTCGAAAAGTGCCGTTGTTTAAACTTTATTAGCCAGTCTGTGCCTGGCATATTGTTCTTAAAAGGATTGAAAATATTATTGAAAGTTACAAAGTCATCTTGCCAAGAAAGTATTGGAGGTCGGCCCTGTGTCTTGCTTTTTTCGCCACGGCGGTCAGTTACTCTACAGTAGATTGTAATGTATGGGATTCTGAATTCGGTACTAGCCATCGACATGGTTAATTGACCTTGATTGACGGCATTTACTGCAGCATTTAATTGCTAATCCCCATAGGCAGCCCTATCGGACTTTCTTTTATAATTTCGTACCATGACGCCAACTCTCTGGAAAGAATAAAAGCTTTACCTAAGTGTCATTGCCAACGAACTTTAGCATTCCCAGGAAAATGGGGCAAGTGTAAACTAACCTTTACACTTGCCCCATTACAATTTTCACACATGCCCCACATTATGTTTTTTATGGGGGAAGTGCAAACCTGTTCGTGAGTAAAAACCGCTTTTAGATTTGGTCGGTATATAGGATTTTAAAGCTACAACAATTGACTAAACATAATATAAGAAAATGTAATAAAACTAAAAGTATATTATAAGTTTTTACCTTTGACCAATTTTTTATGGAGATATCACACACTATTCAACGGACCGATTCGGAGATTATGTTACAAATGACTACTCAGAAAGAAAAAAACACCAGGTAACTCGCCGGGAGTGGATAATTCAACAGCGCTAATGTATATGTTAGTTGCCTCGGACCACACAGACAAGTAAACTTTCAATATTGCCTGATTGGCGCTCTGATTTTCCACTTACCCCAGTTTTACACTTGCCCCAGTCTACCCTATACCATATTCAAATCCAACATTATGCATACGAAGGACACATTGATCAGTACTTAATGACAACCGTAACTCTATTTCGATTGGTCAAGCGGCAATAAAACTAAAAGGCCCTGGGCGACAGGGTTGTAATAATTAGTTTACCGGTGATTTTCGCATTATTGCATTGTATCGTTTGGTGTTACTGTTTGTTGTCAATATTTTGATGTAAATATTTGCGTCTTTGACCGTTGTATTTAAATGTATAGAGTGTGTTTCAGAAGTACTAACCTGAACTAACATGAACATGTGTCCGAAGTTGCCCCGTTTTTGATGTACAGGGTGCGTAAGATTTTTAAAAAAATCGTTTCTTTTATTATTTTTGTAAATATCCTTTCCCCGATTTTATTGCAATTTGGTACCGTCATTCATAATGATAAGAGGCTTAATTAGCCCTAACTAGATTAAATTTATTAAGTCCAGTGGCGTCCCGGGAAACACTTCAACAGATATTATTGACAAAAAATGTACGCCACTGACTTTTTTCTAATTTTGATATTTTTTTCGGATATACCAACTAATGCTACAATTTTAAAATGTTTTGATGCTTTGACGTTTTATCCAAATTGATTTGTTTACTTGGTATGCTGCAGCCCTTATTTAAATATGGTATAGTATAAATTCAAAAGTGTTAATATGACGCTTGTCGAAATGGAGGAATTTGGGCTAACATCTCCTCTTCATCTTCTTCCTCCAACAACAGCATGTAACTAATGTTATCGGCGATCATTATTTAATCATACATAAGCGCTTGCACTACGAAATACGAATATGATCTGAAGCGCGCTGCTACAGCCGCGCCAGCCAAACCACCCTGCGAGGACGTCCGATCGCTACGCTCTACACGCTCCCGACTTGGTCTGATCCCGATCATTTTAATGCGGTGTGACGTCAGGGACAAATGCAACACAAGAATTTCGAATTCGGTACCCATACTTACGTGCCCGTGCGATAAGTAGAATAGCTGTACCGATTCTAACTCAAAACTCCATAAGAAATAACATGGAGCCGAAAACCTGCATTTTTGGTGCCATTTTAGGGCGTGGCACTTTTCCTGGAAGCCACCATCCTCTATTAACCTAAGTGGACCCCAGCTACTATCGCCACCTAGTGAGTGACGTCATAACTGCTCGATGCCGGTAATATAGGGCCCTATTGGTCTGTGTGGAACCCTCCACTGCTGCCACCCAACACCCCACCCATTATTCTAACATAACTTTTGCCCCAACGGAGCCCAGATCACGTGTTACCCCGATTATATAGTAATATCATTGTAGGGGTGCCACCTAACGGGGAGAGATGTACGTACCTGTTATCTTGAGACCTGTAGCGCCACCTGCTTTTCATATCAGACATCTTGTTTACCGCGATGGTAGGTATGACGTTGTAAATCAGTTAAAATATTTTAAAATATAATAATACCATAAAAAAGTTTTTGTCCTCAGCGGGATTTGAACCAGGAACCTCTGGGGCCGAACCTCAAAGCCTTGCAAAATACACTACGAGAGCGTATACATTAAAAGAGTTGATCAATGTTGACAAGCTAAAAATATGGGGAACCCGTCAATTACAACGTATAGGTGGAACAAAGGACCCAAGTGTGAAGACGATGGTAAAATGGCGGCAGCCATAGTTGTTTTTGTCTACATAATATTGCTACATCTGTTGCAGTATGCATGCGCCATAACATGTCATCAATGAACATTGTTAGAGGCCGCGTGGCATGTAATTAGACAACCGGGGATCTAGTATGTCCTTTTGGCAAACAGTATTTTCAGACGCCATCTATAATTACGTTCGCGCACACTCCCGCTATCTGGGTACTACCTGAACTTATGCAACCAGAAGCCCCTATCAGCAAATATTGCCTTCACCAATTTATTAACAAACCTAAGTGTGGCGATGATGACAAAATGGCGGTAAACCTAGCTTTTATAATGCACTCACCATTTTATCGACAAACCAGTACTAATGGCGTTGCCAAACCAATATTTCCCCTTATTCAACATAAAAATTGTCGAAACGGCAACACCGCCGTTCCAATACTGAAAATTTAAGAAAATACGCTTAGGCCATATTGTAATAACCGTCTGCAACAGTAACTAGGTAAAACAAAGAACCTTAAGTGTGGTTATAGGGATATATTATTATCGACGTCAATTTATTAACAAATCTTAAACCTTTCCAACAGCATTCACCCCATATCGCATTGATAAAAATACCCATATAAATACCCTATCGGAATGCCATTCATGAGTGTATAATTAAATAAAAATCAATCAATTTTAAAACTTTTTATTCACAACATAACAATATCACTTACTATCACCCTGGTATATTACATTAAAGGAATAAAAAAATCGGCGTAAATAAAAATTTTAAAACTTTTTTATCTACAACATAACAATATCACTTACTATCACCCTGGTATATTACATTAAAGGATTAAAAAAATCGGCGTAAAATAAAAAGACATATCTGTAATCATTTAACAACGTTTTATGCCAGAAATATATGCAGTTTTCAAGTCAAATACACTATTACAGCACTAGTTAGCAAAAATATTTAAATAAGACAAGTATCTTGCATCAAAAATAATACCTGAACGAAACAAAAATTTGGCACAAGACACTTATCGCCAATCTTGTATATAGGTACAATATATTATAAGTTCAAAATATAGCGAAAATATTTACAGTTAAAACTAAGGATTAGAAACATTTACCGTGCAAGAATAGGCATATCTACATACAATTAAAAAACTAGGACTAGAAACATTTATATTAGGAACATTACCGCACAAGAAGGCATATCTATATACAAACTTAAAAACTAACAAAAAAAATGAATGGAAAAAGACATTGGCGGGTATGGGCATTTGAACAGAGTAGGAGTAATGTGCAATATTCGCTTATAGATAGAATATTATCCTTAACTTATACATACAACTTGAAACGAGGGCAAGAGCAAAAATACCTGAAAAACACTACACTTACCAGAGGGCACTCGGTTTAAACAGGGACACGACGTGAACGTGGCCCATATTGTCCCCATTCGATTTTTATGGAAAAACGAATTTTCAAAGCAAAACCATTTGTGGCATAATTTTTTTTCGTTATCTGATTTGAAATCAGAAAACAGTTCTATATATAACATAATATATGGTTCTTTTTTAAGTTATACAGGGGGAATTTTTGCCTTCTTTTACTGTATAACCAACATGGGCTCTTTTTAAAGTTATACAGGGGGAATTTTGGCCTTCTTTTACTGTACAACCTATATGGGCTCTTTTAAAGTTATACAGGTTAGGATATAATATGTGTGCGTTAGTATTTTGGCCTTCTTTTTACTGTACAACCAATATGGGCTCTTTTTAAAGTTATACAGGTTAGGATATAATATGTGTGCGTTAGTATTTTGGCCTTCTTTTTACTGTACAACCAATATGGGCTCTTTTGAAAGTTATACAGGTTAGGATATAATATATGTGCGTTAATAGATTATTCTGGTAATAAAAATAATTTTAATGCTAATAATAATATGAGTGCTAATGTTATAATAATATGAATAATTATAATACTAATAATGAACAACTGAACAGACCCTGTTTAACGGACCCTGTTATCCAAAACAGCCCTGTTTAACAGACCCTGTTCAACGGACCCTGTTCCCTGAACAGACCAGTTCCCTGAACAGACCAGTTCCCTGAACAGACCAGTTCCCTGAACAGACCAGTTCCCTGAACAGACCAGTTCCCTGAACAGACCCTGTTGAACAGACCCTGATCAACTTAGTCGTCCACATGCATAAGTGAGCAATGCCCCCATGGTAATGTGCCGGGTGAAGATTTCGATATTTGCCGCTTATCATCATAAGGGCTGAGACCGATTTTAGTTTGTTTTATAGTATGTAGCTCATGTTTTTGGGACCTAATTAGGCGCTGTGAAATAGGCTTTTCCAACCAAGTTTCAAGGCAGGTGACGTAATCTTCAAATGTGATTTTATTTTTAATAACAGACCTTTTAATGCCCTTTATCTTTTTGGTAACGCCCAAGTTAGATAAAACCTTATCAATTTCCGCCCGCTCTTTGTTTAAATTCTCTAGTTTAACCCGTTCTTGCTCAATCTCGTCTGGAGTATAAAGCAGTTTAATAGCATACATTTTAGACCTAAGGCCAACAAAATGGGTCATAATGCGGCCATTGTTCTCATCTTTCATCATTCCCAGCACCTTTTTGTTCACTTGTGGAATCGCATAAACGTTATCACGGGGATAATCTGAGGTATCAAAATAATCGTTACAGTCTCGTTTCATTATCTGATACACATCGTGGTTTTTAATTTCGTAAATGAGACTATCAGTATACAATACACTACAGGCGTCAAAACGTGGAACCATGTACTCGTAGTGAAAGCCATAAATCGTAGTCTTTGCCAAATCAAGAATACACATGCCGACATAAATCGGCTTATTAAAATAAATTTGTGTTTTTGCAAGCTCGACAATTACTAAATTTTCGGAAACAATTGTGCTGCTTTTAAATTCTGGCCGGGATATTAAGGCTTCAGCACCATAGCGGCCATCCCATTTTGTTATAAGTTTAACGTCAGAGTGGTTCCGGATATTCTCCATTGTCTTTCCAAATACGGCATTGTTCATAAGTTTAAAAAAATTCTTTTCAAACTCATTCTTGGCATTTTGGCGCAGCCCCGTGTTGAGGTCGATATATGATTTTAGCCATGGAGATTGTTTAAAGGTTAATATTCGGTGTATTTTGCCCAATTTTGCCCCCAAAGTTAGAGCTTGCTTTAAGTTTCTATAGTGTATTACGTATTCTGTTTTATTGTGTAGCGTAGCCAAAAGTTTCTCATTCTTTGCCCCGGGCGGTTTTTCATGGCTAGGGCATAATGGAAAATCGGAAAACTTATCATGCAAATTCTCAGGTATTTCCAGGTCCACTTCCAAAATAAACCCTTCGGCAGATTTATCTGAAATTTCACTAATGTTTAAGTGAGATATCTCGTTTTCTGAAAGCCACCTAAAGCCGCCATAAGGTAGATATTGCGACATTGCCCAGCCGTATTGATTATTGACATCAAAGTACATGAGATATGAGTCTTCTTTAGTTGGATCATAATTTGGCATGTACTTGTTGTTGGCTTCGGCATACCTCTTTGAACACTGACTTAGCCCCCCGCGAACCCCCTTTTCTATGAATGTTAGCATCTCTAAATTAGTAAGCAGCTCAAGTTTTATCATATCTTCTCGATGAATTAAGAGGGATAAACATTGCCACGCATAACCAGGTAGGGTATACGACCATGCAGGATCAAGGCCATATGTCCTATGCGATATATCCCTAAATGCTTCAAATACATCCGTTAAAAGCATTACATCCGTTTTAAGATATAAGTCTGAGTAATCTTGCATGGTACGGCAATTAAAAGTTTGCCAAACTTTCTGCGCATTTAAATATTGCGTGTCACTTATAGCTACATCTTCTAAGCTGTTATAAAACGCTTCTTTAGGAGGGAGTTCAGTCTCATTCAATCTTTCCCAAGCGTTCATATAATCATAAGGGAAAACGCCCTTTCGGGTAAGTAAGTTCAGTTCTTCCCCCAGGTATTCAAACTCTGCTTTTAGGTTAGGATATTCGCATAAGTATGATGCAAGCTTATCCAGACCGCTAGCAAGAAAGCGAAAACTATCTATAAATCGAAAATATATATAATATATATATATATGCTTCGTAAATGAGATGTAATTTTCTTTATTTACAGGTAATATATCAATCTTTCCCTCTATTTCAGATAGCACCCGTATTATCATGTGCCCATCATAGCAACTCAAGTTATGGAATAGGACAGGTATGGTGTGCGAATCCTGGTACTGTAGATTGCAGTGCTCATGTGCAGCGTTTCGATACTTTCCGGTAAAGTGTGAGTGATCTCTAACACGCTTATCGTCTTCCGTAAATGGCGTCTCACATATATGGCAGTGAGTAGCGGCCAAAAAACTTTGTTGTTGGGCAGGCGTAAGCGGTTCCATGGGCAAATCACATAAAAAGACCGTCTCGACGTCTTCAGCAAATTGTTGAAGCTCGCGCATGAACCACTGCTATCTACAGTACCAGGATTCGCACACCATACCTGTCCTATTCCATAACTTGAGTTGCTATGATGGGCACATGATAATACGGGTGCTATCTGAAATAGAGGGAAAGATTGATATATTACCTGTAAATAAAGAAAATTACATCTCATTTACGAAGCATATAATGGATAGTACTGTTCATTTTCGATTTATAGATAGTTTTCGCTTTCTTGCTAGCGGTCTGGATAAGCTTGCATCATACTTATGCGAATATCCTAACCTAAAAGCAGAGTTTGAATACCTGGGGGAAGAACTGAACTTACTTACCCGAAAGGGCGTTTTCCCTTATGATTATATGAACGCTTGGGAAAGATTAAATGATACTGAACTCCCTCCTAAAGAAGCGTTTTATAACAGCTTAGAAGATGTAGCTATAAGTGACACGCAATATTTAAATGCGCAGAAAGTTTGGCAAACTTTTAACTGCCGTACCATGCAAGATTACTCAGACTTATATCTTAAAACGGATGTAATGCTTTTAACGGATGTATTTGAAGCATTTAGGGATATATCGCATAGGACATATGGCCTTGATCCTGCATGGTCGTATACCCTACCTGGTTATGCGTGGCAATGTTTATCCCTCTTAATTCATCGAGAAGATATGATAAAACTTGAGCTGCTTACTGATTTAGAGATGCTAACATTCATAGAAAAGGGGGTTCGCGGGGGGCTAAGTCAGTGTTCAAAGAGGTATGCCGAAGCCAACAAGTACATGCCAAATTATGATCCAACTAAAGAAGACTCATATCTCATGTACTTTGATGTCAATAATCAATACGGCTGGGCAATGTCGCAATATCTACCTTATGGCGGCTTTAGGTGGCTTTCAGAAAACGAGATATCTCACTTAAACATTAGTGAAATTTCAGATAAATCTGCCGAAGGGTTTATTTTGGAAGTGGACCTGGAAATACCTGAGAATTTGCATGATAAGTTTTCCGATTTTCCATTATGCCCTAGCCATGAAAAACCGCCCGGGGCAAAGAATGAGAAACTTTTGGCTACGCTACACAATAAAACAGAATACGTAATACACTATAGAAACTTAAAGCAAGCTCTAACTTTGGGGGCAAAATTGGGCAAAATACACCGAATATTAACCTTTAAACAATCTCCATGGCTAAAATCATATATCGACCTCAACACGGGGCTGCGCCAAAATGCCAAGAATGAGTTTGAAAAGAATTTTTTTAAACTTATGAACAATGCCGTATTTGGAAAGACAATGGAGAATATCCGGAACCACTCTGACGTTAAACTTATAACAAAATGGGATGGCCGCTATGGTGCTGAAGCCTTAATATCCCGGCCAGAATTTAAAAGCAGCACAATTGTTTCCGAAAATTTAGTAATTGTCGAGCTTGCAAAAACACAAATTTATTTTAATAAGCCGATTTATGTCGGCATGTGTATTCTTGATTTGGCAAAAACTACGATTTATGGCTTTCACTACGAGTACATGGTTCCACGTTTTGACGCCTGTAGTGTATTGTATACAGATACTGATAGTCTCATTTACGAAATTAAAAACCACGATGTGTATCAGATAATGAAACGAGACTGTAACGATTATTTTGATACCTCAGATTATCCCCGTGATAACGTTTATGCGATTCCACAAGTGAACAAAAAGGTGCTGGGAATGATGAAAGATGAGAACAATGGCCGCATTATGACCCATTTTGTTGGCCTTAGGTCTAAAATGTATGCTATTAAACTGCTTTATACTCCAGACGAGATTGAGCAAGAACGGGTTAAACTAGAGAATTTAAACAAAGAGCGGGCGGAAATTGATAAGGTTTTATCTAACTTGGGCGTTACCAAAAAGATAAAGGGCATTAAAAGGTCTGTTATTAAAAATAAAATCACATTTGAAGATTACGTCACCTGCTTGAAACTTGGTTGGAAAAGCCTATTTCACAGCGCCTAATTAGGTCCCAAAAACATGAGCTACATACTATAAAACAAACTAAAATCGGTCTCAGCCCTTATGATGATAAGCGGCAAATATCGAAATCTTCACCCGGCACATTACCATGGGGGCATTGCTCACTTATGCATGTGGACGACTAAGTTGATCAGGGTCTGTTCAACAGGGTCTGTTCAGGGAAATGGTCTGTTCAGGGAACTGGTCTGTTCAGGGAACAGGGTCCGTTGAACAGGGTCTGTTAAACAGGGCTGTTTTGGATAACAGGGTCCGTTAAACAGGGTCTGTTCAGTTGTTCATTATTAGTATTATAATTATTCATATTATTATAACATTAGCACTCATATTATTATTAGCATTAAAATTATTTTTATTACTAGAATATTCTATTAACGCACATATATTATATCCTAACCTGTATAACTTTCAAAAGAGCCCATATTGGTTGTACAGTAAAAAGAAGGCCAAAATACTAACGCACACATATTATATCCTAACCTGTATAACTTTAAAAAGAGCCCATATTGGTTGTACAGTAAAAAGAAGGCCAAAATACTAACGCACACATATTATATCCTAACCTGTATAACTTTAAAAGAGCCCATATAGGTTGTACAGTAAAAGAAGGCCAAAATTCCCCCTGTATAACTTTAAAAAGAGCCCATGTTGGTTATACAGTAAAAGAAGGCAAAAATTCCCCCTGTATAACTTAAAAAAGAACCATATATTATGTTATATATAGAACTGTTTTCTGATTTCAAATCAGATAACGAAAAAAAATTATGCCACAAATGGTTTTGCTTTGAAAATTCGTTTTTCCATAAAAATCGAATGGGGACAATATGGGCCACGTTCACGTCGTGCCCCTGTTTAAACCGAGTGCCCTCTGGTAAGTGTAGTGTTTTTCAGGTATTTTTGCTCTTGCCCTCGTTTCAAGTTGTATGTATAAGTTAAGGATAATATTCTATCTATAAGCGAATATTGCACATTACTCCTACTCTGTTCAAATGCCCATACCCGCCAATGTCTTTTTCCATTCATTTTTTTTGTTAGAGTTTGTATATAGATATGCCTCTTGTGCGGTAATGTTCCTAATATAAATGTTTCTAGTCCTAGTTTTTTAATTGTATGTAGATATGCCTATTCTTGCACGGTAAATGTTTCTAATCCTTAGTTTTAACTGTAAATATTTTCGCTATATTTTGAACTTATAATATATTGTACCTATATACAAGATTGGCGATAAGTGTCTTGTGCCAAATTTTTGTTTCGTTCAGGTATTATTTTTGATGCAAGATACTTGTCTTATTTAAATATTTTTGCTAACTAGTGCTGTAATAGTGTATTTGACTTGAAAACTGCATATATTTCTGGCATAAAACGTTGTTAAATGATTACAGATATGTCTTTTTATTTTACGCCGATTTTTTTAATCCTTTAATGTAATATACCAGGGTGATAGTAAGTGATATTGTTATGTTGTAAATAAAAAAGTTTTAAAATTTTTATTTACGCCGATTTTTTTATTCCTTTAATGTAATATACCAGGGTGATAGTAAGTGATATTGTTATGTTGTGAATAAAAAGTTTTAAAATTGATTGATTTTTATTTAATTATACACTCATGAATGGCATTCCGATAGGGTATTTATATGGGTATTTTTATCAATGCGATATGGGGTGAATGCTGTTGGAAAGGTTTAAGATTTGTTAATAAATTGACGTCGATAATAATATATCCCTATAACCACACTTAAGGTTCTTTGTTTTACCTAGTTACTGTTGCAGACGGTTATTACAATATGGCCTAAGCGTATTTTCTTAAATTTTCAGTATTGGAACGGCGGTGTTGCCGTTTCGACAATTTTTATGTTGAATAAGGGGAAATATTGGTTTGGCAACGCCATTAGTACTGGTTTGTCGATAAAATGGTGAGTGCATTATAAAAGCTAGGTTTACCGCCATTTTGTCATCATCGCCACACTTAGGTTTGTTAATAAATTGGTGAAGGCAATATTTGCTGATAGGGGCTTCTGGTTGCATAAGTTCAGGTAGTACCCAGATAGCGGGAGTATGCGCGAACGTAATTATAGATGGCGTCTGAAAATACTGTTTGCCAAAAGGACATACTAGATCCCCGGTTGTCTAATTACATGCCACGCGGCCTCTAACAATGTTCATTGATGACATGTTATGGCGCATGCATACTGCAACAGATGTAGCAATATTATGTAGACAAAAACAACTATGGCTGCCGCCATTTTACCATCGTCTTCACACTTGGGTCCTTTGTTCCACCTATACGTTATAATTGACGGGTTCCCCATATTTTTAGCTTGTCAACATTGATCAACTCTTTTAATGTATACGCTCTCGTAGTGTATTTTGCAAGGCTTTGAGGTTCGGCCCCAGAGGTTCCTGGTTCAAATCCCGCTGAGGACAAAAACTTTTTTATGGTATTATTATATTTTAAAATATTTTAACTGATTTACAACGTCATACCTACCATCGCGGTAAACAAGATGTCTGATATGAAAAGCAGGTGGCGCTACAGGTCTCAAGATAACAGGTACGTACATCTCTCCCCGTTAGGTGGCACCCCTACAATGATATTACTATATAATCGGGGTAACACGTGATCTGGGCTCCGTTGGGGCAAAAGTTATGTTAGAATAATGGGTGGGGGGTTGGGTGGCAGCAGTGGAGGGTTCCACACAGACCAATAGGGCCCTATATTACCGGCATCGAGCAGTTATGACGTCACTCACTAGGTGGCGATAGTAGCTGGGGTCCACTTAGGTTAATAGAGGATGGTGGCTTCCAGGAAAAGTGCCACGCCCTAAAATGGCACCAAAAATGCAGGTTTTCGGCTCCATGTTATTTCTTATGGAGTTTTGAGTTAGAATCGGTACAGCTATTCTACTGCGATAATATAAACATTTTCAATGTTAAAATTGGATCATACAGGTGAATCCTGACGTAATTGTAAAGGTATGTTTCTTTCCACGCGGCCGACGCATGCAGCTGTCGCATTGAGGCCGGGCAGCATCTTGTTCGCCTTGGACGTTATTTTTTCAAATTGTTCAGAAAATGTTAACTGTGTGTCGTGTGCATTGACATATGTCAATGGTCGTGTGTCACATAAGCGCATCTCCCTTGTCTATGCTGTGTGTCCAAGTAGGTACACGCCAAAATCTTTAACCAGAGTCACCTCTTTTAGAGCAACATAATTGATGACATGCTGATGAGGAAACAATTTTCTCGATCTGCTGAACCTCATAAAGCAACAATTGTCGATATTCAGTGAATGCCATTGAGTTGACACCAAGAAAAGACAGTGCTAATATCGTTTTGCACCGAGATGACAGCTTGAAGAGATGTTACTTGGGTGAAAATTTTCAAATCGTCGGCAAATAGTAAGTGGTCAGAGGTCAACATACCACCCAAGTCATTAATAAAGAGATTAAATAAGAGGGGCCCCAGATGAGATCCCTGGGGAACTCCCGAGGTAACTTTAAATGGCTCCGATATATAATCGTCGATCTTAACCTGTTGCTCTCTATCAGAGAGGTATGAATGCAGCTAATAGAGTATGCCGGTAATCCCGTAATTGAACAGCTTAGAATAAAGCAGAATGGTATGATTCACCTTGTCGAAAGCCTTGCTAAAGTATGTATATGATTGATTTGTGAATAAAATAAAATAAGAATTTTCCGTGTTTAACATGCCAGTATTATTTATTTTTTCGAAATTCTAGTAGTCGGATTTCTAGTTACCCGGATCTTCGTCACTGAGATGGTCAACATGAACACAAAATAGAGTGCTCAAATCCCTTATTATTTGTGACAAATATTATTCGAATATTCATTAAATGTTAATGAAAAGAAAATATGAAAAAAAATTTTTAACCCCCTGTATTTTGAAAACAAACCGACATTCAAAAAAATGTACACCACATCTTCATCTTACAATTACGTAAGGATTCACCAGCTTCGTTCCTTGACCGAGGTTAAGAAACACACTGTGAAAATACTTTCCGATAAATGTCCTGCGAATCCTGCGGATACGTTTATTAGCCTAAGGTCCGGTACTTTCACGTCCGAATATCTTTATTCTCAAAATAATTGCTATAGTTTTAAGTATCTCGACAATTGTTTCCATAGACATTTTCGACAAATAGCGTGAGACAGAATTTCTACTTTGTTTACCTTTTATGTGCTTGGCCGGTTAAATGCCTGAAAAGCATTCAGTGTGTTCCTCTCCGGCATGAACATCCTATGTAGGTGTTTTTCAGTATTGTTTTTCCACATATCTTGAAGGAAATTTCTTCTCATCCTTCTGTAATTATTGTTAACTGCTTTTTTTTTAAACGTGTTAGAACCTAAATGGCCACTGACAGTTATTCGCCGTTTTGGGATGCATTCTTTTAGGATTTCGGTCTGAATATGGAGATCTTAAAAGATCTGAATGGCAACCAGTTTGCGCCCTTACAATTGCAGTTTGCTTGTATGAGTTTTACGTAGCTTTTATCGCTTCCCACCAGAGGTCGCCTGAAGTAGGGACTTTACGTTTTTGAATTTCGGTAGCCCGGTTTATTCCTATCATTTACGCGCTTTTTGTGTTATTTTTTATTACAAGTTCCTAATCGGGTACGGCAGTGGTACTTGCCTAACATGTTGAAATTCCTTTTCGGTTTTGATCATCTCAAAGGCTGGTATCTGTTCTGCTTTGAGTGCACTTTAATAATTTTATATTTTTAAAGTGTTTTCTCGCAAAGTGCCAGGTAGGTATTTTTACCTAATTTTATTAAACCTAAAGGATTAATTATAGTTGGGGTATTTTATTGAATTTTCTTTATTTATAAAATTTTGTCCTTGCAAATTTAGTTATTACATACATACTCTTAATGTTGTTAACTTTTAAACTTTTTAATTCTGACTAATTAATTTCTTTATATATATCTATATCAAACAAAACGACTTATTGCGCGGCTCCAAGGTACTTTTTTGACAGTTTCAGGATTTAGAACAAAAGCCGAAAGCCTGTCTAGTTTACCTCAATAAAACTACAAGTACACATTGGGCTACTTCGTTTTTCTGGTTTAACCCTTCAAAAACCCCTGAGATAAAAGAGTTTCGTCTCAAGCGTTCGGAAAGGAAAAAAAGGACAAGAAATTTAAAAGGATTTCAGTAGCGCCAAAATGTAGGTCTAACTTGCCAAGCAATGCAAATACAAGGAAGCTTGACAAAAACTTTAATAGATAAATCCAGATAACATTCAAATCTGGACCATTACACATCATATAAAAGTATAATTTATCAATAAAGTGAAAACCGATTTATTGCATTTCTTTAACACAAGGTACAATAGACTTTATTTAGGTTAGTTACCTGTTCTAGTTTTACATGCATAAAGTGTGTCTTAAAGGTTCTACCAATCTGCCAAGGAGAAAATTCAACAAACGTTTCTACTGATTCACAACATATTAACTTCCCCGCGATTCTTATGCCGAAGAAGGTGTTTGTTTAAATTACTTTTAAAATTAGTTTGATGGGCACATTCAGTGCATTTAAACATATCGACTTCCCCTGGATCCTTATGCCGAAGAAGGTGACGGTTTAAACTACTTTTTAACTTAGTTTGATAGGTACATTGACTGCATTTAAACATATTGACTTCCCCTGGATCCATATGCCGGCGAAGATGTTTGTTTCAATCACATTTAAACTTACTTTGAAAGGTACATTGTTCAACAAACGTTTCTACTGATTCACAACATATTAACTTCCCCGCGATTCTTATGCCGAAGAAGGTGACGGTTTAAACTACTTTTTAACTGAGATTGATAGATACATTGACTGCATTTAAACATATTGACTTCCCATGGATTCTTATGCCGAAGAAGGTGACGGTTTAAATTCCTTTTAAACTTAGTTTGATAGGCACACTGACCGCATTTGAACATATCGACTTCCCCTGGATCTTTATGCCGAAGAAGGTGAATGTTCAAATAATCTTTATACTTAGTTTCAAAGGCACATTGACTGCATTTAAACATATTGACTTCCCCTGGATCTTTATGCCGGCGAAGATGTTTGTTTAAATCTGTTTTAAACTTAGTTTGATAGGTACATTGAGTGCATTTAAACATATTGACTTCCCCTGGATCCATATGCCGGCGAAGATGTTTGTTTAAATCTGTTTTAAACTTAGTTTGATAGGTACATTGAGTGCATCTAAACATATTGACTTCCCCTGGATCCTTATGCCGGCGAAGATGTTGGTTTAAATTATTTTTAAACTTAGTTTGATAGGCACATTGACTGCATTTAAGCATATTGTTTTTCCATGGATCCTCATGACGACGAAAGTGTCTGATTAATCTACCTTTTACCGTAGTTTGATAGGCACATTGACTGCATTTAAACATATTGACTTCCCCTGGATCCTTACGCTCGTCTAAATTTTTTGAAGGAAATAACACTGAGCCATTCTTAATGTTTACATTAAGTTTGTGACCAATTCGATGACACTGCTGATGAATCTGGAGTCTGCAATTTTGATGTTCGACAATACTGTAATTGAGAAAAACATTATATTAATCGAATGCATTAATTTGTTAGTGTTAACTTATGACTTATACATTATTTCGGTTAAACCCGAGGGGTGTCTCACTGTGACAGTAGGTGTACAAATCTTAAGGCCGGACCCAGCAGGACCAAAAAAATGCCAGGCAGGACGTGGCAGGACAGGCAGTATCTTTTAAATCCAATAAGATTTCTCCAATAACTTTAGTGGTAGTGATAAATAGCGGAAAACAAAAATATTTTTACCTTGATTTTTACTTTATTTAGTGAAAGTGAAATCAAAAGTGTTGGTGCGTGTATTAAAAGGTTAAAATAATTACACGCAAGTAAATAGCGTCCTGGCTAGAATTTGTTGGCCAGTGTCAGCGGGTTAGAGGCAAATCAAAACAATTTCCTTACTTCAAAAACAAGTTCAATAATTTTATTGCCGGCGTTTCGACTTTTATCAAGTCATTATCAAGTTCACCGTATATCGCCTTAAGAAAAACACGGGAAAACATTGATGTGGTAGTATAAAATTGTATTATAAAGTTGTGTCCCTGTTTGTTTATTTTGGACTGGAACATTTTGAATTTATAGGAATATATGCTCGGGATTATGCATGCATACGACAAAAATTCCGTTTTTAAAATAGCCTTGATAATGAATTAATAGAAGTCGAAACGTCGGCAATTTTTGAACTCGTTTTTAAAGTAAGGGAATTATTTTCATTTGTCCTTAACCCGCTAATACTGGCAACAAAATATTTATCGAGGTTTTGACTATTTTTTGTCAAAAATTTAAACAAATCGAAATTTATGATTTTCAATATCAAATTCTACCAATAAGAATGTCTGCAAATCGCAATTTAGCCAGCACCAAACGAAACGCGGGTCGCAAGATTGCTGTTAAAAACAAACATGGCACCTTTTAAAATGCTGTGCCTTGTAGATCCTTAATTAGATACATCAAATGGCCTAAAAACGCTTCTAAGGGGTACGCCACGGCTGGTCACTTTGACCGGCCTCATTGCTTCTTTCAAAGGGACCCGCGGCGACGCGCCCCGCTTTTTTAGGCCATGAAACTGATTTGTAAAGGGATCACAACAGTCGAGTTTGCAGTTTTATTTAATTTGTTTATGCAAGTTATTGATAGGTGAAATAAATATTCAGAAGTTGAGTAGGTGTTGCTTTCGTGCAAGCAAGTAAAATTTGTATAAACCCTTATTTAAACCAGTTGCAGTGTAATAGATCGATTTTCCCTAGAATTTACGTTAATAAAGGTAGGCCAACATATTCCTATAATGGACAAAACGCTGTGTATATACTTATATTTATAATACAAGTGAAACAACACTTCTGTCTTCCTCCACAAGATATATTTGAAATTGTATATTAGTGCTTGTCCCTACATGTTTCGACCGTATACCGGGTGTTGCATCGTCGAGCGGGACATAGGAAATCCCATGTAATTTTAAATGGGGTCAATTATTGGCTTCCCTAATTATTTTAGAGAAAAATTCTATTTAGGTTTATTAAAGAGCACTAAAACCCACATTCAAAAGAATAACTTTAGATATTTTTGATGAGCCCGTTTACGGGTTATCGCCGATTTCTTTTTAACTATTTCTCCTTTTTATGGCCCCGTATTTGCGGGCACCAGTCAAGGTAAAAGATGACTGTCAAATAAAGTTGTCATTTTGAGGAATATTTGAACATCTTCTTAAATCCTAAAGTTCTAACAATTTAATAGTACCTACCTATTAATTAGTAAAATATTGAAACATGTAAAATGTCATAATTAACCTTGTAATTGGATACTTTATTTTAGATTTATTCAGATTAATTTGTACTCATAAATACACCTTTAATATTTTCGATGTACGAGTTTTTATAACAATAAAGCACACATTTCAAAATGACAACTTTATTTGACAGTCATCTTTTACCTTGACTGGTGCCCGCAAATACGGGGCCATAAAAAGGAGAAATAGTTAAAAAGAAATCGGCGATAACCCGTAAACGGGCTCATCAAAAATATCTAAAGTTATTCTTTTGAATGTAGGTTTTAGTGCTCTTTAATAAACCTAAATAGAATTTTTCTCTAAAATAATTAGGGAAGCCAATAATTGACCCCATTTAAAATTACATGGGATTTCCTATGTCCCGCTCGACGATGCAACACCCGGTATACAGTCATCATCGGGGGAACTAAAAGGAATGTACAACAATGTAAAACCAAAAAAACAGGCACTGTAAAGGACTCACCTATATCAAGTGTAATATAATAAATAATAATAATAAAACTATAGGAACCTAGTACGAAAGATAAGAGGAAAGGAAAGAAAAGAGAGGTAGGTATATTTTTTTTGCATGTATTTATTACCCAGCAAGACCATGGCAGAACAAGCAGGGCCTGACAGGACCTGGCAGGACCGTGGCAGGACAAGCAGGACCGTAGAAGGACAGGCAGGACAAGGGCAAAAATTACCGGTCCTGCCAAATTTGGCAGTAGGTGTACAAATTTTGACCAGTGAGACACCCCTTGGTTAAACCAAACTTACATTTACTTTTATTAAAACTAATATCATGGGCACGTGCTGTTTTCAAAACTCTTTAGTCTTTTATTATGTTCTACCTTGTTGTGTTGCCATAAATTCGTTTAAGTAGAGTTATATTAATAATAATAATAATAATAGGTTTATTTCAAATAGTTACAATATAATAAACATGTTAATATGTTATTTTTCAATCAACTTATTCATAAATCCCCAGAAGACGTGCTTGTTAGGGGCAAATCTTATTGTATAGTTGCGAGTATTCAATAAACGCTACCTTCTTGATGATAGATTATTAAATTTCTGAAAAAGATTAATTATATAATTTATTCACAGTAGTATTAAATAGCATTCATTAGTTATAGCATTTCCAAAAATATTTTGTAAGCGTTTGCTTCTAATGTAAATGTTTTTATTTCAATTTGATATTTTTTTAATGAAATAATTTTTCAATATTTGTTAGTAAATAATCATTTAAATAAGAGCATAAATATTTAAAAGTTTTTTATCCTACGGAGGTTTTATGGACATTTCATTTTTATAACGTGTATTATGGTTATGGTCTTTAAATTGTATAAGGCTTTTATTTTTAAAAATATATGTTAAAATATTATAAATATAAATGTGTCTAACGTTCATCTTTTTTGTTTCTGAATATAATTCTTTTGACGGATAAATAGTCCTTATTAAATATAATTTTCAAAAAATCTTTTTTGTAATACTTCTAATCTTTCAACCAAAGTTCCGCTTATTCCTCCCCAACCTATAATTCCGTAATTTAAATGAGTTTTGACTAATGACTAATATAATATTTCTAGACGTTTTATATCCAGAAATTATTTAATGCTTTTAAAAATTGGTAATAAACTTCTTAATTTTTTAATCAAATAATCTACTTGAAAATTCCAAATGAATTTACTCTCAAAAATAATTCCCAAATATTTTACATAATTAAAATCTGCCAATTTTTTTCTCAAACGGAAAATCTTTGAGAACAAAACCTTTCAAACGGAGAAGAAAAAGTACATAACACTTTCTCCATCTAAAGCTATTTTCCAGAAGCCACTAGAAGCATATATAGACTACTAAAATATTGTGCTCCACTTAATTTTGCAGTTATTGCCTCCAATGTTGGTAAAATAAAATGCTCCTTTTTAATGGTCAAATTTAAGTGTGCGGGGTCTAAACATATCGTGAACTGTTTTCATTTTTTTTTACAATTACAAGTGAATTAACACAGTTAGTGTGTTCATCTTTATTATCGCAGTTTATTACTATTTGATATCGTTATTTTTGTTTTCACCATGATAATAAAGTGAAAATAAAGTACCTAGTATCCCAAAAACCGTCAGGGAATACATAGAATAGAAAAACAAGAAGTAAATCGTTGTTCGCGAAAAAGGATGTGAATAATATTCGTGGTATTGACCCAAAAATGCTATTAGAGATAAGACCTGATTTCGATATAAAGAAGCAAAAAATTCAAGTCGACAATATGGTAAACAATTCTAGTTCCAGCGGTATACAGGAGGAGTCCAAAGGAATTAAAATAACTGTGGTCCGTCCACACTAGCGTGTGTCGTCCGAGGCAATGTTGGTTTTTGTAATTAACAATTTATTAATAATGTTCACTTTCATCGCTTCATCTGTTTTGCATTTTTTCTAAATATTACAGCAGCGGTCTATACAACTTTTACTTATAATATTTCCACGTGTATGGTCGCGTTTAAGAGTTCTGGGTACCCGCCCGTTCTACAGCCAGAGATTCAAGTGAAGTGTAAAGCCGCAACCACGTTTCGCTCGCGACAGAAAAGTAGTTTTAGTTTTATCACCCGCAACCCCTATAGTTAAATAGAAAAGGACCAAGGAAAACAGGAAGTCTCCAACAAAAGCAGGCCTGCTGGGAACTATCGGATCATAGCCAGGTAAGGACGTTTAAAGGCCCGTTTTTTAATTGTTGTTTAGTTGGATTGTTCATTCTTCTCTCCAAGTTGAGTATCGAAGGTTTCACTCCTTGGATTACAAAGATCCGCAAAAAACAAACAAATAGACGAAATAAGGTATAATGAAGTTTTTGCACCAAAAAGGGCAGTAGTAAGGACGACGCCTGAAATTACCACTGAGTAATATGAAACAAATGCACGAGAAAGACAAAGATCGAATTCTAGTACTCCTGAAACCAGAGAGACAAAATATGCGTAAGCAGTCAGAAACAGAAAGTAGCATTTTGGACACGGTGATAAATGTTTACAATAATTTTAAAGAATTAAAGGAAGATCGAGATAAATCAAGTCAATGTAATGTTGAAACAATGCTTCAAAGTCTTCAACAAGCATTTGAAATTATAATTAATTCTCCAAAAATCCAGAGTATAGTAAAAATGGCTTGTTAGCACTCAGACAGGCACCATTTAAAATACACACTAGTGTTACGAGTTTGGGAGGGGGGCGTTTTAACAGTGGTTGAGACAAAGATCCTTTTAAAAAGGCCCAAGGTCCTCGTCTGGATACCAGAGACCGTCGAGGAAAAGTTAGTCAGGTCCCGGCTTGACCTTAAAAAGCCAGGTATAAAAGTGGGGACCGGCTGACCTTGAGCCGTAAAGTAAAGAAGGGGCAAACGCTGGCCTTCTCAATAGACCTGGTGTCCTTTAGGGGCCTTGAGCAAGCTTAGTTCAAGGCTTTCTACAGGCTTGGAAGGACAACCTTCCGAGTAATAACGAGCGCTGGGGAGAAAAAGTGAAGGTAGTGCAAGTAAACTTTCACCACAGCAAAGCTGCGTCGGCTGTACTGTGCAAGGTGATGGAGGACTGTGACATCGCCCTCATTCAGAAACCCTGGGTAGGGAGCCATCAAAGGTATCTCGGGAGTACGAGGGGAATTGTGTTACAGTAGAACTTCTGAGCGACCCAGAGTCTGCATATTAGTTAAAAAGAATATTAAAATTTTGCCACTAACTAACCTCGGTTCCTAAGATCTTGTGGCAATAAAGTTACCATCGGGGAAAAGGAGACCGAGTAATATTGTTATTGGATCGGCGTACTTCCCTCACGATGATCCAGAAGCATCACCACCCAGTAATGTTAATAATAATGGCAAATAATTTAGACATTATATCACAAACAAAGTGGTAACTTTCGCTAAAATTATATGGGCAGTAAACTTATTCGAACCGTGCAAATCTCCGGGATCGGACAGAATTTGCCCAGCAGTGCTACAACCCGCCCCGAATCTTCTCATTAGCAAACTCTGCTTAATACTAAGAGTCACCTTGACTTAGGATACATTCCGAGAACATGGAGGCTGACCAAGGCAGTGTTCATACCAAAACATGGGCGCCTAAACTACTCGACCGCCAAGGCATTTTGGCCCATCAGCCTAATGTCTTTAGTGTTAAAACGCTAGAAAAACAGTTAGATAGACATATGAGGAATGACGTGATGGGCGACGGATCATTCCATCAAGACCAGCATGTCTCTACAGGACAGGAAGATCAACAGAAACGGCACTCCAACAATTAGTAAAAAGAGTGGAGAAGACGTTAGAAAATGGCGAGAGATGCTTGGAGCATTTCTAGACATTGAGGGAGCGTTTGATAACACTTCCTTTTCCTTCCGGTTAGTTCAGGTGAGGTAGAGTCAGGTAGAGTTCTTTCTCCCCTGCCACGGCACAAGGAAGATTTAACACCACTGCGAGAGATAGAATGCGGAACGCCCTTAAAGTAGTGGAGAAATGGATAAGACGGGAAGATCTAAACATCAGCCCTCAAAAGACCGCCATATTCCCCTTTACAGGTTTAAAGGAAATAATGCAATAATCCTTTATTAGCAACAATTCGATTTACGATCCTCACCATTCGCACAAAGCTGTAAGTGCGACGCCGTAAACATACGAGTATGTAACAATCTAAAATTTTGTTATAGTCTCTCTTATAGGAAAGAAGTAAAAAGCTTTCTGGCGCCGGTATAATCGGATACCTAAACTTAAGAAAAGTATACCTGTCTTCACTTATTTCAGATTCTTCCTCCTTGATGTCTAGTTCTTCGTTTTTAATTTTCCAATCCCCATACATCTGACCACTTCCCGCTTCACCCTCTTCAAATTTGACCTCTGCTCCTGTTTGGTCAGGAAATATTTGCTTGTCCCTGTAAAACATAAAATTATCACTTTATAAGCGCCGGGACAAAAACAAAAATTGTTGATTGTTTTTACAAAAAAGATCTTTTTTACCCTGTATACCTGAGGTGAGATTATAATCCGAAACTTTTCGAAAACAAGGCAAGGCGGCGCGATGAAAGAAATTTCACAAATTTAAAATGGCGGATGCCAAACTCAAACAATACCAGCCTGTGTCCTGTCAGTCCTGTCCATTTGTATCCTAAACTTGAGGGGTTAACCACTACTGGGAATCAATGTACATTTTTGCGGGAATCACATGGGAATCACCTAGGAATCCATGGAAATCGGGTGGAAATCAAGTGACAATCACTGCGAATCATCTGGAAATTAGTGGGCAATAACCTAATATTTTCGCCCATTTTCACTGTTTGCGTGAACCTCCAATAACACCTGCCCGCTAAGATTTCTTATTTTTGATGAATTCTCATAAAGTTTATAGACAAGATGGCTCGTAGACCCATCCGGTAGATCAATAAACGACATAATTATAACTAATGGTAGATATAAATCAATAGGGTAGTTGACTATACCCAACTATCAAAATAAATTTTATAGAGGTAGTATAAACTGCTATACAATAAATTTTATAGAAGTGCAAAATTCCTATAACATGGTTAACTACCCTGTATGATATTTATAGGATCAAAAAATGTCAACTTTTATAAAACATTTTAAGATTATAAGAGTCCTATTGAAGTTGTCTATCACACTTTTAAAACAATTTAATGCAACAACTATAAAATTGTTTTGTAGTGTGTATTTGGTGATATTTATACAACAATATTTTTTTCGATAGTTTAAGTCTTACACAAATATTATATAGTGATTGTATAATGCAGTCTGATAATATATCAATTTAAAGAGATATTTAATTTTTTAGTGCAGAATTTTAAATCCAAATTATTTTAAAAGGGGCGTATAACAACGGAGATTATAAATATGTACCTACTTATTTAAAAATTGATCAGCCGAAACTTAATGGTGCCGGTTCGTGAAAAATGATTGATATTATATCACCTTTATCATTTAAACAATCTCGGATTAGCGTTAATAACGCAACTTTCATTGCGCCGGAAATCTTATTAATAAACTATGTACATGTTTGTGGCATAAAAAATATGCGCTTTAGTTTTGACCACGTTTGTTTTAAAATTAAAAAAATGTATATAATATTTTTTTTTTATTATTTCTATATTTTAATATACAGGGTGATCAATTAAGGATACGGAGCGGCTATATCTCGAAAACTATTCATGTTACGATTTAAAGGTAAAAAAATTATTAACAAATATTGCCAAAAGAATTTGAATTGAGAAGTTTGAATAAAAATACTTTTAAGTTCCTAATTTTACCGCTAGGGGTCGTATTTGCTATGGTGTCACAAAAAGTCGTTAAAATCTTCTAACATTTCATATTTAATGTAGGTAAGAAATTTACTTTTTACATTCCTTGTTCAAATATCTACAAATTTTATAATGACAATTTTTCTCTTATTACCATGGCAACGGCAGGGTGACCGATAATAATTTAGATACTTTAAACTGATGTAACTTAGGTTTGCGGTAACCGAATATAACAAACTAGGGCTTATTTTAAAGGTCTTTTAAACTTGATTAAACATGGCTTTTAAAAAATACTATTTATTTTAATGCATACTAGTTCCGATTACTTCATAAATGCAAATGGTACTCTACAGATTTTTTTACTTCGTTTGGTAGGTTATTAGTTAAGAAAACGAGATCTGAAAACCAGTGACCGATATCTCTTGTCGTTTTAAAATTATTGCGAAGATAGTAGATGAGTGTCGAGACCGCTTTCATATAATTATTGAAAAAATAAATAAAGTGCTCTTGCTAACTATTGTCTGTTAAAAATTTGATAAAGGCTAGAGGTCTCCATAGAAACGACTATTTTGTAGTCACTTTATTTTTTATTTATAACGAACACGTTTTATACAATTTTTTTAATTTAAAAAATGCATCCTAATATTTATTACCCTTAAATGCTGTATTTATAGGGAGGCAGGCCATGATTTAATAAAATAAGACAAAAGAATAAAAATTCACTTACGCCGAATGATACAATGACAGTTTCACTGCTGTTCGCAATATTTATAGCAACTGTTCGATACAAATATTTTTATTTATATACTACAATAACATTTAAAACTATGAACCGAAACACAACAACAAATAAATTAAATAATACAACAAAATTAAAACTTATTTAAGATGTTCAAATTGCCTTCTATCATTTTCGATGCAGCGATTTAGCCGTTTCCGACTTGACATTACTGCCGCTTCTATTTCTGCCCTAGATATACTATTTATGGTGTTTTGAATTCGACCTATCATATTTTCTTGGGTGGTTGGTCCAGTTTTATACACTAAATCTTTTATTCTGCCCCAGAAATAAAAATCTAAACACGTCAAATCGGGGGACCTAGGTGGCCAGGGATACAAACTGCTTCTACCTATTCACCGGTTGGGATGTTGTTCATTTAGGAAGTTTTGTACGATACAAGAAAAATGGACTGGACACCCATCGTGCTGTAACCACATATCTCTTCTTGTTTCCAACGGTACGTTTTCCAGTAAATCCGGTAATTAAAATGTTAAAAAGTTCAAATACATTACACTTGTTAAATTACCTGGAAAAATATGCGGCTCACTAATCATACCATTGATTGACAATATTATACCAGACATTAACACTCCAGCGGTGCTGGTTATCAACTTCACGCATCCGGTGTGGATTGATATCTGACCAATAGTGAATATTATGAAGGTTAACCCGTCCATTATTGCCAAACGAAGCTTCATCTATACACAGTATTTGAGACAGGATGCATATGGGGGTTTTCGTGAGACATATTTTTAAGCCAATGACAATAATTCAATCTTTGATCAAAAGCGGTCTCTTTGAGAGCCTGGTGTAATACTACGCGATATGGGTGCATTTTATGATCAGCAAGAATTGTCTGTATTGTGCCAAAAGAAATTTGCAAATCTATGACAATTTGTCTAATACTTATTTATTTATTTATCTATTTATTTTATTTATCTATAGTCCTATCCTATATGAGGATATGAGGAATATGAGGATCTGCATGTACCGGGTGTCCCACTAAGAATGGCTGTCGGCCGTATCTCAGAAAGTGTTAGTCGTATGGCTTGCGGAAAAAAAATATATTAGGTAAAGTGGTCATGAGAAATTGCTGGAAATTATTTTCAAGTTTTTCAGACTGGCGCTAGAGGGCGCAACAGTAACGGTAAATATGAATCACGAAGTTTCCTCAAAAGTCGCCTAGTTAAGGTATCCCGAAAATAACAGTTTTGTATATTTCGAAGATTTATTAATAAAATTCACCTATAGAACGTGTTCGTCACTTTTCAAATAAAGTGGTGGGGGAAGGTTAAACATTATTTGTAATAAATGCTGATAACTCCGGCCTGGCTTAACATAATTTAGTAAACTTAGTTTTGTTAAAAAGGGCTTTTCTCACTCTATATATCATCTTATGAACTACGGCAAAATGTGTTTTACACTAGGCGCTAGAGGGCGCTGTCTTACAACTTCACAAACGCGTTTTTTCCATAATTGTAAATATAATAGTATATTTAATTTTACCTGATTACAAGGATGACTAAAAGTCTAAGAAGTCAGCGAAAACCGCAAGTTAATATCTATTTTCAATCCGGAGATATAAACAACAATGATCAAAATTACGGAACATTATGATTTTATTTTCAAGTTGCCATTGTAAAGGTTTTTTTAAGAGTCAAATAGGCCTTGGAAAAACAAAATATGAATTAAAACTGTTCACGCGTGTCACCTTTCATTATTACGTCAAAATTTTTGTCGTGCCAACAATGTTGTGTCGTGTTTGATTTTCAAAATGCCTCTGTTACTTGAAGAAGCGGTTGACATCATTGCGGTGTATTTTGAATGTTTGGGAAATGCAACAATTGCTGAACGGGTTTACGCAGTATGATACCCTTAAAGGCGCCGATACGACATTAGAATGTTTAATCGTTTAGCTAGCCGTTTTCGTACTACTAGAAGTATTCGTCGCCCTGTATATCGCAGAAGCCGCCGAGGTCGAACCGAGGAAAACATTGTAAATGTTTTGGCATATGTGGAATTTAATCCACAAATTAGTATTAGATTAATTGTTAAAGACTTGGGCGTTACTCGCTCTACTGTGCATAGGATTTTATTAGAAGAAAGGTAAGTAATTATATCTATATGTTATAACTCTTAAATAGTTTAGAATAATGCCAATATTTCTCTTAATAGTTTTCAAGTCGATCTAATAAGTATTTTGTGTTTCTTTAGGCTACATTCCTACCATATTGTGCTCCACCAGGCTTTGACCCCGCAAGATTATGATAGAAGATTGGATCATTGCTATTGGTTGCTCAATATGATACTGGAAGATAGAAATATCCTCTCCAGAATTTTGTGGACTGATGAAGCTACTTTCCATAGTAATGAAGGAGTAAACCGCCATAATATGCATTATTGGTCGCGGGATAATCCCCATTGGATGCGGGAGGTGCAGCATCAAGGAATATGGAGTGTCAATGTCTGGTGCAGCATTTTGGGTGGCAGAATAATTGGACCGTTTGTATTTAATGAGTCGCTTACTGGGCAAAGATATTTACATTTTTTAAATTACGAACTCCCAATTCTTCTCGAAGATGTGCACTTGGATATTCGCAGAACTATGGTTTTTCAACACGATGGATGTCCTGCACATTTTGCGGCAAACGTTCGTCAATTTCTTGACGACACATTTCCTGCAAGGTGAATAGGAAGAGGGAGTATATTTCCGTGGCCTGCCAGGTAATATTATAGGATATATTGTGATACTGTTAATGAAAGTGGTTATTTCTATTTTAGTATCTATGGGGGAGATTGAAGGATCTTGTTTTCGTTACCAGACCCACCACAAGGGAAAACATGATAGAAAGGATAATGGACAGCAGCCGCCGTATCCCTATGGCAGAGGTGGAAACTGCAGAATTATCAACCAGGGAGAGATTGTAGTTGTAACAGAACGATGGGCGACAATTTGAACATTTAGGGCGCCACTGAGAATAATTGTCGTAACGATATATTTGCTTCAAACATACGTACCTTCATATTTTGTTTTTCCAAGGCCTATTTGACTCTTAAAAAAACCTTTACAATGGCAACTTGAAAATAAAATCATAATGTTCCGTAATTATGATTATTGTTGTTGATATCTCCGGATTGAAAATAGATATTAACTTGCGGTTTTCACTGACTTCTTAGACTTTTACTCAGCCTTGTAATCAGGTAAAATTCAATATACTATTATATTTACAATTATGGAAAAAACGCGCAATGTTTGTGAAGTCGTAAGACAGCGCCCCCTAACGCCTAGTGTAAAACACATATTGCCGTAGTTCATAAGATGAAGTGAGAAAAGCCCTTTTTAACAAAACTAAGTTTACTAAATTATGTTAAGCCAGACCGGAGTTATCAGCATTTATTACAAATAATGTTCAACCTTCCCCCACCACTTTATTTGAAAAGTGACGAACACGTTCTATAGGTGAATTTTATTCATAAATCTTGGAAATATACAAAAATGTTATTTTCGGGATACCTTAACTAGGCGACTTTTGAGGAAACTTCGTGATTCATATTTACCGTTACTGTTGCGCCCTCTAGCGCCAGTCTGAAAAACTTGAAAATAATTTCCAGCAATTTCTCATGACCACTTTACCTAATATATTATTTTTCCGCAAGCCATACGACTAACACTTTCTGAGATACGGCCGACAGCCATTCTTAGTGGGACACCCGGTACATACGCCAGAACAATAATTATATTTTCTTCTGTCCTTGAACAACGATATCTTCTCACAGAAGAAAATGGTTGCACTCTTCCTGTTTGTTTTAAGCGTCGGGCTAAACGCTGAAATACCTCTCTCGAGGGGTGGGTTCTTAATGGGTAACGAAAAGCATACTCTCTCGAAGCTATAACTTTTCAAAACATTGAAAAAAAATAGCTAACATATCATAAGCTTCTTCATTTGTAAAGGGCGTTTTTTAGAAATAATTTTATCAAGCAGATGTTACTAGCAGTGGCAACGACAGTGAAACTGTCATTGTATCATTCGGCGTAAGTGAATTTTTATTATTTTGTCTTATTTTATTAAATCATGGCTTGCCTCGCTATAAATACAACATTTAAGGGCAATAAATATTATGATGCATTTTTTAAATAAAAAAAAATATATAAAACGTGTTCGTTATAAATAAAAATAAAGTGACTACAAAATAGTCATTTCTATGGGGACGTCTAGCCTCTATCAAATTTTTAACAGACAATAGTTAGCTAGAGCACTTTATTTATTTTTTCAATAATTAAATGAAAGCGGTCTCGACACTCATCTACTATCTTCCCAATAATTTTAAAACGATAAGAGATATCGATCCCCGGTTTTCAGATTTCATTTTCTTAACTAATAACCTACCAAACAAAGTAAAAAAATCTGTAGTGTACCATTTGCATTTATGAAGTAACCGGAACTAGTAAAGCATTTTTTTCAACAGCGCCACCTACCGCTTAGCATTAAAATAAATAGAATTTTTTTAAAAGCCATGTTTAATCAAGTTTAAAAGACCTTTAAAATAAGCCCTAGTTTGTTATATTCGGTTACCGCAAACCTAAGTTACATCAGTTTAAAGTATCTAAATTATTATCGGTCACCCTGCCATTGCCATGGTAATAAGAGAAAAATTGTCATTATAAAATTTCTTATATACAGGGTGACGCGGATCTAAATGAACATACTTCAACACAAGACAAAGAATACCTTGGGGGTTCTTAATCACCCATCTTTGATAGTTCAATTGTCGATAGTTAATAAGATACAGGGTCTTTTATGAACTTCAGCAATTTTTTGTTCTTGTCATATTTTTTAATGCACTCCGTATAAAATTTTCATATTGGGTCAACATCTCTAACCTATCTGTCGCTTAAAATTGCAGTATCAGAAAATTTTAAATTCCAGGCCCGTATTAGAAAAAGTTGACATTTTCAATTTTTACATTTTTAACACCCTGTAGATCAATTTTTTCAAAATATTATTTTTTTATTGGAAAGCGCATAAAGAATTGACCCTAACGGCATAATTTTCAAAGTTCCCGCACCCATCACTTGATTAGAATAAATGGTTGTTTTGTAAAAAATTTCAAAATGGTGCATATTTGGAAATTAGAAATTAAGAAAATATCAATAAAAAAGCAAAAACTGCTTCCGAAGTAAAAAAATAAATGTACTAAACGTTTAATAGTTTTAACGAGACTAAATTTTAGGGAACAACACAACAACAAATAACAAAGTAATAATAATAATAACAAAACTGCAAGTTAAAATCGACTGCTTAAAATCTAATACATAGAAAAAGTTTTAGCAAGAATTAATTTTAAGAGCACTTTAGCAGAACACTGTTATTTAAGAAGCTGTTCAAAATGCCCTCCATTGGCTTGTTCACATCTTCGTCTTCTGATGTTTAAATTTGACACTGCTTTTCTAATTGCGTCTGGGTTATTTTTTATTTCCTGAAAAGCATTAATAATTCGTTGCAAAAGCTGCTCCCGCGTGTTGATTTCTTCTGAATAAACCAAATTTTTCATATTCCCCCAGAAAAAAAAATCCAAAGGATTAAAGTCCGGCGACCTGGCTGGCCATAAATGGGGCCCTCCACGGCCTATCCATCTGTTAGGAAACGTAATATTTAAAAATTCAGATACAACCCTTGCAAAATGTGGTGGGGCCCCATCATGTTGAAAAAAGGGCCCTCTCACGTTAGCATTTTCATTCTGCATAAGTCCTGGCAAAATGTTTTGTAAAAAATTTAAATATTGATTTCCATCTAATCTTTCAGCAAAAAAGTGCGGCCCAATTAATTTATTATTTATTATACCTGCCCAAACGTTTATGGAAAATTTGTGCTGCGAATGCGATTGTCTGATGGCATGTGGATTTTCTAACGACCATACATGGGAATTCCTTGAATTATTTACACCATCTCTGGTAAATTGTGCTTCATCGGTCCAGAGGATTCGATAAAGACTCCTTTGGTGTCTACTGAGCCACTGGCAAAAGAGTAACCGGTTTGCATAATCGCCAGGTTCCAATCTTTGAACTTCTTGAACATGAAACGGATGCAAGCCTTCCTTTTGCAGTGTTACATTAACTCTTTTTTGCGGGATTCCTAGACGTGTCGCAATTTTTCGAGTAGATGTTTTGGGATTATCTTCAACAAGATTTAAGATATCTTCTTCCTCCTGAACTGGATGTCGTATTGGTTGATCAATATTATTGTCGGTGGGAAAATGTCCATGTTCTCCAGCAAATAAAAATACATTTGCAAATGTTTTGTGATATGGACATCTTCTACCCGGAAATCGCCTACGATATTCCCGAACAGCAGCTCTTCCATTACCGTTACAAAAACCGTATACAAAAATAATGTTGGCATATTCGGCATTTGAAAATTGGTAAGGCATCTTCAACAGAAAATTGCAATAATTGTTAACCGAATACTAACAAAGGTCAGACAACTGTCACATATCTGATAGTGACTTGAATTGTAGCTATGGAACAGTAACTCGATAGTCTTTGGTTTGTTTTTAAATGAGGCAAAGCCTACTTTACAAAGTTTGAAATTTCTGACTGTAATTTACGATTTTTTGTCGATGTCTAAAAAGCAATCATTATCTTGCAGTTTTGTTATTATTATTATTACTTTGTTATTTGTTGTTGTGTTGTTCCCTAAAATTTAGTCTCGTTAAAACTATTAAACGTTTAGTACATTTATTTTTTTACTTCGGAAGCAGTTTTTGCTTTTTTATTGTTATTTTCTTAATTTCTAATTGCCAAATATGCACCATTTTGAAATTTTTTACAAAACAACCATTTATTCTAATCAAGTGATGGGTGCGGGAACTTTGAAAATTATGCCGTTAGGGTCAATTCTTTATGCTCTTTCCAATAAAAAAATAATATTTTGAAAAAATTGATCTACAGGGTGTTAAAAATGTAAAAATTGAAAATGTCAACTTTTTCTAATACGGGCCTGGAAGTTAAAATTTTCTGATACTGCAATTTTAAGCGACAGATAGGTTACAGATGTTGACCCAATATGAAAATTTTATACGGAGTGCATTAAAAAATATGATAAGAACAAAAAATTGCTGAAGTTCATAAAAGACCCTGCGCCCCTGTTTTGTAAAAAGGGTGTAACTAGCAAATCGATTATTTTACAGGAAGGCCGAAATAAAGAATTGGCGAATTGTTAGGTCCTATAAATTTATATTTATGGTAAATAAATAACAAAACTTTTTTAAATATAATATAATATTAACAGCTTAAACTAAGAACACTGTTTTTTCTCAAAATTTTTTTAAAGTTTAGAAAAAAAAGACAGTTGGCCCCTTTGCAAAAATCACATTTTCATTTATAAAAAGGGGACAAATGACTACTTAATCACTAATAATAACAAAAGAAAGGGATTCATTCGTCCTCATCCTCAATGTCAGTTTCGGGAAGACAGTCTCTTACAGTTGCGGCGTGCGGTATCGTATTATATTCGTCATGAAACTCCACGCCCTTGTTGCAAAGCGTTATTAAGTCCTTGTACTTTGCCTCAGTGATGGGTAACCTTTGGCGGTATACCTTTCCAATTTCGGTTTCAGTCAAAGACATCTTGCGACGCTTCAATATTTCCATAGTTTCTTCTTGTTGCATTACATTGGAATTCCATATTGTCACTTGTTTTGAGTTTTTAGTGAATTTAAGACCATACAACTGCATCCATTTTACCTTACTACCACTATTTGTGTAACTGTTTAATGGAAAAAGCTCTTGTAGTATATTCCAGTTCTGGAAGTCTGAATATTCTAATTTTTTACAAATAAAAGGTTTTGGGTTTTGTCGGGATAAAGCTATAACTGTTGGCCACTGGGATGGTGCTAAAACATTTCTTTGTTTAATAAAAGATGCAATGGTACTATGCACAGTGTCAGCACCCATGTAAGTATGCCCACTTAATAGGAATTTAATTGTTATACTCCTTACCGAATGTAAAGTTTGTGCGGCATTGTAAAGCATTCCAAACATACACCGATTTTTATTCTGTCCTGGACAGTTGTCGCAATACAAAATAACATCTACTTCATTTTCAGTTTGATTTGTATCTTCTAGCCATAATCTGACACATGTTGCAATCTCCACGGCCCCTTTTTTTCCGTCGCATTCCCCCCAAAGATAGCAGGTCCCAGTTTGCGTTTTATTTTCATAAATAGTCAAATTATAATAGGCATATTTACGAGCATAGTACATAAGTGTACTGTCTGAGTGTGGAGTAGCAAGGACTCTTTCCAAGTCAAAACTAGCCACAATTAAATTATCATTTAATTTGGCCTGTTCCATATCTGTCTTATATTCTCTGTATGTAGCCCTTTTTTCCTTTGTATGGGTTTTCCATTTACATTTATCCTCATCTTTTTTTGGTTTCTCATCTGTTCACAGATTACACATTTATCCTTTTTTGGCTTGTGGAAACCAATGTTGTATTTACGAAATTCCTTTTTAAATACTTGCAAGGAAACAAAACTAGGATTTCCTTTCTCTCTTAGAGTCCTTTTATATTCATCATACAATATCCTGCGGTTTAAGCCTGAAGGTAAGTATTTTTTAGTGCTGTTCGCCCTGTTGTAGTGGGATGGAACTATAGGTAAACTTTTCAAAAAATCCTCTATTTCATTAATTTGTTGTTCTGGGGTCTTATTGGTACTGGGTGCTTTGCCTCTTGCATCCAGTTTAGCGGTTTTCAAGGATGTACAGTTGCTAAGAGTATATTGCAATCTCTTTTTATTAATAGCCAGAGTTGCCAAAAGAAACTGTCTGCAAACATATCTCTCACCGTTATCAACGGCTATGCGATACTTGTATGAAAAGTTACGTGAAGAGTTTCCTTGTGTTGTCCTTCTTGAAACAGGTACCTTGGTACAATGTGAACATAACCAGTCTTTTTGCTGCTGATCACTTAGACTATAATAGATTGAAAATAATTCCTGTCTAACCTCATCTGTAATTTCTCTGCATCTTAGTTTACAGCTATGGCAAGGATTAGGCTTTAGTGATTTTCCTGGTACAGGAAGATTTCTGGTGTTCAAGTAGGGTTCTCCTTTTTGCCTTTTAATTTTCCTATCTTCTCTAATGTTTATTGTCTTTTCCTTCTTTTTCAATTCATCCCCGAATATTTCCGGATCTGAGCACTCAAATTCACTGCTTGATACGTCCTCTTTTTGATTGTTGTATTTTATTTTCGCTTTTTCTTTTACATTTTTTTTACGTTTTCCTTTAGTTTTTATGAACTTCTTTTTCCTCTTTGGCATATCCCCATCACTAGAAAAAGGATCCGATGTGGTCTCTGACTGATCTGTTATCTCACAGCTAGATGAAGAATACTCTAACTCAGTTAAGTGATCTGTAGATGAAGAACTATTATCCTTATGACGAGTTTTTAATAAGTTATTTACTCCCGAAGTAGAAGGTCGAGTAGGAGGTCTCTTACTTGGTCCAGCCTCAAAAATATCAGGAACCATGGGTTTTGACTGCGCCTCCACAGCAGGTACAGTATCCCCCGCGGTATTCTGAAAATGGTAAAAAGTTAAATAAATGATTGTTTACTTTTTATATTACATGCCAAAGAGTGCAAATTCTATGAAATAAATACTTACATGCAGTGAACTGTACTCGCCACATAAAGGTAGTTGTGAATTACCAGTGCAAGTAATTTCCATATCTGGTAGAGAACCAGTCTTGTTCTGATAGTTGGTAACATCCTGTAAAGAAGTAAAAAGTTTAGGTTAGTTGTGTGCAAGACCCTAACAACTTTCAAATTCTCAGTGTAATCAATAAAATAAAAAGTAACGTTATAAGACGAATAATGAATATTAATTATACAATAATACCTACAATAACAAAATGTCATTAATAACAGATCTCAATACAGGTACCAACCTTCTTATATTCTTGTTATCAAAAGCCAATATAAACATCTGTATAATAATATCTCTAAATTTAAAAGTACCAATACCTAAATTCTTAAAAATTATTTCAGAGACCTAATACACTGCTGACACAATTAACTTAGCTAACTTACCTTTTTACCATCACCAGTGTAAATTTCACGCTCAATTTCTTGGACTCTAAGTTTGGCTTCTCCTTTAGAATTACAAATTTCCAATAGAAGAGCCATATAAAAACTGTTTTTGTATTTAACTCTCACTGAACTGTTTACTTTAAACGAGTCACAGAACACTTCGTTTCCCCTCACTACATCCAAATTAACAGTATCTGTCCATTTAATTACGCACCATAAATCTTCTCGTCCTAATATTGCACGCCGTTTCATTTTTTAATATTATTTAGATAATATAAAGTTTCACCACAATGCATCAACAAGAACTGACACGCTCCAACCTCTTGTACATGCAGTAATGCATAATAAAACAATGTTGCCATTGTTGCAAGATAGACGAAAGCAAATAAAAAGGTACCAACTGTTGTGAATTAGTCGATTTTGTGCAGAAAACTATGTAAAAAGATGCCAACTAGTAGAAAGCCCCTTTTATAATATGCTATTTTATGAATAAATAGATGTAAAAAGGGTCCAAGTGGTAGAAGGATCCTTTTTGAATATCAATAATAATAATAGAAATGAAAATATCACACAAATATCAGTTAGCCCCCAGTCATATCTACCTTATAATTTGTATTTACAGTTGGCCCCTTTATACAAAACATAGAACAGCAGTAAAACATCACAATATTGTAGTTATCTGAATTTACAAAAAAATGTTAGTTGGCTCCTTCTTACAAAACAGAGGCGCCCTGTATCTTATTAACTATCGACAATTGAACTATCAAAGATGGGTGATTAAGAACCCCCAAGGTATTCTTTGTCTTGTGTTGAAGTATGTTCATTTAGATCCGCGTCACCCTGTATAAAAGTATTTTATAAGGCGCTAATTAAAAGCTATTTGTGCAAGTATACGACTCTTTCACAAGATGGTTGTAATACTTATAGATATAAATTTTTAAAAAAATGATACTATATTTATAATGGTGGGAGACTTCAACATCGATTTAGCTAGTAATAGTTTTTATGCACATAAACTGAGGAATCTAATAAATAATTACGGTACATATCAGCTGGTTGACACTTATACTCGAGTAACGTATAACACATCTACAAAAATTGACCTCATCCTTACAAATAAAAAGGATATAAAACATGATGTACTCATGACACCAAAAATAACAGATCACTCCATTATTAAAGTATTTCTCCCCGATGATCACATTAATAGCAACAAAATGAAAACATACAGAAACTATAAAAACATAAGTTCCATGGAATTCCAGCTTACATTAATGGATATAGATTGGCCATGAAGCACTACAGACACATATATGTTAGCTAACTGTTTAATAGAGAACCTTGTAAAAACTTTGAACGAATTTTCACCAGAAGAAACAAGATCTGTGAAAGAAACATATGGACACAAAATGTGGTGGAATCAAAACATAGATGAGGAAATGAAAACCAGAGACAACTTATACAAAAGGGCAATTAGAACTAAATCAGAAGAAGATTGGCGAAACTATAGAAAACAAGGAAATAAAATGGTATCATTAACAATAGAACTACTACAACGAGAAAATTGATGTAGGTAAACACAACTCATCAGAGATGTGGAAAACCCTAAAAAAATTAATCAACAATAAAGAACACGAAGGGCAAAAGAATGAAATAATGTTCATTAATGTAAGCACTAAAGGAAAGGACATATGTGAGAGTTTTAATGTTTATTTTCTGGATAGCATTAAGGACATTTCAGAGGGTATAATAAGAAACAAAACAAATGAAGAGATCACACAACACATAAATAGTGACAGCAAAATGGAGAAGTTTAATAGAATAGACATGGCAAATTTAAGAAGAAGTGTAAAGAAAATGGAAAATAAGGAAAGTAACATAAATGGCATAACTGTTAAAGTATTGAAACAAGCATTTGGAGTAATCAGAGACAAGATACTTAATATAATCAACCAAAGCTTGGAGTCTGGTGTGTTTCCTGAAAAATGGAAGTTATCTACAGTTGTTCCTATTGAAAAAGGAAGTGGAACAAATAAATGTGAAGAGTTCAGACCCATCAACATGGTTCCACCCTATGAGAAGCTATTAGAGTTGCGTGTTAATGAACAAATAGTTGAATATACTGAAAAAAAGAATATACTGTGCGAAAATCAAGCCGGATTCAAAAGTAAAAACTCATGTGAAAGTGCATTACAAAGTGTACTTTTTGACTGGAAAATTGCACTAAATGAAGGAAAAATGATTGGTGACGCATATTTAGACTTCAAACGTGCTTTTCAAACAATAAATAGACAACTATTGTTGCTTAAACTTAGAAAATATGAATTAGGACAAATAATATTAAAGTGGTTTGAAGATTACCTTACTGATCGAGCCCAAGTGACAAAGTACGGTGAGACATCAACGGCAAGAAAAACAATTTATGGAGTGCCACAAGGGACAGTATTGGGTTCAACCCTGTTTTTACTGTATATAAGTGACATAGTGAAAGTTATTCAAAAGTGTAAAATCCTCGGTAAAATCCAACTACACTGAACAGCAATATTAACGCACCACTAAAAATTTCCAACAATTTTGATGTTATATATCTTCTAAACCTATTGTCCGATTTAAATGATTTTTTTTTGCAAATGATAGGTTTATCCTTTAGGAATATTACTGTACTCGCAATTTTTGTTAGGAAGTTAATTTTCATGGTATACCGGGTGTAACAAACATGTTGCGTTTTTTTCCCAAAATTTGAAACAAACTGTGGAATATTCTAGGATTCGTACAATATTGCATAGTAATTCTAACGTGAACCACGTGCTGCTTCAACGTTTTGTTTTTTGGTTCAACTAGTTGTGTTCAATATTAATGAAGATAGACACTTTTTTAAATTAGCTTGTTCTTAATCATAAATCACACTTTTATGGATACCTTGATTAACAAACATAAGTAGTGTGAGCAAATGTCAAAGTAATTGTCAGCAGGGTTTGTATTTGATTTAAGTATTGTTTGAAATCGAGTAAATTAATAAATTTTGATTTTTCGCTGTTGGGTGAAAATGGAGCGCGTACAAGAAACTTGACCCGTGACGAGTTTGTTCAAGCAGTGACTTTACATGGCGAAGGAATAAGCTACCATGCCATTGATTTGCGGTTGAGAGTTACCGATACTACAATATCCCGTGTTGTTCAACGCTTCAGAGAAACCAATGACTACCATAGACGTCCTGGGCAAGGCAGGCCTCGAGTCACCACAGTGGCTCAAGATCGTTTCATTAGATTACGTGCTTTAAGAGAACGATTTACCACATCGAGAAATATTTTAATCGAACTTAGTGCCGTTCATAACATCCAACCGAGCATTGATACTGTGAGGAGACGTCTTACCGAGCACAACTTGCATATTAGAGTACCAGCGACAGGCCCCGCATTAAACGCAGATCACCGTAGAGCTAGATTACAATTCGCTACGCAACATGTAAACTGGACTATTGAGGACAGGGCGCATGTTTTGTTTACGAACGAATCTAGGTTTTGCCTGTATAGCTCCGATCGACGTATAAGAGCGAGGGGGAAACCACCTATCCAATTTTGTACACCAAAAATTCTAAAATTCTAAAAAATTCTGAAACTATAAAAAATTCTGATTATTTCTCGGACATTCTAGAACACTCTTAACTAACTAATTTTTTATCTGCATTTTTATCTTCTGTATCATTTTTACGTTTATAATGTGTCAAAAATATGCAGGGTGTTTCAGAAGTACGGTGATTCATTATCATATTTTAAAAGAAAAAGTTTATATGAACATGTGCCCAGAGTTGCCCCTTTTTTGATATGCAGGGTGTTTTTTCAAAAAAATGTGCCATGTGCCAAAACATTTAGACAGCTCCATGCAAGATTGAGTGAAACTGGGAGTTTTAAACGTAATACGGAACTTCCCGACAGACCTGCAACAATAATGACGCCCGAGTTAGAAGAGGCTATACTTCGTTCCTTCCTTTAACTAGTGCCAGGAAGGTAGCAGTCTCGGTAGCAGTGCAACTTCAAACAAGTGCATCAACTGTTTATAATAAGAACTAATATGTGACTAATGCACGACGGCACCCCAGCTCATTTTAGTCTAGTTGCTCGTCAATGCATCGACAAGACTTTTTCTAATTGCTGGATTAGACGCGCTGGTCCCGAGGGGTATTCCGCATGGGAATTTTGGTGTACAATCTTTGGGAATTAGTGAGAAATTAGAGGAATTAGTGGGGAATTAGAGGAAATAGTGGGAAATTAGATGAATTAGTGAGAAATTAGAGGAATAAGTGGGGAATTAGAGGAATTAGTGGGGAATTAGAGGAATTAGTGGGGAATTAGTAGGGAATTAGTGGGGAATTAGTAGAGAATTAGTGGGGAATAAGTGGGGAATTAGTAGAGAATTAGTGGGGGATTAGAGAAATTAGTGGGGAATTAGTGAGGAGTTAGAGGAAATAGTGGGAAATTAGAGGAATTAGTGGGGAATTAGAGGAATTAGTGGAATTAGTAACAATCCTGGGAATAAGTGTACACATTTTTTTCTGAGGGTTACCCCTCGGCTGGTCCCCAAGATTGGCCAGCTGCAGTCCCGACTTGAATCCTCTAGACTATTCTTTATCGGGTGACTTAAAGTCTCGTGTGTATACAAGACACCAAGTTGCGATGCGATACGAAATAATGCAGGCATTTTTGAACTTGTAAGAGAATCAATGGTGAGACGATTGCAATCGTGCGTTTCATCAGAAAGTGACCATTTTCAACATTTGCTTTGATTAACTGTTTAAACTGCGTTTTTTTTTATATCATTATTTAAAAAAAAATTTTTATTTTTAAATTAAATGTTTTAATTAACTTTAAAATACATAGGTAGGTTTTATTTTTTCTCTCGAATACGAAGCAAAATACGAAAATAATTCAGGGAGCAAAGAAGTTGTATTATTAGTTGGTAAATTCGAGAGAAAATATCAAAATTAGGAAAAAGTCAGTGGCGCACATTTTTTGTCAACAGGTGCTCCCCGGGACGCCACTGAACTTAATACATTTAATTTAGTTAGGGCTAATTAAGACGGGACAACTCCGGACACATGCTCATATGAACTTTTACTCTTAGAATATTATAAGGAATCACCTCCTTAAGTTACGTACCGTACTTCTGAAACACCCTGTATTTATCCGGCCTGTGTTTACCCTTTCTTTTCCCTCGTAGAGTAATCAAATAAGTGATGATTTTTTAAGGAGTCGTACTACATTATTTGGTAAGCTGACTCTTAGATAAGATTGGGTAGATAAAGGATGCGATCAGTTATATCCACTTTTTGATCTGGATAATATTTAAGCCAATATTGTCATCTGAAAGGTTTTCTTTCTTGCACAAGTACTAAATCGTTGGCACGTATATTTTTCTAATGTCTGTAGCGCTTTCTTATTGCGATAAAAATTTTATTGTTTTTTCCGGTTTTATCGGAAAAAAAAACAACGTTTTATTAATATCCAGAGAGCATTTAGTTCCTCAACATTCGTAAACCTGAACTCGTAATCGCAGCGTGCGTTTCGCTAGCCTACTGCTCAAATAAACAAACTTGCCGATATAGAAAGTAGTAGAGGGGAGAAATTTTTATAGATTATGCATGCTTTTGAGCATGCGCATAAGTAAACAATTCTAAATAAATTCAAAAAAATTCTAATTAAATTCTAAAAAATACTAAAAAAATTCTAAAAAATTTTGGTAATTCTAAAAAATACTAAAAAAATTCTAAAAAATTCTGATAATAATTCTAAGAAATGCTAATAAATTCTAAAAAATTCTAAAAATTCTATCAGCTTGTACACCAAAATTCTAAGGTGGTTTTCCCCTCGTATAAGAGTGATTCGACGACCAAACGAGCAGTATATGCCCAATGCAACATACGTGAAACAACTTTATTTAATGGATGCTCTGTGATGGGGGGGGGGGGAGGAATTTCCTTAACAGCGCGGACAGATCTTGTTCCTCTACGTGGAGAATCGTTAAACAGCGAAAGTTCTGATATTTTATCTGAGCACGTTGTTCCTTCTGCTCCTTATATCGGCAATAATTTTTTGTTAATGCACGACAATGCGAGACTACACGTAGCGCGTATTGTAGCTGAATATTTGCGACAGGTAAATATTCAGATTCTTCATTGGCCATCGCGTAGTCCAGATCTTAACCCAATCGAGCATATGTGGGACGTTATTGGCAGAAAATAAAGACGTCTTCAGCCTCCCCCAGCAACCTTGCAAGACATAGAAAGGACAGTTATTGAAATTTGGAATGAAATTGAACAAAATCAAATTGAAAACCTGATTATGAGTATGCCACGCCGATGTGCAGCCGTTATTAGAAGTAGAGGCGGAAACACACGCTACTAATTAATCTTTATTTTTATAACATAATTATTAATCTGTTTATTTGTTATTTTTTGTTAGTGCCATTTTTTTAAAAGTTACTTCTTATGATTTTCTAATAGAAATGTATACTGGGATATAAAATCGTCTATCTTCATTAATATTCAACCGAGGGGTTCCTCATGTTGGCAATAGGTGTACAAATTCATCGGCATTACCCGGCAATACTAATCGGCAATTTGGCAATATTGTCAGAAATATGGTAATTTTTTCGGCAATGAGGAAATACTGGCAGCAGTAAGTCAATATTATCGGCATTACGGCAATACGTTTCGACATTACGGCAATATTATCGACATAACGGCAATATGTGCCGGCATTACGGCAATATGGGCCGGCATTACGGCAATAAATGCCGGCAATACATGCCGGTAATACGGCAATACATACCGGCAATACGGCAATATATGCTGGCATTACGGAAATATTGTACTACTAGGAAACAGTTTTGCTGTTTCAGTTATTTAAATTTGAATATCCTTTAGTGACTGTTGTGGTGAACTATAATACTGGTGATATTAAAGTAAGTACATACCTCCATACTTAATTTATTTTCGTATATTTATTATTGGACATATAACAATGAAAATCTGCATATTAATATACTTAAAACAGTTGTTTACCTAATAATTTTCTACAATTTATTTGGTATTTAAAAATTTCTGTATATCTATTCCAAATTTCAATTCTGATTGAGATCCTGATTAATATTTGAATCGAGGAAATTATTTCTTTTTCTTCAAATCTAGACTAAAAATTGTCTCAAATTCCATTTTATTTTTTCAACAACAGGTTCTTTTTCCGAGCACCGCGTAGGATATTTCTGAGACTTCAAATAATGTAAAACTTTGGCCAAGCGGTCGCTAACTACTGAGAAAGTCTATTTTATTGGATTTTATTTTGTTTGCTTTAGCCATTGATAGGTGATCTGTAAAGAAGTAGGTACGTTATATAAATTGGGCTTTAAAGTACATATTTAATTATTATACAGTTATTTTTCTTTCGTTACCAATAATAGTTTTAATTGTGCTTAGAAAAGTAAGTTGTTAGATACATTATATTTTTTTATTATATTTTCGTTTATAATGGCTTATTTTACTGGTCTGCCTTAAGGCTAGGGTTGCCAGATTTAAAATATTGAAAAGAGGTAGGTTGTGTCCTAGGACTCTTTGCACCGCAAACGAAAATTTTTTGGTGCCACGTTTTTTTTTGTTAATAAATCTTACTTTTCAAGTAGGCAAAGAAATAATACATAATAATCTTTCTCTAGAAATTTTATTTTCATATGTGTTTCATTAAGATCGTATGAAGTGTTTTGTTTCGAAATCAATTTAAAAAATATTCAGTAGGTACCTAAAAAGGTTACTAGTCTTTTAAAACTCTAGAACTGCTCCATAAAATTTCATTCAGATTCAATTATAATATAAAACAGTAGGTACTTTCCATTCTTATATTCAAATCCAACTACTTTTTAATAATAATTATAGCAATAAAAAAAAATTGACCAAGACCAAAGTTATTTTGTTTTGCTTACTTATCAGTTATCAGCCAAGTTTCAGTAGGTAAGTATCTCACTTTTTTTTGTTTTCTGTCGTTTTAGGACAAACATTTCATTTCCCCAGGGAGAGAAATTGCAAAATGGGGATCCCTAAAGATATCAATAATCCGGAATTAACCGACGAATTAACCACAGAAAAGAACGACGAACTTACTAGAGACATAATACAAACTATAAATGGAATTATAGATATTGCCAAAAAAGATGCTGTTAAAGATGCGTTAAGGTATAGCTTCAAATGATGAAGATTTAGACAAGATGCATATCTGTAAAATAAATAAAATTCTTAATGAAACTGCAGATCTACATGAAAAAGATAATATAGGAAACTTATCAGAAGGCCACTCGGATTCAGACACAGATGAAAGTTATAAAGTTCATGAAGAAGAATTTCCACCAGAGATTACAGACAAAGAGACAGCAGAAGAGATTGAATTATTAGGTCAAGATAAATTGATTTTAAAAGATTATTCAGGAACAAAAACAAATACATAATCCGAACCAATTTCTTAAAGTTATGGTAAGAAATAAATCGAAAATGGTACGAAAATCAAGTCTTTGTTGGCTGTTTAGCGATAAAACAGGACGACTTGCCAATGATAGGCTGCTGAGGGTAAGAGGCATGTCAAGTAGGTACACCTAACACTGGAAAGACACAACAAACTAAAAAAAAAAGCATATTGTCAAAAAGAAACAGCCTTAGAAAACAGACAAATAAGAAGCAAGCCCTAACCCAAGCTAGCTCGACTAGTTCAGAGAGTGAATCCGATACCGGCTATAGTCTTAGAAATAGCAGTGAAGACGAATTAAGTTTCAGTGATGATGGTAATGATCCTGGAACTTCGTACTTTGAAATTGAAGAAGAAAAATACTACGCCGTTTATTATGAAGCATCTTGGTATGTTGGAAGAATCATAAAAAAGAATAAAGAAGCCTGTCAAATAAAATTTTTAAAAGAAGAATTGGGTGAATTCATATGGTCCAAACCAGATGATGTCCAAGATGTTGAATTTAAATACGTTTTTTTTGGTCCTGTTGATTTATCTGGCAACAATCCCTTTAAAATAAAAAGAGCTGACAGATTAATAATTAATAAAATGCGAGATAAAATGTATAACCAATTAGAGCAAGAAATAAACGGTACGAAAAATTATTTGAGTTTTTTTTTTTTTAGGCAGCTAGCTGATACAAGATACCTAAAAGCCGTATTACAGTCGGCAACGAATTGCAGCAATACTTTGACCTTGCAACTCTATTGCTGCAATTCAATTGCAGGACTGTAATACATCGTGCAAGTCGTGGTGCAAGTCCATGTTTTTAAAATTGCAATATGAGCATAGATAAAGGTTTATAGGGGAATATGAGTACCAACACCAACCTCTAGAACTTTATGCGAAATATCAATAAACTTTCTAACCGCTAACCAGGAAAGTAACTAGAAAACCACCAGAATTGCAAACGCACTTGCAACAAAAATCGATTCCGACCGATCTTTTGGCAATAGCAATAGAATTGCCAAATCCGATCAGCTGTTTTCAACTGCGCATGCTTATAAGCAAGAGAATTGCGACTTGCCGATAGACTTGCCGACTGTAATACGGCTTTAATAGAACCGGGGTGACCACGAATTTAGAGCCCCTTTAGCCACTGTTTTTTTTTTCTAAATTTACTATAGAGGTAATCCACAATGTGGCAACTATAGAATAATTATAAATGGTACTAAAACTAACGGAAATAAAAAAATATAGATAAATCTAAAGGTTAAACTTTATTATAAATTTTTTAAAGTTTTCTCCAGCTGCCGCCGGCGCCGTTTTGGACAAACAGCCTCGCAAACAGCAAAACAGAACATTTTTATCATGAAGTTAATGTATGTTATATGCACTTTATAGGTAGATGCAATAAAAGTGACGTCACTACGCTAGGCAGCAACTGCGCAAGATCATACCCTCTTTGTGCCGGTATACATAGGTACCTATATCAATAGCTTAAATTGGATCAATGCTTTAACATTTTAAATGGTGTTAAATAACAAACTGCAACACGGCAATATTATCGAGGATAGGAAAATATGACAAATAATACGGCAGTACTATACTGAGAATACCGAAATACTTTGAAGTACCGATCGGGAATACAGCAATACTCGGAAATACCTAGCGGGATGACGGCAAAATGCAGGAATTCTATGGGGATTACGGCAATATTATAGTAAATGCGGCAATATTATAGTAAATGCGGCAATATTATAGGAAATGCGGCAATATTATAGGAATTGCGGCAATACTATCAGGATTACGGCAATAGCACTTAACTACTGCAATACTATCGGGATTACGGCAATATTTTTGGAATTACAAGGTATTGCCGCAATAGGTGTACAAATTTTTTAACATGAGGAACCCCTCGTATTCAACACAACTAATTGAACCAAAAACAGAACGTTGAGAAAACACGTGGCTCACGTTAGAATTACTATGCAATATTGCACGAATCCTAGAATATTTCACAGGGTGTCTCAAATTTCGGGAAAAGAACACAACATTTTGTTACACCCGGTATACCATGAAAATTAACTAACAAAAATAGCGAGTAAAGTAATATTTTTAAAGGATAAACCTGTCATGTGCAAAAAAAGTCATTTAAATCAGACAATAGGTTTAGAAGATATATAACATCAAAATTGTTGGAAATTTTTAGTGGTGCGTTAAAATTGCTGTTCAGTGTATTTGCAGATGACACTGTTATATATGTAACTGGAAATAATGTGAAAGACATAGCAAACCTCGTAGCAAACATACTAAATTATGCACTTAACAAAGTATATGAATGGTTAAATAATAACTCTCTACAGTTAAACATAAGTAATACAAACACAATGCTTATAAGAAATTGTAATGTAAATATAGCGCGCAATTTAATGTAAAAATTAACAATATAGCAATTGAAACTGTACATACATTTAAGTATTTAGGTTGCATAATTGATGAGAATCTTACATTTTCTGAACATTGTAGGTACCTACATAACAAATAAAATAGCAAAAAAGGTTAATTTGTTAGGACGTAAGTCAAAAACTTTAAGTTATTGGGCAAAATTAACAATCTATAAAACAATAATTGCACCACACTTCTATTTTTGTTCAGCTCTCTTGTTTGTGATAAATAATTTAGAAATTAACGTATTACAAAAAAAAACAAAATAAGACTTTAAGAATCATACTATATTGCAACAGATACTAGGCGAGATGATATTATGTTAAAACGAGTGTTAAAATGTATAAATGTAAAACAAACCATAACCTGTAACACTTTCATTTTTATTTATAAAATGTTACATCAGCTAGTTCCTAAACATTTATTAGATGGTATTACATTTGTCAGAGATATTCATGAATACAACACTCGATACAACACTAGGTTGAGAAATAACTTTTGTCTACAAAACGTAAATGCCTCAGTAAATACTAACTATCATCAAAATAATCTGTACTATAAGGGTCTAAAACAGTATAATGAATTACCTGATTATATTAAAAAATGTAAAAATCTAAATAGCTTTAAATGGAAATGTAAGCAAAATGTAAAGGCAACAGTGCCTATATAGGTTTGACAAAAAAACTTATACTTACATTGATTACATACCTATATTGATTTCACAATCAGAATTTATCTGTTTAATTTGTTTAATTTAGACATAAGTACTATTGTTTATAGTTTATAATTTGTAATTTGACTAGACAAGTGCTAATAATAAAGACTACTATAGTACAAAATTCAAAAAGAATATGTTCAAAATGATGGGCTCAAGAGTGGTTGCTTGAACGAAGACAACTTTCCCACATAAATGAATTAAATTAGTTCAGGTTAGTTAATTCTTTAAGCATATTAATATATCTGCATAGGCTGTACTATTCTTGTTGTAAATAAGAACCCTCTGCAGACTAGTGCGTAGCTAATTTTTCAGAGACACTGATGGTTTCAATTTTTGATAAAGTTCTACTCGTATAAATTGAATTACACGTCAAAAAGCTCTTGCTGAACAAATTTTGCAAGGTAGTGCTACTTTAAACAATCTTCTGCCATTGTCATACTCAACAGCATCGGATTAGCAGTTAAGTAGGTACTTACACAAACCTTTAGTTTAGTCGAAACCAGAGCGAGCCGTTATATGAAACTGTTACCAAAATGTTTACTTATTCTACAAGCAGACGATTTTAAAAGGACCAAAAAAACAGGCAAAGTTGTCAGGCATTACAATATGTGATATTGTGGCGTTACAAAGAAGACAACCAGCTATGGGATCAGCAAAATTACGTACCTAATCTGGCCCGTTTCCTCATCGTCACTGTGCTCAGTTTTTATTTTTAATCCTAATCTATTTAGTTTTTCGTTATTAAAAAGTACGTCTGTTGTATCGCGGCATGGATTATTGCTGTTTTCCCACAAATCACACATGTTCAGAAACAAATTAAGTTCAGCTTTATTGCCAACATATGGGTGTCACGGGTAAATGGAACACAGACGGCAAAGATTAACAAATTTAAACACAAAACTCAAAAACTTAAATTTAAATCTAATGAACTCACAAGTCTAGGTTATTTCCTACAATGTCTTCCGTTCGCTCTTTTTTTTGGGGCAGCCAGCCAAACAAACCCTGGTGTTGGTTTGCACCAGTGAATTTAAGTAAGACTTAAAGCTACGCCTATTTTAAATTTAATTTTCGTTTACACAATGTCGGAGTAAAAAGTTATTTTACACACATCAGACGCTAGAAAAAAAACTATTTACAATACTTGATAAGTGATCGTCTTTCGATTTCAAATTTTCTGGATTTTTTCGACATGTGTACAGTAGGATATAAACGGGAGGAGGGTTGTAATATACAGGGTGTTATGGAAATGACTTATTATATTTTAAGGGGCCACTCCTGAGGTGGTCTAGAGTTACACTTGATAGTTTTTTTTTCTAAAATCGGAAGTATTTTGAATTTTGTAAAATACCTTAAAACCGGACTATGTGCGCCTTCCATGATAGTTCAATGCCCCTGAACACATGTGTTTTTGACAAGACAAACTGCTGGAATGGTAATTGTTTAGTTTAGTGCAATTAATGTTGAATTTTGTGCTAAAATTTCGTATATAGACTAATTGAGGGTAGCTGATCACAATTTTCCTTTTGCGTTTTTACGGCAAATGCACTGGTTTTGAGAAAAAAAATGTTAAAGTTTTTCACTTACAGGTTAGGGTATTATTATTATATCTTTGGGTGTCGCGTTTCACTTTCCTTTCAATTTCCTAGATTTTATGGTTTTCCCTTCAAAATATGTGATAAAACTTTCAACAAACTATCTGTTCATAAAATAAGAACAACATTTTAGCAAAAAAACAATGGAAAAGGCACAAATTTAATTAAATTCGTTGTTAATACGCCGACAAAGTAGAAACGTCTCTTTTCAGATTCATTGCACTCACGTTGCCAGATTGTTCTTCTTTTTCTTGTAATTATTAATGGCTTCCAGAATGATATGCTAGCTCGAGCCAATAGGATTCATTCAATTAATAAAAATGAATTGACAAGTATAGGCAATTTATAATACACTAACAATCTGACAACATGGGTGCAGTTTGCTTCTGCTTTTTTGGCCAGCTGTCAGTGAGCTGTCTCCCGTCTTTTTCCAGATAACGTAGAGGTTTCTGTTCGCTTACAAGTTATCCCGTTTTTCAGAGTTTCCTTGTGGCATATTTCGTTTATTTCAACTCAGAAGTGTATACTATGACTCCGACAAGTAATATTTTATTGGAAATAAGCAACATTTTAGGATTACATGCAAAATAACATACCGGTGAGTTAGAAAAACTTTAACATTTTTTTTCTCAAAACCAGTGCATTTGCCGCCTAAACGCAAAAGGAAAATTGTGATCAGCTACCCTTAATTAGCCTATATACGAAATTTTAGCGAAAAATTCAACATTTGCACTAAAGTAAACAATTACCCAAATCAGCTGTTTGGGTCATTGGCGCGTAGGTGTTTTGGACCTAAATTTTTGAAGGCATTTTTCTCGAATTTCTAGCTTCGAGCGCCATTTATAGCAATTTTTCCCCAATTCGTCTCGACCTATATATTTACGGGTTAAAAAATAATAAGTCATTTCCATAACACCCTGTATACAAGGCGACATAAAAAAAAAGTACAAGGCAAGAAACTACTACGGGATAGAGGATCTCAAAAAAATGTAAAAAGTTTGTGTACATTGTTACTGAATTGGTCGCTGGCCGGTAGTTTCACGTGGTTTTGTCATGTTTTGGTCGCAGCTAAGGCAGCCTTGCAAAAGCTTAGGATACTTTCTGAACTAAGAACCTCTATACACCCCAACAGCTCTTGACGCGCTATAAGGCCCGAATCGACCATCGCTGGAATACTGCTCACATGTTTGGGGCTCTACCCCTAAATATACTCCGACATCGTTGGATTCAATTCCCTACCATAAGCGCATCTCCCTTGTCTATGGATTCAATTCAAATAAGAGCCATTCGCTTGATCGACCTCTTTTAAAAATAAATAAAATAAATTAATTAATAATAAAAAACAAAGAAACTGACGAGCTAAAAGTTACATACATAAAAAAAATATAGAAATAGTGAATCTAGAATAATCTATGCTGAATGCTCTCCAGAGCTGTTTCACAAATTTATGTCACTGAAGAGGGTTTTTCTTCAATGGGAAAGATATCCAGTGTATGAAGACATTAGTGTTCCAAGATGTTTCAGATGTCAGGAATTTTACCACAAAACTGGTGAGTGTAAAAATACTGAAATATGTGAATATTGTATGGGTGCACATAACATCCGCGAATGCGAAAAAAGGTATAAAAAGTGCTCAAATTGTGTGGATGCAAACAAAAAATTTAAAACAGACCATAACGTATGTCATGAGGCTAATAGTGTTGAATGTCCGTCTTACAAATATTTGCTTGACATATTAAGAGGGAAAATAGACTACGGCCAAGGATAATGGCTGTACAACCAGAAGCAGATGTACTTGGTGAATTGGAGGATCTGGAAGAAAACATTCAACTTCCACGGGCGGGCATAAGTGCTGATATTCTTAAATCTCAAATAAAACTAAAAGACAAAATTCTAAATTTGTTACATATTAATATAAGAAGCGTTAAAAAAAATTTTGATAACTTATTGGTTTATTTACAGACATATGATTTGTTTTTCTGTGATATTATTATTTTGAGTGAGTGCTTCCAGCTTTTAAATGAACAATTTCATATACCTGGATATAATATCCATTACAATAATGCTGATTATAACAAGAATGACGGAGTACTAATTTATACCAAACATGATTTAAATGTTCTTATATCTGACTGTAAACTCACTGGATCTTTGGTTACTTTGAGTAGAAATATATTTACCATACAAAATGTAAGATTTGGTGTAACTTGTTTGTACAGACCTCCCTCTACTAATGAACGACTTTTCATTACCGATATTGAAAAATATTTTAATGACAATTTAACAGAACAAATAGAAATTTTTGTTGGGGACATTAATTTAAACATTTGTGATGCAGACAATGATTGTGTCAACTTGTATATGTCAACTCTAAGCAAATTTGGTTTCTTGCCCTTTATTAATTATTGCTACACTAGGGTAACGTACATGTAGGACGGCTACATGTATTGATCATATTTTTGTGAGACGGAAACTAAAAACTATAATTCTTTGGAATATCAATCTTTTGTATTAGATACCGATTTAACTGATCACTACCCAATAATGCTAAATGTTTCTCTAATAACAGGTAACCAGACAAATAAAGAATCACACAGCAAACAATATAAAAGACAGGTGAAAGTTAATTACAATAAATTACTGGAACTATTAGAAGTTCCAAATTGGCATTCTGTGCTAAATTCTGATGACCCTGAAGGGGCAACCAATGCATTTTATGAGGTTTTCTTGCCTTTATGTGAGCAAGTAAAAACCACTAAATTGATCAATATAGTAGACCATAAAAAGATAAAGCCATGGATAACCAATGGTATAATATCATCAATAAAAAAACGCGATAAAATGAAAAAAAATTAGTACAACGTCATGATAACGAGTTAAGCAATCAATATAAAGCATATCGAAACTCCCTTAATAAACTTATTAATAAATGTAAAAATGATTACTATAAGCAATTAATTGAACATAATGAGGGCGATGTCAAAAAAATGTACAGGATTGTTTCTGAAGCGACGAACGAACAAAAATCGAAAAGTAATTTTAACATAAATATCTTGAATAATAAAAATAAGTTTGAGACCGATAAGGATATGGCTAATCACTGTAATGAATATTTCATTAATATAGGTAGGGGAGGATGTGGAGGAATGGGACAGTTTTAAGAAAAATATATGTTCTATATGTCTGGTAAATAAAATGTAAGTTAAGGGGTTCAATATCCATAGAAGGACCTTTTTCGAAAATAATCCACAGTAAAGTAACTTAAAAAAGGTTTTATTTTTTTACAAAAAAAAACAAATGGTAAACATTCCATGATGGCCCATTTCACCTACCCTGAGTGGGTAATGGGACACTATTGGGGGACGAATGGGTCAAACAATCTAGCGTAATGTGGAACCATAACTGTCTAAGTTGACAGCAAATCCTAAGGTTCTTGCCGTGCGAACAGTTCCAGAATTTATCTTTGGATCTGGTAGAGTCATAACTACATCCTCTAAGGCTACCTCACATTTGTCCAAAATAACTGGGTAATAAAATAGGTAAAAGGGAAACTTTCTTCTTAGAAAAGATATTGATAATGTCGATTCTGTTTTATTTTCCACTATTCCAATATAGTGAACTGGATTTTTGTCCGTAATAAATTTGCAGAGAACATAACTACCTGGCGTAGCTAAGGTGGGAGAACTATCATAGTCTTCAAAATCATCTATGGATTCATCACTGAAATCGGATGAACTATCTTTGGTCATTTTGTTTTTAGTTTCTATGCTTATGTCGGAATCTGAATCGGATTCCATCATTTTTAGTTTCTTGGTCACTTTCCGAACTCTGGTTATTTGAATCGGCTTCTTTGGCGTTTTCATTAGCATAATCTCATTTTTTTCAGGTGTATCTGTTAAGATCCTAGATTTACCTTTAACTCGACCATTTATCTTATTGGATCTTGCAGGTGCTTTTGGATAAGGTACAACATGTTCTGGACGTAGGAATGCTTTACTGGTCTTATCACTGCTATTAGTTTCTTCAGAAGTTTGTGATTCAATGGAATTTTGTGTGCGGGCGGTACCTGCTGATGTAGAAGGGAGATTGTCATCAACTCTAGTGACAGAAACATTGTTGTCTAGTTTGCCAACTAGAATGTTGCTGTGAATAATTATCTCACGATTAGGCAAAGTTGCAGGACCATTATTTTCTTCCATGGGCCGATCCGTAACAGAACTCATCAGAAAATCGTCGTCGGTAAAAATCTCGGCATTAAACGGGTAAATTCCAGTCTTACGAAAAGCTGATAAAATGTTTTCCTTCGTCATGGCGCGATTAAAAGCCAAATTACTTATTCCTGCAATATTGTAAATAGTTGAAGTTTTACCGGGATTACTTGTCATCCAATCATTTAGGGCGATATTATAGCGACCTTTAAATGGTCCATAAACTGATACGTCTAAAGGCTGTAGCCTGTGGCTACAGTGTGGTGGGAAAGTAAGAATATGCACTCCATTTTGCTTTGCCAGATCAATAACTGCAAGAGATATATGGCTTTCGTGGTTATCCATCAATAGCAAAACAGGATTGTCCAAATTGGCATTACTGTATTTAATGAAATGCTCTATCACTAGTACAAAATTGTCTGATGTCATCCATCCTGATTTATGGGCTAAGCCTAGGCTTTCTACCGGAGCACCATGCAGCATATGATCGACAAACTTGACACGTGGAAAAACATACGCTGGAGGAATTGTGTTTCCAACAGCATTAATTATATTGCACATAGTAATTAATTGGCCGCGTTCTGCTGATTTCGCCTGACCTATTTGCTTCTGGCCTTTAACTGCAATTATTTTCGGAGGTTTTTGGACAGTAGTTATGCCAGTCTCGTCCAAATTGTAGATGTTATGTGGAGGAAACTGTTTTCTGTGCATAATATCCTCAAGCTTACCAAAAAATAAAGCTGTATTTGTTTTATTAAAACTGGTCGCACGGCTAAGGCTTGTGGGTTCCGGAGTTCTTAAGGATAAGTCGGGCGACCTGTGCATAAAACCTTCTAACCATTCTCGACCAGCCAATTGCGTTTCATCCCATTTTATGGGATATTTTAGAGTTAACTTTTTGGCATATTGGTATGCTAATTTTCTACAGCCTATTTTGGTTAAGCCATAGTGCATTTTGGATGATGTCTTTATATATTCTGGAAGCATCATCTCGTGTTCTTCGGAAAACACCTTAAAATAAAAAAAAACTACCCTTAATAAGTTTATTGACAAAAATGTTATAATATATCTACCTTATTATTAGTTGTATTGGGAGAATATGTGTAAGGTTCATCAGGTGCTCCTTGAGATTTCTTGATATGTCTTTGTAGTGCAGACTTTGATATTTGAAGGTCTGTAGCTACTGATCTTATGGACAGTCCATTACGTACCAGTTCCACAGCCGTTCGAATTTTTTCTGCATTATTTCTAATGCGTTGCGTTTTACGCTTATAAAAACGGGGCATTGCAAACAATCTATAAAAATAAAACAGAATATTATAATATCACCCTTACCCAATCCACATTTCAAAAGTTTTTTATATGAAATGTGGCACCTAGCTCACAAAAAAAAGTACAACTCATAAAGAAACGTACTTCTTAAGCATTGCAGGAGGAATGGGACATGTCCCATTTCTCCTGTCATAAATTGTCCCATTTCTCCTGCATAGCTAGAAGCCATTTTATTTAGAAAAAGCACATTGCACAAATTACTTTCGTAAATTATTTTTCAAGCTAAATAATACCTTATAATTACCGTTTATAATGAGCACATATTTAATTACAAACTAATAAAATTAGCTTACCTGGTACACTTTAAATTAGAACTAACTTTTTTACTTTTATGTCATTAAGTCAGAAAAACGATTAGCAAACGTTGCGTGCGTGGTGTAGACTCGAACATTACTGGTTAGATTTACGGGCGGAAGAGTAGGCGTGCACTAACAAGAGGGCGCTTCCGGAAATCAAGTGGCGGCAATGTTAAACGCAATGTCCCATTCCTCCTGCGTCCCATTCCTCCACATACTCCCCTAAACATATGGCGGAGAAAATCAGACCAACAAATGACATAAACCTAAATTATATCTCTAGTTCCTCCATGTTCCTTTATCCCATAAGATCTAACGAACTCATTAAGCACATTCAATCATTGAAAAATGGCAGTGCTCCTGGAATTGATGAGGTGTCAGCCCAGATTATAAAGATAGTTCATTTACATATTCTTGAGCCACTCTCTCATGTTATAAATTTAATTTTTAGATCTGGTGTTGTTCCATCTCAATTTAAAATTACGGTGGTTAGTCCTATTCATAAGGCAGGAAATAAGCAGGATATAAATAATTTTAGACCCATAAGTGTAATGAATAATTTTGGAAAAATTAATCTTTTTAAGTTTTTTGATGAAAATAATATACTGCCAGGTAATCAGTTTGGATTTGTGGGTGGACTGAGTACGTGTGATGCGACGTACGAGCTGGTCGGGCGAATAACTGCAGACCTGAACGTTGGAAAAAAGAGTGTTGCTGTGTTTCTCGATTTGGCTAAGGCATTCGACACTGTGCCTCATGACAAGCTCCTTGGAACCCTTGAAAACTATGGTGTCAGGGGCACTGTGTTGGATCTTTTCCGGTCATACTTAACAGGCAGAAAGCAAGTTGTTAAAATCAGGGATGCATGTAGTGATGCTTTGGACATCAAAATAGGGGTTCCGCAAGGAACGGTTCTTGGTCCAATTCTATTCATCACCTACATAAATTCACTAACTTCTCTTGACATAAATGGTTTAATAATTTCGTATGCGGATGACACAGTCTTGCTTTTTTCTGGGAGTGATTGGAATGAAGTGAGGAGGCTGGTAGAATTGGGTTTGGTTAAAGTAAAGAATTGGTTGGATAATCACAAATTAACACTAAATTTAAATAAAACTAATTACATTGCCTTTTCTGCAACATTGGCTAACAGACCTCATTTTGCCAGTATCTCTATAGAAAGTTTTGAGGATAGTATTAAGTGGCTAGCATGAAGTATTTGGGAATAACAATTGATAAACACCTGAAATGGGATGCATGATCACGTTCTTAGATTGAAAAATAATATTAGGAAGTTAATCCATAAATTTTACCTCTTACGAGAAATATTAAACAAGCATATGTTAACAATAATATACAGATCACTAGTAGAATCTTTGATTCGATATGATATTGTAGTGTGGGGTGGTCTGTACAATAATGCATTAAAACAGTTAAATGTCATACAAAATTTTATTTTGAAAGTTATTAATAAAAAGAAAAAGCGTTATCCTACACATTTATTGTACAATATGGAAATATTTAATGTAAGGTCTTTGTATGTTAAATAAATAAATAAATAAATAAATAATACATTTATTGTTTCAACCATTCAACAGTTAAGTACAAACATTTTACAAAAATGGCAAAAAATGAAAAAAATGGCAACAATAGGCCTTGGTAAGGCAGACATCCAGAGGACCCAGATACTGTTCAGGCCTTAATTTAATATTATAATTTCATATAATACATAACTACAAATTAATATATTAATTACTCCAAGCGAAGAACATTAAATTTAAAAATAAATATGTTTAATGATTTGGCTAAAAACCAGAGATAGGATGGGTGGGGGGGGGGGGGGGGGGGTTGAGAAGCAGAAAATAAAATAAAAAAACGAAATTTATCCTATAGGTACTAACTCTGCATGGTCATTGCAGCGAAAATAAATAATTTCTAATACTTTTTTTAAAACTCAAAACGGATTGGTCTGTATTTAAGGCCCTTACAGCATTAATGCAAGAAGCGACACCATAGGAGAAAGACCTTTTATAAATTTCTTTGCGGTGTTGGGGTACGGTCAGATAGTGCCTACGGCGTAGATTTAAATTATGTACGTCTGTTCGAAACCTAATTTTTTGGTATAAGTACGCGGGTGTTTTAAACTTAATTATCTTAAACGCAAATGTGGTGAAATGTAGTTTAAATCTGTTATTCATATTTAGCCATCCTGAAGTAGCGAGATAAGGGGAAATATGGTTTCTTCGCTTTATACCGTATATTAATCTAAGGCATGCATTTTGAACCTTTTGGATTCGGTAACGATCGGCAGCATCCAAACAGGGTACATATACTCCACTGCAATGGTTAAACTGTGACAGAACCAAAGTATCGCACAACAATTTCCGAGTTTCGTGAGGAAGGGAATGTCTATTACCATAAATAAGCTTTAGATTGCCATATGCAGATCTTAATTTAGCTGTCACGTGTTCTTTAAAGCGCAATCTAGAATCGATCGTTAAGCCCAGACTTTTACACGAATCACAGTAAGGTAACGGTACATTATTTAATTTGATTGTCATATTGTTCTTCACAAAATTAATTTGGCTTTCATTTCCGAATAAAATTACCGAAGATTTGCTAGGATTGAGTTTTAGGAGATGATCTGTGGCCAAATTATAGAAGTTGGTTAAGTCTGACATAATAGCAATTTCGGCCGCATTTAGTTCATCCTCGCGAAACGAATAGTAAATTTGACTGTCGTCCGCGTAAAAGTGGTAATTGCAATGTTGGAGTGCATTAAGGAATTTCGAGGTATATATAGTATACAAAAGGGGACCCAAAATGCTACCCTATGTTCTCACGGCATGTTCGTATGTACATAGGGAAAATAAGTTGAAGGTCTATATTAATCACAACCATGATACTAGAATCAAACTTAATAAAAATCTTCAAGTTCCAGTGAGTTATAGGGGTGTAAATCAGAGATTTTTAAATTATCTCGGTCCTAAGTTGTATAATTTATTGCCGATCAATATTAGGAAAACAGAAAATCATAAGACATTTAACAAAAAATGTAGAGCTTTTATTTTTGAAAGATATAGAGACTTTATGGACATTTTTTAGAAATAACATGACCTATTTTTCTGGGATTGTTGGAGAGCTATATCTCTTCTCTGTTTCTTTCTTTTTTAATCTTTAATTTATAATTTGTTTGCTTTAATCGTACTTTACTGTAAATTGTTATTTTTGTTTTTGTTACTTTATGGGCACATACAGCTGTTAAATCAGCTAGGTGCTAAATAGGAAAGCTATTAACTTATAACTAGTTTGGTATGTTATATTATATGCAATTGTAAATTGTAAATATTATTATTAATAAAGTATAAAAAGTAAGTATAAAGTATAAAGGACGGTTGTAATGTTTAGACGGAAAAACCTATTGTACCTTTGTTTCTTGTGTTTCTTAATTTTAAGTTTTGACTCTGGAAAGCTACTTCTCGGTAAGTCCCGTAATCGTCGGAGTGGGAGCTGGTATCGTCTCTGAGAGCATGAAAATACAGAGGTCATATAGACTTCCGGACAACTGCAGCATTTTTCAAGCAGAAGTGATGACAGTAGAGAGATAAAGCAGTAAAAACCCTGCAGGAACGTCAAGACCTGAGAGCAGCTGCGTAAATAGCTATCTATATAGATAGTCAGGCAGCGATAAAGGCAATTCGTTCCAACTGGAAAGCTACTTCTCGGTAAGTCCCGTAATGTTATTCTTCTTTTTTCTGTTTTTGTTTTATTGTAATGTTTTGATGTCTATTTTCTTCTTATGAAACTTATAATAATTTTTAGATAGTAATAATAATATTTAAACTGAACTTAAAAAATCAATCCTTGCTCTTATGTTAAATTTGTATGTAAACAGAATAACTTTTTGTAGAGCCTATGAAGATGCTGTAAAATAAGAGCGAAACGTCGGCATATGGGAAAAAGTTTTTTTCCTTCATTTTTTTTACCCAAATCCCAACAAAACTTTCTTGGAAACATATATATATATAGTACTGCGGGTCGCTAACCTCAATAAGTACATTAAATTCAATTCCAAATCTTTATTAGGGCGGGGCTCAGCCACAGGCTGCTTAGGCCCAACCTAAAACATCTTAAAAAATCAAAGTTAAACAAAAAACATAAATATTATTAAAAATGAAAAAATAGAAATTATTCAGATTAACTAGGTATTAGTTTATGAAATAATATTGTGATATTAAAAATAAATAAAATCTGCCTAAACTAGTCATTCAGTAACTCCTACAGTAATGCAAGTGGTTAAAACTATACAGATTTGTAGTATTCCTTAAATGCATTAATTGATTTTAAATAGTTGGGTAAAGGAATTAAATAAAAAACTAGAATGATAGGAAAATAATAATCTCTTAGTTGGAATGTGGTGGTATATAAAGTGAAATCGGCAGCATTCTCGGTCTAACAAATAAATCATCGGCAAAAGTTAGTTTTTCGTAAAGATAGGTTGGTGTATGGGAATTGATAATTATTTGTAAAGAAACAGAGAAAATGAACATCACGCCTATTTTCCAATTTGAACCAACCAAATTGCAAATATGATGGGGTTTTATGATCTCTTCGTCGGACACACGCAGCAAACCTCATACACGCGGTACCTGATATTCTCGATGACACTCGACACTCTCACGAATTGTAATCTACCATCCAGATCATGCCGGAAAAATGAATAAGCGCAATCTTCAAGGCCAAAATACTGTAGTTTTGCAAGTAATAGCTTGTGATCTACACTGTCGAATGCCTTCCAGAAGTCCAGCAGTATCAATACGTACAGTAGCCGCCATCCGATTATCCAAACCCCTAATAATGATATCATTAATATGCAACAAAGCGCTTGTAGTGCTTTATCTACATCCAGGTAAGAATTCAGGCAACAAACCACAAGTTTTTAAATATAACATCAATATACCGATGGCGATATCGACTTACTTAAAAGTGGCCAAAGACCGATTGGGCTCAGACCATTGAGGTAGAAAGCTCAGACCGTCCACTGTGGATGGATTACTCATTTTGATACTACAGATTTTTGACAGAGAATGGATTAAGGAAGCAATATTTGACATAAAATATAGGGTGTCCTATTTAAGAAAGTAAAGTTGATATTAAAAATTGCACTTTTGAGGCACCCTGTATACTTAAATGTACACCCAGTAAAAGTTGTTTTTAAACCAAAAACCATTTCTCTAAGAAACTTTTCTTGTATCATGAACAGGGAAGAAGATATTTCGCGTATAAATAGAATTGAGACACCCTGTATATATCTATATTTTTAAACATCTTACCAGTAGTTTTACCAATTAAAACAAGTCTTTAAGACTAACCATTATTTTTTCTCTAATAAATCTTGAAAACTAAATATTTTAATCACTATATTATTTAATAAATAATATTAGTGATAAATATTTCCGCCGGTCTTAAATCAAAAAGGTGCTAAGAAAAGCGTTTTTTTCTTAATTAATACTTTTTTTCTAATCTAGTTTCTTACTCCCGTATTAGACAGCTTAGAACGCAGAATGGTATGATTCACCTTGTCGAAAGCCTTGCTAAAGTCTATAGCTAGCGTGGGTCTCAGCACCCTCATCAATAATTTGGTATAGCCAAAAGAATACTGATTGGTCGGTAGTTCTTAACGTCAACTTTATTGCCGGATTTATGAATAGGACAGACATATGACAATTTCCAGACAATGGGAAAAATTCCAGAAGTAAGAGACTTTGAAAATATATGATAAAATGCAATACAAAATGCCTTCCTCAAATTCCGGGGTTCTTAGTGTAAATTGTCGACGGCCTAATTTGTTTTCTGCAAAGCTACCTTTTTCCTCTAGTCCAAGCAATTTTGTAAATGTTTTTGTTCATGGTATATTAGTCTATTAGGAAAACGATCTGCATACAAACGCCTTGCCCACATTGCATTTCGATTTGCCAAACCGTACATAAAATGAATTTGAGCTTTTTCTTGATTGGTAAACTCAGTCATAAAGAAAAGTTTTGATTTAAAATTCAGTACACTTAAATTAAAAAATATCTCGCGAGGATACTTGACACTTGATTTGCCTTGGAAGAAAATAAATTTTTGCAATGGAATCACGAAAAGCCCACTCTCTTATTTAAACAACACAATGATGAGATTACTGTGACGTGAACAATAAAATTATTTTTTACTCGAAAACTGTAAGAGATGCCAGAAAAATGCAAGAAAGTTAATCTGCTTGAAATTGATTTCTAAATAAAATAAAACAAGAATTTTCCGTGTTTAACCTGCCCGTATTATTTATTTTTGCGAAATTCTAGTAGTCGTTACCCGAATCTTCGTCACTGAGAAGGTCAACATGAACAGAAAATAAAGTGCTCAAACCCCTTATTATTTGTGACAAATATTATTCGAATATTGTTTTTCATTAAATGTTAATAAAAAGAAAACATGAAAATTTTTTTTTAACTCCCTGTATTTTGAAAACAAACCCACATTCAAAAAAATGTATACCACATTTTCGTCTTACAATTACGTAAGGATTCACCAGCTTCATTCTTTGACTGAGATTAGGAAACACCCTGTGAAAATACCTTCCGAATCCTGGGGATATGTTTATTACCCTAAGGTCCGGTAGTTTCACGTCCGAATATCTTTATCCTCAAAATAATTGCTATAGTTTCAAGTGTCTCGACAATTGTTTCCATAGACATTATCGACGAATAGCGTTAGGAAAGGAAAAAAAACGGCAAGAAATTTAAAAGAATTTTAGTAGGGCCAAAATGTAGCTCTAACTTCCCAAGCAATGCAGATACAAGGGAGCTTGACAAAAAATTAAATGGATAAGATTCAAGAAGTAGTCCATTTTCTGTGGCGAGATTATGAAAGAAAACAAGGTCTGTCTATGCCACCAAAATAAAATATATTTGTCCTTTTAGGGTGAAATAAGGGTTAAAGAGTATACATAATTTAAATTTGACATTAGGTTGTACTAGTTTCGACTTTAGACAAAGTCATCTTCAGCAACCAAGTAATTAAGAAATATGTTTTTTTAGGATGTACCTAAATAAACTAAAACAAATTAGAAGAGGGGGAGGAGTGGTTCAACAATATACGGTCATAACATGTACCTTGTGCAGCCAATGGATTCGACAGCAGATAATTACGAACATGGTGTTACTTTAAGCATTCAGGGAAATTAAATGTAAATAAGTAATAGAGGCCAAAATTCTTAATGAAACAATTTATAGTTATGTTATAATATTATTATATAGATGTCAATAACATGTTAAATTAAGAAAGTTCAATAAAATCATCGTTTCATGAATCAACTCAGTGAGTGGACATGATTTATATTTTGGTGGGTCAGAATTTTAGTAAGAAAAAAGAGGAGGGGGGGGGAAGGGAAATTAAAATTAGTTTAAAAAACCAGTTACGTCATTGAGTAAAGTTAGGGGTCATCAAATTGTCAATATTCATAGCTTAATTTCTCGATGAACTTATTTTAAATTGTTAAATAAATTTAGTGAAGCCTATGTTGCGATTTTCTTTTTTTCTTTTTGGCAATTGAGACACAAATTAGTAACATGACTTAAAATTGATGCTGTTCACAGCAAATGTTCAAATAAACTAATTTTAATTTCCCTCCCCCCCCCCCTCTTTTTTCTTATTAAAATTCTGACCCACCAAAATATAAATCATGTCCACTCACTGAGTTGATTCATGAAACGATGATTTTATTGAACTTTCTTAATTTAACATGTTATTGACATCTATATAATAATATTATAACATAACTATAAATTGTTCCATTAAGAATTTTGGCCTCTATTACTTATTTACATTTAATTTCCCTGAATGCTTAAAGTAACATCATGTTCGTAATTATCTGCTGTCGAATCCATTGGCTGCACAAGGTACATGTTATGACCGTATATTGTTGAACCACTCCTCCCCCTCTTCTAATTTGTTTTAGTTTATTTAGGTACATCCTAAAAAAACATATTTCTTAATTACTTGGTTGCTGAAGATGACTTTGTCTAAAGTCGAAACTAGTACAACCTAATGTCAAATTTAAATTATGTATACTCTTTAACCCTTGTTTCACCCTAAAAGGACAAATATATTTTATTTTGGTGGTATAGACAGACCTTGTTTTCTTTTAAATGGATAAATTCAGACAACATTCAAATCTGGACCATTAGGTACACATGATATAAAAGTAAAATTTATCAATAAAGTGAAAACCGATTTTTCACATTTCTTTAACACAAGGTACAATACACTTTATTCAGGTTAGTTACCTTCTCTAGTTTTACATGCATAAAGTGTGCCTTAAATATTTTACAAATTTATCAAGGAGAAAGTTCAACAAACGTTTCTACTGATTCACAACATATTAACTTCCCCGGAATTCTTATGCCGAAGAAGGTGTTTGGTTAAATTATTTTTATACTTAGTTTGATGGGCACATTCCGTGCATTTAAACATATTGACTTCCCCTGGATCCTTATGCCGAAGAAAGTGAACGTTTAGATAAGATTTAATCTTAGTTTGAAAGGCACATTGACTGCATTTAAACATATTGACGTCCCCTGGATTCTTATGCCGGCGAAGATGTCTGTTTAAATCACTTTTAAACTTAGTTTGATAGGCACATTCAGTGCATTTAAACATATTGACTTCCCCTGGATCCTTATGCCGAACAAGGTGAGTGTTCAAATAAGATTTATACTTAGTTTGAAAGGCACATTGACCGCATTTAAACATATTGACTTCCCCTGGATCCTTATGCCGAAGAAGATGTATGTTTAAATCAGATTTATGCTTAGTTTGATGGGCACATTGACTGCATTTAAACATATTGACTTGCCCTGGATCCTTATGCCCGCGAAGATGTTTGTTTAGATCACTTTTAAACTTAGTTTGATAGGCACATTCCGTGCATTTAAACATATTGACTTCCTCTGGATCCTTATGCCGAAGAAGGTGAGTGTTCAAATAATATTTATACTTAGTTTGATAGGTACATTGAGTGCATTTAAACAAATTGACTTCCCCTGGATCCTTGTGCCGACGCAGGTGAATTTTCAAACACTTTTTTAACTTAGTTTGAAAGTCACACTGACCACATTTAAACAAACTAACTTTCCCTGGATCCTTATGCCGAAGAAGGTGAGTGTTCAAATAAGATTTATACTTAGTTTGATAGGTACATTGAGTGCATTTAAACATATTGACTTCCCCTGGATCCTTGTGCCGAAGAAGGTGAATTTTCAAACACCGTTTTAACTTAGTTTGAAAGTCACACTGACCACATTTAAACAAACTAACTTTCCCTGGGTTCTTATGCTGGAGAAGGTGATCACGTAAATAAGATGCACACTTAGTTTGAAAAGCACATTGACTGCATTTAAGCATATTGACTTCCCCTGGATCCTGACGGAGACAGTGCTCGTCTAAATTTCTTGGCGGAAATAACACTGGACCATTCTCAATGTTTACATTAAGTTTGTGACCAATTCGATGACACTGCTGAGAAATCTGGAGTCTGCAATTTTGATGTTCAACAATACTGTAATGGAGAAAAACATTATATTAATCGTACGCATTAATTTTTAAGTATTAACTTATGATTTATACATTATTTCGGTTAAACCCAACCTACACTTATTTTTATTAAAACTAATATCATTGGCACGTGCTGTTTTCAAAACCCTTTATTCTTTTATTATGTTCTACCTTAGTGTTGCCATAAAATCGTCTAAGTAAAGTTATATCCCTTCTGGCAATTTTTCTTTTACTCGGGAAGTCTTTGAAAACAAAACCTTGCAAACGGAGAAGAAAAAGTGCACTACTCGCACTCTCTTCATCTAAAGCTATTTGCCAGAAGTCACTAGAAGCATATAGACTACTAAAATATTGTGCTTTACTTAATTTTGCAGTTAATGCCTCCAACGTTGGTAAAATAAAATGCTACTTTTTAATGATCAAATTTAAGTGTGTAAAGTCTAATTATATCATAAACAACAATTACAAGTGAATTAACCCAATTAGTGTGTTCATCTCTATTATCGCAGTTTATTACTATTTTATATCGTTATTTTTGTTTTCAGCATGATAATAAAGCATGGAGTATGAAAGTGAAAATAAAATACCTAGTGCCCCAAAAACCGTCAGGGAATACATAAATAGGAAAACAAGAAGTAAATCGTTGTTCACGAAAAAGGATGTGAATAATATTCGTGCTATTGACCCAATTTCGATATAAAGAAGCAAAAAATTCACACTCTACCCTAGCGTGTGTCGTCTAAGGCAATGTTGGTTTTTGTAATTAACAATTTATTAATAATTTTTACTTTCATTTGTTTTGCATGTTTTCTAAATAGACCCTATGCCAATACGAAAAAAAAAAACAACAGCGGTTCATACTCAACTTTTACTTATGTTTGCACGTGCATGGTCGCCTTTAAGAGTTCTGGGTACCGCCCGTTCTACAGTCAGAGATTCAAGTGAAGTGTGAAGCCGCAACCACGTTTCGCTCGCGACAGAAAAGTACTGTTAGTTTTATCACCCGCACCCCCCATAGTTAAGTAGAAAAGGACCAAGGAAAACAGGAAGTCTCCAACAAAAGCAGGCCTGCTGGGAACTATCGGATCATAGCCAGGTAAGGACGTTTAAAAACCCGTTTTTTAATTGTTGTTTAGTTGGATTGTTCATTCTTCTCTCCAAGTTGAGTATCGGAGGTTTCACTCCTTGGATTACAAAGATCCGCAAAAAACAAACAAACAGATGAAATAAGGTATAATGAAGTTTTTGCACCAAAAAGGGCAGTAGTAAGGACGCCGCCTGCACGTGAAATTACCACTGAGTAATATGAAACAAATGCACGAGAAAGACAAAGATCGAATTCTAGTACTCCTGACACCAGAGAAAGACAAAATATGCGTAAGCAGTCAGAAACAGAAAGTAGCATTTTGGACACGGTAAAAAATGTTTACAATAATTTTAAAGATTTAAAGGAAGATCGAGACAAATCAAGTCAATGTAATGTTAAAATAATGCTTCAAAGTCTTCAGTATAGTAAAAATGGCTTGTCAGCACTCAGACAGGCACCATTTAAAATATACACTAGTGTTACAAGTTTAGCGTATAAAAGTGACCAACTAGAAAAACAAAATTTCATTTTCCCTCACCAAGTAAAAGAACAAGAGAGACCTTAGAAAAGCTTAGTAAAACCAGCGAACACAATTGAAATTAAAGTAACAGACAGACCTAGAAAAACATACAGTTCAGTAACTCGAAAAAGTTAAAAACATACAACAAAAAACGTAGATTTAAAATGGTCCACTCCCCTACACAATCAGAGAAACAAGACATGAAATAAACCAAATGATAATAGAGACTCAAAACAGGTACTTAAAGAGTACTTAAGAGGGTTAAACTATCACAAAGTGGAGGAGAACTCATAGAACGCCACAATGAGACGCAACACAAAAAATTAAGTAAACTGTTAGAAAATCAGTCACTTTCAAACAAAAAGCTTAGAAAACACTGAACCTAGGATGACAATGATAAACGGAATAGAAAAAGGATATGAACCAAAACCAAAAGATTTTATTTTTTATTTCTTTTTATAAGGCACAGCACTGCAGGATTAATCCTTTACGGCGCTCTGCGAGCGGTGCGTGTGCAAAGGAAATGATTTAGGAAGGTCTTGGATCTTTGGAGATTATACTCGTTGGGAAAAACGGCCACAGGGAGGTCGTTCCAGAGTGATGACGTTCTCCAGATGAAAGAATTTTTAAACAGTGTCTTTCGAGGGACACTAAGCTGGAATCAAGCGGGCAACCTCAGTTAAGCACTTGCCATGAAAATATTTGTAAAATAGACTCAAGTAGCCAACCTGCCTTCGATGTTTAAGGTTTTCCAGGTTGTGTCAGATCATGGTCACCGATCAAGCGAATGGCTTTTCTTTGAATGGAATCTAGCAAGCTCTGGGTATGTTAAGGAGCAGAGCCCCAAATATGAACAGTACTCCAGCGATGGTCGAGTTTGGGCTTTATAGAGCATGGGGTATATAGAGGTTCTTAGTTCGGAAAAATATTCCAAGCTTCTGCGAGGCTGCCTTAGCAATGGCCGCAACGTGACTATGCCAAGACATATGACTGTCCAAACTGACGACCAATAACTGAATTGATGAAGCCAAGGGAATCGAGTGTCCCGCCATGACTATATCCGACTTTTCAACATTAACTTTTTTAGAAAAGACTGCCGCCTGGGTTTTGTTAGCGTTAAATTCCACTTGGTTACTGTCACCCCAAGAAAGAATTTCTTCCAGGTCTTTGTTGGGATGTGAGACCTTTTGCTGCCTATAGAGATGTGCATTGGCAGTTGATGTTTGAGCATCCGAAGTAAAAGATAAAACAAGTGTGCTGTCATCAGCGAAGCTATATTTAGGATTTTTAGTTTTATCCAAAAGATCATTAATGTATAGTAAAAACCCTCCATCCTACTCACGGCTTGACGTGCCGGTAGGGCTTGCGAGCTTCGTTGGCTCAAGAGAGCTAAGCCAGCTGTAGGCTAGCTACTGGTAGGTTTTCCAATGCTGGACAGGTCTCAATTCTAAACCAGAGGAGGACTCAGAAATGAGCGACTCCTCCACTAACACTCCAGTGGGACTCTTCAAAGAAGAAAACACCACTACAAGAACTGAGGCAGTGGCTAGTACAACAGGTGAAAGACCGTCGGAAAAGACTGCCGAAGTGAAAAATATAGCTGCAGGAATGGACAAAATTGGCCTGCAACAACCAAAGCTTTCGGGAGCCCAAAGGAGAAAGCTCATAAAAGCGAGAAGCATGGCGGCGGGTACCTTGACCAAGGAAAAGCCCCGTTCAAAGCCAAGCAAAGCCAGGGAGACAGTGTGGGAAAGAAAAGACCACACTCAGATTCGAGTACACCTTCCTCTGCAAAGCAGCCTCAAAAAAGAGCCAGGAGTCATTCGGGACCGACTGATGCCTCTTACCGTAGGGCTGCTAGTGAATTGAGAATGGCGGTTATTCATAGACGACATCCTGATATGACGTTGAGCCAGGAGCAATCATAAAAATTTTTGCGGTGCTGGATGAAACCATATATCAGAGAGCAGCTATCCCCGTACTTTGACGGAAAAAGGTACACAGGAGGGATTCTATGGATCCCATGTGCAAACGCCGAAACAAAAACATGGCTGCAACAAACAATTGCAGGCATAAGAAAACTATGGGAGGGGGGCGTTTTAACAGTGGTTGAGACAAAGGTCTGCATATTAGTTAAAAAGAATATTAAAATTTTTGCCACTAACTAACTTCTGTTCCTCAGATTTTGTGGCAATAAAGTTAACATCGGGGAAATGGAGACCGAGTAATATTGTTATTGGATCGGCGTACTTCTCTCACGATGATCCAGAAGCACCACCACCCAGTACCGTGGAGCACTTAGTACGGGACTGTAGAGGAAATGGATCTTAGTTGATCATTGGCTGCGACGCGAATGCACATCACACTATCTGGGGAAGCACGAACACCAACAACACAAGGTAGAGTTCTCTCTCCCCTGCCACGGCACAAGGAAGATTTAACACCACTGCGAGAGAGAATGCGGAAGGCTCTTAAAGTGGTGGAAAAATGGATAAGACGGGAAGATCTAAACATCAGCCCTCAAAAGACCGCCATATTCCCCTTCACAGGTTTAAAGGAAATAATGCAATAATCCTTTATTAGTAACAAATCGATTTACGATCCTCTGTGACGAAGTATTTGCTAGCTGGTGGACTCTCAGGGCGCGTGGGGTGAGTGTACGTATGAGGTAAGAGGAACAACAGTGGTGGAGGAATAGTTGTTTATTGTACTGAGTTGATGTTGACAATCTAACAACAACAAAAAGACCCAAAATAACCCACTAGTGCACACAAATACTATAAAACGAAGTGCAATTTAAGCATAAAGCCTTAATACCTTACCTAAGGAAGGTATTATACAAGAAAATCACTAAATATAGGTTTTCTGCACCGGCACCATAGGCTTTTATGAATGTCAATATTTCACTAAATAAGGCTTTTAATTTAGCGACAAGGAATCGAACATTGAAGGCAAAAAACACACAATGGGTCGAAGTACCTAACAGTGTAAAAGTACCAAATATAGCTATGGCGAAGCACATTGGCAATTTGTCGGACAAAATCAGTATTGCTTTGTTACACCTCACCATTCGCACAAAGCTGTATGTGCGACGCCGTAAACATACGAGTATGTAACAATCTAAAATTATGTTATAGTATCTCTTATAGAAAGAAGTAATAAGCTTTGTGACGCCGGTATAATCGGATACCTAAACTTAAGAAGAATATACCTGTCTTCACTTGTTTCAGATTCTTCCTCCTTGATGTCTAGTTCTTCGTTTTTAATTTTCCAATCCCCATACATCTGACCACTTCCTGCTTCACCCTCTTCAACTTTGACCTCTGCTTCTGTTTGGTCAGGGAATATTTGTTTGTCCCTGTAAAACATAAAATTATCACTTTATAAGCGCCGGGACAAAAACAAAAATTGTTGATTGTTTTTACAAAAAGATCTTTTTTACCCTGTATACCTGAGGTGAGATTATAATCCGAAACTTTTCGAAAGCAAGGCAAGGCGGCGCGATGAAAGAAATTTGACAAATTTAAAATGGCGGATGCTAAACTCAAACTATACCAGTCTGTGTCCTGTCAGTCCTGTCGATTTGTCTCCTAAACTCGAGGGGTTAACCACTACCGAGAATCAATGTACATTTTTGCGGGAATCACATGGAAATCACCTAGGAATCCATGGAAATCGGGTGGAAATCAGGTGACAATCACTGTGAATCATCTGGAAATTAGTGGGCAATAACCTAATATTTTCGCCCATTTTCATTGTTTGCGTTAACCTCCAATAACACCTGCCCGCTAAGATTTCTTATTTTTGATGAATTCTCATAAAGTTTATAGACAAGCTGGCTCGTAGACCCATCCGGTAGATCAATAAACGACATAATTATAACTAATGGTAGATATAAATCAATAGGGTAGTTGACTATACCCAACTAGCAAAATAAATTTTATAGAGGTAGTATAAACTGCTATACAATAAATTTTATAGAAGTGCAAAATTCCTATAACATGGTTAACTACCCTGTATGATAATTATAGGATCAAAAAAGGTCCACTTTTATAAAACATTTTAATATTATAAGAGTTCTATTAAGTTGTAAACCACAGTTTTAAAATAATTTAATGCAACAACTAAAATTGTTTTGTAGTGTGTATTTGGTGATATTTATACAACAATTTTTTTTCGATACTTTAAGTCTTACACAAATATTATATAGTGATTGTATAATGCAGTCTGATAATATATCAATTTAAAGAGATATTTAATTTTTTAGTGCAGAATTTTAAATCCAAATTATTTTAAAAGGGGCGTATAACAACGGAGATTATAAATATGTACCTACTTATTTAAAAATTGATCAGCCGAAACTTAATGGTGCTCGTTCGTGAAAAATGATTGATATTATATCACCTTTATCATTTTAACAATCTCGGATTAGCGTTAATAACTCAACTTTCATTGCGCCGGAAATTTTATTAATAAACTATGTATGTATTTGTGGCATAAAAAATATGCGCTTTAGTTTTGGCCACCTTTGTTTTAAAATTAAAAAAATGTATATAAATTTGTTTTATTATTATTTCTATATTTTAATATACAGGGTGATCAGTCAGGTCTCCATAGAAACGACTATTTTGTAGTCACTTTCATTTTTTATTTATAACGAACACGTTTTATATATTTTCTTTAATTTAAAAAATGCATCATAATATTTATTACCATTGTATTTATAGCGAGGCAGGCCATGATTTAATAAAATAAGACAAAAGAATAAAAATTCACTTACGCCGAATGATACGATGACAGTTTCACTGCTGTTCGCAATATTTATCTTGTTTTTCAAGAATTATTTTTTAAGTAGCAAAGGGGCGCCATGCCAAGGGGGGCGGGGGGCGATCGCGCCCCTTCGCCCCTCTGTGGCTACGCCACTGCTCAGGCGGTTAGTTCATGTAAGGTAAAGTCAGGTGGAGTTCTCGCTACCCTGCAACGGTACAAGGAAGATTTAACACCACTGCGAGAGATAGAATGCGGAAGGCCTTTAAAGTGGTAGAGAAATGGATAAGACGGGAAGATCTAAACATCAGCCCTCAAAAGACCGCCAAATTCCCCTTCACAGGTTTAAAGGAAATAATGCAATAATCCTTTATTAGCAAGAATTCGATTTACGATCCTCACCATTCGCATAAAGCAGTATGTGCGACGCCGTAAACATACGAGTATGTAACAATCTAAAATTTTGTTATAGTACATCTTATAAGAAAGAAGTAATAAGCTTTGTAGCGCTGGTATAATCGGATACCTTAACTTAAGAAAAGTATACCTGTCTTCACTTGTTTCAGATTTTTCCTCCTTGATGTCTAGTTCTTCGTTTTTAATTTTCCAATCCCCATACATCTGACCACTTCCTGCGTCACCCTCTTCAACTTTGACCTCTGCTTCTGTTTGGTCAAGAAATATTTGTTTGTCCCTGTAAAATAAAAAATTATCACTCTATAAGCGCCGGGACAAAAACAAAAATTGTTGATTGTTTTTACGAGAAAGATCTTTTTTACCTTGTATACCTGAGGTAAGATTATAATCCGAAACTTTTCGAAAACAAGGCAAGGCGGCGCGATGAAAGAAATTTGACAAATTTAAAATGGCGGATGCCAAACTCAAACAATACCAGCCTGTGTCCTGTCAGTCCTGTCCATTTGTCTCCTAAACTCGAGGGGTTAACCACTACTGGGAATCAATGTACATTTTTGCGGGAATCACATGGAAATCACCTAGGAATCCATGGACATCGGGTGGAAATCAGGTGACAATCACTGCGAATCATCTGGAAATTAGTGGGCAATATCCTAATATGTTCGCTCATTTTCATTGTTTGAGTTAACCTCCAATAACACCTGCCCGCTAAGATTTTTTATTTTTGATGAATTCTCATAAAGTTTATAGACAAGCTGGCTCGTAGACCCTTCCGGTAGATCAATAAACGACGTAATTATAACTAATGGTAGATATAAATCAATAGGGTAGTTGACTATACCCAACTAGCAAAATAAATTTTATAGAGGTAGTATAAACTGCTATACAATAAATACAATTATAGAAGTGCAAAATTCCTATAACATGGTTAACTACCCTTATATGATATTTATAGGATCAAAACAGGCTCACTTTTATAAAACATTTTAATATTATAAGAGTTCTATTGAAGTTGTGAACCACACTTTTAAAACAATTTAATGCAACAACTATAAAATTGTTTTGTAGTGTGTATTTGGTGATATTTATACAACAATATTTTATCGATACTTTAAGTATTACACAAATATTATATAGTGATTGTATAATGCAGTCTGATAATATATCAATTTAAAGAGAAATTAAATTTTTTAGTGCAGAATATTAAAACCAAATTATTTTAAAAGGGGCGTATAACAACGGAGATTATAAATATGTGCCTACTTATTTAAAAATTGATCAGCCGAAACTTAATGGTGCTCGATCGTGAAAAATGATTGATATTATATCACCTTTATCATTTTAACAATCTCGGATTAGCGTTAATAACTCAACTTTCATTGCGCCGGAAATCTTATTAATAAACTATGTATATGTTTGTGGCATAAAAAATATGCACTTTAGTTTTGGCCACGTTTGTTTTAAAATTAAAAAAATGTATATAAATTTGTTTTATTATTATTTCTATGTTTTAATATACAGGGTGATCAGTTAAGGATACGGAGCGGCTATATCTCGAAAACTATTCATGTTACGATTTAAGGGTAAACAAATTATTAACAAATATTGGCAAAAGAATTTGAATCGAGAAGTTTGAATAAAAATACTTTTAAGTTCCTAATTGTACCCCTAGGGGTCGTATTTGCTATGGTGTCACAAAAAGTCGTTAAAATCTTCTAACATTTCATATTTAAAGTAGGTAAGGAATTTACTTTTTACATTCCTTGTTCAAATATCTACAAATTTTATAATGACAATTCTTTCTCTTATTACCATGGCAACGGCAGGGTGACCGATAATAATTTAGATACTTTAAACTGATGTTATGTTTGCGGTAACCGAATATAACAAACTAGGGCTTATTTTAAACGTCTTTTAAACTTGATTACACATGGCTTTTAAAAAAATTCTATTTATTTTAATGCTATACTAGTTCCGATTACTTCATAAATGCAAATGGTACTCTACATATTTTTTTACTTCGTTTGGTAGGTTATTAGTTAAGAAAACGAGATCTGAAAACCAGTGATATCTCTTGTCGTTTTAAAATTATTGCGAAGATAGCAGATGAGTGTCGAGACCGCTTTTATTTAATTATTGAAAACATAAATAAAGTGCTCTTGCTAACTATTGTCTGTAAAAAAATTTGATAGAGGCTAGAGGTCTCCATAGAAACGACTATTTTGTAGTCACTTTCTTTTTTATTTATAACGAACACGTTTTATATAATTTTTTTAATTTAAAAAATGCATCCTAATATTTATTACCCTTAAATGCTGTATTTATAGGGAGACAGGCCATGATTTAATAAAATAAGACAAAAGAATAAAAATTCACTTACGCCGAATGATACAATGACAGTTTCACTGCTGTTCGCAATATAGCAACTGCTCGATAAAAATATTTTTATTTATAGGCTACAATAACATTTAAAACTATGAACCAAAACACAACAACAAATAAATTAAATAATACAACAAAATTAAAACTTATTTAAGATGTTCAAATTGCCTTCTATCATTTTCGATGCAGCGATTTAGCCGTTTCCGACTTGACATTACTGCCGCTTCTATTTCTGCCCTAGATATACTATTTATGGTGTTTTGAATTCGACCTATCATATTTTCTTGGGTGGTTTTATACACTAAATTTTTATTCTGCCCCATAAATAAAAATCTAAACACGTCAAATCGGGGGACCTTTACAATGGCAACTTGAAAATAAAATCATAATGTTCCGTAATTATGATTATTGTTGTTGATATCTCCGGATGAAAATAGATATTAACTTGCGGTGTTCACTGACTTCTTAGACTTCTCATCCTTGTAATCAGGTAAAATTCAATACACTATTATATTTACAATTATGGAAAAAACGCGCAATGTTTGTGAAGTTGTAAGACAGCGCCCCCTAGCGCCTAGTGTAAAACACATATTGCCGTAGTTCATAAGATGAAGTGAGAAAAGCCCTTTTTAACAAAACTTAGTTTACTAAATTATGTTAAGCCAGACCGGAGTTATCAGCATTGATTACAAATAATGTTCAACCTTCCCCCACCACTTTATTTGAAAAGTGACGAACACGTTCTATAGGTGAATTTTATTCATAAATCTTCGAAATATACAAAAATGTTATTTTCGGGATACCTTAACTAGGCGACTTTTGAGGAAACTTCGTGATTCATATTTACCGTTACTGTTGCGCCCTCTAGCGCCAGTCTGAAAAACTTGAAAATAATTTCCAGCAATTTCTCATGACCACTTTACCTAATATATTATTTTTCCGCAAGTCATACGACTAACACTTTCTGAGATACGGCCGACAGCCATTCTTAGTGGGCCACCCGGTACATTCGCCAGAACATTAATTATATTTTCTTCTGTCCGTGAACGAGGATATCTTCTCACAGAAGAAAATGGTTGCACTCTTCCTGTTTGTTTTAAGCGTCGGGCTAAACGCTGAAATACCTCTCTCGATGGTGTGAAACTGTCATTGTATCATTCGGCGTAAGTGAATTTTTATTCTTTTGTCTTATTTTATTAAATCGTGGCCTGTCTCGCTATAAATACAGCATTTAAGGCGAGATTTAAGGGCAATAAATATTATGATGCATTTTTTAAATTAAAAAAAATATATAAAACGTGTTCGTTAGAAATAAAAAATAAAGTTACTACAAAATAGTCATTTCTATGGAGACGTCTAGCCTCTATCAAATTTTTAACAGACAATAGTTAGCTAGAGCACTTTATTTATTTTTTCAATAATTAAATGAAAGCGGTCTCGACGCTCATCTACTATCTTCCCAATAATTCTAAAACGATAAGAGATATCAATCCCCGGTTTTCAGATTTCGTTTTTTTAACTAATAACCTACCGAGTAACCTACCAAACGAAGTAAAAAAATCTGTAGTGTACCATTTGCAGTTATGAAGTAACCGGATCTGGTAAAGCATTTTTTTCAACAGCGCCACCTACCGCTTAGCATTAAAATAAATATAATTTTTTTAAAAGCCATGTTTAATCAAGTTTAAAAGACCTTTAAAATAAGCCCTAGTTTGTTATATTCGGTTACCGCAAACCTAAGTTACATGAGTTTAAACCCGCTAAACAATTTTTAGTTTCAGAGATGTTTCATAAACATACATTTAAACGTTGAAACGTATCACTAAACTGCAGATAAATGTTTGAGAAATGTTTATGTAACTGTAAATGTCCTACCTCAGAAATGTTTCATTGAAACGTACCAAGGAAACATTTCGCAATGTTACAAACATATCACATTGAAACATTAAAAAAAAAATATTTACGAAATGTTGCAAGTTAATTTGTATGCAATATTTCAAATTTACTCTTCGAGAATGTTACCAAACGTTGCAAGTGAACCCCTAAATAATTCACAGAATTAAATGTAAATCACAAAATTTATTTTCAGAACATGGGAATATTTACAATAAAGTTTAAATACAAAATACAGCCGCATCAAAACCTTATCCAAAACAATAATACCTAGATTTTAGAACCTTATTAATATTAAATTTTCCATTTTTTTGGATCTTCAGTCATTTTCTGTTCCTTTCAAAGTTTCATCCTAAAAGCAAATGATCAAAATTTTCTTAAAAATAAATCGCACAATTATTTAATTATTTACTTATTTATTCCGTCAATACGCTACAGAAATAAAAAAAACTCCTAAATGCTACAAAATTCGTAAATAATGTAATGACTAACGACGAATCACCAAATATTTCTTAATTTCATACCCTAATGTGCCTTCTAAAGGACATAATAGTGTTATTAACAACAAATTGGAGGGAAAATTGGAAAACGTTGGATTTTTAAGTTAGATTGTTGACACTAAAATATATAACTAAATTAGGTACCTACTTACCAAATTATCACCATTATCACAATTATTTTTGTTTGCAGTAGTAAACACCTGCACTGCTTGACTCATTGTGGTAGTTATATTGTTTTTTTTAAATTTTGTATCAAATCCAAATAAAAAGCAGTAAAAGCACTCTGACTCAGCAAACTCAGCATCACTACATTGGATTGGTGTGTCTATTGACCCGCCGCCGTGGACCGTGGTGGTTACTACTATATTTTCATTACCTGGCAGTTTTATCGGGTTCTGGTTAATTTGGATAGCATTTGGTCAGTTATTTTGATTTTATGTCCCCTAAAAATCTGTTAAGGCCACTAGGTTCCGAAATTATTGGTTTAATTTACTGGTTATGAAGCTCTTTCGTCAGAGGAAAATACAACCACGGTAGAGTGGCAGTAGATACAATTAAATTTTCGGATCTATTTACAATACACTATACGCACAAAATAAATAAATGCTTTTTCCACAACATTTTTGGTAATAATTTAAAGTACTTGATGTTGCGGAAAAATATTTTTGCCGTGACAAAAACACAAAAAAACGCCATAACTTAACCATTGAAATGACAGATCAAAATAAAAAAGAAAACGATTCTGGAACATTTCTGACATAAATAAATGAAATGTTTCATTTTTGCGATACTTCTGCAAACATGAAATATTTCAAGAATGTTTCATGTTTAGCGGGAAGTATCTAAATTATTATTGGTCACCCTGCCATTGCCATGGTAATAAGAGAAAAATTGTCATTATAAAATTTGTAGATATTTGAACAAGGAATGTAAAAAGTAAATTTCTTACCTACATTAAATATGAAGTGTTAGGAGATTTTAACGACTTTTTGACACCACAGCAAATACGACCCCTAGCGGTAAAATTAGGAACTTAAAAGTATTTTTATTCAAGTTCTTTTGGCAATATTTGTAAATATTTTTTTACCTTTAAATCGTAACATGAATAGTTTTCGAGATATAGCCGCTATGTACCCTGAACTGATCACCCTGTATAATATTAAGTTATTACTTTATTTAAGAGTACCGTTAAGAGAATGGTCTTCCAAAATTTATAAAATAATGTTAAGACTACAGTATCCGACTTAATTTTACATGATGGCGGCTGTCTTTTATCCAACCAATCATTATTTAAACATGGCGCGTTATAATACAACCATTTCATATCACATAAAAACGTTTAATAATATTCTAGTGTAAATTAGAACTATATACGATAAAATGGTTTTAGAGTTGCATATTACGGAGTTTTAAATTTTTTGTAACGTGAAAGCAAGATGTTGGGGTTGCAATGCTTTAGAAGTTGCCAGATTTTGTAAAGCCAAGACTTCAAATATAATAATTATTATAATAGTCTTATTAGTATGTTTCCCTACATACAAGAGCCCTACGTGACCAAACATGCCAGTGGTAAGCAAAATCGCCTCCAGGCCCTCACAATATTTCGTGTATTATCACATTGTAATTATTAACTATGTAGCTTGTAAGCCAGACATGACAGAGGGAGTCGAACCATTTGCGTCCATTTTGGGAGGATTATTTTATTTATTTTTCTATTGTGATAAGATTGTACTTTAAAAATCGACTTCGATAAATATACATTACAACATCAGAGCTTGAGATGAAGTGAGAAATTTCTTTGGTACCTACCTAAAATTTAATTTCATACAAGGTACGTTTTTACATTTTTAAACTTCAAATTGACTTCAATTCAAAGAATAATTAGTTGTCTTTGAATAAATCTTAGGATTTCGAAGTATAATTCGCTTGTACCATTGTATTTACGATTAAATCTGGCAACACTGTTTTTAAAATTTCGATAAAACTATATACCTAACGCATAATTAAACTTTGTTATACAAAATGGTTGTCCTATAATGCACGAATATGCGCACTATCCAATCTTTCTGTTCTATAACTTTTCAGTGAACTTCATAATAGGATACATTTAACCCTAACCTAAAAAAACATATTTATAAAAGATTACGCATTTTTCTAGATTAAATATAACTATAAAACGATTTTATAAATAAGCCCATATCAACGTTAAACAATAATTTTACCATTTCCCTTATATAACCTTAATAAAACAGGTATATACAAGTATTTTATAAGGCGCTAATTAAAAGCTATTTGTGCAAGTATACGACTCTTTCACAATATGGTTGTAATACTTATAGATATAAATTATTAAAAAAATGATACTATATTTATAATGGTGGGAGACTTCAACATCGATTTAGCTAGTAATAGTAATAGTTTTTATGCACATAAACTGAGGAATCTAATAAATAATTACGGTATAATATATCAGCTGGTTGACACTTATACTCGAGTAACATATAACACATCTACAAAAATTAACCTCATCCTTACAAATAAAAAGGATATAAAACATGATGTACTCATGACACCAAAAATAACAGACCACTCCATTATTGAAGTATTTCTCCCTGATGATCACATTAATAGCAACAAAATGAAAACATACAGAAACTATAAAAATATAAGTTCTATGGAATTCCAGCTTACATTAATGGATATAGATTGGCCATCAAGCACTACAGACACATATATGTTAGCTAACTGTTTAATAGAGAACCTTGTAAAAACTTTGAACGAATTTTCACCAGAAGAAACAAGATCTGTGAAAGAAACATATGGACACAAAATGTGGTGGAATCAAAACATAGATGAGGAAATGAAAACCAGAGACAACTTATACAAAAGGGCAATTAGAACTAAATCAGAAGAAGATTGGCGAAACTATGTATAGAAAACAAGGAAATAAAATGGTATCATTAACAATAGAACTACTACAACGAGAAAATTGATGTAGGTAAACACAACTCATCAGAGATGTGGAAAACCCTAAAAAAATTAATCAACAATAAAGGACACGAAGGGCAAAAGAATGAAATAATGTTCATTAATTTAAGCACTAAAGGAAAGGACACATGTGAGAGTTTTAATGTTTATTTTCTGGATAGCATTAAGGACATTTCAGAGGGTATAATAAGAAACAAAACAAATGAAGAGATCACACAACACATAAATAGTGACAGCAAAATGGAAAAGTTCAATAGAATAGACATGGCAAATTTAAGAATAAGTGTAAAGAAAATGGAAAATAAGGAAAGTAACATAAATGACATAGGGGTAGGTGGGGTAAGTGTAAACTGGGGTGATTGGAGACACATGGAATAATTGCTAAGGTATTCGTGGAATCCAGGTAAATATGACTTGCTTTCAAAGATATGTCAATAATCTAATTCAGTTTTTTGTTTCAGGGTTCTTCGACGTTGTGTTTCAATTTGGTGACCATATTTAAATTTCAGAAAATATCGTTTAATCTGCATTTTGTGTAGTCTGGTATCTTTATTTATTTATTTTGTTAATTTTGATTCGCTAGCTAATACATATTTTTTGGCTTGACAATGTGGAATTTTTATTGCTTTATTATTATGATTTTTGTATGTTTTGAAATAGCAACTTCGTCAGAAGATATAAGGTTGTATACACTAACCCCAACTTCTCTAGTCATTGGGGTAAGCGTAAACAATTAACTGATTTATTATTTAATTAATTGGGGTAATTATAGACATTGTGTTTGTTTACTTACAGGTTAGAATAGATGAATAAGAAGAAACAATCAAAATGCCCCGCAACTACAAGCGTAAGAAACCAGCACCTAACTACACCGCTCAGCAACTTGAAGAAGCTTGTGAAGCAGTTCATTCAAAAAGAATGACTTATCGCGATGCACAAAAACATTATCACGTGAACAAATCGGTAATTTATCAACGACTACTCGGCAGAAAAACTTCTATACACAAAATTGGTGGTGGTAGACCTCCAGCATTATCTCAAGAAATTGAAGACCAAATATCACAATGTATATTGGCTCGGGCTGAATGGGGGTACCCAGTCGATAGGGAGGAACTTTTGGATATTGTAAAAGACTATGTTACTGTGAACAATATCAAGACTCCTTTCAAAGACAACATACCAGGGGAAGACTGGTACTTATCATTTATGAAGAGAAGAGGCAATTTGAGTTTGAAAAGACCGGAACAGTTACAACAAAAGAGGGCAGAAGCAGCTGACCCATTTATAATAGATGATTTTTACCAAAAATTAAAAAGCGTAATTCGAAGAGAGTCCCTCCAGAATTGATTAGAATTGATATTCAATTGTGACGAAACTGGTTTCGCCACAGACCCAAGCAAAGTAAAAGGTATTGGAGAAAAAGGAAAAAAGTCATTCTATCGACGAGTAGGCGGCACAGGCAGAGAAAACATATCCGCTAATTGCTGTGTATCAGCAACAGGTGAAGTGTTGCCTCCTCTTATAATATTTAAAGCCAAAGGAGGAGTTCAAGTACGGTGGACCAATCCTGATGAAGAGTATGCTGGTACTACATACGCAACATCCGAAAATGGTTATATGGAAGAACCGATTTTTCATTCTTGGCTAACTAATTCCCTTATACCGTACATTGAGTCCGTGAGACAAAAAAAACACACAGAAAGGAAAGCTATCTTAATTATGGATGGCCACAAGAGTCATATCAGTCTTAGAGTGGTGAATACTGCTATTGACGCAAACCTAATTCTAATGAAACTACCAAGCCATCTAACACATCGGATGCAACCATTGGACCGTTGTGTTTTCGGGCCTCTGAAAATTGGATGGGAGAAAATCCTTGTAGCATTTGGTCGACGGAACCTGTAAGCTTTAATACATTAAACAGAAAAACCTTTGTTGGGCTTCTGGCAGATGCGTGGAAAAACTATCCGTCTCCAGCTAATATTATTTCAGGTTTTCGGGAGACAGGGTGCTTTCCTGTTGATCCCTCAAAATTTCCAGAAAACGAATATGATCAAAATAAACTGAAAAGGTTTAAATCATTGACATCCAAAACAAATGAAAATCTACAAATAGACGACAATCAACCAGATGTAGAGATACAGCCAATTGAAGCAGAGCAACCAGAAATAGAGCAAGAAGAAGCAGAACAATCAGAAATAGAACAAAATGAGCAGGCGGTAATAAATCCAACAGAACTAGAACAAGAAAACCTGGTGCCAAACAGAACTGAGAGACAAAATACATCCAACGTCCATAATGAAACACAAGAAATCGTAAGTTCCAATAATGGGACACCCGTGTCAGAAATATTGAATGACGAGCCCTCAACATCAGATGGAAGACGATCCATAATGGAAGTGTTTCTCGACAAAATGAGAAAAGAATTTGCTCCAAAAAGCCAACCCAAGACGACTGAAAGACAAATAAGACTAAGAAAAGAACAACAAGGTGAGATACTTACCAGTACAGATGTTAAGAGAAGACTTACAGGAGAAGAAGAACGCAGAAATAAAAAGAAGCCAAAGCAAGTAAAAGGAATACCAAAAAAAAAATATGAATGAAGAAAACCAAAATAAAGAAGGGACAAAGAAGGCAAAGGAGTTAAATACTAAAGCCAGAAAACGGAAGATTACTGAATATTCATCAGAGTCAGATTCGGACGATGCTTTATATGACGAAGTAGAAAACCTACCTTCAAGCGATGCCGATGATTGCAGTGAATGACCCACGCGAAAGTGATGGTATCTACCAGAAAAAATACATACATTGCAGTACATTATGTGACAAAATGGTACATTGGCCGTATAATTCAAGAAGGAGAAAAGGAGGTGGAAATAAAATTCTTGGAACGCCTCCCAGAAAATAAATTTCGATGGCCAATGCGTGACGACATCGACTCAGTGTCCAAGACAATGTGCTTTGCTGGACCTATTAAGCTAAATGGCTTAACTACCTTTTCAATTTTGCCCAGTCCATTGGAGTTAGAAAAATTATGGAAAATATTCAAAAAAACACTGTAGTTTATTTGTTATTTTCGTTATGTTGCAGTAGGTTTAAGTTGTTTCTATTTTTCTTTATTTGTTTGACAAAACTTTTTAATAATAATGCGTGATTTTCAGTTTTGTCACTTTTTCGCTTTGTTTACATACCTAACTAGTAACTAAATATTTAAAAAACTATTCTTCTTTATAAAATATCAATGTTATATTTGCATTTTTTCACAATTACTGTTTTAGTATTTTAGAGTTTGTGTTCTGTTAGCATAACATGCTATTATGTTTAAATATGAATAAATGCTGTTTTTCTAATAGCTCGTTTATTTAAAACCTCATCTTTCCCCGCAAACAAAAAAATGCGGGCATTCTCAATATGCATTTTGCTATGTTTCCAATAACCCCAATTAATTTAACACTAAAAGAAATATGAATTCACGGCATGTCTACGTTTACCCCAAAAACCGGGGTAAGTGTAGACAATTGAGGAGTTTTTAAAAAATATATATATTTTTTGTACCTTTTAAAACTGAACAAATGTAACTATACTGAAAAGTTGATAGTAGTATTACTTAAGAGTAGTGCAAATTTTAAACTTTTAGAACTTTCATAGAGTCTGATATAAAGGATTTGATTTTTTACCGGGGTAATTAAAGACAAATGTCTACAATTACCCCACCTGCCCCTAACTGTTAAAGTATTGAAACAAGCAAGTGGAGTAATCAGAGACAGGATACTTAATATAATCAAATAGAGCTTGGAGTCTGGTGTGTTACCTGAAAAATGGAAGTTATCTACAGTTGTTCCTATTAAAAAAGGAAGTGGAACAAATAAATGTGAAGAGTTCAGACCCATCAACATGGTTCCACCCTATGAGAAGAAATTAGAGTTGCGTGTTAATGAACAAATAGTTGAATATACTGAAAAAAATAATATACTGTGCGAAAATCAAGCCGGATTCAAAAGTAAACACTCATGCGAAAGTGCATTACAAAGTGTACTTTTTGACTGGAAAATTGCACTAAATGAAGGAAAAATGATTGGTGACGCATATTTAGACTTCGAACGTGCTTTTCAAACAATAAATAGACAACTATTATTGCTTAAACTCAGAAAATATGAATTAGGACAAATAATATTAAAGTGGTTTGAAGATTACCTTACCGATCGAACCCAAGTGACAAAGTACGGTGAGACATCAACGGCAAGGAAAACAATTTATGGAGTGCCACAAGGGGCAGTATTGGGTCCAACCCTGTTTTTACTGTATATAAGTGACATAGTGAAAGTTATTCAAAAGTGTAAAATCCTCGGTAAAATCCAACTATTTGCAGATGACACTGTTATATATGTAACTGGAAATAATGTGAAAGACATAGCAAACATACTAAATTATGCACTTAACAAAATATATGAATGGTTAAATAATAACTCTCTACAGTTAAACATAAGTAAAACAAACACAATGCTTATAAGAAATTGTAAAGTAAATATAGCGAGCAATTTAATGTAAAAATTAACAATATAGCAATTGAAACTGTACATACATTTAAGTATTTAGGTTGCATAATTGATGAGAATCTTACATTTTCTGAACATTGTAGGTAAACTATCTATATAACAAATAAAATAGCAAAAAAGGTTAATTTGTTAGGACGTAAGTCAAAAACTTTAAGTTAAGTATTGGGCAAAATTAACAATCTATAAAACAATAATTGCACCACACTTCTATTTTTGTTCAGCTCTCTTGTTTGTGATAAATAATTCAGAAATTAATGTATTACAAAAAAAAACAAAATAAGGCTTTAAGAATCATACTATATTGCAACAGATATATATATACTAGGCGAGATGATATGTTAAAACGAGTGTTAAAATGTATAAATGTAAAACAAATCATAACCTGTAACACTTTCATTTTTATTTATAAAATGTTACATCAGCTAGTTCCTAAACATTTATTAGATCGTATTACATTTGTCAGAGATATTCATGAATACAACACTAGGTTGAGAAATAACTTTTATCTACAAAACGTAAATACCTCTGTAAATACTAACTATCATCAAAATAATCTGTAGGTACTATAAGGGTCTAAAACAGTATAATGAATTACCTGATTATATTAAAGAATGTAAAAATCTAAATAGCTTTAAATGGGAATGTAAGCAAAATGTAAAGGCAACAGTGCCTATATAGGTTTGACAAAAAAACTGCATATTAAGTAGGTATATATATTATTATATTGATTTGACAATGTGAATTTATCTGTTTAATTTAGACATAAGTACTATTGTTTATAGTTTATAATTTGTAATTTGGCTAGCCAAGTGCTAATAATAAAGACTATTATAGTACAAGATTCAAAAAGAATATGTTCAAAATGATGGGCTCAAGAGTGGTTGCTTGAATGAAGACAACTTTCCCACATAAATCAATTAAATTAGTTCAGGTTAGTTAATTCTTTAAGCATATTAATATATCTGCATAGGCTGTACTATTCTTGTTGTAAATAAGAATGCTCTGCAGACTAGTGCGTAGCTAATCTTTCAGAGACACGGATGGTTTCAATTTTTGATAAAGTTCTACTCTCGGTTCTACTCGTATAAATTAAATTACACGTCACAAAACTCTTGCTGAACATATTTTGCAAGGTAGTGCTACTTTAAACAATCTTCTGCCGTTGTCATACTCAACAGCATCGGATTAGCAGTTAAGTAGGTACTTACACAAACCTTTAGTTTAGTCGAAACCAGAGCGAGCCGTTATATGAAACTGTTACCAAAATGTTTACTTAATCTACAAGCAGTGAAGCAGACGATTTTAAAAGGACCAAAAAAACAGGCAAAGTTGTCAGGCATTACAATATGTGATATTGTGGAGTTACAAAGAAGACAACCAGCTATGAGATCAGCAAAATTACCTACCTAATCTGGCCCGTTTCCTCATCGTCACTGTGCTCAGTTTTTATTTTTAATCCTAATCTATTTAGTTTTTCTTTATTAAAAAGCACGTCTGTTGTATCGCGGCATGGATTATTGCTGTTTTCCCACAAATCACACATGTTCAGAAGCAAATTAAGTTCAGCTTTATTCAACATATGGGTGTCACGGGTAAATGGAACACAGACGGCTAAAATTAACAAATTTAAACCAGAACTTAAATTTAAATCTAATGACCTTGACCTCTCAAATCTAGGTTATTTCCTACAATGTCTTCTGCTCATTCTTTTTTTTGGGCAGCCAGCCAAACAAACCCTGGTGTTGGCTTGCACCAGTGCATTTAAGTAATACTTAAAGCTACGCCTATTTTAAATTTACCTTTTTGTTTACACAATTTCGGAGTAAAAAGTTTTTACACACATCAGACGCTAGAAAAAAATCTATTTAAAATACTTGATAAGTGATCGTCTTTCGATTTCAAATTTTCTGGATTTTTTCGACATGTGTACAGTAGGATATAAACGGGAGGAGGGTCGTAATATATACAAGGTGACATAGAAAAAAGTACAACGCAAGAACCTACTACAGGATAAAGGATCTTAAAAAAATGTAAAAAGTTTATGTACATTGTTACTGAATCGGTCGCTGGCCGGTAGTTTCACGTGGTTTAGTCATGTTTTGGTTTCACGTGGTTTAGTCATGTTTTGGTCGCAGCTAAGGCAGCCTTGCAAAAGCTTAGGATACTTTCCGAACTAAGAACCTCTATACACCCCAACAGCTTTTGACGCTCTATAAGGTCCGAATCGACCATCGCTGGAATACTGTTCACATGTTTGGGGCTCTACTCCTAAACATAGTCTGACATTGTTGGATTCAATTAGAATAAGAGCAATTCGCTTGATCGACCTCTTTTAAAAATAAATAACATAAATTAATTAATAATAAAAAACAAAGGACGGTTGTAATGTTTAGACGGAAAAACCTATTGTACCTATGGTTCTTGTGTTTTTTAATTTTAAGTTTAGACTCTGGAAAGCTACTTCTTAGTAAGTCTCGTAATCGTCGGAGTGGGAGCTGGTATCTTCTCTGAGAGCATGAAAATACAGAGGTCATATAGACTTCCGGACAACTGCAGCATTTTTCAAGCAGAAGTGATGGCAGTAGATAAAGCAGTAAAAATCCTGCAGGAACGTGAAGACCTGAGAGCAGCTGCGTCAATAACTATCTATATAGATAGCCAGGCAGCGATAAAGGCAATTCGTTCCAACTGGAAAGCTACTTCTCGGTAAGTCCCGTAATGTTTTTCTTCTTTTTTCTGTTTTTGTTTTTTTGTAATGTTTTGATGTCTATTTTCTTCGTATGAAACTTATTATAATTTTTACAAAGTAATAATAATATTTTAACTGTACTTAAAAAAATCAATCCTTGCTCTTATGTTAAATTTGTATGTAAACAGAATAACTTTTTGTAGAGCCTATGAAGATGTTTTAACCTCCTGAGGTCTTGTGTCATACAGTGTCACCATTAAAGTCCGCACCATATGGAACTTTTTTTTATTAATGAGGTTAGTTAAAATTAAATTTCGGCAATCGTTTTTGCTCCAAATTAGACTAAAAATTATATAATCAAATGTCACCATCTGTCATTCGGTATCTGTCAAAAATTACATTTTAATCAAAAAATGCTGAAAATGGCATTGTTTTACCGAATTTCAAAAAATTTTATTAGAAAAAGTTGTTTCTAGTACAATTCTTGGCCTAAGTACAAAGTTTCAGTTCTCTAGCTCAAAGTTGATTTTTTGCCATTTTTTCTAATTAACTTTTTTTTTATTTAATGTAAGTTCGCTTAATGGATATTAAACTATTTGCTTATACCATACTCAATATTTTATTTGGTTTGTATGAGCTTTTTTTTACTAGAATGCCATTTTTTTTCGAAATTTAAAATTAGAGGCAAAAAAATTTGACACAGGTGGTGCAAAGTTATCCTAATTTAAAAATTTTAACAGATAGACGTCAGATATTCCATTTTTTTGATAGGACATACACCTAAGAAGTTTAAAAAACTTATAATAAAATTCCCAGATATCAGATTAGTTCAAAATTTAGACACATTTTCTTTTTATCCACAATAAAATATCAAGGCAATTTTGAATTTTATAAGTAGGCTATGGAAAAAAAAACGAATTAGAGTGCCGAATAAATAAAAGAAATGTCATAAATTTGAATATTTTCGCAAGTTATAGTTTTCAGTGTTATCACCAATGTTGTCCATTCAAGAAAAAATAGAAATTGTCTTAATTTGTGGAGAGAATATGCCTCACCGGCAAGTATCTGCCATTTTTAATGAGAGGCATCCAGAAAAAAATTTGCAGCATAGCACTGTTTCAAGAATAATGTCAAAATTTAGAGAAACTGGATCTGTTCAAAATAATTTTAAGAAACCTCACGCGGCAAGTAAATACGATGAAGCAGCACAACTTGATGTTTGTTTAACTGTTATTGACCACGGTCAAACTAGTGTAACCAAGATAAGTGATTCAACAGGGTGCAAGAGGGAAAGCGTTAGAAAATATCTTCAGAAAAATCGATTTCGGGCATATAAACCCAAGTTTATAAACACATTAAAAGAACGCGATTTTGATATCCGACTTGATTTTTCGTTTTGGTATCAGGGACAATATGAGGAGAATATTCTTTTTCCATACAAGATATTATGGACAGATGAAGCCACTTTCTCTTCGAATGGTACCGTGAGCTCACAAAATTGCCGATGGTCGTCGCAAGAAAATCCTAACTTCACAATTGAATGTCGCGACCAGTATCATTTTAAAACCAATGTTTGGTGTGGAAATTTGAAAGATGAGCTTATTGGACCATACTTCTTTAGAGTAAACTTAACTGGTGAAAGGTACCTGAATTTTCTTGATAACGAGATTACCGAAGTTTTGGATAACATGCCCTTACACCATAGACATAACTTATGGTATCAGCTTGATGGTGCACCCATACATCAAACTGTAGCAGTGAAAGAACGCGTAAACCAATTATTTCAAAACATAGTTATAGGGCGTGATAGAGAATGTCACTGGCCACCCAGGTCGCCTGACATAACCCCACTAGACTTTTTTCTGTGGGGTTATCTTAAGCAGAAAGTTTATAAGAATCGACCGTTTAGAAATATCGAGCATTTGGAACAAACGATAAGACAGTGTTGTGCCGATATAAGACCAAGCTTTTTACAAAATGCTGTCAAAGACGTTTATAGACGGACGGGTGTTTGTATAGAGCGAGAAGGACGTCACACTGAAATGTGAAATTTATATTGCTTTTGTGTTACCTATTTAAAATGATTAAAGTTCCTTTTTGTTCCTTTTAATAATAATGATAGTTTTAAGTATAAAATAAAATTTTTATCAAACATTTAGATGTATTTGTCATTTGAAAAACGAAACATCTGACGTCTATCTGTTAAAATTTTTAAATTAGGATAACTTTACACCACCTGTGTCAAATTTTTTTGCCTCTAATTTTAAATTTCGAAAAAAAATGGCATTCTGGTAAAAAAAAGCTCATACAAACCAAATAAAATATTGAGTATGGTATAAGCAAATAGTTTAATATCCATTAAGCGAACTTACATTAAATAAAAAAAAAGTTAATTAGAAAAAATGGCAAAAAAATCAACTTTGAGCTAGAGAACTGAAACTTTGTACTTAGGCCAAGAATTGTACTAGAAACAACTTTTTCTAATAAAATTTTTTGAAATTCGGTAAAACAATGCCATTTTTCAGCATTTTTTGATTAAAATGTAATTTTTGACAGATACCGAATGACAGATGGTGACATTTGATTATATAATTTTTAGTCTAATTTGAAGCAAAAACGATTGCCGACATTTAATTTTAACTAACCTCATTAATAAAAAAAAGTTCCATATGGTGCGGACTTTAATGGTGACACTGCTGTATTACAACATAAAAATAGCACCCGCCTGGTAGCGCCATCTTGTATAATGAACGTAAATTACTGTCTTGGTATAAGAGGAAAACTCTTTTACCTTATATATTTCGGTGGTAATAGAGTTTAGTGCAATATAAGTTAGTGTGCAATGACATAGTGTGATAGCATGGCCGACCGCTTCCGATCACGCCGTAAGTAATCTTAAAATATTATGAGCATCTTATGTTTTTTGTTTACGTTTTTATGATTGTAATGTAGCTTGAGGATCAGGATATGCTACTAAATATGTATTTTTTTAATCTAAAAATGCATAATGTACTAAATATAGAAATTAATAATTTTATGTCTTGTATGTATTACATGCGTTCTTAGCTTCAAGTTGTTAATATTACTATGTCATATTGGTATTACATGAGGTCCTAGTTTGATTGTATTACATTGGGGGTTCTTATTTTTTGTTACAGCACTAACCCAAAAGGAACTTGAGGACGCTTAACGAATCTGATGTCAGTCTTTCTGATGCAGATGATCCTCAGTATATACAGCCAAACTTAGAAAGCGACCATAATGATTCCTCCTCAGATTCCGAACACGGAGAACACGTTGAAAATGATCGTCCAGTTTCTGAAATATCACTCTCATCATCACTTATACAATCAATTCGACCTACAAGAAATCGCCGGGGATATCGTGGTCGACGTGCGGCAACAAGAGTAGGAAATACTTCAGGTCCTAGGGTTGGCACTTCAGCACAGCTAGTAAATGATGAATGGACTGGTATTTTGACACCCATAGAGAAGCCTCTTTATCAACCAAGGTATAAAAAGGAGGACTGTCAGTTGTGGACACCCGAAGATTTTTTTAAGCAATACATCAATGACGAAATGCTGGAAATTATGGTAATAGCATCAAATAGAACATATATGGAAAGGAAAGGATCAGAGCTCAAATTGACAACTAAAGAGTTGAAAGTATTTATTGGTATTCTGTTCGTTATGAGTACTATAGATCTACCGCAAATTAAAATGTTTTGGTCGAGACGATATGGAGTTCCAATAATCAAAAATGCTATGACGAGAAACCGATTTTTTAATATTAGAACATCCCTAAAAGTCGTTTATGACCCTGAAGTCGGAGATGCAGAAAGAGCAAACAAAATCTGGAAAGTAATGCCCCTATTTAGTAGCATATTACGTGGCTGTCAAGCTCAGATAAGATCCGACAACATCAGTATTGATGAAATGATAATACCCTTCACTCGTCATTGTGGAATACGTCAATACTGCCCAGGTAAACCAAATCCTGTGGGTATTAAGATTTTTGTGCTTGCTAATCCTAATCAATCCAATCCGGACCAATGCAGGAGATGGTCTAAGCGTAAAAAGGAATACGAAATAGTTAGTAGACCAGAGGTTATTATGAATTACAATCAATTTATGGGCGGTGTAGATCTTGCTGACAGAATGTTGTCAGTCTGTCCTTCTCGATCACGCACTAGAAAGTGGACAATCCGATTTATTAGCCACATGTTAGACTTGGCAGTTTGTAATTCGTGGTTTCAATACAGGGAAACTCAAAAGGAAAAAAAAATACCAGCCAAACACATTCTGCAATTAAGGTTCTTCAAATTGAACTTGGGAGAACAGTTTATTTTAGATAGCACTTTGTCTTCTGACTCAGAGAGCGACAGTGACTACGAAGATTTAGAACCCAAACATAAAAACCGAAGGGTGGAAATTAAGCCTATACCTACCGAAGGTTTACGTTACCATAAGTCTCAACATCTGGTCGACTATGCTGAGAAGCAACAAAGATGCAGGAAAGTTAACTGCAAACATACTACGACCGCATTTTGCGTCAAATGCAAAATATTTTTATGTAGCACGCAAAAAAGAAATTGTTTTTTCCAATTTCACACTAGACCTTAAATGATTTTTTCAGTTGATTTTCAGAAATTTAGCTTAAGTTTACATTTGAATTATGTTAAAAATATTTATATGTTATAAATATAAAATATTCTTAGATGATAAATATTTTATTGTTCTTATTTTTTTGTAATATTTAAATTTGACCTTAGAACAGAGACAAGATGTCATTTATATATGACATTAAGAAAACGCATATTTTCCATGGAATATTTTTTCAAAGTATTTTTTACTGTAAGCAACAGTAATATAATTACACTAGAGCAAAAAAAAAATTTAAAAATTAAAAAAAAAATTGCTGGATCTCAGGAGGTTAAAATAAGAGCGAAACGTCGGCATATGGGAAAAAGTTTTTTTCCTTCATTTTTTTGACCCAAATCCCAACAAAACTTTCTTGGAAACATATAGTACTGCGGGTCGCTAACCTCAATAAGTACATTAAATTCAATTCAAAATCTTTATTAGGGCGGGGCTCAGCCACAGGCTGCTTAGGCCCAACCTAAAGCATCTTAAAAAATCAAAGTTATACAAAAAACATAAATATTATTAAAAATGAAAAAATAATAGAGATTATTCAGATTAACTAGGTATTAGTTTATGAAATAATATTGTGATATTAAAAATAAATAAAATCTGCCTAAACTAGTCATTCAGTAACTCAGTAACTCCTACAGTAATGCGAGTGGTTAAAACTATACAGATTTGTAGTATTCCTTAAATGCATTACTTGATTTTAAATAGTTTGGTAAAGGAATTAAATAAAAAACTAGAATGATAAGAAAATAATAATCTCTTAGTTGGAATGTGGTGGTACCTATATAAAGTGAAACCGGCAGCCTTCTCGGTCTAACAAATACATCATCGGCAAAAGTTAATTTTTCGTAAAGATAGGTTGGTGTATGGGAATTGATAATTATTTGTAAAGAAACAGAGAAAATGAACATCACGCCTATTTTCCAATTTGAACCAACCAAATTGCAAATATGATGGGGTTTTATGATCTCTTCGTCGGACACACGCAGCAAACTACACTGTCGAATGCCTTCCAGAAGTCCAGCAGTATCAATACGTACAGTAGCCATCCGATTATCCAAACCCCTAATAATGATATCATTAATATGCAACAAAGCGCTTGTAGTGCTTTATCTACATCCAGGTAAGAAATTCAGGCAACAAACCACAAGTTTTTAAATATAACATCAATATACCGATGGCGATATCGACTTACTTAAAAGTGGCCAAAGACCGATTGGGCTCAGACCATTGAGGAAGAAAGCTCAGACCGTCCACTGTGGATGGATTACTCATTTTGATACTACAGATTTTTGACAGAGAATGGATTAAGGAAGCAATATTTGACATAAAATATAGGGTGTCCTATTTAAGAAAGTAAAGTTGATATTAAAAATTGCACTTTTGAGGCACCCTGTATACTTAAATGTACACCCAGTAAAAGTAGTTTTTAAACCAAAAACCATTTCTCTAAGAAACTTTTCTTGTATCATGAACAGGGAAGAAGATATTTCGCGTATAAATAGAATTGAGACACCCTGTATATATCTATATTTTTAAACGTCTTACCAGTAGTTTTACCAATTAAAACAAGTCTTTAAGACTAACCATTATTTTTTCTCTAATAAATCTTGAAAACTAAATATTTTAATCACTATTATTTAATAAATAATATTAGTGATAAATATTTCCGCCGGTCTTAAAGTCTATAGCTAGCGTGGGTCTCAGCACCCTCATCAATAATTTGGTATAGAAAAAAGAATACTGATTGGTCGGTAGTTCTTAACGTCAACTTTATTGCCGGATTTATGAATAGGACAGACATATGACAATTTCCAGACAATGGGAAAAATTCCAGAAGTAAGAGACTTTGAAAATATATGATAAAATGCAATACAAAATGCCTTCCTCAAATTCCGGGGTTCTTACTGTAAATTGTCGACGGCCTAATTTGTTTTCTGCAAAGCTACCTTTTTCCTCTAGTCCGAGCAATTTTGTAAATGTTTTTGTTCATGGTATATTAGTCTATTAGGAAAACGTTCTGCATACAAACGCCTTGCCCACATTGCATTTCGATTTGCCAAACCGTACATAAAATGAATTTGAGCTTTTTCTTGATTGGTAAACTTAGTCATAAAGAAAAGTTTTGATTTAAAATTCAGTACACTTAAATTAAAAAATATCTCGCGAGGATACTTGACACTTGATTTGACTCGGAAGAAAATACATTTTTGCAATGGAATCACGAAAAGCCCACTCTCTTATTTAAACAACACAATGACGAGATTACTGTGACGTGAACAATAAAATTATTTTTTACTCGAAAACTGTAAGAGATGCCAGAAAAATGCGAGAAAGTTAATCTGCTTGAAATTGATTTCTAAATAAAATAAAACAAGAATTTTCCGTGTTTAACCTGCCCGTATTATTTATTTTTGCGAAATTCTAGTAGTCGTTACCCGAATCTTCGTCACTGAGAAGGTCAACATGAACAGAAAATAAAGTGCTCAAACCCCTTATTATTTGTGACAAATATTATTCGAATATTGTTTTTCATTAAATGTTAATAAAAAGAAAACATGAAAATTTTTTTTAACTCCCTGTATTTTGAAAACAAACCGACATTCAAAAAAATGTATACCACATTTTCGTCTTACAATTACGTAAGGATTCACCAGCTTCATTCTTTGACTGAGATTAGGAAACACCCTGTGAAAATACCTTCCGAATCCTGGGGATATGTTTATTACCCTAAGGTCCGGTAGTTTCACGTCCGAATATCTTTATCCTCAAAATAATTGCTATAGTTTCAAGTGTCTCGACAATTGTTTCCATAGACATTATCGACGAATAGCGTTAGGAAAGGAAAAAAAACAGCAAGAAATTTAAAAGAATTTTAGTAGCTCTAACTTCCCAAGCAATGCAGATACAAGGGAGCTTGACAAAAAATTAAATGGATAAGATTCAAGAAGTAGTCCATTTTCTGTGGCGAGATTATGAAAGAAAACAAGGTCTGTCTATGCCACCAAAATAAAATATATTTGTCCTTTTAGGGTGAAATAAGGGTTAAAGAGTATACATAATTTAAATTTGACATTAGGTTGTACTAGTTGCGACTTTAGACAAAGTCATCTTCAGCAACCAAGTAATTAAGAAATGTTTTTTTAGGATGTACCTAAATAAACTAAAACAAATTAGAAGAGGGGGAGGAGTGGTTCAACAATATACGGTCATAACATGTACCTTGTGCAGCCAATGGATTCGACAGCAGATAATTACGAACATGATGTTACTTTAAGCATTCAGGGAAATTAAATGTAAATAAGTAATAGAGGCCAAAATTCTTAATGAAACAATTTATAGTTATGTTATGATATATACAGCGTGTCCAGAAACCATCTTAACATATGGGAAACTTTTTTATTATAGACTTTACGAAAAAAAGTGATTCTTCATAAAAAGTTCTGCATGGTCTAAAACCTAAAATGCAACTATCAGATATTAAATTCCCCCAGGCGTATACGAGGTAAGTCAAAAAATATGAATTTGGCTTAAAAGTAAAGTACCTTTATTTTTGATAATATCGAAAATTGTTATTAAAAAAAGTTGATCAGAACTAAAAACCACGTTCAAATATGAAATTACGCCCATTTACCTTGAAAAAATTATTTCGTCTTTTTTGAAACGTATGTCTACAATAACAATGCAAATTTAACTGTAGTTACATGTAATCTAGGATGGTTGTAACATACAAATTAATTGTTGATAGCAAGAAATGTTTGACAGCAACCGTCAAAACGCGTTAAAATTTATAAAACATAAAAATGGTAGCGTTATTAACTTCTGAGGAGAAAATTGAAATTGTTCTGATTGTGGAAGAAAAATTCGTAAAAAATAATAAAACCTAATTTTTCATTGCATTACCTAATTGTAATTTAAACGTGGTTTTTGGTTCTGATCAATTTTTTTTAATGACAATTTTCGATATTGTCAAAAATATAATAAATGGTCTAAAGTTGCCATTCGAAAGGCGACTTAGCTTAAAACAAAGATACTGTGGCGTAATGTTGTTGTTTTTCCTGATTCCATAGTTTCTCTAATTATCTCACAGAATTTTTCAGAAAAGGGCGAGCAAGATTTGAAGAAGCGGTATTCATTCTCGTTTAGTAGGTCCAGCACGCCTTGGAAAACTAAATGAAACCATGACAACTAATTATTTTATTTGTCAAGGCGGACAGTTTCCTTTTAATTAAATATGGTGCTTAAATTTACAATCGAGGAAAAAGTTGAAATAGTGTTAATTGTTGGAGACCACTACAAGACGTACAGAGAGGCTGCTCAAATTTTTAATGCAAGATATCCAAATAAAATTATTAGCCATGTAACGGTTGGAGATATTGTCAACCAAATGGCCGCCCACCATCTTTTACACTTCTAGACCACTGTGCGTCGTCGAGATTCTAACCCACTGTACGCTCACGGTCAAGTGCAACCAAACAATGGTCAGCACTTTTGGTGTATAAAAACCCGAGCGCACGGTGGGTAAGGCACCTTCGTCTTTCGACTTGGTCAACCTTCCCTATCCTGGAGCGGCAAAAGCCAATACGGTCTACGCCAACTCTCCATCCCCCTTCCTGCCTACGACCCTATCCTGGAGCGGCAAAAGCCAATACGGTCTACGCCAACTCTCCATCCTGCTAAACCCGTCGGGCGCCAAGGCCACCCGACTGACCGCGGTACCCGTCCTAGGTAAACTCCCCTAGGAGTCCCGGACGCACCCCCTCGACGGCCCATTTGACCATGCTCGGCATTCTACGGGCTACCTGGTAAATGTGAATGCTAAAAGAATAATTAATAAAGTGGTTGTTGTTTTTTTACAGCTCGCCTTTTCTTTTCAACCCCCACGTACCCCTCTAGGACAAAACGCCCCCGGCGTGACAATATTTTTAATAAATTTAAAAATACCGGATCTGTAAGTAATAAATTTTCTGACAAGCATCAGGTTTGGCGTACGGACGAAGATACCCAATTGAATGTTTTGCTAGCTGTCGTGGAAAATCCTAAAATCTCATTGAGAAATATTTCACAAACTGTTCCACGACCTGTTACAAAGTCCACTGCCCAAGTTATTTTAAGGAAAAATAATTTTTACCCATACAAGCCAAAATTTCTTCACAAACTGCAGCCTAGAGATTTTGATTCACGATTTTTGTTTTGCTCTTGGTTTCAAGGTGAGGTAGAAGATGACCCACTATTCGCAAGAAAAATATTGTTTTCAGATGAGGCGATGTTCACCTCAAATGGAGTAGTGTGTTCTCAAAACTGTAGGTGGTGGAGTGATGAGAATCCCCATTTTGTAATTGAGTATCGTGACCAGTATTCTTTCAAGACAAATGTTTGGTGCGGCGTTTTTAGGAACCAAATTGTAGGGCCGTACTTTTTTCGAGAAAATATTACCGGTGAAATTTACTTGAACTTTTTGGACACGGAATTATTTGAATTTTTTCATGGACTACAAATGAATATAAGACAAACACTTTGGTTCCAACCTGACGGCGCTCCATGCCACAGCTCTGCAAGAGTGACAGAATTCTTAAACCGGACATTTCCACAGAAATGGATTGGACGAAGATCAGAATTTGCTTGGCCACCAAGGTCACCTGATCTAACACCTCTGGATTTTTTCGTATGGGGATTTTTAAAACAAAAAGTGTATACCCACAGACCTTTCGAGAACATAGACCATTTAGACAGAATTATCAGAGAATGTATCCAAGAAATTTCCCCTCAGATGGTTAGAAATGCAGTAATGGAATTTTCACGACGTACAATTGTTTGTATGGAAAAAAACGGTGGTCATGTTGAAGCTTAGTGTAGTATTTCATTATTGTACTTTGTAGGTAATTAAAATTATTAAATATAGTTTTCCATTTACGGTATTAATATTATTGACTTTCTGAACACCCCACCCCGTATGTGCTGGCTCAAAACTTTTGATTTGAATGTTATTTTATCAACAAGCAGAACTTTTTATGAAGAACAATTTTTTTTCGTAAAGTTAAAAATAAAAAAGTTTCCCATATGTTAAGATGGTTTCTGGAAACGCTGTAGATGTCAATAACATGTTAAATTAAGAAAGTTCAATAAAATCATCGTTTCATGAATCAACTCAGTGAGTGGACATGATTTATATTTTGGTGGGTCAGAATTTTAATAAGAAAAAAGAGGGGGGGGGGAAGGGAAATTAAAATTAGTTTAAAAAACCAGTTACGTCATTGAGTAAAGTTAGGGGTCATCAAATTGTCAATATTCATAGCTTAATTTCTCGGTGAACTTATTTTAAATTGTTAAATAAATTTAGTGAAGCCTATGTTGCGATTTTCTTTTTTTCTTTTTGGCAATTGAGACACAAATTAGTAACATGACTTAAAATTAATGCTGTTCACAGCAAATGTTCAAATCGAGTTCAAATAAACTAATTTTAATTTCCCTTCCCCCCCCCCCCCCCCCCCTTTTTTTCTTATTAAAATTCTGACCCACCAAAATATAAATCATGTCCACTCACTGAGTTGATTCATGAAACGATGATTTTATTGAACTTTCTTAATTTAACATGTTATTGACATCTATATAATAATATTATAACATAACTATAAATTGTTCCATTAAGAATTTTGGCCTCTATTACTTATTTACATTTATTTTCCCTGAATGCTTAAAGTAACATCATGTTCGTAATTATCTGCTGTCGAATCCATTGGCTGCACAAGGTACATGTTATGACCGTATATTGTTGAACCACTCCTCCCCCTCTTCTAATTTGTTTTAGTTTATTTAGGTACATCCTAAAAAAACATATTTCTTAATTACTTGGTTGCTGAAGATGACTTTGTCTTAAGTCGAAACTAGTACAACCTAATGTCAAATTTAAATTATGTATACTCTTTAACCCTTGTTTAACCCTAAAAGGACAAATATATTTTATTTTGGTGGTATAGACAGACCTTGTTTTCTTTTAAATGGATAAATTCAGACAACATTTAAATCTGGACCATTAGGTACACATGATATAAAAGTAAAATTTATCAATAAAGTGAAAACCGATTTTTCACATTTCTTTAACACAAGGTACAATACACTTTATTCAGGTTAGTTACCTTTTCTAGTTTTACATGCATAAAGTGTGTCTTGAATGTTTTACCAAACTGCCAAGGAGAAAGTTCAACAAACGTTTCTACTGATTCACAACATATTAACTTCCCCGCGATTCTTATGCCGAAGAAGGTGACGGTTTAAACTACTTTTTAACTTAGTTTGATAGGTACATTGACTGCATTTAAACAGATTGACTTCCCATGGATCCTTATGCTGAGGAAGGTGACGGTTTAAATTCCTTTTGAACTTAGTTTGATAGGCACACTGACCGCATTTGAACATATTGACTTCCCCTGGATCTTTATGCCGCAAAAGGTGAATGTTCAGATAATCTTTATACTTAGTTTCAAAGGCACATTGACTGCATTTAAACATATTAACTTCCCCTGGATCCTTATGCCGGCGAAAATGTTTGTTTAAATCACTTTTAATCTTAGTTTGATAGGCACATTCAGTGCATTTAAACATATTGACTTCCCCTGGATCCTTATGCCGAACAAGGTGAGTGTTCAAATAGGATTTATACTTAGTTTGAAAGGCACATTGACCGCATTTAAACATATTGACTTCCCCTGGATCCTTATGCCGAAGAAGATGTATGTTTAAATCATATTTATGCTTAGTTTGATGGGCACATTGACTGCATTTAAACATATTGACTTGCCCTGGATCCTTATGCCGGCGAAGATGTTTGTTTAGATCACTTTTAAATTTAGTTTGATAGGCACATTCAGTGCATTTAAACATATTGACTTCCCCTGGATCCTTATGCCGAAGAAGGTGAGTGTTGAAATAAGATTTATACTTAGTTTGATAGGTACATTGAGTGCATTTAAACATATTGACTTCCCCTGGATCCTTACGGAGACAGTGCTCGTCTAAATTTCTTGGCGGAAGTAACACTGGGACATTCTCAATGTTTACATTAAGTTTGTGACCAATTCGATGACACTGCTGATAAATCTGGAGTCTGCAATTTTGATGTTCGACAATACTGTAATAGAGAAAAACATTATATTAATAGGATTTTTAGTTTTTTCCAAAAGATCATTAATGTATAGTAAAAACCCTCCATCCCACTCCCGGCTTGAGGTGCCGGTAGGGCTTGCGAGCTTCCTTGACTCAAGAGACCTAAGCGAGCTGTAGGCTAGCTACTGGTAGGTTCTCCCATGCTGGACAGGTCTTAATTCTAAACCAGAGGAGGACTCAGAAATGAGCGACTCCTCCACTAACACTCCAGTGGGACTCTTCAAAGAAGAAAACACCACTACAAGAACTGAGGCAGTGGCTAGTACGACAGGTGAAAGACTGTCGGAAAAGCCTGCCTAAGTGAAAAAGATAGCTGCAGGAATGGACAAAATTGGCCTGCAACAACCAAAGCTTTCGGGAGACCAAAGGAGAAACCTCATAAAAGCGAGAAAGATGTCGGCGGGTACCTGGACCAAGGAAAAACCCCGACCAAAGCCAATCAAAGCCAAAGATAGCCAGGGAGACAGTTTGGAAAAAAAAGAAAGACCACACTCGGATTCGAGCACACCTCCCTCTGCAAAGCAGCCCGAAAAAAGTGCCAGGAGTCATTCTGGACCGATGATGTCTCTTACCGTAGGGCTGCTAGTGAATTGAGAATGGCGGTTATTCATAGACGACATCCTGATATGACGTTGAGCCAGGAGCAATCATAAAAATTTTTGCGGTGCTGGATGAAACCCAATCAGAGAGCAGCTATCCCCCCCCCCCCCGTAGTTTGACGGAAAAAGGTACACGGGAGGGATTCTATGGATCCCGTGTGCAAATGCCGAAACAAAAAATTGCAGGCATAAGAAAACTATGGGAAGGGGGCGTTTTAACAGTGGTTGAGACAAAGGTCCTTTCAAAAAGGTCCAAGGTCCTCGTCTGGATACCAGAGAGAATCCAGGTATAAAAGTGGGAGACCGGCTGACCTTGAGCCGTAAAGTAAAGAAGGGGCAAACGCTGGCCTTCTCAATAGACCTGGTGTCCTTTAGCGGCCTTGAGCAAGCTCAGTTCAAGGCTTTCTACAGGCTTGGAAGGACAACCTTCCGAGTAATAACGAGCGCTGGGGAGAAAAAGTGAAGGTAGTACAGGTAAACTTTCACAACAGACAGGCTGCGTCGGCTGTACTGGGCAAGGTGATGGAGGACTGTGATATCGCCCTCATTCAGGAAGCCTGGCTGGGTAGGGAGCCATCAAAGGTATCTCGGGAGTACGAGGGGAATTGTTTTACAGTAGAACCTCTGAGCGACCCAGGGCCTGCATATTAGTTAAAAAGAATGTTAAAATTTTTGCCACTAACTAACTTCTGTTTTTGAGATCTTGTGGCAATAAAGTTAACATCGGGGAAAAGGGGACCGAGTAATATTGTTATTGGATCGGCGTACTTCCCTCACGATGATCCAGAAGCACCACTGTGGAGCACTTAGTAAGGGACTGTAGGGGAAATGGATCCAAGTTGATCATTGGCTGCGACGCGAATGCACATCACACTATCTGGGGAAGCACGAACACCAACAACACAAGGTAGAGTTCTCTCTCCCCTGCCACGGCACAAGGAAGATTTAACACCACTGCGAGAGATAGAATGCGGAAGGCTCTTAAAGTGGTGGAAAAATGGATAAGACGGGAAGATCTAAACAGCCCTCAAAAGACCGCCATATTCCCCTTCACAGGTTTAAAGGAAATAATGCAATAATCCTTTATTAGCAACAATTCGATTTACGATCCTCTGTGACGAAGTATTTGCTAGCTGGTGGACTCTCAGGGCGCGTGGGGTGAGTGTACGTATGAGGTAAGAGAAACAACACCGGTGGTGGAGGAATAGTTGTTTATTGTACTGAGTTGATGTTGACAATCTAACAACAACAAAAAGACCCAAAATAACCCACTAGTGCACACAAATACGATAAAACGAAGTGCAATTTAAGAATAAAGTCTTAACAACTTACCTACAGAAGGTATTATACAAGAAAATCACTAAATATAGGCTTTCTGCACCGGCACCACAGGCTTTTATGAATGTCAATATTTCAGTAAATAAGGCTGTTGGGGAAACACCCCTACAATTGTAAATATATTATACATTTTCCCCTATATAATAATAACACCCTGTGTACATACAATAATAAATCTCTCCGCAAGCAAAGCCTCCAAATTCCAACAGTTATTACAATAGCCAGACAATTTTGGTCGCCAAACGTTATTTTCATCCTCCCTCTTCAAGCGACACGCTTCTTTATTCTGCTGGACGATTTCAGCCAGACAGTAAGAAGTGGGAGTGCTCTACCGTTCCACCGGATCGAAAATTCAAGCGACAGAAGGTGTAGAAGTTACCAAAAGCAAAGGGGCTGTTCGTGGCTTCACTCCGCTTACTCCCGCTAGGTCCCCTTGCCTATCAACGGCACAATTAGTGATTCTAAGTTTTGTTTGGAGTTTTGGGTGGTTGTTTGGCTGTGTGCCGATTAAGTTGAAGTGTTGTGAGTGTACCTGAGGCTCTGAGAACGTGCTTCCTTGCCAGCTTAGTAACTGCAGAGTGTAGTTTGCAGTTTTCTGTGGCCTTGCGCCTTTCCATGCATTTTGTTACGACAAAGTCATGCATTTTGTTACGACAAAGTAACATAATTGTATTGCTTTGTGGCTGAGCGCCATCAGTGTTACAGTGTTGTACGGCGCGACAAAGTGTTGTAGCTTCATGACTGTGTTGCTGAGTTGCCGTGTGCCTTTCCCTAGACTGGTAGTCTAACAGTTTTACTGGGGATTACTGTTGGGTATGGTTTAACGTGCTGGTTGCATACTTAATATGGACCTAAGGTAATGAAGTTCCGTTTTAGCATAGAATTTTCTACAGTTTCTTTACAAAATACATATTTGGTTTGATTACCCATAGTTGCGTAGAATTGCAACGCCAATTCGTTAATGTTTGGGTGCAAAGAAGGATGTCTTGTTTATTTCCTAGTTGTTGTATGTACTGTAGGTAGTTATTATGATTTTACCGGTTGTCTGCAGCCGTAATTTGTCACCATGTAAACCAAATAAATCTTAGTTAGTAGGAAGTGCTATTTAGAAAACTGTGTTGTTCTTTGTCAATCACAAAGCTTACTAAATGTAATTAAATAGTATTAGTATTTAAAATATCGTTGGTTTTTCATTTCCCCCAGCTTCACATGCACCCAGCCCCATGGGTGAATAATTTAACTATTCAACATCTTACAATTCACTTTTATAATTTAAACAAATAGTTTTAAACTTCTTTATGGGCCGATGTGGGTTAAAAAACTCCTTCTGCTCCATAAAAATGGTCCTTCGAGCCGGATCTTAAAGTCGTCTGATTTTTTGATTTTCCCAAAAGCATGTGAGGTTTTTTAAATAAAACCAAATATTATTTCTTGTAAAAATGTATGTATTTTTGTATAAGTTGTAGGCACGTTCTTACACTTGAAAAGCTTCAGCTATAGCTAATAAGCTTACAGTGCACGGTGCGCGGGTAAAATTTTAACTTGACCTTGAAGAGAAACGTAATAGATTACGTAACTTGTGTGTGATTCCTCTCTGTGTTACAGTGACATTGGTTCTACACATTGTTCTTGTCTCTTGTATTTTTTGGGTATATTTACTATTAGGTCTATAATATTTCAAAATGGATTACAACCAATTGAAATCAAAGCGAAGCAGTGTCAAAGGTAGCATAACTAGGATTAAAAACTGGTTTCACAAAAATGCAGATACTGAAATAAACGTTCAAACCTTTAGAGTAAGATATGAGACTTTGAAACGTGAGTTACTTAAATACAATGAAATTCAAGATTGTATTGATCTTTTACCAAACGATGAGACCTTGGACACTGAAGATCGTGATAAACTCGAAAGAGATGTTTGTGATATATTAGGGCAAGTACGAGAGTGGATAGAAAAGTTATCAGCACCCACATCAATGCTTCCAAACTCTACTCCGCGAATTCTTATGCAACAGGCTTCACCACAAGCAACTATTAAACTACCAGAAATAAAAATAAATCCTTTTTTTGGCAAGGTAGCTGAGTGGGCTACTTTCATACAATTATTTGATGCTTTAATTACCAGCAATGCTACACTTACTCGCATTCAAAAGTTCATGTACTTAAAATCATTCTTAAGAGATGAACCTCTAAGAATTATTGAAAGTTTACCTGCCACTCACGATAATTTTACAGTAGCTATTGACTTACTTAAAAAAAGATATGAGAATAAACTGTCAGTTACTCATGCTCACTTTATATCTTTATTGGAAGTGAATCCTGTTGTTAAACCTAACGCTACACATTTACGCGAATTTGTTACTAGTTTGAAAAAGGAGCTAGATTTACTTCACAATTTAAACTATTCCGACTCTGAACGGTGGGAGCTACTTTTGATTTACTTATTTGAGAAAAAGTTGGATTTTGGAACACGTAAGGCCTTTGAGACTGAGCGCGATATAAATGTCTTACCTGACTTAAAACAATTTCTCGAATTTTTATAAAAACGATGTACTATTTTAGAGAACATATCTTCAATGAATTCAAATCAACAACGGTTTGAAAGACCTTCACGTGAAGTCACATTACATGCAGGCAGTGGTCAACACTCGCCAAATAATCAAAACAAATCTGTTTGGGTTTTTTGTAATCAGAACTCACACAAAATTTACAAATGTGAAAAATTTAAGAAATTGCAGTTAAATGACAAACAGAAATTTGTTCAGCAAAAGAAACTTTGCTTTAACTGTTTAACTAGCGGTCACTCGAGGAATGACTGCAAATCGAGAGAATGTTTTGTTTGTTCTCAAAAGCACCACACGCTTCTCCATAACCTTACCCACAAACCTTCCAACAACCATTTGTTTCAAATTCTTCAAGTCTACCACCCCGTAGCGGTGACCAGATACCTCAGAACAGAGGCTACAATGCTTCTTCTGAAATTAGGAATCAAACAATCCACAACAATACTTTAAACCTATCAGCAATTTCAACAAAAAACACACATGTTTTATTAGCCACAGCGCGAGTTACAATTTACAATTCTGATGGTCGTCCCTTACAAGCTAAAGTTTTACTGGATAGTGCCAGTCAAAACTCGTTTGTTACTGAGAGTTTCGTACAAAAACTTAAATTTGTTCCCTACAATAGGTCTTTGAATATTAGTGAAATTTCACAAGGCGGTTTAGATTCTCACAAAATGGTGGACCTAAACATTTACTCAAATACTGAAATGAAAACTAAGTTTAACTTATCTTGTGCCATTCTGGCAAATATTACATGCAAACTTCCTCAAGTTGCTATTGATACAAATAAGCTTAACATTCCCAATCATTTCAAACTAAGTGATCCTTTCTATGCGACCCCATCTGACATCGATATTTTGGTTGGTGCAGATTTATACTATGACCTATTGCTGAATGAAATTATTAAGTTAGGTAAAAATCTTCCGGTTCTGCAAAACACTCACTTAGGGTGGGTTATCGCTGGAAATGTACCTATCTCCTCCCAGTTTAGACATAGTGGTGTATCAATGCATGTCCAATCATCGGAACAAACTTGTAACGACATAATGGAAAGGTTTTGGTGCATGGAAGAAATTCCAGAAAAATCTCTTGTGACGGTTGAAGATGAACTGACAGAAAATATTTTCACCTCCACTACTCAAATCTTGGAAAATGGTTCTTTCCAAGTAGATCTGCCACTGAAAACACCTACTGAATATGAAAAACTAGGAGACTCATTCAGTATAGCAAAGAAAAGGTTTGAAAACCTTGAGCGTAGGTTTCAGAATGATCCCTCTTACTTTGATCAATATAAAAAATTTATTGATGAATATTTATCCCTTAAACATGGCAAACTTGTTCCCCTTGACTTGAAGAATGAAAATTTCCTTAACAAATACTTTCTACCCCATCATGCTGTAATAAAAGAAAGCAGCACTACCACGAAGCTTCGAGTAGTCTTTGATGGCTCGTGTAAAACCTCCTCCAAAGTTTCACTCAATGACATTACACTCAAGGGATATCAAGTCCTGCCCGATCTGTATGACATCCTTTGTCGATTTCGTTCCTATGAGTACGTTTTAACTACTGACATAGAAAAGATGTATAGGCAAATACAAATTAACCCCAAGCAAGTATTTCTTCTTAACATTCTGTGGAGAGAAAATCCTCAAGATACACTGCAATGTATTGAGTTAAACACAATAACAAACGGCACGAATTGTGCGCCATTTTTAGCTACGCGTGTTCTACTTGAGATATCGCTTAAGAACCAATTAAACTTTCCTTTAGCTGCACAGGCACTTAAAAGTCAGTGTTATGTGGATGACATTATCACCGGCGTTGACACTGTTAAAGACTTAGAAGATTTATATAACGAATTAAATTTACTTCTAAATACACACGGTTTCTCCTTGCACAAATGGTGCTCAAACTCTAAACAATTTTTGGAAAATGTCTGTCTCTTAAGAAAAAGTTTCTGAACGAGACATGGATTTGGATGACAACCCCAATAAGGTATTAGGGTTAAAATGGAAACCGCTTCAAGATTTTTTATGCATTTCTGTTCCAACAATATCTCTTGCTGGTCCTTTTACAAAAAGGAAAATTCTTTCAGATATAGCGCAATGCTATAATCCCTTGGGTCTCTTGACCTCTGTCATTGTTATAGGTAAACTTATTATGCAGAGACTTTGGTTATCCAAAGTTGGTTGGGATACCGTAATTACTGACCAATCACTTATTAACCAGTGGCTAGAATTTGTTGGAAACCTTCATCTTTTGTCCAATCTAGAAATTCCCAGATGAAATTCATGGGTTCGCAGATTTAAGTTTGAAAGCTTACGCAGCCTGTGTATATATTCGCACACCTGCCATTTAATATCGTCAAAATCTCGTGTCGCACCACTAAAAGTAATTTCTCTTCCGCTACTTGAGCTCTGTGCTATGTTGTTACTATCACGATTAGTACATAAACTCCTAAATATTTATCAGGATAGATTTGTAATAGACTCTGTCAATTTATGGACAGATTCACAAATTGCATTATGTTGGATTATTTCTCACCCTTCCCGATGGAACACCTTTGTAGCTAACCGAGTATCACAGAAACAAACTCTAACCTCTAACTACAACTGGTGTCATGTCAAATCAGCTAATAATTCTGCTGATCTCCCTTCTAGAGGAGTTCTTCCTCAAAATATTATAAATAATCCCTTATGGTGGCATGGTCCAGATTTTCTTTGTAGTTCTATTCTGGAATTTCCTCAATTTGAAAGGCATATTCAAATAGAAAATTTGCCTGAAGAGCGCAAGGTAACTCTTGTTGCTACAAATCAACTAAATAAGCAAGATTTCTGGAATCAGTTGTTTTCCAGATTTTCCAGTTTCCGTCCATTGCAACGTACAGTTGGTTATATTTTCAGATTTACTCACAATTCCTTAAATGTTAAAGACAAATGTGTGGGTCCTTTGTCTGTTACCGAGCTAAAAAATGCATTAACCCTGATTATTCAAGTTTTGAAGGAACGTGTTGCGCTTATCAATGGTTTGCCCATAACCGATAAAAACATATTATGTCTCAAACCCCTGTTAGATGAAAACCGAATAATCAGAGTAGGTGGTAGATTAGAAAAGGCTAATATTTCGTATGATCAAAAGCATCCTATTTTGCTTCCTTCTCATAATGCAGTGGTATCAATGATGTTGACACAAGAACATCAACGATTAGGTCATGCCGGAGCTCAAACAGTATTGTCAAACTTTTGACTCAAATTTTGGCCCCTTAACGGTCTCAGAGAAACGAAAGGTCTTATTCGAAAATGTTTAACTTGTTTTAGGTTTCGAGCTCAACCGGCTCAGCAAATTATGTCTGATTTGCCAGACTATCGTTTAAATATGTCACATCCATTTCAAAAGACCGGTGTGGACTACGGTGGTCCGTTCTTAATAAAATCGTCTAAGCTCAGAAAAGCTCCCCTTACCAAGGCTTATATAGCAGTTTTTGTATGTATGGTTACCAAGGCCATACATATCGAATTGGTGACCGAACTCTCTACCAATGGATATATATCAGCACTTAAAAGATTCATTTCCAGACGTGGAAATCCTTCACAAATCTTTAGTGACAATGCTACAAATTTCTTAGGGGCGTGTAATCAGCTGAAAGAAGTTAATGTTTTTTTAAAAAATAAGGAAACTTCTGATGCTATTCAATCGGCTATAAAAAGCGCCAAGTATCACCTTAAAAGGTTGATTGGAGACGCTCATCTCACATTCGAAAATTTCTACACAATCTTGACTCAAATAGAAAGTATTCTAAATTCGAGGCTTTTATGTGCACTTTCGAACGACCCTACAGATCTTCAGGCGTTTACACCTGGACATTTTTTGATTGGGTCAAGCCTAACTTCATTTCCCGAAAGAAATATGACCCATATTTCTGAAAATCGCTTAAATTTGTGGCAAAGATGTATACAAATTCATCAAATATTCTGGAAGCGTTGTAGTAGAGCCAATCTGTAAAATTTGCGAGAAAAAAATAATACCATAAGCGATTTTATTTCATAAATGGTTAGGGGGGCATGTGATTAGCTTAAAACCAAATTGTCGAGCCCTCCCCCCTTGGGCGCTTGTAGGAAACTCAAAAAGAATTTTGACTTGATTTTCCGCAAAAACGGTAAGTCGCAGAGAAATATTTTGTAAACAATTATTGTAGAAAACAATATTCTCCACAATTTATCTCATGGAGTCACTGCGCTACGACTAAAAGTGCAGAAAGCAGAGGGCGCCAAAGTCGCCAAAATCACTTTTTCCTTATTTTCGACGCGAAAAATATTTTTTTGCTCAATCGCATAAATACAAAAGTTGTAGAGCCCAAAAAATCCTATAAATTGAGTCCGCGCTTTTTTTCTACAATGCACGGTTACGGAGATATAGCGCCTGGAATTACCAACGGAATGCAGCGTCTTAGTATTCTATTAAAATATTGACCCTTATCTGGCACACTAAGCACAGGAAACTTACGAAATAAAACAAATGAATATGGCAAATTAGTTTAACATGCAACCTTGGTTAACTTTAAGTAGAACATCCAGTATATTTTAGAAACATGTAATGCATTTTTTTTTTTAATATTACAAATATAATATTATGTTGATATTTGCTCCAGCCGTTTTCGAGATACATATTTCAATTTAAAAATGCTGATTAAGTATACCACTGTTATATCAAATCACAGTTGCCATGAATGAACATACGATACGAATATTAATAATTATCCGGCTGTCATTTATTGTTTGATTTTTTACTGATTATTGTATTGTTTTATCAAATCGCTTTAAAAATACCTATCAACAAATTTTAATCAAAATATTACTGATAATGTATGGTCATGAAATCAATTTAGTACATTTAACTCTACAAATATACTATTGTACTAGAGTAATAAAATTGCAAAAACAGCATATTTGATAACGTCGGTAACTACAGATTATTGACGTCATAGAAAGGCAGGCGTTTTGACCCACATTCAAAATGTTAATGGTAATTTTATTGTAATCTCGTAACACAATTAGAATTAGTTATTAACAATACTTGTATAAGGCCATTATACTGGTATTCTAACGTCGATTTGAAAATATTACTTCATTCTACGAGTTCTTATTACTCCATATCAAGATATATCCCCTAATTGTTTTAAAATATCAAGGGCATTTAACATTTAAATTTACACTTTTCTATCAATTTCCTATCAATAATTTCTGTTCACTGTTGAGGTTGATTTGAACCTAAGTAAATAAATCGCCCATAGTCGATGATTCACAGGGTGGAACCGTTTTGTCAATTCGCCTTAATGTAGGTATATTGATTATTCTATATTCTATTCTATAACTATAATAAACTTGTGGAGAAAGACTTCGACTTTCCTTTCCTCTATAAAGCATTTTTAGTTGTGGCGTAGTGGTCATATTAGACGTGAGGATCTGTAACAATAGAATGCTACGATCACAGGACATAAAACAAATGATACTGCATTCGGTTGGTACTTCCAGGCGCTATATCTCCGTAACCGTGCATTCTAAAAAAAAAGCGTGGACTCAATTTATAGGGTTTTTTGGGCTCTACAACTTTTCTATTTATGCGATTCAGCAAAAAAATATTTTTCGCGTCGAAAATAAGGAAAAAGTGATTTTTGGCGACTTTGGCGCCCTCTGCTTTCTGCACTTTTAGTCGTAGCGCAGTGACTCCATAAGATAAATTGTGGAGAATATTGTTTTCTACAATATTTGTTTACAAAATATTTCTCTGCGACTTACCGTTTTTGCGGAAAATCAAGTCAAAATTCTTTTTGAAATTCCCACAAGCGCCCAAGGGATGAGGGCCCAACAATTTGGTTTTAAGCTAATCACATGCCCCCCTAACCATTTATGAAATAAAATCGCTTATGGTATTTTTTTCCCGTAAACCCGCTTTTCCGTAACAGATTGATTGTACTATTGGTACGGTAGAATATTTCAATCAACTTCAACATAACGATCTTGTACTGGATGATTGCCCCCCTTTAAAATGGCCCTTAGCCAGAATGATTGAAACATTTCCTGATTCTGATAATAAAGTTCGAGTTGTCAGAATTAAGACACAAGCTGGAATATTTATCCGTCCCATTATCAAACTGTGTCCTTTACCCGGACTATGACCGTTCTGAGTAACTTTTCACATAATTGCCCTGCTCCTCGCGTATTTGAAGTTTGATGAAGACAGAGTCAGTATTTTTTTTTTTTATTTTCAGTATGTTGGGGAAACACCCCAACAACACGATCTCAGGGAGGTCGTTCCAGAGTGATGACGTTCTCCAGATGAAAGAATTTTGAAACAGTGTCGTTCGAGAGACACTAAGCTGAACCACGTACTGGTGGGCTGCAGTGGCTCGTCGTGTATTTCTACCATGCATTGCTCTGGGTGGTATCAAGCGGGCAACCTCAGTTGAACACTTGCCATGAAAATATTTGTAAAATAGACTCAAGTCGCCAACCTGCCTTCGATGTTCAAGGCTTTCCAGGTTGTTTGTCAGACTATGGTCACCGATCAAGCGAATGGCTCTTCTTTGAATGGAATCTAGCAATCTCAGGGTATGTTTAGGAGCAGAGCCCCAAATATGTACATACAATAATAAATCTCTCCGCAAGCAAAGCCTCAAAATTCCAACAGTATTTAAAATAGCCAGACAATTGTGGTCGCCAAACGTTATTTTCATCCTCCTTCTTCAAGCGACACGCTTCTTTATTCTGCTGGACGATTTCAGCCAGACAGTAAAAAGTGGGAGTGCTCTACCGTTCTACCGGATCGAAAATTCAAGCGACAGAAGGTGTAGAAGTTACCGAAAGCAAAGAGGCTGTTCGTGGCTCCACTCCGCTCACCCCCGCTAGGTCCCCTTGCCTATCAACGGCACAATTAGTGATTCTAAGTTTTGTTTGGAGTTTTGGGTGGTTGTTTGGCTGTGTGCCGATTAAGTTGAAGTGTTGTGAGTGTACCTGAGGCTCCGAGGACGTGCTTCCTTGCGAGCTTAGTAACTGCAGAGTGTAGTTTTGCAGTTCTCTGTGGCCTTGCGCCTTTCCATGTATTTTGTTACGACAAAGTAACATAATTGTATTGCTTTGTGGCTGAGCGCCATCAGTGTTACAGTGTTGTACGGCGCGACAAAGTGTTGTGGCTTCATGACTGTGTTGCTGAGTTGCCGTGTGCCTTTCCCTAGACTGGTAGTCTAACAGTTTCACTGGGGATCACTGTTGGGTATGGTTTAACGTGCTGGTTGCATACTTAATATGGACCTAAGGTAATGAAGTTCCGTTTTAGCATAGAATTTTCTACAGTTTCTTTACAAAATACATATTTGGTTTGATTACCCATAGTTGCTTAGAATTGCAACGCCAATTCGTTAATGTTTGGGTGCAACGAAGGATGTCTTGTTTATTTCCTAGTTGTTGTATGTACTGTAGGTAGTTATTATGATTTTACCGGTTGTCTGCAGCCGTAATTTGTCACCATGTAAACCAAATAAATCTTAGTTAGTAGGAAGTGCTATTTAGAAAACTGTGTTGTTCTTTGTCAATCACAAAGCTTACTAACTGTAATTAAATAGTATTAGTATTTAAAATATCGTTGGTTTTTCATTTCCCCCAGCTTCACATGCACCCAGCCCCATGGGTGAATAATTAACCTATTCAACATCTTACAATTCACTTTTATAATTTAAACAAATAGTTTTAAACTTCTTTATGGGCCGATGTGGGTTAAAAAAACTCTTTCTGCTACAAAGGCGTTACATTTAGCGACAAGGAATCGAACATTGAAGGCAAAAAACACACAATGGGTCGAAGTACCTAACAGTGTAAAAGTACCAAATATAGCTATGGCGAAGCACATTGGCAATTTGTCGGACAAAATCAGTATGACTTTGTTACACCTCACCATTCGCACAAAGCTGTATGTGCGACGCCGTAAACATACGAGTATGTAACAGTCTAAAGTTTTGTTATATTATCTCTTATAGGAAAGAAATAATAAGCTTTCTGGCGCAGGTATAATCGGATACCTAAACTTAAGAAAATTATACCTGTCTTCACTTGTTTCAGATTCTTCCTCCTTGATGTCTAGTTCTTCGTTTTTAATTTTCCAATCCCCATACATCTGACCACTTCCTGCTTCACCCTCTTTAACTTTGACCTCTGCTTCTGTTTGGTCAGGAAATATTTGTTTGTCCCTGTAAAACATAAAATTATCACTTTATAAGCCCCGGGACAAAAACAAAAATTGTTGATTGTTTTTACGAGAAAGATCTTTTTTACCCTGTATACCTTAGGTGAGATTATAATCCGAAACTTTTCGAAAACAAGGCAAGGTAGCGCGATGAAAGAAATGTGACAAGTTTAAAATGGCGAATGCCAAACTCAAACAGTACCAGCCTGTGCCCTGTCAGTCCTGTCCATTTGTATTCTAAACTCGAGGGGTCAACCACTACTGGGAATCGATGTACAGGGTGGCCCGTTTATCTTGGGACACTACATTATCTCAGAAAGTATAGGAGATGAAGCGAAAAGTTAAATACAAAAGTTATAAGATATATGGTACTGCATATTTTTTAGATATTTTCATTTATACAGGGTGTCTAATAAAAACGTAGCGTTAACATTGTCTTTTTTTTTAAATGAGACACCCTATATATTATTGCAGATTTCGATTCAACGTGAAATTCTTGATATGTTTCATGTATAATGTCATACCTAAGTCTAAACCTTTTTGACATATATCAAATTTCATGTCAAAAATTACCTTTATAGGCCAAAAAATAATTAGCAAATTTTTACATACTAAAGCATTTATTATTTAATTGGGTCTGATTTTCTTATAGAAAGGGACCTACTTTAGTAGACTGGTGTTGTATTTTGATAATAAATTAATACAGGGTGGTCAAAAACTAACATTAAAATTTAAATTTAAAAAGTATCTAAAAGTCATTTTTTTCAAATGGAAACCCCATATTTTTATAATTTTATCTTATTAAGCATACAAAATAAGGGTAACTTCGGATAAGGTTCTATATTAAAAAAAATCGTAGTTTTCGAAATATTGGCACTTTAACATTTTTCTATTGTAAAAATGATGTAGTCGGCTCATAAGTTTTATTATAAGTTGGCCATGACGGAGAGGTGCGGCCAAAAAATACAATCCACCATTACAGAACTGTCACTATTAGTCTTTCTTCTTTTGACACAATATAATCTTGTTTAAGTACTTATTTTTCTTTTTACATTTAGATTACTAGCTTACTTAATAATGTTTACCACAGAGGAAAAGATGGATATGTTAGAAAGTTATTTATCACACAATAAAAATCGGACCCTGGCTCTTAGGGATTATATAACTAAGTTTCCATTAAGGCAACACCCAGAAAAAAAGATCTTCGATAGAATTTACCAGCAATTTAGAATAAATGGAACCTTTAAGAAAGAGAAAAAAAGACGTCGTCATGTTTTGACTGACGAAGAGCAACTCAACATTTTGTTGCATATTGAAGAGACTCCCGAAACTTCAACACGGAACGCATCTTTAGAACTAGACGTCAGAAGAACAACGCTTCAAATGTGCCTTCAAATTAACAATTTTAAGCCATATAAATATTGTCCAGTACAAAAATTAGAACAACGTGATTACAACACAAGGTTAGATTTTTGCAGTATTCTTATGGACAGACATTTTCTAGAAAATATATTTGATAAAGTTATTTGGACCGACGAGTCCATATTTACAACCGCAACACAAATTTTTAATAGAAAAAATACTCATTACTGGAGCAGCGAGAATAATAAAAAAGTTATGGAAGTTACTAGATCGGGAAGAACTTCTGTCAAAGTTTGGTGCGCCATTTGGAGGTCCAGAATCATAGGTCCAGTATTTTTTTATCGAAATTTAAATTCTCAACGTTATTTAGAGCTTTTAAATAATATCCAACTCCTTGTGGAGAATGAAGTGCCTGCAAGAGAACGGGCAAATTTGATTTGGCAGCAGGATGGTGCTCCCTATCATAGAAGTCAGGAAATTACCAACTATCTGAATGGACACTATAGAGAGTGGATTGGGGAAAATGGTAATTATGCCTGGCCTCCAAGGAGCCCCGACCTAACTCCCCTAGATTTTTTTCTATGGGGTACACTTAAAGAGCGAGTATACAAAGACAAACCGTCAACTGCGCAGGAACTTGAACGTCGGATTCGAGAAGGTATTCACTACCTAAATGGAACTGACTATGTGAGAAATGCCGTTTTGTATTTAGAGACTCTTTATACCACCTGTATTGTTCAAAACGGAGGGCATATCGCACACCTGTTGCAATAATTATATACTTTGTCTTTAATTAAATTATTACCCTCGTTATTACCTAGTTTAATATGTTCTTTAATGATAACAGTGCATAAATCCAAAATGGTGCATCGCAGATGTCATGTTGTTATACAGGTTGTTTCACCATGGATGGAACGTTAGAAGTATCTGGCGAATAAATCTCAACCAATCGTTTTGAAAATTTTTACCGTAGAAAAATGTCGCCGCGCCTCTCCGTCATGGCCAACTTATAATAAAACTTATGAGCCGACTACAGCATTTTTACAATAGAAAAATGTTAAAGTGCCAATATTTCGAAAACTACGATTTTTTTTAATATAGAACCTTATACAAAGTTACCCTTATTTTGTATGCTTAATAAGATAAAATTATAAAAATATGGGGTTTCCATTTGAAAAAAATGACTTTTAGAGACTTTTTAAATTTTAATTTTAATGTTAGTTTTTGACCACCCTGTATTAATTTATTATCAAAATACAACACCAGTCTACTAAAGTAGGTCCCTTTCTATAAGAAAATCAGACCCAATTAAATAATAAATGCTTCAGTATGTAAAAATTTGCTAATTATTTTTTGGCCTATAAAGGTAATTTTTGACATAAAATTTGATATATGTCAAAAAGGTTTAGACTTAGGTATGACATTACACATGAAACATATCTAGAATTTCACGTAGAATCGAAATCTGCAATAATATATAGGGTGTCCCATTTAAAAAAAAAGACAATGTTAACGCTACGTTTTTATTGGATACCCTGTATAAATGAAAATATTTAAAAAATAAGCAGTACCATATATCTTATAACTTTTGTATTTAACTTTTCGCTTCATCTCCTATACTTTCTGAGATAATGTAGTGTCCCAAGATAAACGGGCCACCCTGTACAGGGTTATCCAACCAAGACTAGACAAGGCGATTTTTTGACTTTTCCTGTACTTTTATAAAAAAACTGAAATAGCCATCTTCAGTCATTTTCTCCCGCGAATTCGAATATCTTCAGCAAAAAACAATTGAACATCAAACAAAAGTACTAGGGGTCACTTTGATATTTTTTTAAATGGGATGCCGTATTTTTAATGAGCTTATCCGATTTCTCATATAAATTTTGATCTAAAATGTTGGATTTTTAATTTATTTATTTATTTTTTTTTTTATTTTTAACATTTTCCGAATTTGAAACTGAAGAAAAAAGGCGTTTTTGAATTAAAAATCCAACATTTTAGATCAAAATTTATATGAGAAATCGGATAAGCTCATTAAAAATACGGCATCCCATTTAAAAAAAATATCAAAGTGACCCCTAGTACTTTTGTTTGATGTTCAATTGTTTTTTGCTGAAGATATTCGAATTCGCGGGAGAAAATGACTTAAGATGGCTATTTCAGTTTTTTTATAAAAGTACAGGAAAAGTCAAAAAATCGCCTTGTCTAGTCTTGGTTGGATAACCCTGTACATTTTTGCGGGAATCACCTAGGAATCCATGGGAATCGGGTGGAAAACAGGTGACAATCACTGCGAATCATCAGGAAATTAGGGGGCAATAACCTAATATTTTCGCCCATTTTCATTGTTTGCGTTAACCTCCAATAACACCTGTCCGCTAAGATTTTTTATTTTTGATGAATTCTCATAAAGTTTATAGACAAGCTGGCTCGTAGATCCTTCCGGTAGATCAATAAATGACGTAATTACAACTAATGGTAGATATAAATCAATAGGGCAGTTGACTATACCCAACTAGCAAAATAAATTATACACTTTAGATATTATATTATACGCATAACTTGTAGTTTTAGATATATATTTATATTTTTAGACTCACGAATAATTGTTAAATGTTTTGTGTACTTAAGTGTATTGTGAAGGATGGTCATATTGGTCATTGTTACATTAGATTTTACTATTTTAATTATTGTATGTTTTTATATTATAGTAAATTTAGAACTGCATAAACTTTGTTAATGAGAATGAACAATTCTTTCAACAATAAAGTATATTTGAGTTTGAGTTTGAGTTTGAGTTTATATATATTTTTAAAGGTTGTATCTCGTATTATAATAATTTTATAAAATTCTTAAACAAACAAAAATCATTTGTTCTATAGTAAAAGTTGCAAAAGCCGTTATAAGACAATTTGATGCAAGTATTTTTCTACAAGATATGTGCTGCAAAACAAAACTATTCTTAGTACTGATAATATGGCTTTAAAGAGGTACATATTTCACAACTCATTATTCTTCTTCCTTCAACTCATATTTTTTTAAAGACAATAGCTTAGCCTTGCGAATAATTACTAAATTTCACCAACAACATTGCTATCAGAATCGAGCGCTCCAGTACCTCTACTTTATATCAGATATGGTGCTCGCTCCTGTTCGATTGTCTATTATGAAGTAATAGTAAAAGTAGTTTTATATTCGTAGTCTTCAGTAAACTTTTAATAAAAACTTGAGAGCCATTTCTATCCTTCTGACCACAAAACAGGTAACAATCAGTAACACTACTATTTTTCTGACTATCCTACAGCTCCCACTTACAGTAATCGCTCAGTTAGTAAGAGTAAAGACCACCCGATTTGAAATAGCGCTACTCGAGCGCTATACATACGTTCTGATAAACGCGACCAATGACAATCTGACAATTACATAAAAATAATGTTAGCTATTTAATACATTACGTCGCTGTGATTGGCGTTCGCGGTCAGATGACATACAGATCAAAATGTACGATATTAATTTGATAAAATATTATTTATCAAACATTATTTATCAAATATTATTTTTAATAGCTATGACTTTATTTGTGTGGTCTTGTCATCTTTATCTATCTATTCACAAATTTAATAATTTTTTGTCGCTACAGTCAACTACCCTATTGATTTATATCTACCATTAGTTATAATTATGTCATTTATTGATCTATCGGAAGAGTCCACGAGCCAGCTTGTCTATAAACTATATGAGAATTAATCAAAAATAAAAAATCTTAGCGGGCAGGTGTTGTTGGAGGTTAATGCAAATAAATGAAAATAGGCAAAAATATTAGGTTATTGCCCAATAATTTCCAGATGATTCGCAGTGATTGCCACCAGATCCCACCCGATTTCCATGGATTCCTAGGTGATTCCCATAGATTCCTAGGTGATTTCCATGTAAATCCCACAAAAATATACATTGATTCCCAGTAGTGGTTGATCTCTCGCGTTTCTCTCAAATTTTTTGATCCGAATCGGCCCGTGTCCCCGATCTAGTCACCCGAAACATAAAATATCAAAAACAACTGATTAGTCACCACATAACCAGTTGGGAATCAGTTGGCAATCCCTGGGAATCAATTAACAATCCCTGGGAATTAGTTGGTAATCCCTGGAAATCCTTGGGAATCGCATAAATATTTGACGATCACCTGGGAATCACTTGTAATATTTGAAAATCACATGAGAATCCCTGGGAATCATAGACGGTGATTCCCAAAAGTGGCAGTCAATGCACATTTTTAGGGGGGGTGGTTGACCCTCGCCTAAACTACTATCTAAAAGAGGAAAACATATTATCACCGAACGATATTTAACAGAAAATCCTTGCTGCAGATGAACTTATAATTCTCTGCCTTGATATTTCAAACAATATTACATCAAAGTGTTTAGGCTCAAATGTCTCCTCTCGATGACAAGAAAAATCATTGCGGACGAAGAGGCAGAGAACAAAATTGCGCCTACATCGGTGATGAAAGTCGTAGTCAGGATATAAATAGCTGACCGTACATATCGATGATCTGAGCTTTGTTTCGGTTAGTGCGAGTACATGAGGTGCATCGAGTATTTATCAAATCAAATCATTTATTAGTGTCAAAATTTACAGTTAAACAAGTAAAAAAAAAGGTATGGCCCAGTGAGACCGTTAACATATTAAAATACAGTATACTACTGAAACACATTAAAATATAATAAAATATTACGACACAGGTGAATATTACATACAGTAAAAAAGACGAACGACATACACCAAAACCAGACACACTGTCATACCTGGCCAACAACATTCACCTATCCATCTAGCCACACAAATACACGCCATCAGAGAAACACCCGGCCATTAAAGTTTAGGAAATCCTGGACACTATAGAACGCTTCTCTCTGTAGGAGAATTTTAACCTTTCGTTTGAATTTCTGTGATGGTAGGGCCCTTAAGTTAGGCGGGATTTTATTAAAAAGTTTAACGGCAATGAACTCCGGTCTACTCTGGCATCTCCCCAGTCGGCAGAAGGATACTACTAAATTCCCATTAGTTCTAGTACAGTGGTGGTGGACATCCTCGTGAGTTAGAAACTGATCGTCACGTCGCTTGACATAGAGTAGATTCTTTAGAATATACAGCGACGGAAGCGTAAGGATGGCATGTTCTCTGAAAGCATGCCTGCAATCGTCACGATAACCCCAGCCGGCCAAGACTCTCACCGCCCTCCTCTGCAGCCGAAAGACTCTGTCCGCCGACGCCGCGCCACCTCACACCATTATACTATATTACATAACAGAGTGGAACAGCGCATAGTAGGCGGACATCATCGTACTGAACGAAATACTACCGGACTCCGCAGCAGAAAAACACAGCTTCTGAGCCTCCCAGACAGCCTCTCAGTGTGGGTATCCCATCTAAGTTTGGGATCTAGGTATACGCCTAGGAACTTAACCGCCGGAGGGTTGGATATCGTATTGGTATCTCTTAGGGAGAAAATAATTTTTTGTGTATTGTTCTCGTTCAGCTTAAGTCTATTGGCATTGAACCAATTTGCAGCTCTTGACTGTGCCAAGCCGGCATCCGCCTCAGCAATCCCAAGGTCACTACCACGTATAGTGGTCATTCTATTTTTTTATGCAGATTGTCCAGAGAAAAAGACAGCGAGAAAAGAAAAAAAGAAAACATTATTTTATTACATTTTTTACAAAAAACTACTAGTTTAATATGTTCTCTTTAAGCTTTGACTATGTGCAGCGCACGACAATCTGCATTGGAACCAATATTAAACAATTTGTAAGCTGAAGTTTACAAAAATTAACTACTCTGTTACTTAGTGAAACTATTATTAATATTGCCATATAAAAACTTAAATAAACAAAATAACTTGTTACAAGTGAAACTTTGTATATAGTTTTACTCTGTACTTAACTAAATTTAAACAAATCTTAGCCTAATTTACATTTGGAGCCACTCTGTTACTTTTTTGAAATTTCTAAATCTAATTTTGTTGAAAATTCGCTTGGAAATTAAATAAAAGTATTTGCCTTTGAAATATCATGTCTATCTACAAGATTCAAAATACAATTTGTTACTATCATCCCTTTTTATATCAACTTTATTGGTTATAATTCAACTACAATAGTTCAGATACAGGAGACGTAAAAGTAACAAAGGGGTACAGCCAGTAACATAGTGGAGATTATACAGTGCTTTGCGCCTTATATACCACAAAATAAATAAAACAAGTAATACGTATGAAAAAGAAACAAATATAAAAAAGACCAAGATAACTTTCTTAACATTAATAGGTAACTCACTCACTAGTTGGGTACTATAAATCACAAAAGTTGTACATATAAAAGTCACATCTACTTTTCAAATACTTCAAGAGGGCTATCAAATTCATAAAAAACTCGTTTACCTTTTAAACATATTTTGGGGTTGGCCACAATTTTTATGAGATTCTCATAGGGTTCATATGAGACATCATCTGGAACCATTTTAAACCTTTTTCCGCTGTCATCTATTGTCTTCATAAATATTATTTTAACATCTCCATCATCATGTACATTACTTTGAGCTACTCCGAGGTATGTATAGAATTTTTTTTGTCACTCGCTACTTTTACCAGAACGTGTACACCTTCTTCTATTCGAGATGGATGAATATTTGCTTTTATGAGCAGTTCATTATAATTCGATGTAGTAGCCTGTGAAACTATTGTCTTCTTTGCAAATTTGCTTAAAGGTTGATTGTTTTCGTCTTCAGAATCTAAAGAGGAATAAACAAGATGGTATATTGGATCTCGAGGTTTACAATTCGTAGCATTTATTGTGATGTCATCGGTGGACGTCTTTATTGGTTGGTTTGTCAACTTGTTTATCTCGTCGTCATCGATATGGTTTTTTATTACTTCATTGGTGGATTGATGCATCTCTTCATTATTGGATTTTTGCATATCTTGATTGCTGTGGATTTTTTTCTGTTGGTCTATGGATGTACCTATGATTTGATCAATAGATTTCTGTATTGGCTGATACATTTGGGGGTTTAGGCATGAACAAAATCCTCTGTTGCAGAAACAACTTAGTTTGCGATGAAGCAAGTGTCCAGGCCTTTCTGAAAAAACTTGATGTACTTGCATGGTACCAATCAAAGGCGAAATATTCGTAGGAATAGATTGTGCAACATATTCAATATCTTCATCTGTTATAAAAAAAAGTTTTATTTTGCTTGAGTTTTTTAGTGCATGAAAAAATGTAATAACATCAGAAAGATTTACTCCAGTAGCTACTATTTTATCAGCTGTACGTTTGAGAAATCCACCGACACCATCGGCAGCCTCCTTTCCGTGGCCCGCTTCAAAGAAATTCCATGTTATCCGTTTGAATTTGTACTTTGTAAATGGTTCTGAATTTATGAGAAAAATATTCTGCTTCTGTCTATATTGGGTAGCTGGCCCATCGGAAAAAAAATGTATCGTGTTGACCTGTGGTAAGTTTGTTTGGATATGCCTAAGAACGGGATTTAGATGTGCCCAAATAGCTGCTGGGTTATGAGAATTATTACCAGAAACAGTGCAAAATGACGTTACTACCTTTTGTTCACCAACAGGTTGTTGGTACATGACACCCGTATGTAAAGTTACTTGATTTCGCGAACCACCGAAGTGATGGGATTGAATTTCTTCATAATATTTGCAGTTATAATTCTCGCTGAAATCTATATGTAATGCTACTTCGTCATTTTTTAAGCCATCTATGCACGCCCTGTAACATTTGTACTGTACTCTTATGTTGTAAATATGTTTCTTCATCAGTCTTAATGAGTCTTCAAATTTTGCAATTAATTCTTCAACGGTACCTTGAAAAATTTGTTTTATATTCTTGGATAATTTGACCTTTTTGCCTAATTTTTCCATAGTTTCGGTTTTCCTTACCCACTGTGGCCATTCAATAGGTTCTTTCCTGTTCAATTCAGATAAATTGTAACTTACTGTCTTTGGTTGACATTCAGCGCAGACGCCAGTCATGCAAAGAAGAGAAGTTAGAGAGCAGACGGTTTCCTCAATTATTGTACTCATATGGTGCATTGGAATAACTTTATTTTTACACAAAACATTTAATATATACTGTGAATTGGTATGCAGTTTACATAGGCAAGTCTCTCTTCCATCGATGGAGGGTGGCTTTATATAAAAAGGTCTATGTCTGGCAAAATAACTGTAAGAACACCTACGAGCAGCACTTTCGCCATTAAACGACTTAAAAAGGTTTTTCATAGAGTCGAGCAGATATCGTTTTTGTATTTTTTGTTTTCTACATGTGACCGTTTCTTTTTTTCCCGCTGTTGCCCTCGATACATCATCGCGGAAAAAAAAATGCCTGTATTGTTTGAACAAGACGGGGTGTTTTTTTTGCAGCTTTACTTTTTCTTAAATATCCCTGTTTTATTCCGAGACTTTTGCGTACAATTTGAGTTTTCAATTTTGACTTTATAAGAGCTTCTTCGTTAAATATATTTTGAATTTGGCGCTTAGCTGCATTATTTTTCACTTTCGTATAGTGGGTCTTAATCGCACTAGACAATACTCGGTACTTATCATTGTTTATAGCACCCTTTTCTTTTTTACTTCTTTGGTATTTTTTTTTATATTTATGATATTGTTTTCCTATTTTTTTTATTTCTTCTTTTAGTTTTAAGTTTTCTCTATAGAGTTTTCTCTAACAAGGGCATCAGTGGACATACTGTTAATGGAGACGATGGCGGTGTATCAAGCATTATTCGTTAAAGTGCCTTCTGACGTTGTCGTCTCATTTTATTTGCAATTTTCCACTTTCTTTTTTCACATCTATGTTGTCTCGGGTTCATATCTTTTACCAACCTTTTCTTATCATGATATCGTGCTAAATCCTTTCGCCGTGTTTCCGCCTCTTTTTCTGGATTCTGCCTTCTTCTTTCTCTGTAACGTCTTTGTTTTTCAGCAGGTGTCAGAGCCATAATTATTTCTTGTTACCTGAAACAGTAAACCAATAAGTAAATATGTTTCTTCTGATTAAACAGTATACTTATTAAACTACAATACTACTCTGTTACTTTACAGGTAGTAACATAGCGTAGGAGTAACAGAGTGGTAAATTTATGGTGTTTTACCATAACTAACTGTCACGAGCAAATTGGCGGAAAAATGTATATATATATGTTGTTTAAGGTACACATACTAGAAGTATTTTTAATATAATTTAATTAAAAAAAGTGAAACTTACCCAAATATTCTGGTAACAAAGTGGTAGCACCAAAAACACACGCACCCGGTACACTGCCACGTGGTGAACTAACCTAATACTAATTGACTTCTCGCATGGCGTGGGTTTGCGACCTTATGATTGGCTAATCATATTTTACCGCCACACTATGGGCAGCGACATCTCTGTGAATATTTTTATATTGTAAATGGTAACAGAGTGGAGCAACAAACATGTGAATAGGAAAAGACAATCCAAAAATATTTAATTAATATTTTGCTAATCTTCATAAACGTAATATAATGTATGGATAAAAGTTAATAGTTTATACCAAAACTATTAAATTGATTATATTTCATACGTTTTTACAATATAATAAGTTATTATAGAAAATGTTATCGGACATTCGCTAAGGGACCGGAAAAAATGGCATGTAAAAAACCTCTGTTACCACGACTATCCACTATGTTACTGTATTAAAAAAAAAAAGAAATTAATAACTGAAAATATGATTATAAAATAATAAAGTATAAAACTGAAAGAACTATATGATGTATAAAAACATACATTTTAACAATAGACTTATTTGTTATTTTTACATATTGAGGAGGGACAGGTTTATCTGCATAAAAAAATAGAATGACTCATAGACAGAGTAGTGTCATGCTGTTATCTCATTAATGGGAAGGTCGTTAATATAAATTAAAAATAAGATTGAGCCGAGGATAGAGCCTTGTGGTACTCCAATATCAATTACCCCTTCTGCTGAAGACACTCCTCCGACTGACACTATCTGGCGTCGATCACCAAGATAGGATTTTAAGAGTGATATACTGTTGTTAGGGAATTTATAGAATTTAAGCTTTTCAAGGAGGATACCGTGGGTGATCTAAGATCATAGAACAGTGCAATGTCATATTCCCGAGATTCAAAGGAATCCATTATTCCTGAGAGGAGGTCCAGAATGCCCAGCGTCGTGCTTCTATCAAACCTAAAACCGTACTGGCAGTCTGAGAACAGGTTATTCGTCTCAAAATGCATAGTAATCATCTTAGCCATGCATATTTCGACCACTTTAGACAGGATTGGTAAAAAGTGATATAGGCCGATAGTTAGCCATATCTGTTGCATTGCCCTTTTTATAAATTGGTATCACTATTTCATTTTTTAATATTTTAGGGAATAAGTTGTTTTTAAAACATGCATTTATCAGCTTTGTAAGTGGAGAAATAATAAGGTTTTTTACAGTCTTAATCAGACGCACTGTGAGCCCGTAGATGTCCGAGCTATTTTTATTTTTAAGATTGTCAATAATATCCCTTACAAAGTTAAAACTTACCTCGTGGAAAGAGAACTCAGCATCAGGGATCATCAAGCTCACCAGGTAGGAAAGAGGATCAGTTTTTGTGTTGGAAATGCTATTAATTATATCATGTGCAATGTTAGTGTAAAACACGTTAAAATCCTGTGGATTCAGGTTGATGTTTTTATTTTTATCGGCAATAAATTTACCCCTTTGACTGTGGATAATACCCCACATGGTCTTAGCTGGGTTTTTAGATATAGATATAATTCTATCATTTGCCTGTTTTCTTGATTCTTTGATTGCATTCTCATATATTATTTTAAAGTTTTTATACTCTATGAGGTTACCAGGAGTATTGTACTGTTTGCTTACTCCACTGAGAAAGCTTAGATGGTCCCTCATGCTTCGTAGAGTTTCATTAAACCATGGCACGCAATTTGGCTTATCGGCCTGGTCCGATAGGTTTTTTCGGAGAACGATTGCAGGTATGCTCCCCTCAGCATTTCAGTGAGAAACTTGGTGTCGATACTAATATTTATATCATCGAGAAAATCCCACGAGCATGTCTCCACCACATTATAAAAATCATGTAGCCCTCTTTCAGTGATAGGTCTGAACGTTCTCCTGGAGTAGGCAGCATTCATGTGTGTCTTGTTAACAGACAGACATAACTTTTGCCCAACATGATCTGAAATATAATAATCCACTATTTCCGTTGTAGCAGAGTCGGTGGCGAAATTGACAAAAATGTTGTCAAGGCAGGTTCGTCCTCTTGTGTTCTCAGTAATCAGGGCTTCATAGCCGTAGCTTTCTAAAAGATCGCAGAGGCAGACTGCTTCTCGTTGATCAGTCCCCCCCCCCCCTCCAGATACAGAGCGAGTAAGAGATTTGCTACAATTCAAAAACATCTTTAATAAAATGTATTACCTACACTTAGTTTAAAAGGTGTTGGAATCTTACAACTCGGTAGCTGCCAGCACTTCGGCCTAGTTTGGCCCATTGTGCTTTGTGCTCACCCTAGTTTGTTCTTAAACCCACTTATTTATTTCAGTTCCTTGCACTAATTTGTATAGGTCAACTGGGGAGAATTGTCGGAATATCTTCTGGTTCTAGTCTTGGTTGCCCGAGTATTTGTTGCCTTTTCCGATCCAATGTCTCGCAGTGACAGATAATATGCTGTATCGTTTTACTTTCACGCCCGCAGAACCTGCAGCTTAGGTATCCATTGTAGGTACCGGGTGTTCCACCTAAGGAGGTAATCGGCTATATCTCAGAAAGTAATAACACTAGGACTTTGGGGAAAAAATATTTATATAAAAGCGGCCAAGAGAAATTGCTGGAAATTATTTTCAAGGTCGAAAAATGACCGTTAGGGGGCATAAGAGAACTTTCAAAATAGAAATTCCTATTTTCTCTTGATTTTTCTTAATAAAAATATGTTAAAAATATAAGCATTGTATTCTTCATAAAATTATGCAACTTTATGTTAGAAATCGTTTTTTTCTATTTTCAATAATAAAGTGGTGGGAGAAGGTCAAACTTTTTTTCTTTCAAACGCTGATATCTCTGCTTTGGATAAACCGATTTTATTCAACTTGGTCTTGAAAAAAAGCCCTTCTTTTTCTCTACACGAAGATCTATTAACTATACCATATTGATTCTGATGGTGGCCACTAGATGGCGTTTTTCCGTAATTCCTCAATGAATAAGGATTTTCTCAAAAAAATCAAATGTTATGATATGACTTTTTCATCATATTTTATTTTAGGCTTATAAAGGCTACTAAATAGTGGAATAAAAAATCCAGGTTCGTATTTAAAATAAATAAGTTGATGATGGTCGCTCGAATCCGAAACGTCGGATTAAAAAACTAACCCCATCAGCTTGTAGAGTAGGAAAAGTTTCTATAAGGAACTGAAAACCGCAACGTGATATCTTTTGTTTTAATTGATTAATTATTGTTTTAAAAAATGGCCTATTTTTCCATATTAGGTAATTATTATTATCCCTAATTTCTCTAGTTTAACAAAAGATATCACGTTGCGGTGTTCAGTTCCTTATAGTAACTTTTCCTCCTCTATAAGCTGATGGGGTTAGTTTTTTAATCCGACGTTTCGGATTCGAGCGACCATCATCAACTTATTTATTTTAAATACGGACCTGGATTTTTTATTCCACTATTTAATAGCCTTTATAAGCCTAAAATAAAATATGATGAAAAAGTCATATCATAACATTTTATTTTTTTGAGAAAATCCTTATTCATTGAGGAATAACGGAAAAACGCCATCTAGTGGCCACCATCAGAATCAATATGGTATAGTTAATAGATCTACGTGTAGAGAAAAAGAAGGGCTTTTTTTTTAAGACCAAGTTGAATAAAATCATTTTATCCAAAGCAGAGATATCAGCGTTTGAAAAAAAAAAGTTTGACCTTCTCCCACCACTTTATTATTGAAAAAAGTTGCATAATTTTATGAAGAATACAATGCTTATATTTTTAACATATTTTTATTAAGAAAAATCATCGGCATTTCTATTTTGAAAGTTCTCTTATGCCCCCTAGCGGTCATTTTTCGAACTTGAAAATAATTTCCAGCAATTTCTCTTGGCCGCTTTTATCGATAAATATTTTTTCCCAAAGTCCTAGTGTTATTACTTTCTGAGATACAGCCGATTATCTCCTTAGGTGGAACACCCGGTACAGTTGCATACGGTACAGGTGCTTCTTGACGGCCATGTGTCCTGTCAGAATTCTAGTGGTAATTCTCAGCTGATTTCTGCTCATCAGAATTAGCTGCTTTGTTAGTTTCGGGTCTGGGTCCCCAATGAAAGATTTGCTATGATTTAATCTCTGGCTGTTGTTCCAGTATTATAGTCTATAGTCCTATAGGAATGAAAGTTGGATTGGTAAAGTAATTTCCGGTCTAGGCCGGTAAAGTGATATATTTCGGTTAAACAATTATCTAGACAGTGCTGGCTTTCAGGTCGATTGTATTGGTTTATTGGACGTAGATCTAAATTATCGCGAGAAATCAAACTACTGATATATAACACCATCTTAAAACTGATTTTATGGAATCCCACTTCAATTTAACTAAGACCAACATTCTTAACTTCAAGTGCATGACTCATAATATAACTCTGGGTCATAAACAGGTCTCCTCGCTTCCCATCGATAGTGTATTGAAGTTTGAGGAACATGTTATATCAATTGTTGGCAGTAAGATATCATCAGGGCGTTTTGCTCTAAAAGTCATTGCAAAAAATTTATCATTTGACATAAATGCATACTTTGCTTTAATTAAGTCACATCTCCGTTGTGGTATTGCATTCTGGGGTGCCTGCCCTCGATCTCTTTTTAATGATATATTAATTTTGCAAAGGCGAGCAGTTCGTTATTCGTGTGGAGTGGGAGCTCGTGATTCGTGCCACCCCCTGTTTCTTAAACATCGTATATTGAGTTTGTACTCTTTGTTTATTTTGGAGACAGTAATTCTTGTGTTTAAAAAATACAGGGGAGAACTTGATAGTGTGGGCCACTATAACACTCGAAGCATTTATCAACTTAAATTGCCTGTTCCTCACCCCAGCCTGGTGAAGAGCTCTTTTGTGCATGAGGGCAAGAAACTTCTAAACCATTTGCCATATTATATTAGAAGATTGGGATGCGTTAAAATGTTTAAGAGAGAAACAAGGACACTGTTGCAGTTCAAGCCATACTACTCTATTGACGAGTATTATGGTGACAAGTTCGACTGAGAGTTCCATACTGGTAGTTTCCTGATATTGTATACTTTTTGAGTGATATTTTTGTTTGTTTTTTTACTGATATCTTTATGTGATTTTGTATATGATATTTTATTGTGAATTGTAACTCAACATCAGGATTTTTATTATTTATTACCTTTTATTTTTATTCGTAGATATTTAATAATGACTTATGTTGTGTGTGCTAATCGGTTCATACTTTCTAATAATTGATGTGATGAAATTGAATTATTGAAATATGATGTCTGGCTTTGTTAAAAACATCGTATGTTCATAACAATAAAGCTATGTTTTGACTTTGACTTCGACTTTGGAACTGCATCGGTATCCAACATTGAGATTCTTGAAAGATTTCAGTTCTCAGGATTATCACAGATGCTCCATGGTTTATTCCAAATCATATAATATCCAACAACATTAAAATCAATCCTGTATAGGAGGAAGTTACCAAGTACTCTCATAAATATTCCATCAGATTAGAAAAAACATGCAAATAGTCAAGCAAATAGTCTAGAAAAATGCTTAAATGAGGACACCCCCAGGAAGAAAATTGAAGAGAAGCATCCCATGTGAGCTGTTAGACAGATTTCAAACTAAAAAAGTGATAATATAAACTTTAACTATTTAAAATGTAAGTTATTGTCTCATATAAAAAATCTATTTCAATTGCAGACAAAAGAAGCCACTCAGGAGTAGGTACTGCAGGTTGAGGTGAAGTTTTGGCCAACACTGAAAATCTATTATTATAAATAATCCAAATGGCAATTGACCAAAGACCTTATCTTGACTGGTTTTGTTGGATGTTATATTGTATATATTTGTTAAGGCCGAATTTGTCGATAACCCATTGTTTATTTTGCCCTTATTAAAAAAGTATGTATCAGGTTAGCGAGCAGGTTAGGTATATACGTGAATCAAAACATTACATATTTTTAAAGAAATCAGGTCTGTAGGCGTAAGCAACCTATAAATATTGTACAGGGTTGTTCCTTCTTAATATTTTGTGCTCAATTTTGTAGTGCAACACTGACTGGTGAATAATAGACACCTAGTTGAAAATTGTAGACGTCTTTTATTATTCTCTCGCCTATTTAATTACACAAAACCGAGCACAAAACTAACTTACAAGATCCTAAAACATTTTCTAAGAATTTCCAAACATTTCTGGCAATATGTGCAGAATATACACCTATTCCCTACCGTGAGAGTGTAGCATTTTTAATTTTTAAATGCTAAATTATTAACAATTATTCATATTCCCAAAGTCCAGCGCATTCACCCTACAATAGTTTAATAGGTAGTACCAGTTATGGGCGTTGCAGATAATAAGTGACGGGTGGACGTTCGCGCAGTACCATGGTGAGGTACGATTTAGCTCCCCGCGGAATTGGTGTGGATTCTTTGTCGAGCATCGGAGAATCACGTTCATTTTTAATGCTCGAGGTTTTTTTGAGAGTTTTTTGGCACCATGTAAAGGTACTTTCGGGAACACTTCCCATAATTTTAAGTGGATTTTTAGTATAAATGTTCAGATATTGTTTTTGCCGTGTTGTGAATCCGAAATGGTGGTAGTGCACCCTCAGTAAAGAGGTAAGATGTCCTAATGTTTGAGTTTTTAGAACTTTTTGGTTATTTTCGTTGTTACTTGCAGGGTTTCACGCTAGGTTCAATAACTAGGCGTTATTGTGCCTGTGGTTTTGGACCCATTTAGAATTGTTCATCTCAGGGACTAGTTCAATCCAGGAACTCAGTAAAGCTCCCTTCAGTTCCATCAATGGACTCCCATAGGTCTGCAATCAGCTGCGTTGCAAGACCCGGTTCCTAGACGGAGTCATGTGGTAAGGCTACCAACACCGTTGCCGTCCAGAAGCTGTTGTTCCAGCCAAAGCATCAATGGACCTAAGGCCAGTTCTTTCCGTTATTATTTCTTAACGATTTTACAATACACCGTAACCATTTTACTTCACTTACTTAATCATTTTTTATAAGGGTGCATAAGCGGGATATTGCCCGTGTCGACATCTCGAAGTAATCATTTTTCATTTAATAATCTAGCAATGTAAGCAAGTCTTCTGATCGTCCCTCATTACCTACGTTTTTTAATTTTTTCGGTAATATGATTGTATATAAATGTACATAAAAGGGATATATCTTTGGCCAAAGAATATACTAGGTACTTAGCGTCGAATTTTTTTAGCTTCAATGCATAACTTTTAAGTTACTTTTACATCAGAATACGTTGCATTTTTAAATCTCAATTAATACAGAAATACTTAATAATCATACTTAAACCGCAATCGTCTCAGGATAATGATAATGTTATGTTCGCCTTTTTTTCTTGTACATAATTAACCCCCCTTAACGTCACTAATTTACTTACTATTAAAGACTGATTGAAAGCTATCCCAATGTTTAAGATTTATTTTAATTTTCACCACCTCACCTTATAGAGCTCATTTCCCAGTTTGAAGCTCTATCTACTCTATTAACAACAAAAAACTGGGTGGCGCCCTACAAAAAAGTGTAAGTATTCCTAACCCAGGACCAACACCGCTCTCCGGTGAAAAGCAGCCGTCAGCGAGTGCTACTTTTTGGAAAAGCTTCAAGTTTCCCCAATTTGTAGTCACAAGATGCCCCTCAATAACTTATGGGATTTCCATTAACAAAGAGCCTCGCAAAGAGCAATTTGTTTTGTCATGACTTTTTAAACAATCCTTTTGTTTTAGACTTTGTTCTAAGCTTTGTTCTTCTCAGCAGTTTGGTCTGCCCAGGTAGGAACAAACAATGTATACCCAGTGAACTCTATAACAACTGGAACGGCCCCGACCGTAGTCCACGGCTTGCTAAACTGTGTCAGGGGCAACAGACAGAGATAGCCGCATGTTACGGTAACCTGTCTCTTTTTGATTCGTTTGAATAAATGGCTTATTCTTGCATAAATTGTCTTCATGTAAAAATTTCGGTCATTTGGGCTTGCCTTTGAGTAAAAACCGGAGATAATTAGGGAAAATATACCTAACTGAGTTATTTACTGCGTATTTACTACTTATTCTTGAGTGAATTGGCTTAGACGAAGTATTCTTTAGAAACGAAATTGTGTTCTATTAAAAACTGTTCTGTGTTGTTTTTGTTTTCTGTAGTTGTTTACCACTGTTGTTGCCACAATAGTAATTCATTGAGTGGTTTATGGCTGTAAAAATGAGCAAGATAAAGAAAGATTCCCTTCCATAGATAAGTATTTTTTTAAATATTAGTAGCACCCATGAAAATATTAGTTCCTCATTAAAGTGTTTTTAATATTTAGTTTCACTTTAATATTTTTTATAATGTTTTAACTATATAATATGTAAGTATTTATTAAAATGCAATATTTTTAGTTTTCCATTTAAACGACCTGAAGTACTTAAACTTTGGATACATGCTGTTCGCAGGGTCCAGGGGTGGCTGGAACAAGAATCCGAATACTCGACAGTTAAAATGGGCACTATGGCAACTGCTGTACAGAAATTCAATTTCTTCCACTGCCAGTGCAAATTGCTCTAATTTTGAAAGTTATTGCACTCCTGCATTTGAGTTCCATTCTGAGGGTAGGGAGACGCAAGACTGTTCAGGCGTCAAAGTGACGACCTTGAACAAATTTCAACTTACATTCAGTGCTTAGCGGAAAAAAAATTAAGTAACATTCAGGAAAACATATCTGGAAACATAGTCCGTCATCTAATCACAGAAAGTACATGCCATCACTGCGTTAAAATCTTGTTAAATAGAGAAACAAACAAAGCTCACGATCATTTGTATAGTGCACCCCCCGAACCATATAAAAAATTTACAAATATTGCAGAAAGACAGATTAGGCTCATCGAGGAGAAAGAGAAGTTTTTACAAAGTAAACTAAATATAAGAAAACTAATGGTAAATACGGCTTTAAATTATTTTGCTGCAAATACTAATAGACCTATGCGAGGGCCTATGTTTGTACCGAAGCAACCTGTAACTAAAGAATTCATCAGTGAAAAGTGTCATGAAATTCAGTTAGTTAGAAAAGTTCTTTAAACAATTTTGACTTGTACAATGCATCACCACTCTAAACTTATGAACCTAAAGTTACATGGAAACGCAGCCACAGTAAGACAAAAAATGACAAAACTTTTTTTAATTAAAAACTGTTAACTTTTTCTGGGAAATTTGTACATGCTATTTACTGTAGGTATCGTCTTTAATTTTTATGTTAGTTTTAGTTTGTTAAATGTAGGTACTTTGTGTCACTCTACTTACCTAAATAAAAAAGATAAAAAAAATTTTTATTCGTGTTTTTTTTTATTTTTCAAAATTTATTTGGTTACTTATTTAAAAAAAAAGGTTTTCTGTAGGAGTTTACTTTCAACAATATACAATTTCTATAGAAAACGAATAATAATTTGTTTTCTCAAAAAATAAATGGTGTTAAAATTTCTTGTCCTTGCATTTCATAAACAATAAAAACAGTTTGTAATATATTTTAAAATCAGTTTACATACAATTGTACATAAATGGTTATTCAACTATATTACAGAGCAATTTCTTAATATTTAATTTAACATAAACTAAAAATTCGTAAAAGTTAACAATATTTCGTACTTCTCCCATTAAGCCCTACAAGTTAAAAAGAGACAGGTATCCGTCATAACTGCGGGTTGCCTAGATATCTATTTGCCTCACTTTTGTCGATACTTATTTACATTCAATTTGACATCAAATTAAGCAGCTTGTAAATTGAGAGATCGTATGCAACCGTTTACATTGAAATGTCAATTTCTAATTTTTAGGTTATTTTATTGTTTATATTTTGAATTCAAATTTTTAGCTTTGAATATTTGCATTTTAAGTTTTGAATACGCTATTTATTGCTGTTACATTCATTTTCAGTATGGATATGTGCAAAAAAAAAGTTTTATTCTTGGTAGTGCAGCCGTTATTGTAGAAATGCTGAGACAAACCCAGAAAAGGAAGAGGAATGCTCGAAGGTGTAAATCTTCTGTTTCTATAATATCTTCATTTCCTTCATAATCATTTCTTGGCCTAGTATTCTCCTGTTCTGTTTCTTGTGCCCAAGATTGAGATATTTTATCATCGTCATATAAATAATTATTGTTTAAATTTAAATCCATCTCAAATCAAAGGAGACAAAGAATATGTTAGAAAAAATGTCGGTACCTATATATAATGGTTTTAGAAAAGTTTTTAATTAATTTTACTTTAAGCGATTTAACATTTTAAAGTCCAAAATAATACAATAAAAATAAATAAACTTTTCAATAAATAAATAAACTAGAATCAGTTGATTGTAATTTTAATATTTATATCCTAACCAACATTCCAAAGGCCAAAATTTGACTTAAGTCAAATTTTTACTTGCACCAAGCAAGCAGAAATTTACCATATGTCAAATTGGGCTTAGCACGCAATTTGTAATGTAAACAGTAGCGTGTGTTGCCCATATAGCAAGCAGTAATTTGTCACTTCCACTTCGAAGTGGAAGTGAATGTAAATGAGGCATTAAGCGGGTCCGTTCCAGTTAGTACAGAGTTTACTGTGTATACCTACATTCAAACACTTTACATTCTTTTTGTTTAGTTCTTTCAACATTACCTAATTCTATGATCACGTTTGCAGTGGTAGGTATTAGCTGTCAAAGTACAAAATTCAAAAAGAATATGTTCAAAATGATGAGCTCAAGAGAGGTTGCTAAACGAAGACAACTTTCCCACATAAATCCATTAAATTAGTTCAGGTTAGTTAATTATTTAAGCATATTAATCATATCTGCATAAGCTGTACTATTCTTGTTCTAAATCAGAATGCTCTGCAGACTAGTATGTAGCTAATCTTTCAGAGACATGGATGGTTTTAATTTATGATAAAGTTCTACTCGAATAAATTGAATTACACGTCACAAAGCTCTTGCTTAACATATTTCGCAAAGTAGTGCTACTTTAGAAAATCCTCCGCCATTGTCATACTCAACAGCATCGGCTTAGCAGTTAAGTAGGTACTTACACGGACTTTTAGACTAGGCGAAACCAGAGCGAGCCGTTATATGAAACTGTTACCAAAATGTTTACTCATTCTACAAGCAGATGTTTTTAAAAGGACCAAAAAAACAGGCAAAGTTGTCAGCCATTAAGTGCAATATTTGATATTGTGGAGCTACAAAGAAGACAACCAGCTATGGGATCAGCAAAATTACCTACCTAATCTGGCCCGTTTCCTCATCGTCACTGTGCTCAGTTTTTATTTTTAATTCTAATCTGTTTCGTTTTTCTTTATTAAAAAGTACGTCTGTTGTATCGCGGCATGGATTATTGCTGTTTTCCCACAAAGCACACATGTTCAGAAACAAATTAAGTTCAGTTTTATTGCCAATATATGGGTGTCACAGGTAAATAGAACACAGACGGCAAAGATTAACAAATTTAAACACAGAACTTAAAAACTTAAATTTAAATCTAAAGATCGCGAAAACCTAGGTTATTTCCTACAATGTCTTCTCTTCATTCTTTTTTTGGGGCAGCCAGCCAAGCAAACCTTGGTGTTGGCTTGCACCAGTGCATTTAAGTAAGACTTAAAACGACGTCTATTTTAAATTAACCTTTTCGTTTCTCGGAGTAAAAAGTTATTTTACACACATCAATTTCAAATTTTCTGGATTTTTTCGACATGTGTACAGTAGGATATAAACGGGAGAGTTTTAATATATACAAGGTGACATAGAAAAAAGTACAACGCAAGGACTTACCACAGGATAGAGGATCTCAAAAAAATGTAAAAAGTTTATGTAGGTACATTGTTACTGAATCGGTCGCTGACCGGTATTTTTACGTGGTTTAGTCATGCTTTGGTCGCAGCTAAGGCAGCCTTGCAAAAGCTTAGGATACTTTCCGAACTAAGAACCTCTATACACCCCAACAGCTCTTGACGCGCTATAAGGCCCGAATCCACCATCGCTGGAATACTGCTCACATGTTTGGGCTCTACTCCTAAACATACTCTGACATTGTCGGATTCAATTAAAATAAGAGCCATTCGCTTGATCGACTTCTTTTAAAAATAAATAAAATAAATTAATTAATAATAAAAAACAAAGGACGGTTGTAATAATTAGACGGAAAAACCTAATTGTACCTATGGTTCTTGTGTTTTTTAATTTTAAGTTTTGACTCTGGAAAGCTACTTCTCGGTAAGTCCCGTAATGTTTTTCTTCTTTTCTCTGTTTTTGTTTTATTGTAATGTTTTGATGGTAAATGGATGTTTTTAAGATACCAACGTTTTTAAAATTAGGGGAAAAAATTAAATCTTTATGACAAGTAGGTATCTATTTTCTTCTTATGAAACTTATTATAATTTTTAGAAAGTAATAATAATATTTCAACTGTACTTAAAAATCAATCCTTGCTTTTATGTTAAATTTGTATGTAAACAGAATTACTTTTTGTTGAGCCTATGAAGATGCATTAAAATAAAAGCGAAACGTCGGCATATGGGAAAAAGATTTTTTCCTTCGTTTTTCTGACCCAAATCCCAACAAAACTTTCTTGGAAACATATAGTACTGGGTCGCTAACCTCACTATCCAAGTAACAATAATTTAAATACCAACAAGTATTTATAGGGTTTTATCACAGGTTTAAGAAGGTAAATAAACCGAACTGGGTTTTATTCCTTTTGTGCATAGCAATTTATCTGCAGATAATATGTATTTGAAAAAAGGCCTTCAAGTTATCTTTAAAGCAAGTTGTTAAAAATGTTTGCTCTTTAAGACCTATTGGTTATACAGTATGTCCACGGATGGGGTTTGCAAGAGGACAAATGGACTAAAAATTGAAAGATACGAAAAAAAGTCACTTCTAATAAACGTTTTTGCTTGTCTAGAAAATACGATTCATCATAAGAAACTTCAATTTTTTTATACAGGGTGGGTAAAAACTGCAAAAACGTTATTTTGCTTAAGAGTAAACATACTTTATTTTGAAATATACAAAAAAAAGTCACTCTTAATAAACGTTTTTACTTGAATAATGAATAGGTGATACTTGTTGTCAATGTCTTTATTTTATGAAGTAATTATAATAATAATAATAATAATACGAACATTTTTATTAACATGAAAAGAATACGATAACGATTTCATAATTCAAAAGCTCCACCCCCATACTCGACATATTTTTCTAATTGCTTTCTCAAATAAGTGAAAGAATTTCTGATTTCTTCCTGAGATATCGATTGGACAGCTTGGATAATTCTGCCCTTCAGCACTTCAATATCATTTGGTACTGCGGTAGCAAAAACAATTTGTTTTAAACGGCCCCATAAAAACATATCCGCCAAGGTTAAGTCGGGGCTTCTTTGGAGTTGGGGGCCACAAAACTGGGCCATTCCTGCCAATCCACCTTGGACCAAATCTGCGGTCAAGCCATTCTCTGACCTCACGAGCGAAATGGGCTGGACAACCATCTTGCTGAAAATACATATTTTGTCGAAAATTTAATGGTAGATTTTCGAGTTCATCATTGAAAAATGTATCCAGCATTTCTAAATATGATAATCTATTGCACGTGTTATCAACAGTAATATACCGATAGAGGAGGCGTCTTATCGGTAATACCGATGTTTTTAACAAGAAATCGATTTTCTGACAAATTTTTACGAAATGTAATTTTTACTTATAATCTGATATGATCCCGAGAGCTTTAGCTCGAGGGTCTTATCTTTGATTATAAGTAAAAATTACATTCCCACTTGGCAAGAAAACGTGAATTTCATGTATAATTTTACGTCAGACTGAAAAACGTTAGAATACGAATAAACGTGTTTTCAATGTGTAAAACACGCTTAATGTTACGGTGTTCTGACGTTGGTAAAAATAACGTTACTAATTTTAACGTTTTTATAACGTATTATATTATGATACAATTCTGCGTTTTTGTAACATATTTTTAACTTATAAACTAAATTTTTCCTCAGGAAAGTAGCGTATTATTTCATACTTTATTATTTGGATACTTATAAATAAACAACAAAACATTCAAGTTATGAACTTTTATTTTTTCAGGTTGCCTTAGGTTACCGTATACAATTTACAAATTTTAACTTATTTTAATTTAAAATCTAGTAGCTATATAGTATAAGTTTTCATTTTTTTTGTTTCTTCAAACGGTTCGCGGCATATCTGAAGTGGTCCATTATTATTTTTTCCATCGAGTACTCATTAGTTTCTCCAAACTGAACTTGCGCTATTTCTAAATTAAAAACGAAACATTTTTTAAATATTGTTCCAACAACCTAATTACACGAGATATTACATTACATAAGAAACATTTTCAAGGGTCTACAATAGTAAAGAACTACAATAATCATTTTTTGTAGAGGTTATAACGTGTAGAATCTAGAGAATAACTATTCCTAATTAATTAAAGGAAAAAATAGAGTGGCGTATCTTGTTCTATATTTGGAATTAACTTCAAAAGGCTGGTATTTTTGTTACATTAAAGGGATTCTTTTAGCATTTTTTTTGTAATGACAATAAAATTCACGAGACGCCATTTTGCCCTTCAAGCGTTTGTGGTAAAGAACAAAAGAACTCGTGAAATATATAAAGAATAAACAACAGTTATTTCATAAAGACTAAACCATAAAATTAAGAACAACTTACGCTTAAAATAAACGAAAACTCACAAAACTTAAAAGAGATTCGATGCTATCCAAAATTTTCACCAACTGCTCCTTGCCTTCCACTATACACTCACAACACAACGAAACAACGTCAAACGTCTATGACAGACGCGACAATCGCCGATCGCTGGGCTTTAGGCGCGAAATTTAAAAATGTTAAGATAAAGTGAAAAATAGGTTACTTATTTCGACGTTATAAAACATAACGCAAATTGAATGTTTTATAAGTAACGTTACTTTTATTTACATAAAATTAATGTAAAAATGTAACACAAATTACAACGTGAACAAAAATTACATTAAAATAACAGTATTAAAAAAAAATCACGTTTTTAAAACGAAGTTTTTGGTAAAGGGAAATAACATTACCATTTTCACGTAAAAATAACGTTTTTTCTCAAAATATGTCAAGTGGGTTGAGTGAAAATTTTCTTGGAAAATCGAGTTTCGAGTGAAAAACGAAGGTATGAAGATAAGAAACCGCCTCTAGAGGTGTATTTTATTGGATAATTTACTGAACATAAAAATGAAGGCCGTCTGATAAAGGTAAATATACAAGTTAGAGGTGTTACTAATTTTTTATTTAAGTAAAAAAGCTACAAGCGTCTTTTCGAAAGCGTCTTTTCGAGCTAGCGGTAGTCTTATCGGGTAAGACGACCGTTACCAAGGTGGTTGCTATGAAAATGAGCGTTTTGATTGGTTCAATAAAAGTGAGGTGAATTATCAAAAAAATATGGCCCTATGATGCCATGGATGCATATCGCGCACGACACGTTCACTTTTGCGAAATATTGTCTTATCGTCATAATTCTCAATTCGGGATTTTCTGGGTTGCAACGGTCCCATTGGTAGAAAATGTACTTTCATCAGAAAGCATGATACATTTATAAAAATCAACATTTCCATTTAAAATTTTGTCTCCTATCCACAAGCAAAAATCAAGTCGTTTCGCGTCATCTCCCTCTTCCAATCTTTGATTAAAGTGCGGTTTATACGGATACAATTTATTTGCTTTAAGGATCTTCTGAATTTGACTTTTTTTCACAACTTCCAACTGAGTAACACGATTTCTAAGGGACGTCATAGGATTTTCTTCAACAGAGTAAAGAACTAAGACTATAGCATAGCAGCATCATATCATGGTCGTATTTCTTCTTTTTTTTTGAAATCCAATACCGAACCAGTTCTCTGGAACTTTTTTATTAACTTGCAGATTGTCATCCTAGTTATTGGGATTCCTACAAATTTCTCGGTAAATTGTTCCATGACGTAGCGGTATGAAACTTGACCATCCCCATAACATTGTATTATAAAAACTCTTTGTTCAGTTCTAGATAGCATTTCTACTTAAATAATAACTTCATTAAATAAAGACATTGTCAACAAGTACCTATCACCTTAACTGTCATTATTATTTTAACTAGGTTCACCAGTCAGAGGTGTGCCAGCGAATACTTTTTGGGAAATAATTTTTACATAGGTAAACCTTTTAATGAATTGTTCTACTTCGGTTTGTTGTGTAGAAAACACATTCATTAAGAGTGGATTTTTTTCGTATCTTTCAAAATAAAGTATGTTTAGGTACTCTTAAGCAAAATAACATTTTTGCAGTTTTTACCCACCCTGTATAAAAAAATTAAAGTTTCTTATGATGAATCGTATTTTCTAGACAAGCAAAAACGTTTATTAGGAGTGACTTTTTTTCGTATCTTTCAAAATAAAGTATGTTTAGTCTTAAGCAAAATAACATTTTTGCAGTTTTTACCCACCCTGTATAAAAAAATTGAAGTTTCTTATGGTGAATCGTATTTTCTAGACAAGCAAAAACGTTTATTAAGAGTGACTTTTTTTCGTATATTTCAATGTTTAGTCCATTTGTCCTCTTGTAAACCCCGTCCGTGGACATACTGTATAACCACTTAATTGCTGCATTAATCAAAACTACAATAAACTCATTAAGGTTTATAGAGGATTTTAAATCTTTTAAGTTTTGTGGTAGACATCTATAAATCTTTGGGTTTTATGGGAGTTCTAAAATATGGTTTTTAAGTACCTACTCCTTACGATCAAGCAATAAAACGAATGACTCTTAAGTAGTCTTACCCTTAATATATGTTATCATAAATACTATATTTACTTTGGACGATAATGGGTAAAGGCTCCTTGAAACCTAATAGTTATTTTGGTAGCTTTAGTAAGCTAAGTTAAAACCTTTTGGTTTTTACAAAGCACCTATAAATCCTTTGTTTCTCCCACTTACGCCTTTAAACTTTAAGAGAGGGGGCATAGTAAACGCCGTTTTGTGATTGCTAATTCTAGATAGTGTCAGTAGGTATTTAATATCATAACAAAACTGTTTAAAATCTACTTACTTCTATTTTTTTTTCACTTTTGCTTGCTTACAGTGCTTACACACACGAAATCACGAAATAAAAGTACCGGGTGTTCCACCTAGAGAAATTAGGGATATCAATAATTAATATGGAAAAATAGGCCATTTTTTGAAACATTAATTAATCAATTAAATCTCTGGTTTAACAAAATATATCACGTTGGGGTTTTCAGTTCCCTATAGTAACTTTCCCTCCTCTACAAGCTGATGGGGTTAGTTTTTTAATCCGACGTTTCGGATTCGAGCGACCATCATCAACTTTTTTATTTTAAATACGGACCTGGATTTTTTATTCCACTATTTAATAGCCTTTAAAAGCCTAAAATAAAATATGATGAAAAAGTCATATCATAACTTTTGATTTTTTTTGAGAAAATCCTTATTCATTGAGGAATTACGGAAAAACGCCATCTAGTGGCGCATCAGAATCAATATGGTATAGTTAATAGATCTACGTGTAGAGAAAAATTAAGGCTTTTTTTCAAGACCAAGTTAAATAAAATCGGTTTATCCAAAGCAGAGATATCAGCGTTTGAAAGAAAAAAAGTTTGACCTTCTTCCACCACTTTATTATTGAAAATAGAAAAAAACGATTCCTACATAAAGTTGCATAATTTTATGAAAAATACAATGCTTATATTTTTAACATATTTTTATTAAGAAAAATCAAGAGAAAATCGGCATTTCTAGTTTGAAAGTTCTCTTACGCCCCCCTAGCGGCCATTTTTCGAACTTGAAAATAATTTCCAGCAATTTCTCTTGGCCGCTTTTGTCGATATATATTTTTTCCCAAAGTCCTAGTGTAATTACTTTCTGAGATATAGCCGATTACCTCCTTAGGTGGAACACCCGGTACATTTGTATTAGAGGTTGTCAGAGACAAATCTTAAGTGTTTTAAAGTAGAGTAGTAAGGCTGGGTAAAGTCTAACAGGTTTTAAAATTGTAATAAAGCGGAGCAATTGGAATTTAACAAAACCTTTTGCTTTATAAAAATATTTCACAAACCCACAAACTCTTAATAGGGCATTCTATTAAATAAAACGGTTTTATTAATTTTCCAGCCATGTTTTTTTCCGTTAACTACGGCAGACATGTTTAAACAAAGTTGGGGCAACCTACCTGTTTACATTTAGCCTGCAATTATCAAAAATATGTTAATATGTTATATAAACCCCTAAATAGCTCAAAATTATACTGATTAAGCTAAAACTAGGGTTAGAATTTTTTTTCATTAATTGTAAATAATAATTAATAAGCTAATAAATGAAAGGCGCGTAATTTTTTTAAAAGTTTTTTTATATACTTTATCAATAAAGTGGTCGGGGTTGACAATTTTTTATTACTAGGTTGTTTATTAATATCAAATTATAAAATGTTAGCACATGCAGATATTTCAATCGAGGCAGACATATTTAACTATACTTGATGACATTTGTTGATATTGACAATTTAAGTGCAACAAGTCTTTGACGAAGAATTATTAAAGACACAATAATAATAAAATTATTTATGATGGTTTCAAATCACGCATAAAATTTGATTGCAAGTACTAACGGTTTTAAGAAGGCTTTATAAAATGTTTTGTGGTAGACTTAAAAACATCTTGCAGATTTTAAGAAAGATATTTATAACCTTTACAAAAGGTCCTTTTTGGTTTTATGCCGGGTTTATTGGAGCTTTGAAGAGGTTATATCTAGTATAAACAGTTTTACGATCAGTTTTATTATATAGACTTAATAACCTCTTCCAGATTGTGATAAAACTTGAAATGTTACTTGGGTAAGTACATAGGTATTCAATTCAATTCAAAATCTCTATTAGGGCGGGGCTCAGGCACAGGCTGCTTAAGCCCAACCTAAAACATTTTAAAAAACCAAAGTTAAACGAAAAACATGACTGTTATTGAAAATGACAAAATAATAGAAATTATTTAGATTAACTATTAGTTTTGAAATAATATTGTGATATTAAAAATAAATAAAATCTGCCTAAAAGTCATTCAGTAAATCAGTAACTCCTACAGTAACGCGAGTGGTTGAAACTATACATATTTGTAGTATTCCTTAAATGCATTTTCATTATTAATTTATTAGTTGATGTTATAAATATTTTGGCAAAGGAATTAAATAAAAAACTAGAATGATAGGAAAAAGAATAATCTCTTAGTTGGAAGGTGGTGGTATATGAAGTGAAACCTGCAGCCTTCTCGGTCTAACAAATACATCATCGGCAAGAAATAGTTTTTCGTAAAGATAGGTTGGTGTACGGGAATTGATAATTCTTTGTAAACAAACAGAGAAAATAAAAATCACGCCTTTTTTCCAATTTGAACCAACCAAATTGCAAATATGATGGGGTTACATGATCTCTTCGTCGGACACACGCAGCAAACCTCATACACGCGGTACCTGATAATCCCGATGACACTCTCACGAACTGTCATCTACCATCCAGATAATGCCGGAAAAATGAATGAGCGCGATCTTCAAGGCCAAAATACTGTAGTTTTGCAAGTAATAGCTTGTGATCTACACTGTCGAATGCCTTCCAGAAGTCCAGCAGTATCAATATGTACAGTAGCCAGCCCATCATCCAAACCCCTAATAATGATATCATTAATATGCAACAAAGCGCTTGTAGTGCTTTATCCACATCCAGGTAAGAAATCCATGCAACAAACCACAAGTTTTTACATATAACAATAATTGCTGATGGCGACAGACCTCTCCAGTAGCTTACTTTAAAGTGGCCAAAGACGGATTGCATGAGCTCAGATCGTCCACTGTGGATGGATTACTCATCACTTTAATAAGAAATAAGCAATATTTGATATAAAATATAGAGTGTCCTATTTAAAAAAGTAAAGTTGATATTAAAAATTGTACTTCTGAGGCACCCTGTATACTTAAATGTACTCCCAGTAAAAAAAGTTTTTAAACCAAAAACTATTTCTCTTGAAACTTTTCTTGTATCATGACCCGGGAAGAAGATATTTCGCGTATAAATAGAGTTGAGACACCCTATTATATAGGGTGCGCCAAACTCGATGGCCTATTAGAAGTATCTAGACAACGAAAAAAGTTAGGAATTTGAAATTTGGGTTATGTCCATAGGAGGCCCATGATCTCCAATTTAAAAATATTTTTAGCACTGGGACGTTGCCAGATCTACTCTTATCAGATACCAACTTGGTTTTTATAAATGGAGTGCCTTGTATGTTATATCATTTTTAGATTCCCCTGAACATTCCGAAACTTTTTTGTATAACCTATGATATAAGTATCTATCTTAAGTCGTTTAGGAAATAAAAATTATTTTTTAAGAAATTTAGCAACAAACATCCCTTAACAAAAATATAGGATTTTTCGCAACCGACATAGATGGAGATCTGAGTTTCTGGCTGATATTTTTATATGGGTTGCTGTGTTATAGTATGTCATGCGAATTGAATTATTGCAGTCTACAAAATCTTATGCATTTGGAAGAACATAAAAATGTCAGTTATGCTGGAATTTAAAATGGAACACCCTGTATTTTAGAGTGGTATCCATAATATCAACTAATTCTCTATTTAAAAGTATTATATGATGTCATATCTATTTTCAGCCGTTTTGGACTTAAAAGCTAACAACTAAAATAATGCAAGTAATGTAAAGATAATTTATTTTCTTATTACTACGAGTAGGCCATGACTTCAACCAGTCAATAAACACTTGCGAAAATGACGCAGTTAACAGATCCTTAATATTCAAAAACAAAACACAAAAATAAGAATAACAAAAAATATCAATAACTAAATTGTTTAAAACGCCATACGCTAACTCTCAAACATTGGTGGATTTCCGTCAGAACATGGTCTGTTGTTGCCGCTTGTATTTCACATGCCTGCAAAGACAGGAATGCCTCCCATACCCGATATTGAAGCTCTTCTTTGGTGTGAATTGGTATATGGTAAACAAGTTGTTTTATCCTGCCCCAAAGATAAAAATCAAGTGGGGTAAAGTCTGGCGAGCTCGAGGGCCAATTCCATGGACCCATTCGATGAATCCAGCGGTCTTCAAACATCTGGGTAAGTTTATTTGTCACTTCATTAGAACAGTGAGCTGGTGCACCATCTAATTAATACCAACAATCTCGCAGCATTCCAAGATTTAATTCGTCGAGGAAGTCAGATACTGTGGTTCGAAATATTACCAAATATTTTTCAGAATTTAAATTCTCTTCGTAAATGTAATATTTTATTTTGTCGTTCATCATTAAACAAAAGACATTGAAGCCAAATTTGTATTGAACCCCTGCCTCTCTAACAAAGTGCGGATTTTCTGCGGCCCAGTAATGTGAATTTCTTCTATGCCTTCCCTGGTAAATTTGCTTTCATCGGTCCAAATAATTTTTCTTAAATAATTTGGATCTTCTGTGTACGAATTAAGACCATTTCACAGAATTCAACTCGTTTTGGGGGATCATTAGGCTCGATAGCTTGAAGTGTCACAAACTTATAATTATGCATTTGATGTGTATGCAGAATTCTTTCTATCGATTTTTAACATATTCCTAAGTCTTTTTCAGCAGAATAAATTGACGGTAAACTCAGCCATAAAGAAAAGTATTGATTTAAAATTCAGTACACTTAAATTAAAAAATATCTCGGGAGGATACTGGACACTTGATTTCACTTGGAAGAAAATAAATGTGATTGCAATGGAATCACGCAAAGCCCACTCATTTATTTAAACAACAAAATGATGAGACTGTAACGTGAACAATAAAATTATTTTTTACTCGAAAACTGTTAAAGGTATGGTTTCGCTGGAGCAGTCAGCGGCCGCGGCTGGTGTTCGCGATTGGTAGCTCGGTACTGGTTTAATGCGATTTGTATGTACACGGTTCCACTGCCGCAGCTCGGCGATGCAGCGTTCGCCGTCGATTGCAGCGGCTGCGTTCGGACTGCTACAGAGACCAGTCCAGCCGCGATCGCCCAGCAGAATGCCACCGTTTTCGGCAGTTGATGACGAGTGTTTGATAGAGGAGGTGCAAAAGTACCCCCCTTTATACAACTATGAAAACGAAAATTACAAAAATGTTGTAATGAAAGAAAATGCATGGAAAAAAGTGGCAGCAAGTGTAGGAAAGAACGGTAAAGTGTACAAAACCATTTTGTTTATTTTTCAGCATATACATTACAAAGCTCATAATTTTACCATATTCAAATCCAAGATGCATACGAAGGAAACATTGGTCAGTAGGTAATGACAACCATAACTCTACTTCGATTGGTCAATCGGCAATAAAACTAAAAGGCCCTGGGCGACAGGGTTGTATTCAGTTTACCGGTTGCATTATTGCATTGTATCGTTTGGTGTTATTGTTTGTTATCGATATCTTGATATAAATATTTGTGTTTTTGCCCGTTGAATTTGAATGTATACATTCAGGGTGTTTCAGAAGTACGGTACGTAACTTAGGGTGGTGACTCCTTATGATATTCAAAGAGGGAAAGTTCATTTGAACATGTGTCCGGAGTTGCCCCGGTTTTGATGTACAGGGTCTTAAAGTTTAAAAAAAAAAATCGGTTGTTTATTTTTTTTTAATTACCCTTTTCCGGATTTTATTGAAATTTGGTACCGTCATTCATAATGATAAGGGGCTTAATTAGCCCTAACTAGATTAAATTTATTAAGTCCAGTGGCGTCCCGGGGAACACTTCAACGTATATTATTGACAAAAAAAATGTACGCCACTGACTTTTTTCTAATTTTGATATTTTTTTCGGATTTACCAACTAATGATACAATTTTAAAATGTTTTGATTCTTTGACGTCTTAATAAAATTGATTTGTTTACTTGGTATGCTGCAGCTTTGATTTAAATATGGTATAGTATAAATTTAAGTGTTAATATGACGTCTGTCGAAATGGAGGAATTTATATACTTTCACAATCCCTTTTTTGATGCAATGCTGCTCTACTTATCTTTAGAGACATGTACGTTTTGCCAAGGCACAGCTCCTTCTTGGTTTTCAAGTTTCACAGCTATATGCGTGTAAAATGTTCTAAATACCTGACACAACAGCCCAAAACTATTTTCAGTGACTCTTCGTGCCCGGCTCAGTCTATAATTGTAGATGGCTTTTGCTATATCAGAACTTGCCAATGTTTTATTTAAGGGTTTCATAATGTGCGGGTGTAATCTAAACGCCTCATCTCCGACGATCACGTATGGCATTTTCTTGACAGAATTAGGCAAAAACTCGCTCAATGGAAAGAAATCTTCCTCCAAGCCCATTATTTTTTTTCCAAAAGCAGATTTGTTAAATATTGAACTGTCACCCTCCTTTCCATAAGACCCAATGACCAAAGCAATAAATTTGTAATTTGCATCCACTAGGGCAAGCATAACAATAGAGAAAAAAAGCTTTATAATTGAAATATAAAGATCCAGATTTAGCTACAGCGAAGATTCTGACATGCTTCCCGTCAATAGTTGAAACACAATTTGGGAAATTCCACTTTTCCCAGAACTGAGCAGCATTTCTTTTCAAGCTTTTCTTTGTAACTGGAGATATGCAAATTGGCACCATATTTTTACAGATCGCTGATAATGTTTCTTTGACAATAACGCTGATATAACTGTGTGATATCCTGAAAGCGAAAGCCAGAGATCGATAACTCTCCCCTGTTGCCAGATACCTGAAAAAAAAACATGCTTTTGACGCTATGGCATTCGAAAATTAATTATATTTACCCCCAGAATGGTACATTAGTACCTATATCAAAAACCTTAAAAAATATTTTTAAGTTAATTGTACCTCAAGTAAATATATTATTTGTAACAAACAAATTATAAAGTAAGAAATAGAGTCATCCTAAAAGTTAATATTTCTTATTAAAACACAATAATATGTTCTTACTTTCTTTGAAAAAAAAGGACTTAATGTTATTTAATTATTATTAAATCTATCAGATTTTTCTTTCTATTTTCAGTTGATGAATGCAAGAAACGGTGGAAGGGAATCAAGGACACCTACTTTCGAAATAAAAAGAAAATGAGGTTGAGTACTGACTCATGGACTGGACAAACCATCGAAGTGGATAAAGTAAAACATGAACTCAATTCCACGAATACGATAGACGAACCACTAGGCATTGATGAGGCCGAAAAAGGTGCCTACGTAGCCACAGAGGGTTTGGAAGAACCTGTTATAGAGGAGCTCCATACTAGCCCATTGTCTCAAAACGATAAAGAAGATCAACATGGTACTAAGAAAAAGTATTAAGGTGACGACAGTCTTACATCCTTTAGCCGATGCTCCACACCATATCAAAATCCGAAAAAATCTCGGAAACAAAACACCAAAGATGCTTCCTTTAGTAGATTCGAGGAGAGAGCTCAAAAGCGGTTGCAACTTGTCGAAGCCCTGCAAACTAAAAAAACAGAAGAGACAGAGGACGATGTTGATTTAATCATGAGGCATTAGCCTCACAGTTAAAAAGCTTCCACCATCATTGGTCAATGAAGCCAAAATGGGTACTTATTTTGACTCTTGTTTCAAGTCTACAGGTCAAAGCAATGTCTTATTCCCCACATCCGGCATCAGCTACACCTTTAATAAATACCAACTACCACTCTGAAAGTACAACTCAAAGTTTCAATCGCACATCCTCCAACCAAAGTTGTCAATACCCACCAGTTAACTTAATTGATAACAATGCTTAAGTTTCACAGCTTAGTCATCCAGTTTCCATACCCTCTCCGATTCAGCTAAATTATTCTTTATACCCGCATATTCCTGGTAATCTTTCTAATAATAATACTGTATATAATTCACATGCTCATTCTGTATATCTCCTGTTTCAAACAGCGATCAAGAAAATATTCAGACTTGTAATCTGTCTCCTGGTAATCACTCTTCTGTACCACGCCAATCCAGTAATATTATAAATCGTGCAGATATATCGCAGCCCGCTTCCCCAGTTCCCGCTGGCCCATCGAATCAAACACATTTCTCTTACCTCTCCCATTTGTCTCCTAAATATCAATCTCCCAAACCTATACATGCCATACCTACTACATTTGCAACTGACCCATATATTTCACGTAACTTGGCTTATAGAAATTGTCAGGGTATCGAAATTTCACCACCCTATGACAATGAATAGACCGAAACCTACAGATCTAAACGTTAAAGTGCCTATACTTATAAAAACGTTAATGTTAAATGTTTTATAAAATTAAAACGTTTCGTGATGTAATATTGTAGATTATTTTTACCTTAAAGTTAAACCCAACTTCTGCTCTGCTGTAATTGGATACTGCACATAATTTGTTCCAGGCTTTGTTAAGTCAACTTGTACATAGCCAGAACAAAAGCAAATTGTTCATGATTTAAACGAAAAAATCTCTATAGGTAATAAGTACACTAAAATACCCTTCCTTCGTCCGTGCTTTAAACATGTTATGTATATCGCCCCATTTTTTCATCATAATTTGGGCTAATATCTCCTCTTCGTCTTCTTCCTGCAACAACAGCATGCAACTAAGGTTATCGGCGTTCATTTTAAACCATACATAAGCGCTTTCACTACGAAATACGAATATGAACTGAAGCGCGCTGCTCTAGCCGCGCCAGCCAAACTACCCTGTGGCGACGGCCGATTGCTACGCTCGATCGCAAACGCCAGCCGCAGCCGCTGACTGCTCCAGCGAAACCATACCTTTAAGTGACCCACACACCATGAGACCTGACTCGAATCATGCCGCGAGGCGAAGACTCGCACACTCGCACGAAACGGTATCACGTCTCAAGAGACCCTACACTTTGAAACAGTATCAGTATCAAGCATACGCGAGTTTGTGGAGGTTGGATAATAAAATGTCATTCCACAATCTTTCGAAGGAAAAAAAATTGCAGTTGGTGTCGCCGTAGGTTTAGTAGTTTTTGAAGATAAACAGAAAAAAAGAAAATGGTCAAAAAATTGGTTTCTTGAAAGAAAAAAGTTCTCTCACATACCACTCTTAAAAGAATTGCAGCAAAATGAACCCAAAGATTATTTGAACTATTTGCGTATGACCGAAGAAAATTTTCATTTCATTTTAAATTTGATCAAACCATATATTGAAAAGAAAAATACTGTGTTAAGGGAGGCTGTATCAGCAGAAGAGCGATTAGTAGTCACACTTAGATACTTAACTACTGGCCGAACGTATGAAGATTTAAAATTTTCCTGTGCAATTTCTCCACAATTATTGGGTGAAATTATTCCTGAAATATACAATGGTTTAAAGAACACTTATTTAAAGGTACGCTTTAATTTAGGATAGCTTTATTTTTAAAAAATATTTGGTATTAACAACAAAAAATATATAAAACTAAACTTAGCTTAAGATCTATTCAATACAGAGAATAAGGAATAATCTAGGCACATACGAGTAGACATATTTTAACCTTCAAAATTTGCATAATAACTCGTACATTCAGAACGATTTTTTAAGTTTGCTGTAGGTTGTAATGGAACAAGTACGTTGGAATAAGTATTAGTAGGTGCAACGTTAGGGTTGGACTGAGTGATATTAGTAGGTGTCACGTTAGTGTAGGGGTAAATGGTAGTAGTAGGGGTCATATTAGGATAGGAGTGGACTGCGTACTTTTCATGTAATTTGCCCAATTTACCGTAGTACATAACATCATTTATTAGTTTTTCCGCAATTACTCTTTGTTGATCACTCATCTGTTTTAGATCGGAAGCAAATTTTTTGCCTGCTATATCGCAAGCATTTTCGGGTTCTGCAAACGTGGGTGTAGTATCAGATAAAGCCTTATGAGCCAATTCAACCAGTTCCTTTTTTCTCTCCTCAAATCCTTTTTTTCGTTTCATTATCTTTCTGCTCACTGATGGAGTTGAAGATATCGAGGAACTTGGTCTAGAGTACGCAGAAGGAGACAAAACGCTGTTTTGAGTAACCTCTCTCCATCAGAATTCTCTTGAACCTAAAATAAACATTTCTTTGTTACAGTTTCCATCCTCCGAAGAAGAGTGGCGCATAATTGCAAAGGAGTTCGACTCTTTGTGGCAATTTTACAATTATTGTGTTGGCGCTATCGATGGCAAACACATACAAATAATAAAACCTGCAAACACTGGTTCATATTACTACAATTACAAGGGAACCTTTAGTGTTGTTCTAATGGCAATTGTAAATGCAAATTATGAATTTATAATGGTACATTGTGGGACCAATGGTAGGGTATCAGACGGTGGAGTATTAAATCAAACCGCGTTTCATAAAAAGCTAATAAACAATAAATTACAGCTACCTGATCCTACATAACCCAATGGAACCAATTTATTGTTGCCATATACATTTGTCGGTGATCAAGCTTTTCCTTTAGCAGAAAATTTAATAAAACCTTATCCAGATAAAAATTTGACGAGAAGAAAAAATTTTCAACTACCGACTAAGCAGAGCACGCAGAGTATCGGAAAATGCATTTGGCATTATGGCGACACGTTTTCGAATTTTTCATTCCATAATCACCATAAATGTAAAGCAAAGCATGTGAATGCTTTAGTAATAGGTAGTTGTGCATTACACAACTTTTTAAGACAAAATGCTCCAAACCGATATACCGGGTGTTGCATCGTCGAGCGGGACATAGGAAATCCCATGTAATTTTAAATGGGGTCAATTATTGGTTTCCCTAATTATTTTAGAGAAAAATTCTATTTAGATTTATTAAAGAGCACTAAAACCCACATCCAAAAGAATAACTTTAGATATTTTTGATGAGCCCGTTTACGGGTTATCGCCGATTTCTTTTTAACTATTTCTCCTTTTTATGGCCCCGTATTTGCGGGCACCAGTCAAGGTAAAAGATGACTGTCAAATAAAGTTGTCATTTTGAGGAATAATTGAACATCTTCTTAAATCCTAAAGTTCTAACAATTTAATAGTACCTACCTATTAATTAGTAAATTATTGAAACATGTAAAATGTCATAATTAACCTTGTAATTGGATACTTTATTTTAGTTTTATTCAGATTAATTTGTACTCATAAATACACCTTTAATATTTTCGATGTACGAGTTTTTATAACAATAAAGCACACATTTCAAAATGACAACTTTATTTGACAGTCATCTTTTACCTTGACTGGTGCCCGCAAATACGGGGCCATAAAAAGGAGAAATAGTTAAAAAGAAATCGGCGATAACCCGTAAACGGGCTCATCAAAAATATCTAAAGTTATTCTTTTGAATGTGGGTTTTAGTGCTCTTTAATAAACCTAAATAGAATTTTGCTCTAAAATAATTAGGGAAGCCAATAATTGACCCCATTTAAAATTACATGGGATTTCCTATGTCCCGCTCGACGATGCAACACCCGGTATACCCCCCTTGTATGCAGACAGTGAAAACACAAGTTCGGAAGGTATAATACCTGGCCAGTGGAGAGCTGTAGGAGAACTTATACCCCTACAACGAACAGCTCGTGCTACAAATATTTCTACTCGACAAATACGCGATAATTTTAAGAACTATTTTAATAATTCAGGTGCAACCGATTTTCAGGAAAGGATGGTATTTTAACAGTAATAACTTTTTATATTTATATATTAAAATTGCAATAATAAAATAAATTACTTACGCTTACTGGAGTGTCTTGATTGTCATCTTCACTACTAATATTTTCAATACCTTTTCTTGGGATATCAGTGTTGGAAATAAGACTTAATAACTCAAAATACCAAAGGTTAGGTACATAAACATCATCAGCTTGTGAACCCGTCGACTTAGAATTTTTAACTTTTTTCAGCTCCCGTCTAAAAGCGCAGCGCATATTATGTATTTTTTTAGAGACAAAATCCCTATTGGCCACAGGATTTATTTCTTTACATTTGTTTACAAGTATGTCCATCGCGGCATTTTTAAGGTTTCTGCCCATGTATGCTTCTTCTTTAACATTCCACAAACATGGGTAATTCCTGTACCTACTCTTCAATAAATTATTCCCAAAATATTTTTTCCGTATTCATCTTCTTGAACAATTGTTTAGATACTAAGTAAAAATATTTTATAACAACGAAAACCGACTAGGAATCTCAAGAGACCTAGCGACTAGCACACACACGTCGAGACCGGTCGCGTTTCGTCTCGCGGCAAGTATCAGTCTCCCGCCCGTGACGGACTCATTGAGACGGTCTCGCACAGTGGCGTAACTACCATAAGACAAGTGAGCGCAATGCGTTGGGGCCCCCAAGTTCTTGTCTAATTTCCGTCCAAAGTGAAGCTGCGAACAAATTAGACCTTAAAGGTTTAATTAATGAGTTTGCAATATATAGAGCGAGAAAAAAATTATTTTGGGGTTTAATAAATTTAGGTTGAGTCTTGTTTTAAACTCTGGAGATTTTATTACAATTTGACTTTGTTAATAACTAATTATTGGAGTTGGTTTAAATTTAAAGTTATTTTAAAGTTTTATTTTTCTTTGATGAAAAGAAATATCTTCTTAAGTTATATGTAAAGCAAATAAGAAAAAAGCTCGCTGTTATATTTTTATTTAGTATTTGTGATTTGTGACCAAAAGGGGGGGGGGGGACTTCTTATATATTTTGCGTTGGGGCCTAAAAATTCTAGTTACGCCACTGGTCTCGCACGATACAAAAACAGACTGTGAGATTTGGTATCAGAGACGGTGGCCTCGCGGCATGCCTCGAGGCAGATCTCATGGTGTGTGGGCCACTTTAGAGATACAAGAAAAATACAAGAAAGTTAATTTGCTTGAAATTGATTTATAAATAAAATAAAATAAGAATTTTCCGTGTTTAACATGCTCGAATTATTTATTTTGGCTAAATTCTAGTAGTCGTTAAAAGTATAATTTATCAATAAATTGAAAACCGATTTTTCGCATTTCTTTAACACAAGGTACAATACACTTTATTCAGGTTAGTTACCTTCTCTAGTTTTACATGCATAAAGTGTGTCTTAAATATTTTACAAATCTACCAAGAAGAAAGTTCAACAAACGTTTCTACTGATTCACAACATATTAACTTCCCCGGAATTCTTATGCCGAAGAAGGTGTTTGTTTAAATTACTTTTAAACTTAGTTTGATGGGCACATTCAGTGCATTTAAACATATTGACTTCCCCTGGATCCTTATGCCGAAGAAGGTGAGTGTTCAAATAAGATTTATACTTAGTTTGAAAGGCACATTGAGTGCATTTAAACATGTCGACTTCCCCTGGATCCTTATGCCGAAGAAGATGTATGTTTAAATCAGATTTATACTTCGTTTGATAGGCACATTGACTGCATTTAAACATATTGACTTCCCCTGGATCCTTGTGCCGAAGAAGGTGTTTGTTCAGATAATATCTAAACTTAGTTTGAAAGGCACATTGAGGGCATTCGAATATATTGACTTCCCCTGGCTCTTTATGTAGAACAAAGTGACGGTTTAAACTACTTTTTAACCTAGTTTGATAGGCACATTGACTGCATTTTAACATACTGACTTCCCCTGGATTCTTATGCCGGAAAAGATGTCTGTTTAAATCACTTTTAAACTCAGTTTGATAGGCACATTCAGTGCATTTAAACATATTGACTTCCCCTGGATCCTTATGTCGGCGAAGATGTTTATTTAAATCACTTTTAAACTTAGTTTGATAGGCACATTTAGTGCATTTAAACATATTGACTTCCCCTGGATCCTTATGCCGAAGAAGGTGAGTTTTCAAATAAGATTTATACTTAGTTTGAAAGGCACATTGACCGCATTTAAACATATTGACTTCCCCCGGATCCTTATGCCGGAGAAGATGTATGTTTAAATCAGATTTATGCTTAGTTTGATAGGCACATTTACTGCATTTAAACATATTGACTTGCCCTGGATCCTCATGCCGGCGAAGATGTTTGTTTAAATCACTTTTAAACTTAGTTTGATAGGCACATTCAGTGCATTTAAACATATTGACTTCCCCTGGATCCTTATGCCGAAGAAGGTGAGTGTTCAAATAAGATTTATATTTAGATTGATAGGTACATTGAGTGCATTTAAACATATTGACTTCTCCTGGATCCTTATGCCGGAGAACATGCCTGTTTAAGTACTTTTTTAACTTAGTTTGAAAGTCACACTGACCACATTTAAACAAACTAACTTTCGCTGGGTTCTTATGCTGGAGAAGGTGTTCACTGCAATTTTGATGTTCGACAATACTGTAATAGAGAAAAACATTATATTAATCGTACGCATTAATTTTTTAGTATTAACTTATGATTTATAGATTATTTCGGTTACACCAAACCTACATTTGCTTTTATTAAAACTAATATCATTGGCACGTGCTGTTTTCAAAACCCTTTAGTCTTCTATTATGGTCTACCTTAGTATTGCCATAAAATCGTCTAAGTAGAGTTATGTCCCTTCTGGCAATTTTTTTTTTACACGGGAAGTCTTTGAAAACAAAACCTTCCAAACGGAGAAGAAAGTCATCTAAAGCTATTTTCCAGAAGCCACTAGAAGCATATAGACTACTAAAATATTGTGATCCACTTAATTTTGCAGTTATTGCCTCTAACGTTGGTAAAATAAAATGCTCTTTTTTAATGGTAAAATTTAAGTGTGTGAAGTCTAAACATATCGTAAACTCTTTTCAGTTTTTTTAACAATTACAAGTGAATTAACCCAATTAGTGTGTTCATCTTTATTATCGTAGATTATTACTATTCTATACCGTTATTTTTGTTTTCACCGTGATAATAAATCATGAAATACTAATTTTAACTTTAATGTAGATGAATGCGCTGAATATTGTATTGTATACTGTGAAAATATAAAAATGTACATTTTAACTATTTATAGGTCACCAGCGGGCCCTATTGACACCTTCTTGGAAACGTTAGAGGGTATATTAACCCCACTTAATCTAAACAAACATATTTTGATAGCTGGAGACTTCAATGTTCACTTTAACACACCTGATGCTGCCACAGCTAAACTGTGTGACATGCTAGCAGGTTTTGGCCTTGAACGGACAATTTATGCACCCACCCGAGGGGTGTCTTGTCTCGATAATATCTTTTGCAGTAGCGGCATACAGGTACACAACACACTCGTGGTGGATGTTGGGGTTTCTGATCATAGGGGACAACTGGTTGGGTTCTCCGTGCCTGAGGAAGTGGATTTTTTACGGAATAAAAAGGTATGTAGGCCTATAACTCGGAGAGGGTTGTTCATGTTTCATGACAGGCTGTCTGAAATGTCTTGGGATTTCATTAATGACGGTTCTACTAGTGTGGATCAGAAATTTGATCTATTCATGCAAATACTTGAACATGCTTATCTGAATTCATTTCCAGAAAAAACATATGCAGTTAGGTCGAATCAGGGTAATAATATCAGTTGGTTTAATGAAGAGCTGAAGGTAATGAGGGATAGGCTGGGTTTCTTAAAAAATTTATCTGAACAGTATGGGGGTGTAGATAAAAAATACTATAATGACTATAAAGCTGTTTATAAAACCAAAATAAAGGATGCCAAGGTAAGTGCTAACGATAATCTCATTAGAAACTCTAACTATTCTGCAAAAACTATGTGGAATATTATAAACGAGCAAAGAGGAAGATCAAAGGAGAGCTCCAGCAAGACTGAATTAACGCCTGATGATTTCAATAACTTTTTTAGTAGCGTAGCTGAAAATGTAGTGAATCACATTCCACATGTGAACTGCAATCCAATAAAATTTTTAAACTCTTTACAAAAACCTTTGAATGAATTTCTGTTTTCTGAGGTTAGTTATAATGAGGTCCGTGATGTAATTAATAGTTTGAAAAATAAGAATAGTAGAGACGTATTTGGCTTAAATGTGAAACTGATAAAAAACGTAAAAAATATAATATTGATACCACTTACAAGACTCATAAATATTGCTTTTAGGAATGACACTTTCCCGGATGTCTTGAAGAAGGCCATTGTAGCACCAATATATAAAAAAGGCAATCATGACCTGCCTGAAAACTATAGACCTATATCTCTCCTCCCGGTCGTGTCCAAGATATTTGAGAAATGTATGGCATTGAGACTGGTGTCATTTTTTGAGGCGAACGATCTTTTCTCTGAACATCAATTTGGTTTCCGCAGGGGTAAAAGTACTTCAATGGCTATACTTGATCTTGTCTCACAAATTACTGAAGCCTTTCATGATAAAATGTACAGCGCAGTGCTGTTTTGTGATTTGAGCGAGGCATTCGACTGTGTCGATCACGACATTCTTCTAAAAAAACTTCATATCTACAATTTTGGCCATGACAGTATCGAACTGTTAAGATCATATCTCAGTAACCGCTCCCAAAAGGTGAGATGTGGTGGAGTGACGTCAGGGGAAAGGAATGTCAATATTGGTGTCCCGCAGGGATCAATTCTTGGCCCAATTTTGTTTCTGATATATATCAACGATTTACCGGCTAGCAATGCCTCTCAACTGTTCACCATTTTCGCTGACGACACGACCATCTCCCTCACTGATAGTACACTAGACGGCTCAAAGGCAAAATGCGATGTGGGCCAGGAGGATGCCGAGCTCTGGTTCTCTGCGAACAGACTGCTGCTGAATAAGGACAAGACTGTGAAGATGATATTCTCCATGCGTAATCTGCCCGAGGATGACATAACAGAGGCAGGGTTTCTGGGAGTCACATTGGACTCGAGGCTGCAGTGGGACCCCCACATTCGGGCGGTGGCTAGAAGGTTGACGAGGGGAATCTACGTTCTTCGACACTTGTCATCATGTGTATCTCTTCAAATTCTGAGGGTAGCCTACTTCGCTCTATTTCAGTCGCATGTATCTTATGCAATTTTGACATGGGGACATTCATCGGGGGTGCATAGATTGTTTGGCCTGCAGAGGAGAGCGGTGAGAGTCCTAGAAAAGCTTGGATACGGGGATGATTGCAGGAATGCCTTTATTTCTCTAAAAATTCTCACTGTGCCCAGCCTGTATATCTGGGAAGCATTAATCTACGCTAAAACTAGCAATTACCAAACTCATGAAAATATTCATGACCATGATACAAGAACTAAGGGCAATTTGGTACCCCTCTATAGACGTCTAAGAAGGTGTCAGGATGGTCCAGGTTATTGGGCCATTAAGTTTTTCAATAAACTACCTGAAAACTTGAGAGGACTACCTCTCAATTTATATAAAAAAAAAATAAAACAAATTTTATTGGACAAGGCTGTTTATTCATTCAGTGAATTTTTAAATTGTACATTTTAAAACAAATTATGTGTGTGACTGTATTTTGTATTTTGTAATATTTTAAAACTAGTGCATTTTGAATATTTTAAAATTAATGTAATTTGTCATTGTGCAGTATGTGTCTGTATTTAATGATAAGTTTTATAATGTTGTGTATTGACTATATTGACGTGTGTAAACCTTTGTGTATATGACATGAATAAATTTACTGAATAAATTTACTGAATTACTGAATGAAGTATGAAAGTGAAAAAAAAGTACCTAGTGCCCCAAAAAACCGCCAGGGAAAACATACATAGGAAAACAACAAGTAAATCGTTGTTCACGAAAAAGGATGTGAATAATATTCGTGGTATTGATAATTTTGACTTTCATAGCTTCATTTGTTTTGCATTCTAAATATTACAACAGCGGTCCATACTCAACTTTTACTTATGTTTTCACGTGCAAGGTCGCCCTTTAAGAGTAATTATATGCTAGCATACTGTTAAAATAAAGAGTTTATTTATTTATTTACTGCTACGCAGTGACGTGTGGCAATTAAAATGCATTGGCCACCAGGTTAAATGCGATAAAATGTGTGAAAAAAGTTAAATGTGTTAAGCAAAACTGCTAATTAAGCATAAAGACAAAATCTACACCTGAAAAATATATGTCTGGGAGTCTAGATCAAGTACCTAGTTATTGCTTTTCAACTTTAAGTTTTGTTTATGGTTGGATATTGACCCGACCGGGATCAATAAATTTAGAGTTAACAGTTTTATAGATTGTTTAGTCTAGGATAACGGACAAGGAACGCACTTGATATTATTAAGAAGGTAATAATATGTCAAGTTGGGTGGAACGGAGCCGGTAAGTGAAAATAAAAAAAGGCGAGGGGATTCACTGAAAGTATTGAACGAAGTACGACCGGCTCCGGATCGCCAGTTCTTTGTCTCTTTATTTCATTTTTTTGACAAAATACCGGTGTCAATTCGTCGGCGCATGTCTTACAAACGATGACTGGAATATCGTCAGGACCAGAAGCTTTTTTGGTGTCAAGACTCCTCAAGATTCGTTTAACATGGCGCTGCCGGAAAACAATCTCGGGCATTCTCGATTCTACAGGGGGAATGTTCGGTGGAGTTTTGCCCTGAAAATTAACCGTTGAATGTGAAGAGAATAGTTCGGTCAGTAAGTTTGCTCTTTCCTGTCCTTTGGTCGCAATGGTGCCATCAGAACGTGTTAGGGGTGGAATGGTTGACTTGGTAAAGTTATGACTAACGGCCTTAGCTACCGACCAAAATCATCTTGAGAAGCCGTTAGGACATTCAAGAAGTTTGTTTTTGATCCTCTGGTTGTGCTTCTTTGCTTTGGTTTATCGTTTGCTTGCATTTGTTTCGAGCGTAAACAAAGCTGGTACGATGTTCGGCGGTAGGGTTTCGACGCCATTGTCGGTAGAATTAATTTTGTGATTCAACAGCTTATTCGCAATTTTTGGTAAACCTAGGCTTACCGTTAGAAGGGCACTTTTTTGAGAAAGGGATGAAGGCATCCATGTCAGTAAGGATAACCTCCGATACCTATCTAGCACAGATGGATCAGAGGTAGAACAAACGTTCCGCCAAGGAAAGGTTCGAGATTTGGTCTTTTAGGTCATCCCACTACCTCGCCACAGAGACATTTCCTATAAGAACGCGTGTTAAATCCGCATAACAACGGGGCACTAACCTGCCACCACGAGCGCTGCAGTCGCCTAGCCCGCTCGCCTCGCCTACCTCAACACATTCTTGAAAAATATTCTGATTTAGAGTCTATATGCGTTAAAAAATCAAAAAAATACTACTACTATATTCTACTAAACTCGTTTTCGTTTACAGAGGGCGAGCCACTATTTTGTGGTACCCGATATAAAACTAGGGTGTCCAATTAAAAAACAAATTAAGTTGATATTAGAAAGAACTAACTAAATATTTAAACTCATCATGTACAGGGTCTTCCAACGAGGACTGAACAGGGGCTCATTTTTGAGCTTCCTTGTATTTAAAGAAAAATCCAAAATAGCCAATCGATGTACTTTTTCCTGCAGAATTCAAAAATGAAACCAAAAATTTATTTGAACCAGAAACAAAAGAGTTACGCTATGGGTAAGGTGTTTTTTAAATGGAACATAGCTTTTTTTATACGATTTTTGTCCGTTCTGATTAAAATATTTAATATTGTGACAGCTATTTTTATTAAATTTTAATGTTTTATCCAGTATAATTTAACTTTAACCTGTTTGAAACATACACTAGGTAATAAAGGTATAATCACCTTTGAATCCTTCGAAGTCAAAAAATTTGACAAATTTACTATAATACTGCCGAAATGAAATATTCATTAGATGAGAGATTGCAGATTGTTATCTTGTTCTACAAATGCCAAGAAAATGCAAGAAAAGCAAGGAGAAGATTTATTGCAAATTTTCACAGAAATATATCCGTCAATACTATTCTAAGGATGAAGAACCTATTTGAGGAAAATAAAACATTACATGACAGAAAAAGAAATCCAGAAAGGAATAGAAATCGAGACCGTGCCATTGTGAATTATTTTCGACTGAATCCAACCAAATCAATTTCGGACGCAGTTCGGGACGTTCAATACGGCGGCGGTGTAAGACGCAGAAGAGTTACCTAAGGAACTGTTCACAGGACTTTAAGAAATCATAAATTTAAGTCTTATCATATCCTTCCACTTTAACATCTAACACCGGCACAAAAAGAACTTCGCTTCCAATTTGTTTCCCAAATTGTGATTCGGAAAGAAAACGAAGACCCTAATTTATTCAGAAATATCTTATGGACTGACGAAGCCACATTCACAACATCGGGGGTTTTCAATAGACATAATAATCATCACTGGGCCGTTATATCAAAATTTAATTTGGCAACATGATGGGGCCCCTCCGCATGCCGTGCGTGAGGTTACTCAATATTTAAACGGACGCCATGAAGAATGGATTGGTAGAAATGGAACCTATGCTTGGCCACCCAATAGTCCCGATTTGTCAATATTAGACACATTTCTTTGGGGCCATTTAAAGAACGTGGTATACAAGCAGCGAAACCACGATATTGAAGAGATCATGCAGAAAATTGTGAATGAAATAAATCGCCTTAACCAGGAAAATCACAGTATAACAGCGCAAGTTTGGAAAGGCTACAAAGAGGTTATCGCACATGTTTCGAGAACAACGGAGGTCACATTAAACAATTAAATTATTAATGCTTTTTTTTTAAATTAGTATAGAGTTGGATTTCTTTTTCTGTCATGTAATGTTTTATTTTCCTCAAATAGGTTCTTTATCCTTAGTATTGACGGATATATTTCTGTGAAAATTTGCAATAAATCTTCTCCTTGCTTCTCTTGCATTTTCTTGGCATTTGTAGAACAAGATAACAATCTGCAATCTTTCATCTAATGAATATTTCATTTCGGCAATATTATAGTAAATTTGTCAAATTTTTTGACTTTGAAGGATTCAAAGGTGATTATAATACCTTTATTACCTAGTGTATGTTTCAAACAGGTTAAAGTTAAATTATACTGGATAAAACATTAAAATTTAATAAAAATAGCTGTCACAATATTAAATATTTTAATCAGAACGGACAAAAAAAAATCACTCGTTCCAAAAATCGTATAAAAAAAGCTATGTTCCATTTAAAAAACACCTTATCCATAGCGTAACTCTTTTGTTTCTGGTTCAAATAAATTTTTGGTTTCAGTTTTGAATTCTGCAGGAAAAAGTACATCGATTGGCTATTTTGGATTTTTCTTTAAATACAAGGAAGGTCAAAAATGAGCCCCTGTTCAGTCCTCGTTGGAAGACCCTGTACAGAGACGAAGATGTTTCGTGTACAAATAGAGTTGTATAGAAAAAACAAATTAAGATAACCTATGTAATCGAAATAAATAAATAAACAAAATATTGTTATTCAGAGTAAGATAACACTTACAGATTTGATGCCATGTTGCGAATCTCATGTTGATTGATATCGTTGCTAAGTTTTCCGCTTTCTCCGGGTATATTCAGCTTTTCTAGCAAAATAATTAATTTAGGTCCGTGTTTAATATCTCGTGTGTGTGGAACGTTTTCAATTTCAAAATCATCCGTTATTGAATCACTTGTATTTTCAATATTGATTAATTCGGCACTTAATACTTCTTTGTATTTTCCTTTTATGTGAAACGTGGAAGAAAAGCTTTGATAATTGCAACCTTCAAAATTTTCTTTAAAAGGAGGCGATCCTGACAGATCATCTGACACATTAATTATGGTAGTTTTTCTATTCTGAATAATTTGGCTATAGTCTGTTACAGCTAAATTGCATGTCTTGCCTTCAGTTTCAATGTTCCTATACAAAAATTATTGGTAGAAAGTATAAAGTACAAATTAATCAATTAATAAAATACCGGGCGTCACAAAATAGTGGCTCAGCGTTATAACTTGTTTTCTATAAGAATGAAAACAAAATTTTAGACAGAATCTATCTACTGGTCTAAACCTCTACCAAAAAGGGACTTGTTTCAATTTTCAATTGATCAAAAAAAAATTTGTCATTTTTAAATCGTGTCCAAAAAACTATAGGCTTCCGAAGGCAAAGGTTTCTTCACAAAATCAGAAAGTTTAATTCGATTATATCCAGTGGTTGCCACGTGGCACACGTACTTTTCTTTCTTTTTCGACTTTTTCCGAAACACCATGGATATGCAAATTCTATCGCACCTGATATCCTAAATAATTGTCGAGTTGTTGGGAAAATTCAATAATTTCACCGCGAACCGTTTATGACAAAATGAAAAGTGTAAAAATTGTCGATTTACAATCCACCCCATACGTACAAAGCTGCATGTGCGACGCCGTAAACATACGAGTATGTAACAATCTAAAATTTTGTTTTAGTATCTCTTGTAGGAAAAAAAGTAATAAGCTTTGTGGCGCCCGGTATAATCGGATACCTAAACTTAAGAAAAGCATACCTGTCTTCACTTGTTTCAGATTCTTCCTCCTTGATGTCTAGTTCTTCGCTTTTAATTTTCCAATCCCCATACATCTGATCAGTTCCTGCTTCACCCTCTTCAACTTTGACCTCTGCTTCTGTTTGGCCAGGAAATATTTGTTTGTCTCTGTAAAATAAAAAATTATCACTTTATAAGCGGTACAAAAACAAAAATTGTTGATTGTTTTTACGAGAAAGATCTTTTTTACTCCGTATACCTGAGGTGAGATTATAATCCGAAACTTTTCCAAAGCAAGGCAAGGCGGCGCGATGATAAAAATTTGACAAATTTAAAATGGCGGATGCCAAACTCAAACAATACCAACCTGTCCATTTGTATCCTAAACTCGAGGGGTCAACCACTACTGGGAATCAATGTACATTTTTGAGGGAATAACATGGGAATCACCTAGAAATCCATGGAAATCGGGTGGAAATCAGGTGACATACACTGCGAATCATCTGAAAATTAGTGGGCAATAACCTAATATTTTCGCCCATTTTCATTGTTCATTCATTGTTCATTTTTGATGAATTCTCATATAGACAAGCTGGCTCGTAGACCCTTCCGGTAGATCAATCAATCAATCAAATCAAATCAATTTATTCGTGTTACTATCTTACGATTTACATACGTCATATACATGTCATAAAATATTACATTAATAAAAAATAAATATACACTTACAGTCTATAAAAAGTGGAATTACCACTGCCCCCTTTAACACAGTCGGAAAGATACCTGTTCTGAGACATAAATTTATGAGCCTAGTCAGTGGAATCAAAATGAGATTTTTTATACTTTTAATTAATTTGACCTTAAGGCCAAACCTATCGGAGCTGTTCTTATTCTTTAAGTTATCGACAATGTCCCTCACCCCATTAAATGTGACTTCAGTGAATTTAAAGTCTCCAGCCTCCGGAGGCATAATAGTGATATTTGAGAAGTATGCCCTGTTGAGAGTTTGGTATATCTTTTATGAGGTTCTGTGCGATATTTATTATGTATTAAAATCATCCGGTGTCAGAGAAACAGAAGGCATTGAGGCCTTATCCTTATTACTGTTTTTTTTTATGATCTGCCACTAGGGTTGTTCGAGGAATTTATCAAGTTATCATTAAAGTCAATCTTAGCCCTACGGATAGCTTCTCTTTAGATTTTTTTATAGTCGTGAAATTGATTTTTAAAGTCCAGATTATTTTTATACCGACATGTTAAGTCTCTGAGAAAATTGAGATGTTCCATTTCCCTCAGTTCGTTATTAAACAATGAGATGTTATTTGCCTGGTCAGAGCGTACAGAGTAAGCCTTTTCTGGAAACGATGTCAAAAAAGCCCTCTCAAGCATGCATATGAACATTGAGAATCTATCGTTCACACTAATATCATCATTAGAGATGAATGACCAAGATTGCCCAGCCACCATGGCAAAGAATTTACCCGTACAATAGATTATTTAATTATTTATTTATTCAGTAAAGCATCAACAATTTACAACCAATAACAGATACTTTTAACTATGCTAGGTAGGTATATAATAGGTACATTGTACAGTTCCATTTAAAATACTAAACATTATTACGTAGTTTATTATCGATGCGCTTTGTAAATTGTCCAATACTGACTAAACTCACATCTATATCCCCTGCAAATTTATTATAAATATCACACATAGATACGGAAAATGGGAGAATTTCTATATAACTCTGTTTTTGGAAAATCCAAATAGAATACCGTTTTACTACGAGTATTTATGTTATTAGCAGCAAATGGCAGCTGTGCTAGAATGTCAGGGCTATCTATATGTACTATTCTTTAGAATTTTAAACAAGGTAAGTAAGCAAGCTTTTATTCTTCTTTTTTCTAATGATAATCTATTAAAAACACTAAGCAGTCTCTCGTGATCAAATCCCTGTACCGGATAATAGCCAAACCTTTTAAAAAACAGTAAATAATGTAGTGCGGAGACCAAATTACACTGCCATACTCTAGTTTAGGCACTACCAGGGAATCAAAGAGTCTTAGACATACATCCACACTGAAATGTTTAGTGGAACGAACAATGAATCCTACCACTTTAAATGCAGCAGAAATGGTGTCAGAAATATGAGTATTAAAAGATAAGGTTTCATCATAAACAATTCCCAAATCTCTTTGGTGTGATCTTCTCATTAGTTCATTATCATTCATAAAGTAGGCACGATTAACTGGTTTGCTTTTTAATGTAAAAGTCATACAATGACATTTTTGTGCATTTAGTTTAAAACCGTTTTCATCACACCACTCACATACACTGTTTAGGTCATCTTGTAATCTTTCACAATCATTCTCATCTAAAATCCTCAAAAACAGTTTAAAATCATCGGCGAATGCTAATACATTTGAGTGTTTTGTCACCTGAATGAGTCCATTAATTGCTATTATAAACAATAGTGGTCCCAGATTAGACCCCGTTCGTTATAGATTCTATTAAATATAACTATCTCGAATATCTTCGATATAGCACTTACAATCGCTATTAGTTTAGCCTATAGTTATTAATTTCATCTCTGGAACCTCCCTTAAATACTGGGATTACTTTAGAGACATGCCATACATCAGGGTAGACAGAGGTTCGTAGACCAAGATTAAATAATTTGTTAAGTAATTCACAACATGGGTTTATTAAGGGAAGATCGACACAAACAGCTTTATATAATTTTGTTCAATTAATATTGGAATACTTGGAGAATGAACAGTTGGCGGTCGGAATGTTTTTAGACTTATCAAAAGCATACGATTGTTTAGACAGGGAGCTTCTATTTAAAAAGCTAGAAATATATGGAGTTAGAGGTAACGCGAACAAATGGATCAGGTCATATTTAACTTGTAGGAAACAATTAGTAACTGTCTCGAAAGATGGTAAAACATCTAGGTTCGATATCCTAGAAAATAATATAGGAATAGCGCAAGGTAGCATTTTGGGCCCAGTACTTTTTATTATATTTGTAAACGATCTTTCTAATCTTATAACTCCTAATAAAAGTATTATAGTTCAGTCATTGGGGATTTTTACCCGGAAAAAAGTCCGGAAGATTTGAAACTTTGCAGGTTTGTAGGTTTCGGGGTCCCTAACTAAAATCCATAAAATGCACAATCCGAGACTTGCCAAGATGGCGCCCAAAATCGGTATTATGCAAATATCTCGAAAACTATGCGTTTTTCGAAAAAATACGTAAAGAGCAAAATATAAGAGGATAAAATTTCCTACAAAAAAGGTTCTATGAAAATTTTCGCTAAAGTTAACCGTTTAGGCACAAAATACCTGGAAATATTACAATTTTGCGTTAAATCAAATGCCTAGTAGGGTTCACTAAAACTAGTTTTTGAGGCTTTCTACAATTTTGTCATGAAACAGTGGCGTATCATTAATTAGCTCAAGTTATTAATTTATGAATAATTAATTTTAATTATTGAAAATGCTGTACTTGTTTCCACACCACCCAAGAGGTAAAGTACATGGCGCGTTTTTTTTTTAACGTGGTTTCCCCTGGAGGCCTAATAACTAGGTAAATAAAAAACCTAAACTTATCTGCACAAGCCCGGCGGACCTGGCTCATTGATGTCAAAGTCGATTGTGTCTGCTGTGCTGGGCTCAGGATGGTCTTTCAATTCGTCCATCTCTTCATCTTCAGCCACCAGGGGGATATCTACAGACAAATCCAACTCCTACTCCGGATTCGTCGAGTGTCACTTCAGTGACGTTGTCGCAGGATCTTCCATTGCAGTATTCACAAATTATTGAACATTTTAATCCTGCTTTTCTGCATCCGCAGGCTTTAGCACAGTTGTTTGTCTTGCATTAACAGGATAAAAATGCCAATAGGGACTTTGGAGCTGGATCTTTCAACGTTGTTACTGGAGTAATGCCTGTTCTTGTTTTCTTCCAACCCCATTCTTCGGCGTCTTTGGTACAACCATACCATTGCTGAACCTGGTGGTAGATTCGCAATGACTGCTGTCATGCTGCTGTTCTCGTCGGTGGTAAAGATGCCAAATTAAATTCACTTTTTGTTACCGATTTCACAAAACACTGGTATCGATATTTATCCAGATTTATGTTCTCTTTGTCTTTGCATCTATAGAGAGCAAAAAGAAATTTCTCACCTGCAATAGCAACTTCGTCAGCGGTGGCATGCTTGTTTTGAAATGCTTCTATAGGAGCTTGTAAGTCTCTACGTTTTTCAAAAGTTGTTAAAGTTTTCAGCTTCCCTTGGTTGAATAAGGCCGACGTCGTATCACACCCACTTATTGCGTGGAGGAACAAGATGTTGTCCTTCACTGCTTCGACGCCATTTAAACTCTGCGACGAATAGATGCTGTCGACTGTTTTTCCCCTTCCAGGCTTCAGGAGGTATACATTATGGTGAGCCTTGCACAGTGCTGTCAACAGAATAATGAGGTCGACATCATCTCCAACAAAAACTGCGTTTTCATATGAAGATGACATCTCGATTGCCGTATTTATTATTAATGTGTCTGCGTCTTCTGTAGCACTGGATCACTGTGAGGTGCGCTTCTTCAAATTTCCGCTTCAAGATAAGTTATAAAGTGACCTTTGTTCGCATCGTTTGATAGGAAATTTGTCTGTGAGACTGTGGGGGTCATGGACTCATCAAATAAAACATCAGCTGTTTTTTTTTTGTGATCTTCGCTGTCGTTCTGCGCTTTTCGTGCTTTTTTCTGCAGCGTCTGTAGGGTAGCCATCGAAAACAACAACCGCATTTGACTGATAGTGTCTTTGCATATGATTTATGTAACTGTTGCAAATCGAACCAAATGTTTCATTTCGGCTCCAAACAACTCGATGCAACAAGTTTCCGCCGTCAATAATGTACACTTTGTTAGGTCCAAAGTCAATGTCTGTAACATAAATTGAGCTCATATGCCTAAACGGTTAACTTTGTCGAAAATTTTCATAGAACCTTTTTTGTAGGAAATTTTATCCTCTTTAATTTTGCTCTCCACGTATTTTTTCCACAAAACGCATAGTTTTCGACATATTGGCAAAGAAACATTTTTAGGCGCCATCTTGGCAAGATGTTATATTATTTATGCAGACGATACAAATCTTTTAGTAGGGAGCGACAAAAGTCATGATATACTGGACCGAGCCAAAAACATTTTGTTGATGGTGACTGAATGGTTTAATAAAAACAAATTAATTATAAACAAAGATAAAACCAATATAATCTGCTTTAGAACAAAACAGTCAAATTTTATAAGGTCAACACACTTACCATTGGAAACTAGCTCAGAAACTAGCAATCTTGAGAATAAAGTTTTTAGGTTTGGAAATAAACGAATATTTAGACTGGTCAAATCATATAGATAACTTGGGTAAGAAACTAAACTCTTAATTGCTTTGGAATAATAATCGTCTCCAAATATATGAACAAAGGGACCCTTAAAGTAATTTATTTTGCTAATTTTGAGGCAGTTGCAAAATATGGAGTAATATTTTGGGGTAGCAATAGTAAAATTCAAGATATACAGGGTGTCCGGTAACTTATGGGCCATAGAGCAACTGGAGATAGTAGATATAAAAATATGTCTTTTGAGCCAAATTTGCACAAGTAAAATGTTAGAGGTTAAAGAGATACAGGGTGTTGAAAGTGAAAATTAATTTTCGAAAAACGATGATAATTTTGAAACGGTTTAAGATATCGAATTCAAAATCGGTTTAACTAGGTTTTCGAGAGTGAGAAATTCGAATTTGGTGTTAATTTCAAGATACTCCCTAGAGGGCGCTTGCTACGTGCTTCATGTTGAACTAATTCATCCATATTTTTTTTAACCGTGCAGTTACTAGTATTTATACTTTAAACTATAAAAGAACCTACCTTTTTACGTAAAAAAGATACTCTTGGTCGATCTCGATATCTCAAGCCGTTACCCAGATTCTAGGACTTGATGATAAAAAGGCAGAAAAAAAAACAAAATGAAAATATTGGAAACTATTAAAAATTTGTTTTAATTCACTTTAGTAAATGTTGAAAGTGTCCTACGTTTACTTCAATACATTTTCTTAAGCTTTTTAACAAATGACGTCTCACATTCAGGAAGATATTTTGATTATCTCCTATAACAATGGAGGCTTCTTGAATTTTTGGTTCAAGTTTTTCCCGTGTATTGGATTCATCACCATATACCAAATCCTTCATGTGACCCCACAGATAAAAATCTAACGGGTTAATATCTGGGCTACGCGGTGGCCAAGGAAATTCGCTACCGCGACCAATCCACCGATGTGAAAAACGCTGATTTAAATGATTTCGAACAGGAACTGCAAAGTGTGCTGGGGCACCATCTTGCATGTACCATATATTGTGTCTTATGTTCAGAGGTAAATCATCCAGAAGGTAAGGTAAATCGTTTTCTAAAAACTGCAAATATTGTTCTCCATTAAGTCTCTGCGGAAGCTCATATGGGCCGATCAAGAAATTGTCGATAATGCCGCACCAAATATTTATCGAAAACTCGTGCTGAAAATGTCTTTCTTTGGGTAGTCGTGGATTTTCCAAAGCATAGTGATGATTATTTTTCCAGTTAAAAATTCCGCGTCTTGTAAAAGTTGCCTCGTCAGTAAATAATATTTTTCTCAGGAACATGGGATCTTCGTTATTCTTATTTAGTAGATTTTGACAGAATTCTGATCTGACTGGCAAATCTCCTGGCAGTAAATTTTGAACGGGCGTGAAATGGTAAGGAAATAAATTTTCTGCATTGATGACTTCTGAGACGGTCGATTTACCTATTCCTGTAGAAGCTTCCAAACGCCTAGTGCTTAATTCAGGATTTTCCGCGATACGAACCAAGATCTCTTCTTCTTGTTCGACTGTTATAGTTTTCGGTCGTCCACCAGGATTTTTGACATAAAACGAACCTGTTTCACCTAACTGATTGAATATTCTTTGAAATATTTTTCGGTCTGGAATGATTCTGGTTGGGTAGAGTTCTACATACCTTCTAAGTGCAGCACGACTATTATAATTCTCTTGTGCATAAACGCAGACCATATCACGTAAATCACGGTTAGAAAACTTATTAAGCCTGGGCATTTTTATTTGAAAAGATTACAGTACTTGGATATTGCAAAAACTTTTTATTTACGTACCTTTGACGGGAAAAAGTAGAAAATAATGACAGTTTTCACCGCAACAAATTTTGTCAAAATGCAAGGCACACTTTGTGAATTAAATATTTCTCAGCAATCAACAGAATGTGCAATGGAACATTCAGACGCTAGAATCTGGGTAACGGCTTGAGATATCGAGATCGACCAAGATTACCTACCTTTTTTACGTAAAAAGGTAGGTTCTTTTATAGTTTAAAGTATAAATACTAGTAACTGCACGGTTAAAAAAAATATGGATGAATTAGTTCAACATGAAACACGTAGCAAGCGCCCTCTAGGGAGTATCTTGAAATTAACACCAAATTCGAATTTCTCACTCTCGAAAACCTAGTTATACCGATTTTGAATTCGATATCTTAAACCGTTTCAAAATTATCATCATTTTTCGAAAATTAATTTTCACTTTCAACACCCTGTATCTCTTTAACCTCTAACATTTTACTTGGGCAAATTTGGCTCAAAAGACATATTTTTATATCTACTATCTCCAGTTGCTCTATGGCCCATAAGTTACCGGACACCCTGTATTTGTAATCCAAAAGCGGGTTATTAGAATTATTACCAAAAGGAAATATTTGGAAAGCTGTAAAATTTGCAAAACCATTTGCCACATCCTGAGCACCACTGAATATTATATTATTTAGATTTATCTCTCTGGGTATATCTGGGTTACTTTTCTGTGTTTTGATATAAGACCAAAAGTATTTAGGATTTTCTTTTAAACTTAACTGTACCTGATTCATATAGTTCCCATGACAACTCTTGATTTTATGTTTAAGATTTTTTCTAATTTCGGCATATGTTTTGTACCAATATTTACATTTATTTCTTTTGTATTTTTTGTGATAGTGCTCTTTTCTTTTAATTAATTATTGATGTCTCTGTTAAACCAAACTGATAAAAAAACTCGCCCAGTTTGGGTGGAAAGTGTTACACATTCAGCAAAAATGTTATTGAATATCCTATACATATGCTCAACCGCTGTATTTACGTCATCAAAGTTTTCAAACACACTCCAGTCATACAATCTGATCATATTATACATTTTAAAAAAATCAGCCTTACTAAAATTAAACTTAGTATTTACAACCTGCTCACACTCCAGATATACATTTCTAACAGCACACAACACTGTCAAGCCAGGATGATGCTGATCCACCGGTAGTAAGGGGCTATCATCTGTTACAACTTCTACAACCTGAAACACGCTGCTAACTACCATAAAATCAAGCACACAATAGATCAATAAACGACATAATTATAACTAATGGCAGATATAAATCAATTGACTATATATAGTGACAGAAAAATAATTTACTTTGTGAATAGATAGATAAAGATGGCAAGACCACACAAATAAAGTCATAACTATTAAAAATAATCTTTTAATATTTTATCGGGGGTAATACCACGAGTGCTTCTAATTTTTCCGGAAAAATTTGGAAAAACGAGTTGACGAGTAATTTGTTAAACAAATTGCTTTAAAACGAGTTTTCCAGATTTTTCCACAGGAAAAATTAGATGCACGAATGGTATTTGGTAAGATTATTTCTCAAATTAAAAAAAGATAAAATTAATAATTAAATTTACTGACAAAAATATCAAAAAAAATTATCTTTTGTAAAGAAAACTACTGCGAAATTAATAAATAAATGTATTGAGAAAAATATTGAACAAAATTAAGTAAGTATAACAAAACTACTGCTTAGAGTTAGATGCAATATTACAATTTATACTCGAATTTATATAAAAAGTGCAGTTGTTATATTCTGCAGGCGTATTGGAAATGCTATGTTTAGTGTTTTTTATAATGTGCAAAGGATTCTCAGCAATCTCGACAGCATTTTCTGTCTTCTCGGTGACCCCAGACATCAAATGATTGTCTTTCTTTTGTCTTTTTGGAGACGGTTCTTGATCATTTCTTAGGGAATTGATAATATTTGCATGATGTTCACTGTCCATTTGCAAATAAGGCTTCATCGAACTGGCTCGATTATGCCCTATCCTATGCCTTGTCAAATTTTTCCACTATAAAACATTTTTTAACGTCAAAATGCGTTGCTATTATTGGTCGAAATATGAATGAGTGAAATAATCAAATAACAATCGTACATTTTGATCTGCATGTCATCTGACCGCGAACGCCAATCACAACGCGTGACGTCATTTTACTCGACAACTTGTCAACAACGACGTACTGCCACAAAAAGCAAACATTATTTTTAGTTCTAGTCTTGGTTGTCCGAGTATTTGTTGCCTTTTCCGATCCAATGTCTCGCAGTGGCAGATAATATGCTGTATCGTTATCGTTTTACTTTGTCGCCCGCATAACCTGCAGCTTAGGTCTCCATTGTACAGTTGCATACGGTGCAGGTGCTTCTTGACGTCCATGTGTCCTGTCAGAATTCCTGTGGTAATTCTTAGCTGATTTTTGTACATCAGAATTAGCTGTTTTCTTAGTTTCGGGTCTGGGTTCCCAATGAAAGATTTGCTATGATTTAATTCCTGGCTGTTGTTCCAGTATTATCAAAGAGTAACACAATTATTATAGTCTATATTTGGGGTTATGCTATGTTGTTGTTGTGCTCGATTTATTCGTTATTGTAAAAATTGATAAAAACTGAGGAAGTACGTAAGGCAAAAGCCCTATTTTGCATTTAAACTAAAGTATATCGTTTCTAAATAGTCTACAATTGAAGTTTTAACAAACATAATATTCAAATTAATGAGAAAACTTGATGTTAAAAAAATCGTACATGTTAATCTACAATAATGGAATGTGATGTCTGTAAACAACCCAGAACAGTGGTATATAAATGTGATATATGTAAATCCCGAAGTTGTAAATCATGTGGGCAGTTAACATCCTCAGAAGTAAAAGTGTTAGAATTAAATTCCCGTGTTATGAAATTTTACTGTTCGAAATGCAGAGAACATGAACCAGCGTCGATGTTTTAACTATTAGTGCACTGTAAGGACAAATTAATTAACACGAAAGAAGAAGTGATTTCCTCAAAATATTTAATAAACTGAAATATTTGGAGTAAAAATTTTTAATGGTAATGAAAGTAGGATTGGTAAAGTAATTTCCGGTCTAGGCCGGTAAAGTGATATTTTTCGGTTAAACAATTATCTAGGCAGTGCTTGCTTTCAGGTCGATTGTATTGGTTTATTGGACGTAGATCTAAATTATCGCGAGAAATCAAACTACCTACTGATATATAAAACCATCTTAAAACCGATTTGGGCCTACGGAATCCCACTTTTCGGAACTGACATTGAGATTCTTGAAATATTTCAGTCTTTAGGATTATCACAGATGCTCCATGGTTTATTGTAAATTATTTAATCTCCGACGACATTCAAATTAATACTGTAAAGGAGAGAGAAGTTACCAAGTACTCTCATAAATATTCCATCAGATTATAAAAACATCCAAATAGTCTTGCAAAATGCTTAATGAGGCCATCCCCAAGAAGAAGATTGAAGAGAAGCATCCCATGTGACCTGTTAAGACAGGTTTTAAACTAAAAAAAGTGATAATATGAATTTTAAATAATTAAAATGTAAGTTCATGTCTCATTTAAAAAATCTATTTCAATTGCTGACAAAAGAAACCACTCAGGAGTAAGAACTGCACGTTGAGGTTGAGGCTGATAAAGAGACCATAGGTATTTCACCTCAAACTGATCTAACCATGGAAGAACTAGCATTAAAATTAAATGAATTAAGTTTTGCTTCAATTGCGTACACTGACAGCCTATTATTATAGACAATCCAAATGGCAATTGACCAAGGACCTTATGTTGACTAGTCTTGACTGGTTTTGTTGGATGTTATAATGTATAAATTTGATAAGGCTGAGCTTGTCGATCACCCATTGTTTATTTTGCCTTTATTAAAAAAACATCATCAGATATCAAGATAGGTGTACATTTATCGTCATTGGGTATATACAGGGTGTCTGTAAAAGTTCCCTACAAAAACGTACCACATATTCTTCAGACCAAAATTATCCGATTTAAGTAAACTTACCTTACATACTACAAAGTTGCTTAGTTTGGGCGCTAGAAGGCGCTGAAGTGACAATTTTTAAATCGTTTTTCTGGATTAATTCAAAAACTGCTCATACCATTTTGTCGAAATTTGGTACGTTGGCATAGCCTTATGGGGCAAAAAAATCCATGCCACAATTCTGATTAATATCAGTCCATGGGCGTAGAACCTGGGTTTTTTACTAATTGCTTGTTTCAGATTTCTATGCCAATGGAACAAGAGGGGGTTGGGCACAAAATTTAGAAACTCATTTGCTACAAAAAAGGTACTCTTGATAAGACGCGATTCCTCTGACGGTTTTCGAGAAATTTGCATTTTATTAGTTAATACGTACTACATATTTTTTACCACATGGTACTTGCGTTTTATAGAATTCTTCTGTTTTTGATTTCTACGCCAATAAAAGATGTTTAAGTTTAAGATTTAGATCAAACCAACTTATTTACTACAAAAAACCGAAAGTTAATTAAAGTTTTCTAATAATTAATGCAAGCAGATAAAATGATTAAACGTTAGCAACAATATTAAATGTTACAAATTTGACAATAATCTTATGTTGTCAGATGAAACTAATAATAACCAACAATAACAATCGTTTGTGAGGTGTAAGGTCGTGTTGTACATATCTGAAAAATACCGTGCGAACAAAAAGCAGATGATAAGAAAACTGTTCAAGAGGTTTTTTGTAGTAAATAAGTTGGTTTAATCTAAATTTTAAACTTAAACCTCTTATCTACCATTGGTGTAGAAATTAAAAGCAAAAAAAATCTATAAAACCCAAGTACTACGTGGTAAAAACTACTACATATTAAGAAATAAAATGCAAATTTCTCGAAAACCGTCAAGAGGAATCGAGTCTTATCAAGAGTACCTTTTTTGTAGCAAATGAGTTAGTTCATCTGAATTTTGTGCCCAAACCCCTATTGTTCCATTGGCATAGAAATCTGAAACAAGCAATTAGCAAAAAAACCCAGGTTCTACGCCCATGGACTAATATTATTCAGAATTGTGACATGGGTTTTTTGCCCCATAAAGCTATGCCAACGTACCAAATTTCGGCAAAATAGTATGAGCAGTTTTTGAATTAATCCAGAAAAACGATTTAAAAATTGTCATTTCAGCGCCCAAACTAAGCAACTATCTAGTAAGGTAAGTTTACTTAAATTGGCTAATTTTGGTCTGAAGAATATGTGGTAGGTTTTTGTAAAGACCTTTTACAGACACCCTGTATATGTGAACCGAAACATTGTTTTCGAAAAAATCAGGTCTGTAAGAGTAGGCATCCCATAAATATTGTACACGGTTGTTCTTTCTTAATATTTTGTCGTATTTTGTGCTTAATTTTGTAGTGCGACACGTACCTACTGGTGAATAATAGATAGTTAAAAATGGTAGACGTCTTTTATTATTCTCTCGCCTATTTAATTACACAAAACCGACCACAAAACTAACTCACAAGATCCTTAAACATTTTCTAAGAATTTCCCAACATTTCTGGCAATATGTGCAGAATATTTCCTACCGTGAGATGCCCCTCAATAACTTCTGGGGTTTCCATTAACGAAGAGAAACCTATTTTGTCATGACTTTTAAACAATCCTTGTTTTAGACTTTGTTCCAAGCTTTGTTCTTTTCAGCGTTTTTGTCTGCCCAGGTAGGAACAAACAATGTATACCTACATTCAAACACTTTACATTCTTTTTGTTTAGTTCTTTCAACATTAATTATATGATCACGTTTGCAGTGGTATTAGCTGTCAAAGTACAAAATTCAAAAATATATTCAAAATGATGGGCTCCAGAGTGGTTGCTTAAACGAAGACAACTTTCCCTCAAATTAGTTCAGGTTAGTTAATTCTTTGAGCAAATTAATGATATCTGCATAGGCTGTACTTTTCTTGTTCTAAATCAGAATGCTCTGCAGACTAGTGCGTAGCTAACCTTTCAGAGACACAGATGGTTTCGATCTTTGATAAAGTTCTACTCGTATAATTTGAATTACACGTCCCAAAGTCACACAGCTTTTGCTTAACATATTTTTCAAGGTAGTACTACTTTAGAAAATCTTTCGCCATTGTCTCGGCCATTGTCATACTCAACAGCATTGGATTAGCAGTTAAGTAGGTACTTACACAAACTTTTAGAATAGGCGAAACCAGAGAGGACGGTTATATGAAACTGTTACCAAAATGTTTACCCATTTCTACAAGCAGACGTTTTTAAAAGGACCAAAAAAAAGTTAAGTAAGGCATTACAATATTTAATATTGTGGAGTTACAAAGAAGACAACCAACTATGGGATCAGCAAAATTACCTACCTAATCTGGCCCGTTTCCTCATCGTCACTGTGCTCAGTTTTTATTTTTAATCCTAATCTATTTCGTTTTTCTATGTTGAAAAGTACGTCTGTTGTATCGCGGCATGGATTATTGCTGTTTTTCCACAAATCACACATATTCAGAAACAAATTCAGTTCAGCTTTATTGCCCAATTATTGCCTTTACTGGCAACATATGGGTGTCACGGGTAAATGGAACACAGACGGCAAAGATTAACAAATTTAAACACAGAACTCAAAAACATAAATATTAATTTCATACAGAGGTTATTTCCTACAATGTCTTCTCTTCATTATTTTCTTGGAGCAGCCAGCCAAACAAACCTAGGTGTTGGTTTGCACCAGTGCGTTTAAGTAAGACTTAAAGCTACGCCTATTTTAAATTTACGGTTTCGTTTCCACAATGTCGGAGAAAAAAGTTTTCAATTTCTATAGTAAACAATTCATTATTAATAAAAATATTTTTCCAAATAGATATATTATGCTGGATAACAACTGGGAGGTGTTTAGAAGGAAAACCATAAATATTTCATTAAGTTAGTTTTGACTTTTCTTCCTGCTGGTTAAAAGGTTAATCAAGTAATTTGAAATAATAAAATAAAGGTAAAATGTAGATATATAATAATATATAAGGCTCATCTCTTGAAGAGTGCATGATTTAAGAATTTATAGAGAAACTAGACCTAATATTAGTTATGTCTGTTTTTTGGTGAACTGTCGTTTGCCTTCTGCAAATATTGGCACCAAGAATGATATTTTATTGGTCCTTCGCCATTCTGTGTCTTTGTGCGCTATACTCATTTGGGTTCTTATTGTTATTGCTGGTATTTTAATTATTTATTTAATTTATATAATTTTAAAAATTACGTTTAACAATAAATTAATTTGGTGAGAAATGTTCCTATGTGAGGCCTTTTAAATCGAATGTTAAATTATATGAGGTATGTACAGGTAGCATGAAAGAACTCCTAGAGAATGCTACCTTTTATGTAATATCATTTTATAATAAGAGCGTAATATTGATGATTTTTAATTTTTACTATTTTTGGAACTTGCTCCATAATAAATATTTTTTTAATTTATTCTATATAGTATGCAGTATAGGGGAGGGTGGGGCAACTTAGCCACCTTAAGCTTTCAATGGTGACAAAATATTAAAATAAAACAAAAGTCATATGTTTGCGTTTTCACTCAATAACTCTTTGGTATAATACTAAATATGTGGATCGGCAATCTGAAGAAAAATATAATATTTAAAAATAATATAAAAACAAATCAAATTTGTTGCAAAAAACAAACTTGCCCCACCTAGTGGGGTAAGTTAGCCAACGACCTACATTTTTTATTTTCTACATAGATCACATATGAAAATGGCACTATATTCTTTCTCAAAGTCTGTGAAGTCCTCATGAGACCACTGCTTACACTCGCCACATTGTATCCATTCTTCTTGCGTCAATCCATATTTCTCTCCACAATAGGGACAGTAGATATTTTCGTCTTCGGTCTCAATTTTTTTAGATGCCCGCTCGCATTTCTTTCCTTTCTTTTCTTTGGCTTCGACGTTTGACTCCCCTATGATTTTAGTTACCTTTTGTTTCTTTTGTTTATCAGTCATTTTTATTTCCAACTCTAATTTGTACGGAGAAGCAGTGATTTCTTCAGATTGCTCCTGTTTTCTCGGTTTCTTATTTGGGTCAAACTTTCTTGCCGTGGGAATTGGTGATATATCTATAATATTAATTTTCTTTTTTTCAGGTGTTCTTGAACATACATAACATACATAATCTGTGATCCTTTCGCCTGTGTGGTTTGTCATATAGCTATCCATCTCTGCAGAAAGGTAAGCCTTAAATGGCCCAAATACTCCAACGTCAAGGGGTTGTAATTTATGGCTAGTGTGTGGTGGAAAGGTGATCATGAAAATACCATTTTCTCTGCAAAAATTAATAGCGTTTAGAGTCTTATGGCTTCCGTGACCATCTAAGAGTAGCATTACTGGTTTTTCTTTAGAAGGCAGAACACATTTTACAAAATGCTCCAAGAACCTGAGAAATAAGTCACCATCACTCCAACCTGAAGCATTGCAGTTTACTGAAGTATTCGGGAATGTGCCAACCGATAGCTGCGGATTCATTCTAACCCGAGGATAAATCAAAAAGGGTGGAATGAATGTTCCTGTTGCGTTTATTGTACCAATCATAGTTATGTTTTTATCTCTTTCAGCTGAAGTAATGCGGCCAATCTGCTTAGCACCCTTTTGAGCAATTATTTTCCGAGGTTTCTGGACAATAGAAAGCCCCGTCTCATCAATATTAAAAATTCTAGATGGCGGGAACTGATACTTTGTCAAGCATTCTAGAAAAATTCTGAAAAAGCGTTCTACTTTTTCTTTTGTAAAACCAGCCACCCTTGCCATGCTTGTTGCTTCAAGCGTTCTGAACGACAAATCTTCCATGCGATTAAAAGAAATAAGCCAGTCTTTTCCAGCCATTTTTTTAGTCTTATTAAAACTATGGGGCAACTGGATGGCTTCGGCATACTGAAAAGCTAGCCGTCTCACATTAATTCCTGATATCCCATAGAACATTCGCTGTAACTTTAAAATATGTTCTCTCAGCTCCTCCCTTTGTTCATTGTTAAACACATGTTGAAATCTTCCTTTCTTATGTTCATCTGGCAACTCTCTGCTTACCCAATATCGCAGAGTGCTCCTTGGAATATTGTACTTACTGGAAGCTGAGAGGACTTTAATGTTATTTTCCTTTATATCGGCGATTGCTTTTCGTAAAGTCATTGTAGGCATCCTCTCGCTTGCCTTTGTAGTTTCTTACCATTATATAACTGAAACAAGCAATAACTAAGTATCATAGGCCTAGTACTATAAATAAAGTGTAAAATACGGTTGGCTTGTATTTCTAGCAGTTTTTTTCACACAAATATATAGCTTTTGTTGTTTGTAAATAAAGAGAAGGAAGAGAAGGAAGGTGTTAATTAAGACCTAGATATATAAAATCGGGAGCGGGGCAAGTTCGCCACTGACCGGTGAACTTGCCCCACTATTCACATGGAGAGAATTTTTTTTTTTCATAATACAGATTAGTTACTTACGGCTGGTAGCTCTGTAAATCGTAAGAATACTTTGTCAGCTCACCAAAAAAAAATATTAGCACTGCTCAAATAACTTTAAAAACAGTGAAACTAGTTCTTGAATATTTGTAAATGCTTATACCAAAAAGTCCCGTTTACGAAAATGCCGAACTATAACCACGTGCGTCTGTCTAAGCCAACGGCTTCTTTTCAACTAACAGATGCGTGATCAGGTGCATTAGTTGACAACATCCGGACACTCCCGAACTGCTCCGATGGCAATAAATCGCATTGGCATACTTGCCCCGTATGGCGAACTTGCCCCACTCTCCCCTAGTTATATTTATATCTAGTTTTAATGTAGCAAAGTAGATAGTGTAAAACTTGAATACCAGTTATAGAGTTGTATTTTTGTACTACAGTTTTGCTTGTAGTTTAACAATATTATAGTTTTAAAATACAATATTTTATATTTTGATTTTTAAAGACCATCTACTCTCTATTATCACCTAACTAGTTAAACTATCAATAATGCACGACAAACATTTAAAATTACTAGTTTTACTATAACGTAAGAGATTTATAATTCAGCGCACTATTCTTTATAAACAAACTAACATTATTTTCATTAACATTAATTCTGACTAAGAGTAAATAAAATTTTTGTACAACCGCCATTAAAAGTGACACTTTTAATGACAGTAAAAAGTGTTAAAAGTGATTGTTTACGTGAAAGCGTGTTAAAAATATTTTTAACACTACATTATCTTATGATGAAATCAAATAAAATTATATTACATTTTTCAATTTACACCAGGCCAGGAAATTGGTAAGTATATGCAATATCGTACTGCTGAGATGATTTTTTAGGTAGGAGTTCCAAAGTTGCTCTTCTTGCAGACTCTTCAATATCCACAGGAACAACCAAATCAACACTTTTATTAATTATTCCACTATCGACAAACATATTAAGCAGTCAAAAACCAAAGACAAAAATTGGACAAGAGCGCAATTATTTAAATGACAGCATCTTTTTTATTTGTAAACAAGCATTTGTTAGTAACCATAGCGTTGGCAACGTTTGTCATTCACAACAACCTTGTGATTATTTGAATTTTAAAATGCATTTTGAAGTTTAATGTTGTTGTTAAATGTAAAACCGTTCAATAATATTACTTTTAACTAGTGGTAACACTGCACTGTTTAGCAGTTGTTATTTTGTAAGGTTGGCAGGTTGTAGTAGTGTAAGAAGGGTTCTGTCAGTTGTCGGTGTTAGTAAAAATGTGTAGCCCGTTTGTTAATAATAACTGTTTTCTAATGTTAAATAAATAGTTAAAACAGTGTTTGGCGTATAATTAATATCTCGAAGATTCGTAACAACAACAAATGTCATTCCAAATTCCCCTATTTTATTATCGAAATAGGGCAGTTATACAAAAAACATTGTATGATATTTCCCAGATAGCGCAAAGTGATACCATGGATGTCCACTGGACGTACGATGATGGACGTGTGTACGTCCACTGGACGTCCATTTTTTTCCTATGGACGCCCCATGGACGTCCGTTTGAAGTCCAGATGTCACAAGTATGGACATCCATAGAATGTCCATTATTGGACATCCATAGATTGTCCATTATTGGACATCCATAGATTGTCCATTATTGGACATCCATAAGTCGTTCATATAATGACCTGCTTTTGCCACCCTGAAAAACTATAGAACCTGCATATGTGGAATAAATTCAAGTGAAAATAAATGAACATTTATTAAAAAATTTAAAAAATGTAGGTACATTAAATTTGGCCCTCTCGCCACATCTCCTTAGCCATTTCGAAATAGCCAGTTCTGCGTCGTTTTCTGTACAACCGAAAGTTTTCACAGCAGAGTCTAAAAACATGAATAAATCTATATCTGTAGTTATCTTTTTAATAAATAAGTTATATTGTGCAGTGCAGTGTTATATTCATTATTTATTATTATTAATTATTATAATATATATTATTTCCTTTTCCTAAAACCAGTTGACTTTTACTTAATAAAAGCATTATAAAAAAGCATATTTTATGTAACTTACCACATTCTTTAATTGAGCATCTCTGTAGTAAGAAATTGTTCAAGTTCATCCAGTTCCGCTTGCGTCTCGATCGGCAACTTCAATATGATGAAAATGGACACTCTTTCTTCGTGTTGTTCAAGGTTTTTATGCTTTATGTAATTCTTTAATTCATTCGCGTCTTCTGCCACCTCTGATAGAGTGCGTTGGATAATGTTCTGTTTCCTAACAATTTTTCTTAGATACTCTGCAATATGAAACTTATTTTATAACAGTTCTCCCTAGTATGTATATTATTACTATTACCAGTTATGTTTTGCAATAATTCTGGTGTAGTATTATTGGTCCCAGAACTTGAAGGAGCATCAAAATACTCTACTGAAGCGGCTATATTTCTTTTTAAAACATTTGTTGGGTTGAAACTGTAATTCACACATCTAAAAATAATTTTATTTTCGATAATTACTTACAAGCTATTAAAATATCCATAGACACAAACCTACCTTGCTTGCTTTAGTAGATAGACAAAACCTTTTCTTTTAATTGCCCATAACCATTGTTTCTGCAGTTCGGGGTCTTGAGGAAATCCAAAAACTGCCACTTTTCCCATTGTATCATAATTTTCCCTACAGCTTCGAACACACCAACGATCCGGCATTATTTTTTATTAAAAGTTCTAATTAAAAATCAAAATAAGATAACCTAGACGTTCACTGGCTCAATGTTTTTCGAATCTTTAGACTAATTTTACGTATCTAAGTAAAAGTAATATATCTGCATAAGGCCCAGTTTCATAATGTGTGGTGACCATTTGGTTAGGGGTAATTGTCATAGTTTCAATTATTTAGCAGGTTATTATATTGCACCCATAATTTACTAACAAGGACCCTCCATTATGAGGAATTAAATTGTAATGATTAAATTTCTGACATTACAATTTAAATAAAAATTTCATATGCTGCATATCTACTTATTGAAACACATTGTGTATCAAGTAACTGAACAAAAATACTTTTAAAACTATTTTTATTAGTCTTGAAAAATGATTGAAACTGGCAAAGTACATATTATGGCTACGGAAACTAGTCGGAAAAATTAAAATTAAAATATATGGTGTGTGACACAAGTCTATGAAATTGACCTGAACTATATTATACACACCGTTGGCAAAAATAGTAAAATAACCTTAAAGAACACATCTGGATACATAAAGAAACTGGTACATGTCAAGGCAGGTTTCAATATTTACAGATTTTCGTTCCGTTAACCTATCCTATGTATAAACGACATAAAAGTCTCATAAACATAAACGACATAAAAGTCTCATAAACATAAACGACATAAAAGTCTCATAAATCATAAACGACATAAAATTCTCATAAACATAAACGACATAAAAGTCTCATAAATCATAAGAAACATAAGTTTTTCCATAAGTCTTAACATAAAATAATGAAACACTTCGCATAAAAAATGTAAACACTTCGCATAAAAAGATTAAACACTTCGCATAAAAAGATTAAACACTTCGCATAAAAAGATTTATTACTTTAGCTTCTGCAGTTTTTACCCTTTGTGGTGCATGCTTTAGCCATGTTTTTATTGCATTCTCTACATCTCGATCTGTTGCATCATTGCATTTTATTTTGACAGCTTCTGAAATTTTAATAAAGCAAAAGGAAAATTAACCATCATGCTGAAATTGAAAAGAATGACATTTTAATGTGAATGAATGAATTAACAAATCTTCAGAGGTACCATAAATGTTATTTCAAATATAACAAGCTTTTGGTTTTTTCAAAAATGTTCTTACTACTGCCAGTCCTACTTTAAATTAAACATTATAAAAACAAATTCATTCGTAAAACACAGAATAATGCAGGATACCATCAGTATTCTAGGTTAAAAAAGAAAATAAGTTGAAAGTACCTTACTTAAATAAGGTATCATAACATTGAAGGTATCAAGCTGAGGCCAAATAACTAAAAATATCAAGGGTGTCCTATTTAAAAATCAAAACCTGGTCCTTAAATAAGAGGAGTGTAATGAGGAGTCATTATTTTATGGTAAGCCGGCAAGTCAAATTTACCCTCAAAATATAAAAAAATAGACTTGCTTACCTACTATGACCCGCTTTAATTTTAAGTCAGCAAATATCTTCTTGTTTGCTCTTTTTCCATAAAAGCTGAATTTGGATGCCAGCTTATCGGAAATAAGCTCCTTCAAAACTCTGTATGTCCTTCCAGTTATACCATCTCCTCCCAACATGGAGCAAAAATCAGTCTGCAAAGAAAATAAAACAACATTTTTAAAATCAAAACAGAGCTACACATTAATTGTACTAAGTGTTATATCGGTCAGGTTAATTTTACAATCTGCGATAGCCTGATTGCTCTGAAAAAGAGAGAAAATATTAATAAAAGTGTAGGACAAACTAACCAGACTTTCCACTCCACCTTCTGCTTCTAATTCATCTTGCTCAAATTTAAGAAGATTTTCTAATGAGTCTATTGGAAATCCCTTGGATATTCTTGAATTTACGTGCTCGGCAGGTCTACTTTGAAGGGTAGCCAAAATTTGTTTATTTTGCTCTTTCAGGCATATAATGTGTTGAAGCAATAATTCAAAACCTAAACATAAAATAAATTACAGTTTATGTCGGAAAAAACAAAAAATTTAAATTACCTTTATTTAAAGAAGGAATGGTTGAAGTTGTGAGTATTGGTGTCTGAACTTGTGCAGGAACATTAAAAGGTATACAGTTATTGTCAGTTGTAGATATTGTAACCTTGGTACACTGGGAAGGGCCCCCTAAAAGTTTTTATTTAATAAATACCACTCGACAAATAGTTATCTGACATCATAGACACAAAACTAAAGCAGTATATCCTTTAAATAAATTAAAAAGAAATACGTACTTCAAAACCTAAACATCAACTAAACTAGATTTGAAGGAACTGCACCCAATTTAGAGGAAAAAAATTTACCTGAAGTTTCACTAGAAAGGCTTGGAGCACATCCGGTTGGTGTATGAAACAGAGATGTCAGTTTGTTTAAACTTGCAGTTTCCGTAGGACTGGGATGTAATGAGAGAACATCTAAAAGTTTATATTTATTAAACTATATTCCTAAACTTTCAATGCCTATCACGAAAATTACACAGTGTTACACTTGACACTTACTATCAGTTAAATTAAATAACTAATTATTACCTATCTGTATACAGAAAGCGATACCTACCTTGCAAGTTGCCTGAACCTTTCTTTTTCTTTAAAACGCTTGATTTAATTGGTGGAGGACGTTTTATGACAAAATGTCTATTAGGGCGTCCATCATCTTCCTCATCGTCACTGGAATATAACCTTTTCGTAACAATTCTTCTCCTTTTACCAAATTGTTCTTCGTCTTCCTCTTCTGTGTCCAAGTTGGAAGTAAACTCAGCTTTTTTTTGTTTGTCTAAAGCTCTGTCTAGATCATCTGAAAATATGTAGATACCCTATAAAACATATTCAAACAATAGGTGTCAATACAGAGAGTGATGGAGCAATAGCCCCCTCCTACTCCGAGAGCCCCAGGCAAGAGGCAAAAAGTAATTGAAAAGTTAAGTAAACAACGAAATGCTTTCCAGCCAAACCTGTTTCAAAAAAGACACGAGCAACAGAATACACTTTCCACGATTCCTCACGTTGTTCATGTGCTTTCAAGGCTTTGAAAAAGGTTCCTCGGTCCTTATAAGGAGGCCAGAACACTTCACATTTTCTAGGAGTTAACCAATCCGAATTAACCACAGCAAGCCCCCCACTGTCAGAGAATTCTATAACTACATATGACATAATGGAACTTATCGTTTAAGTACCTAAAAAGAACATAATTGTATCCAATTTGCTTGACGTACTTTCCATAATTAACATTTAAATTTTTACTAATCCAGTGCTTATAATAAATCCTAAAGTCTGCTAATTTGGATAGGTACAGATAACTAGACTTACGACCAGATTGTCTCGGTCAAGTTTGCAGAAATCGAAATTTAAACAACTACACCGTTTTCACTGAACTAACCTAGCTTTTTTAATCTGCTCATTTCGGGATCCTTATTGAAAAAGATTAGTTATTACCACAATTATTATGATATGGTAGGAGTATTATATATTATATCTATATAGGTACTTACCAACCAGAGAATAAATTGCACACACCAAACACATGAATTTGGAATTTATGAAAAAACCGGGAAATTGACCAGTAGCTCAACCGCTTATGTTTTTTTGGGGATGGAGAAAGCGGGAAAGGAACGCATCACACTAGACGCAAATTGCAGGAATTTAATTGGTCGGTTCACGTCAGATGATTGTTTCAACCAATGGAAATTGCTGAAATTTGACAGTCCTCACGCTCGCGGCGGTCTAGCGTCGTGACCGAGAGAGAAGCTAGACATGCAGGCAGCTGGCAGACATAACTCCAACGTTGCCAATAACTGTTTGGCACTCGGGACATCAGCTGTGATTGATTTAAAATAAATATACAATATAATATGCTATATCGCCCATTGGTAACCCAAATGGAATATGTTGTTGCCACTTCCACTAGACTTATATGGGTTAAAAGGGCGCCAAACGGTTCCCGTTTTGCCTCGTTTTGTGATGGCAACGTTGGGATACCTATGTATGTTTAGTACTACTAAAAAGCACCTCGGACTGTCGGACGGCTGCTGTCATTGCCGAAATAAGATTAACTGATCGTAGCGTAGTGGTTAGAGCGTCTGCCTGCAACGCTGAAGGTTGTAGGTTCGTATCCCCGTCCGAGATCACTTTTTCTTACTTTTTTTTTTACTTTTTTAATAAAAATATATGGGTAGGTACACGATAAGCGCCAACAAAAATGTGCTTAGCCGTCAAATGTCATTTATGTCAACTAAATGTTAACTAATCACAGCCAGACGTCTGGGGTGCCTTTTACTCTCTATATAGTCTCATGTCTCATGTTTACCTGCTCCTATCGAAATTCATACGCTAAACCAAAAATCGACGTCTTAAGACGTAATGCGCGAGACGATCTATAACGGCGTCGATATGTCGTCACAATCCCAGCAAACATTTATGATTGGTTTTAAGTCGGCCGACTGTGCGCAGATCTATTTTTGATCGGGATCGGTTTACTTGGAACGGTAAACCATTTAATTTACGCCCCGTTCCCGACAATCGGGAATAGTAATCGGATCTGAATCGAAAAAACATTGATATTTCGATTGTCGGTTGAACACGATCTATTATATGTCGATTATTTTATATTAACCGACGCTCTTTCTTTCGTCATCGAAAATGTTAATTTTAGACGGCGAGAGCCAACGGAATAGGTAATGCAATAAAAATTAGTTGGGAATTCAAATTTTAGCGCCATTTCACGGTAGTATCGTATCCTGCATTACCGACCACTGCATGTGACGATGACGTCAAATGCAAATGGCGTTCTTTAGTTCTTTGGCTTCGGTCGGTGTGTTTTTGTGTTTTTCGGCGTTGCATACGATTAGAGTGATTTGCTGTTTCGTTACATTTTCATATTTCCAAATTTCAGGTAAGTTTTTTGTCTTTTCATTTAGGTATTTTTATTGCCAAGTATAAGTTCAGTAAATTATTGTTAGGTAATTCGTGGTTTACGGTTTTTAAATTTCATTTATTTTACTGGCAATTCACTGACATATATTTTTTGTTTGTAGGTTGTACGATTGTGATCATTGTGCCTTCTAAAATTAAAATAATGTCTCAAGAGGCTTTGATGATAATTTATGTTCCTATTTAACTTAAACATATAACGTTATATTATACTGTAAATATTTTGTCTGTTAGAGGTTTTCCAATATTTTTATGTTCTGGGAAAGATGTGTAATAAAAAAACGTTTCATATTTAAATATCAACTGTTTTAATTATTCTATTTGAGAGGGCTTTGAGTTATGTTATATTAATCCCTATTATCTGTACCAAAAGTGAAAAGACTAAAAATGAATGTATCTAATTTAATGTATGATCACTCTAAAATTATATAGTCATCATCCTATTTTATCTATATCTTTAATTTTTTTTTTATTTTAGTTACTTATAAAAGGGACCAAGTAATAACAATAAGTTTCAATTATCAGTTTTTAAAAAATTTTTAAAAATTTTTTGGATTTTATATTTTTTACATTCAAAAAAATCCCTATGCCAAGCTGTAATTTGCGAGTGTAGGGATTTTTAAAAGTAAAAAATATAAAATCTAAATTTTTTTTAAAATTTTTGAAAAACTGATAACCGATAAATAAAATGTATCCATACTTTGAATATACCTCATTTAAATGAAAAGGAATATATGACGTAACATAAAATAAAACGCAATATTTAGATATTGTACCAACAAATTTTGTGTAAAGAATATGCATCTAAATGAGGATCGAGTTGTAAAGGAATATCGGCAAGATATCGGGACCCCCAATTGGCCGATTGCTGGCTCTGCTATCGGCCAGGCGGTCATATACGGTCCGGATCGACGTTGGCGTCCGGCATTGGCCCGATAATCCGAAACCAATCGGCCGACGTTTAATCGACGCTCAATGTTTGCTGGGATGACGTCTTTTTTGGGCCGAAAGTCGTCTTTTGACGAAAATGACTAAATATAACCAATAAACGACGTCACAAGACGTCATTGTTCGTCTTCTGGTTGCCTGGGAAATACCTTAAATTACACAAATTAATAACATGCACTGCACAGTCGACTTGTGATGACTCATCGGTCTATAAAATTGACTCGAACCATGCCATCAAATAATTAGCGTTGTTGCCGGAACGAAATTAAAGATTTCGCTAAACGTTTTCTCTTCCCAGACAGCACGCACATATCCATTGGACATCTTATGGATCTCTGAAATCGGATATACGTATATCCAATGGATGTCCAGTTTTTTGCCGAAGAATATCCACTGGACATCCAAAGGATGGCACGTTGTTCAAAAATTTGGACATTCGATGGATGTCCAACAAAGACGTCCCATGGATGTCCTTACTGGACATCCATTGGACACCGCTTTAATGTATTAAAGTACGTCCAATGAACATCCTTGCTGGACATCCATTGGATACTACAGCGGTAAAAATTTTGGACATTCAATGGATATATTCATACTAGATGCTCAGTTAACTAATAACATAAACATAATAGTAAAATTAGGTACATCCAGTATGTCCGTTTCCGTTTTTCTTAACCCTAAAGAGATGATCCTCTGCTAATTGAAGCTTTCTGTAGACATGTGCTTAATAAATTTAAAGAAGCCAAAGAAGTATGATTAACTTAAATTTTATTTCAGTACAAAAATCTTCTTAATACAATTGTTAAATTAAAAAAATTAATTGTTATTGCTTTTCTTTTGGACGACCAATCTTTTTTCCGAATATTGACATCTTTCCTTTGCCCGACGAAACCACTTTTTTACGCTCTCTTCTACCGCCGAGTTGTTAAACTCGGGGTTGACTTTGGCAGCAGCTTCTAAAAAAGTAATAAGCTGGCTTAATAAATATACCTTAAAACTCTAATTAAAGAGAAAGTTGCTTTTTTACTCCTGATCAAAAATAGCCCAGCAAACAACACAAACAGAACAAGGCAATTTTGGGTAATTGCATTATATTATAATATACTATGTCTACCATGAAAGTTTGTAACTTTTTAGAAGTTACAGCTAAGCTAAGAGCGTGTACCGATTGTAGGTAATTATTGAGTAGACATTTTTTAACTTTAAACAGCAACAGAACACAGACCTAAACGCTTAATAGCGATAAACAACTTTCACAGTTAGTTTGTTCTTGAACCTCCTTCTTCAAACCTTCCTTAATTATATGAAGAAGTTAGTATCATTGTAGGTATTTTAAAAAGTGGTCACCTTGACACAAGCATACTTGGAACATATTTAAAAAAGGCATACTTTATACAGTAATGAACTCACCCTTTAGAACATCCCAAATTTTCAACGATTTGAAAACGGATTTTCCTTTCGCTCCAAAAAAGGAGAATGTTTGAGCCAAGTCATTGGTCATTATGGCACCAAGAGTCCGTCTTATAAAATCTTGGGGAGTTTGACCCCCCATTTTTGAAAGTTCCATTACCTGCAGTAAAAAAGTGGCATAGTTAGAAAAAAGTGGTGAGAAATGCAGGTACTTATTTAATGCGCATATTTAAAAAGCTGCCTGGGGGTCGTTTTAATTTATATGAAAGACACTGATGTCTAAAATTGAGGTAGGTAATGTGTTTTAAAAATTTAGCTTTTAGGGTATTTATTTCAGGTTGCCTTAAAACAAGAACTAAACAGCTTGCTTGTCAAAACAAGATTAAATGACCTTAATTTTAGCCCATCAAATATTTCTTAAAATTTCAAACCATTATGCAAGGCTCCCAAATCACGTTTGAAACATCTCAATTTACAGAGATCCACAAATTACAAATTATATGTAAAAATATGCCAGATATTAGATAAATATACAATTTAATAGATTTAAAATATACCTACTTACTTGAAAATGAGAACATACAATTTTTTTATAGAGGTTATTTTACAGTAAGTACAGAGGATTTACAGTAAAGAAATAATTTAACCTTGTATAAAAGCGAGTAAAGTGAAATACCGTTTTCATAAGAATATAAAAAGTAAGAATTAAGAGAACTTGCCGCGTATCTGAAGTGGGTGTCATCACGCAGATGTAAATTGAGCTTTTCCAGGTCTACATCACTTGAAAATGGTAGATCAAAAATCTTGAAAAGCGATTCCTGGTTCGTATTCTCACTGATAATTCCTTCGTCATTTCGTGACACCAGAAGACTGCAAATATCTTCAGCAATTTGCCTTAGTTGTGCTTTCATCAGCGATTGTTTCTTTAAGATTTCTTTTAAAATCTCTTCTAAAAATATAGATTTTGGTACAATGATAAAATAAAATTTATAAGAACATGAACATACCATTTTTCTTCTGGTACTCTGGGCAGGAACATACGGATGAGTAATTAGGATTCGTCGAACCTATAAAAAACAAATTAAATTAATAAAATAAACGTATGCATTTTGCAAAACCAAGCGGATTTATAATTACAAAAAAAAAGCCAACAAAATTATCAGCAAAAATATGCCTGCTACTGTGACCAAATATCAATTATAGATTATTCAAAAGTTAAAAATTGTTTATAACAACTTTAATACGGCGCTCTTACAGTTTTCGAAATATCAAATCAAATCGACAGAAATTCAAGTCATTTTAACATTATTTAATTTTTCTCTACAAATGTTTACTCATAAGTGTCTTTGTTAAAAAAATAAAGCCAACAAAAGCAAGTGGAACAAAAAAGTAGAATGTATGAAACAAAAAAACCTTGAACATACTAAATGAACTAGCTGAATCAGAATAATTAGGAAGTGCTAATTCTTGTTTGCTGAACAATGATGTGGTCCTCGACAATTTAAGCTGAAAATAAGTCATGATTATTATAATTATTAATCTTAATAATTTTAAAATTCCTGTGTCAAAGCGTAAAATAAAGTGTTTTCTTAAATGAACAGGCCAGGTAATTTATTACCAAATATGGAAAAATTGCATTTTTGCTAAATTTTTCCATATTCAAACTTATTTATTTTAGCTCCTTGTAAGCACAATTAAATATTAAAATATTTAACTTAAAACAAGCAAACTCCACTGCCAAGCCCTTTATTAAAGCCTCTGACTGAACTATCCCATCCAAAATAATAATTACTTTACAAAATATACTCATGTAAGCATTAACAAAATTTGATTGTCAAGTTGTTGCAATAGTAATAATATGTCATATCAATGTTGCCACCCACCTCTTTCGTCCTTGTTTGGCCCTTTTGATGTAGAAACTTAAGAGTTGGTGGATTTTCCAATATAGTACTGTTAACGTCTGCTTCGGAGTCTGACGATGATACTTTTCTGGGTTTTGTTTTCCTTTTTTCATCAAGGTCAGATGAGTTTAGATCTGAGGTTTCCTCAGCCTTTCTAGTCTTATTCCTAGCCGTATCATAGGAATCTAAAAAAGTGTTATATATATAGGTACCTATGGTCCCTGCTCTTAGCAAATGGATAACTTTTTTGTTCTTGATTTCTCAGAAAATTTTAGCATTGAATTAAAATCCCTACTTTCCTTACACAAAGGAGAATAAAATTATTAAGAAATTTTTAGGAAAAATTTTAAGCAAAATTTTTTTTATAATTTTTGTATGAAAGAAATACGATTTTGAATTTTTGAAACAAAATCTGGACAGCCACTGTACGTATCTAATATATATCTATGAATCTTGTGATAATTTTGTAATTATTAATATAAAAAAAAACAATGGATAAATCCATCCAATTTAGGAATCAGAAGCGACTTAATACCAAAACGAAATGAATAACATTACCTAATATACAAAAAAATTAAGTAGCTGTAAATTCATGTTGTAACTTTAAAGATCACTTCTCTTCTAACTTGATTGCAAGTCTTTACAACAATAAAAAACAACAGCTACTATAAACTTACCATAAGTAGCATCCTTAAAAACACGTACATCATACAGGGGCCAAGTATCATTTGGCATATTGCATTTCTTTAATTCGCTTAGTATTCTATCTTTTGATGCTGCAGGCCAATAGCATTGACGACCAACGATCCACGACGTTGGAACTGCTTCAACTGTATTGCTATCTATAAATTCGATTACTGTCCAACTCTGCCAATTATCCATGAGAGATGATGATGCCATGTTCAATTTATGTCCAAAGTATACTGCACACTCCTAAGACTAATTTTATGAATGGTGGTAGACCATAAAAAAATTATTTAAATTTTTTATTTTTCTTCCAAATATCTAACATAAACATTTAGTTTTCGATTTTTAACATATATACAGTCATATAACATATATGTCCGGCGATATGGTAGAAACGTAAGAGGATAAACAGACCAAAAACTGATTTTTCCAGGAAAAGTAATTCCTTCTTTATAAAAAATTTAGCTGGCTGAGAAAATACGATTGTCGATGAAAAAAAAAAGAAATTGTATACAGGCTGTCCCAAAAGTTAAAAACTCTAATTATATACAAGAGGAAAGTACCCATGTCTACCACATCACCGGACATACTGTACATACATATAAAAAAATTTTATATCAAGTGGGCAAAAATTTAAATTCTATTTTTTTTATTATTTTGTTGTATCAAAAGTTTCAATCAAAAATATTTTTGTTTCACAAACATACATTTTTATTTTTATTTACCTATAAACATTTCAAACTTCAACAAGCCAGAACTTGTGTGTGAAATAAGATACACTTTTTCAAGATTCATCTAACACCCTGTATTTTAATTTGCCTTGGCAAATTGGGGGTCAAATCAATATGAGTTTAAATGTGCAAAAGTGGCATGACCACATAATCATTATTTGATAACCTAATTTTAATACATTTGTAATCTACAGCAGTAATTGGCCAAACTTCAAAATCAACTAAATCTTTAGTGTTCACTAAATATGTATATAAAACTGATGACAAACATGGTTTTTCATAAAAATCCTTTAACTCAATAAATTTTGAACCAATGATAAATATATCACCATCACAAAGCACAAAATTTTTGATTACTATAACATCCCCACTTTGAAGACAGCAGCAATTATCAGGTTCAGAGATTTTAAGGGTAAAGTCGCTGAATTTAACACACATAAATTGTTGACCTCTTAAATGCAAGTGTGGACCTCCAAAGTGTTCTTTTGTAGGGCATGGAAAATGCACTGATGATATATGAGAATTCTTCAAATTATTGTCAATTTCACTTTTTCTTAAAATTATTTGCTGCAAAGGTTTCTCATTCTTACGAATAAATTTCAAAATTTCCTGCATGTAGTTTTCAAATGAAAATGCACTATACTCATCTAAAGTTCCATAACGTTTAGATTCTTCAGATAAATGTAATAAATTATGCACATTGTGAGAGACATTTTCTTTTCCATACAGAGTAATAAATGATTTAAGGAAATAAACAAGTAACTCACTTGCATAATCTATATAGGATTTTTTTAATTTTGAACTTGATAGAATTGTGGCTGCTACATGTAAGGTAAGAAAATTTAAAAACATATCATTTGAAATTCCTGATTTTAGAACAATGGGTCCCGTGTAAAGTAAAAATTGCCGAAATTCTGTGGCTTTCCACCTGTTGCTTTCCATAAGAGATCTTGGTTTTCGATTAAACTCACAAGGTATATCTTCCTTTAGATTAATCAACTTTTGTGATAATTCTTTAATTTGAGAATATGACAGTTTGCAAGGTGGCTTTCCATTACACCATAGATTAACAACTAATTTTTTCACAACACCTAAATACAGCAAATGCATGGGATCTAGAGCAAAATCATTAATCATATCTAGATTTAAAAGGGACTCTAATAGTGAAGTACCAATATGGTGCTCAGGGTAAGTTTTGTGCCTGAATTCAGCATTTGTTCTTAAATTAAAAGTTAAATCAGGAAAACAAACTCTTCCTTTAATATATGAACCCTCCGTATCACATTTTGAACATGAAAAATAACCGGAATGACCCTTTGTTTGTGTAATATAGCATTTAGCTGGAACATCACAAATAAATCCCTTAATGTGGAAAGCATAATGATGACCCTTAAAACTTACACCATTCTTTATATAATTATTGGCCTCATTGACTAAATCATCTAAAAATAAATTGACATTTTTTGGTTTTTCATGCCCACAGTATATACCAACCATATCTACATTTTTTCTGTTTTGCTTTAACCTGCACTGAATAGGATATACTTGAAGCTGAGAACTTTTAAAAAGTGGAAGGCCATCAATGTTGATATAAATCTCAACACAACTTAGCCTACTAATACCGTCATGGTTTGAGAGAAGATTTTTAATACATTTTTGTAGGCCAAAATGAAAATAATATCCTGGCTCAACTATTCGTATTCCTTCAATGTTCCTTGGAGTTTTTAATAGAGCTCGAGCATCAAGAGGTAAGTTATCATGAAAAGGCTTTAGCAGAGGCAATAATTCATTAATTGCAACATGAGTGATATTATTTTTTATAGCCCAGGAAGCCAATGATGAACCGTGAAGTTGAGATTCAGGTTGATTATGCTGTAAACTACTATTACTACTCTTATCGGGAAGTATTTTGCAACTGACCTCTTGGCACTCGAGCTCAGGTACAAGACTAAAACTTGAACTACTACTTCTAGTACTAACTATATCATCACAAGTAGCACTACATGCAGAATTTTGTTTTGAACAATCAATGTCGAGTGTACCACTATCTAGAATTTGATCAGTATCAGTTAATGATGCACAAGGATAAGAAAAATTAACTGAATTTAACGAACTGGAACATTGTGCATCATTTAGTGTACTGCCGCTACAACACTGGCTCGTTTCATTTCCAAAAGATGATAAGAAATGTCGTGTTAGGAAAAGATCCTTACTTTTTTTCTCTCGTTTATAGTTCATGCGAGAAATCTTAGCTTTAGGCATTATCACAATACTATAAAAATATAATTTAGTTCGGGTTTATCCAACTCCAACTATATATACCTAAACAGTTTAAAATATATAATAAGTTTTATAATAAACCCAATAACATTCAAGCATAGTGGGTAGGTATTCCTTTCCTTATAACCTTATAATATCCTTACTTTTTCACAAAAAAACAGGAATAAAGCACGCACACCAAAGTTATACACAAGTTTTATAATTCTTGGTTGATTCTAAATCTTATTTTAAACCCAAAACCAAAACGAGCAAACTCTTTAAAACTGATGATGCCACGCCACGAGCCACGATACACAAATGGCGCCAATACACAAAGTATATTAGTTCCGAAACATCCGCTAGTAGGATAGACACATTAGACATATGTCAATTTCTGGCGGCAATTTTGAAAATAATTTAAATATGAGCCGATGTCCTGAAACAGACATCCATTGGATCTCCAGTTTTAATATGTCCAATGGATTCAGAGCAATGGATATCCAAAGGACATACGATAGAAGTACAGGATATCCCGTACTTCTTTTGGACTATTTTGGGATGTCCATTGGATATTGCGTGCTGTCTGGGTTAGTCTAGTCGAATATTATTGATATTACATAGGTATATATAAAATATTTAAATAAATAATCAGGGATAAAGTTATCCTTTTAATAAACAATATATATAATTGCCGTACATTTTATGGCTTTATGCAGTGTTACCTGCCACCACGCCGAATATTTCAAATAGTAAATTCTTCACAACTGGAAAGATTTAGGTACTGCTGGCAACGCCGCCGTCATTTGTTCGCTATTCTGCCGCGGAAAATGAAAGCTGGGTATTCGCTAACCGGGCGGTAGAAATGGCGGATTATTTAAAATTGATGTAAACTTTTTAATAAACTAAACGTCGATAATAGGTATACTATAAAAAAATAACAATGACGACTCCAGGTTTATTGTTTTAGCAGTAAGTACAACCTATAACATACAGAGAAGGTGCTATATATACGCATACATATAATTTAACATACCTACTCCCATAAAAATTATGACTCTTATCAAGGATGAAACTCACATAATATGCCTATATTTAACGGTAAAACGGTAAGTCGTAAACCAGAACGTCCCGTCCGTGTGACAATCCATAAATCGCTTTAAAAATGTATGTACTTAAAATGGACACTGCTTGGACGTCCACTAACAGTAGTACAGTGGATGTTAATACATGGACGTACATAGTACATCCATAATTAGTCCATGGACCAATGTACTTAAAATGGATCTAAAATGGACGTCCCTAGGACGCCCGGTGCTATCTGGGTTGTGGGTAAAGTAATTTTATTTTGTTCGTGAAATTGTTCAATTCGCTACGCTACGCTCCGCTCAATTCACAAACTTTTTCACTCACAAACTAAAACATCACTTTTAACACTCACATCATGAATAACTATTCTTTTCCCGCGCCTAACGTAGAACATGCACAGTGGCCAAGGGTTATACAACAACGTGGCAACACCGAGGGTTGGCCTGGGGGATTTAGACAATCGTTAATAAAAATCCAAAGATAAGAACAGCTGATTGTCTAAGATTTTTTACAGGATTGGAATCAGTTCGCGACCGACTTTATGTTCTGGCATCATATAAAACTCCTTGAGTTTGCGCTTATTTTTGGGTTAATTTAAAAGACAAAGAAATAAATAATATTAACAATAATAATAAAATACTATATTAAGAATTTAGAAAGATAAATGATCTAAAAGACATAAATAGATTAATGGAATAAATCAAAATCCTAACATCCGCAACAATAACCCTGACAAAGCAAATAAGCTTATATTACATTAACGGTATCTAAATTAAATTCAATTCAAAGTCTCTGTTGGGGCGGGGCTCAGCCACAGGCTGCTTAGGCCCAACCTAAAGCATCTTAAAAATCAAAATTAAACAAAAAACATAAATATTATTGAAAGTGACTAGATAATAGAAATTATTCAGATTAAATATTAGTTTATGAAATAATATTGTGATATTAAAGATGAATAAAATTTGCCTAAACTATAGTCATTCAGTAAATCAGTAACTCCTACAGTAACGAGTGGTTGAAACTAGGGCTCGGAATTGTATTCGAATAATTCGACTCTTCTAAATTCGAATTTTTTTTTAGTTAAAAAATTCGACTATTCGGATATTCGACTATTCGACTATTCAAATAGTCGACTATTCGAAATTCGAATATTTGACTATTCGAATATTCGACTATTCAAATATTCGACTATTCGAAATTCGAATATTTGACTATTCGAATATTCGACTATTCAAGTATCTATTCGACTATTTGAATATTCGACCATTCGAATATTTAACTATTTGACTTTGTTCTGATATTTATGTACAGGGTCTTCCAACGAAGACTGAACAGGGGCTCATTTTTGAGCTTCCTTGTATTTAAAGAAAAATCCAAAATAGCCAATCGATGTACTTTTTCCTGCAGAATTGAAAAATGAAACCAAAAATTTATTTGAACCAGAAACAAAAGAGTTACGCTATGGATAAGGTGTTTTTTTAATGGAACATAGCTTTTTTTATACGATTTTTGGAACGAGTGATTTTTTTTTTGTCCGTTCTGATTAAAATATTTAATATTGTGACAGCTATTTTAATTAAATTTTAATGTTTTATCCAGTATAATTTAACTTTAACCTGTTTGAAACATACACTAGGTAATAAAGGTATAATCACCTTTGAATCCTTCAAAGTCAAAAAATTTGAATAGTATTGACGAATATATTTCTGTAAAAATTTGCAATAAATCTTCTCCTTGCTTCTCTTGCATTTTCTTGGCATTTGTAGAACAAGATAACAATCTGCAATCTCTCATCTAATGAATATTTCATTTCGGCAATATTATAGTAAATTTGTCAATTTTTTTTTTTCCATAGCGTAACTCTTTTGTTTCTGGTTCAAATAAATTTTTGGTTTCATTTTTGAATTCTGCAGGAAAAAGTACATCGATTGGCTATTTTGGATTTTTCTTTAAATACAAGGAAGCTCAAAAATGAGCCCCTGTTCAGTCCTCGTTGGAAGACCCTGTACCTACTATGTACTAGGCCTACAATGTAGTATGTACCTATATTATTTTTGTTATGAATTTGTTGAACTTGTTCCAGTTTTTGTTGTTTCTGTTTTATGTTAAATAAAACACCGGGTTTATTTTTATAATTTTATTTTCGTTGTGTTAAATGTTTGATTTTTTGTGTTCAGTAAATAATCATTTTGTTTAAGAGTTTTTTTATTTATTACAGAGTTCTCAAGTTCTCATATCTTGAAATAATTTAACAGAATTATTTATTTGTCATCTTACTTTATTCGACAAAATGCACATTATTATTATTCGATAATTAAGATATTAAAAATGACTAATACTTAAAAATGTTCCTTTATTATGTTTAAGCAGTTAAACCACTTCTACCGTGATTAAACAACTGTATTTCGATATTTAAAGAGACGACTTTTCGAATATTCGACTATTTGACCAATGTTCAAAGATATTCGAATTATTCGACTATTCGAATTATTCGAATTATTCGACTATTCGAATTATTCGACTATATTCGACTATTCGAATAACATACCAAACGACTATTCGAATACTTAGATTTTAAAAATTCCGAGCCCTAGTTGAAACTATACATATTTGAAGTTTTCCTTAAATGCATTTTCAATAAGAATTTATTTTAAATAGTTTGGAAAAGGTATTAAATAAAAAACTAGAATGATAGGAAAAAGAATAATCTCTTAGGTGGAATATGAAGTGAAACCGGCAGCCTTCTCGGTCTAACAAATACATCATGTAGTTTTTCGTAAAGTTGGTGTATGGGAATTGGTAATTCTATGTAAAAAAATAGAGAAAATGAACATCACGCCATTTTACTAATTTGAACCATCCAGATTGCAAGTATGATGGGGAGTAGTGAGAAATCATATACAGGGTGTTCGGAAAATACGTGTACAACGTTTGACGACAGACTCCTGACGTCAAAATAGGTCGATCTAAGCCGACTTAGTTATATCCAAAATTGTCTCGTTTAGCCGGTAAAGGGCGTCAAAAATTTATAAAAATATTGTTTTTTCCTAAATTACGTGAAAACCTGCTAATCGATTTTAATGATTTTTAGTATGTAGACTAATACTATAAAATGACGTTTTCTAGTAGTATATGATCACCGGCTGTAAATAAGTGGAAGTGTTATAAAAGTGATATAATACGTCAACATTTCTCTTGATTTTTAATATCAACGGCGTTATGACAACCCAGATATTTTCGTCGAGTGACTGGATGTATTTGGAAGCTATTTTACCTCTATTTTATCTCTAATATTTTTCGTTCGATGAGCTGTTTTGCCAGAAAAAAAATATTTACAATTACCTGCATATACATTAACTATTAACTAATAACAGTAATAATAAAACAAACTACAACAAAGTTGGAAGTATGAATTAAAAATATTGTAAGAAACTAAGTACAACGAAAACATTACTTAAGAAATTGTGTAAAAGGACCGCCATCTTGCTGAATACACTAATTAACACTCCTTAAAAAATGATATTGGACCCTATTTAATGTCTCGGGGTTATTAAAATGGTTGCCTGCATTTAAAATCCGCGTCAATAAATCATGGCGTGTGTTTACCGGAGTCTTGGAAACTTCTGTTTTAATAGCGCCCCACAAAAAGAAGTCACACATATTTAACTCCGGAGAACGTGGTGGCCATTTTACTGGTGCATCATTGCCCCTTCCAATCCATCGGTTGGGATATTGATGGTGTAAGTATTGCCGACCGGCAACGGAAAAATAGGACGGGGCACCATCATGCATATACCACATTTCCCTCCGAAGTAAAAGGGGTAAATTTTCCAGAAGAATTGGTAATGTGTCTTGCAAAAAATTTAAATAAATATTTCTATCTAACCTGTCTGGAATAACAACAAGACCAATAAGGTAGCGATCAATAATACCTGCCCAAATATTTAATTTAAATTGATGCTGATGATTTGCAACTTTAATAGCATGTGGATTTTCATCGGAATAAATATGTTCGTTGTGCAGATTGCTTACTCCAGATCTTGTAAAGCACACCTCGTCAGTAAACAATATTTTTCTACAAAAATTTGGATCACGGATTCTTTTGTTTCTAATAAATTGACAAAATGTAAGCCGCATGGAGGGAACAGTCGGTAAAAGTTCCTGGACTTTTTGCACGTGATATGGATGTAACAACTGTTCTTTTAAAACCTCATTGACAATCGTTTTAGGAACATGTAACTCACGTTCTAAGCGACGGGTACTGGTACTTGGTTCTTTTTCAACTCTTTCCAGAATGTTCTCTTCTGTTTCCACAGTTCCAGTTGTTCGCATACGACTCCTGCCTTCAAATTTTTTCTCAAAGCTGCCCGTTTCCCGAAGATGACGCTCGATATTGGCAAATGTTTGGTGGTTTGGTATTCGACGGTTAGGAAATCTCTCCATGTAAACCTTAACACACTGACGCCCATTTCCTTGACAAAACCTGTATACCAGGAGCATGTCAACCTTCTTAGAGTTCGTATAATTTTCAATGTTTAATAGTAAAATAACTAATACGTTGTTATAAGGCGTTGATATAAAAAATCAGGAGAAATGTTGACGTATTATATCACTTTTATAACACTTCCACTTATTTACAGCCGGTGACTATACTACCAGAAAACGTCATTTTATAGTATTAATCCACATACTAAAAATCATTAAAATCGATTCGCAGGTTTTCACCTAATTTAGGAAAAAACAATATTTTTACAAATTTTTTACGCCTTTTACCGGCTAAACGAGACAATTTTGGATATAACTAAGTCGGCGTAGATCGACCTATTTTGACGTCAGCAGTCTGTCGTCAAACATTCTACACGTATTTTCCGGACACCCTGTATATAGTTTTCTTAAGCGGGTACTTACTCGTTTGTCAAACTTGCCAAAGCATGCCTCAGCCAATTTTTAATGGAGTGGATGATGTCTTGTTTCGTGCATCTAGAATTTACATTTGGACTGTATACCACAGCTTCTGCAACAAATATATAAACCTTCATTTAAAAAATAAGTGAGACAATAGTTATTTATAGTACTTACTAAATGTGTTATGATGAAAATAAGTCGAAAAGTTAGTTTGTACCATCTGGGGCCGAGTTGGACTTAGGACTCATAACATAGTTTACCAACTCTTTTAGTACCAACCTACACATTTTATTTTATTCCATAAACAAAAACAAACACATAAAGAAATAAACAAACTCGAATAAACTGTCTTAAAATAAATTTTATTTTGTGCATTAACCTGCCATGTTTTATAGAAGAAGAAGATTCACTAAACTTCCCAACTCCCAAGCAATAATATTATATGTAATAATTATTAAGGCCAGGTTTATGCAACTTCTTAAAATTATTAATTATTACCTATGGTAGAGGAAATTAAAGTCTTACTTGTTGTATTGTATTGCAAAATTATAATTCAGTTGCCTGACACGTGTTTGTTTCGACCCTTGCGGATCATTATACAATACTAAATTCTACGTGTAGTTACAAAGTTATTATATAAGTAATAGTAATGGTAAACATGTCAACATGTCATTAAGGGTTATTTCGGTCCCTAATTTACAGGTATTGGCCAAAGCAACAACTAAGTTACAGGTGTGATTATAGAGGTATTTACATCTAAGTAATGAAATTAAGAAAATGATATTGTGTATATATAATTATAGGTTTTTTTATGTTCATAATTATTCGAAACACGTGTCAGGCAACTGAATTATAATTGTGAAATATAACAAGTAAGACTTTAATTTCCTCTACCATGGGAAAATATCAATTTCACCAAGCATGTAGCCCATCACAAATCAATTATATATTAATTATCATTTATTTATTCTTAAGTTCACATTTCAATCCAATAAAACAGCATAAGCGTGGCCTAATTCAAGAGCCCTAGGGAATAAGGTTCAAGCCAAAACCAAAAAACAACAGCGAACAACGCTGTTTTACTAGAAATACATCAATAATTATTCTCAAACAGATTTAAAGTTTGAAGAAGTAGTCCATCCTTACAGTGGAGTAGGTAATATACAACTAGAGTTGTGCTCATTTATTTGAGGCAACTACTAAAACCGAGACCAAACTCGATTTAGGTAAGTCCTTTATGGTGCCTGTTGTCATTGTACTTTCATAGATTCCTTTTAGTTCCCCTGAAGATGACTGTTTGTACAGTCGAAACATGTAGGGACAATCACTTTTAAAGAAATTAATTTTTGAAATAAATACTATTTGTGGAGGAAGACAGAAGTTTTGTTTTTATCTAGATTTAAAGTTGTTTAGTTACTTACCAGCAGATATTAATTATGACGTCACATGGTCGGCGGCCATTTTGCTTGGAGGGCAAACAAAGTAACTAAACACAAGCGTTTGGGTTATAAATTGAAGTTTTCTTTGCAGTTTGCTTTGAAATTTAAGATCTGTGTTCGTTGTTAATAATTAAAGTGCCCTAAATAAAATGCCGTTCTTTTGTTCAGTGGTCGAGGGGAAATAAGGACAATAACAAAATGCTACAGAAAACCTTAATCGACTCTCATAAGAACGACGTGAGATGTGGATAAGAGCTTTAAAAAGGGGCCTTTTAAGTAACAGGCGATGAAAGTATGGAAGAATTTGCTCCAAACATTTTATAAGTGAAGTGGTAATATTTGATTACATGAGATCATTTTGTAAACATTTCTAGAAGCTCCAGCAGAATTAGCAACAAAGACAACCCTGACTGGATCCCTAATTAAAATATGGGACACTTTCTTCCAAAGGAAGCAACTTAGGCCCAAGATAACAGAAATGAGAGCGTGCAGAAATGCAAACGAGCAAAGTATCAATATGCATTATTGTAAATATAGTAGATATAAGTAGTAGGATTAATTGTATTATGAAGTAGACATAGTGTTGATTTAGGTTGAAGTTTTTTTCTTACTAAGTAATGTATTCTTGTAAATAAAACAGCAAATTGAAGCACCTGACGAAGATACTCCGAGAAGTAGTAGAGAGGAAGAAAATGTTGAAATTAATGAAAACTGTTGCCACACAGAGTGAATTAAGTATGAATGATTTATGAAAACTTTTCGAAGACTGTTGTACTAATAGTACTGTTATAATATATTATAGTTTGGAGAAGTGGTTAAAATAATGTGAAATAAATAAAAACTCCATCTACTTATTGTGATTTTTTTATTTATTCATGAATATCTCTCTCTCTCTCTCTCTCTCTCTAAGACAGTACAGGATCTACCAATGAGGTAGTACAAGGAAAGAGTGAAACATTTTCTGGCATATTTTTTTGCCCTATGATGAACTTGATTTTATATATAACATTTAATTTGTTAAATTGTTATTGTGGGATTAGGCCCCAATGAAATAGTAACAGAGTTATCCAAAACCCAAGCCTTATAAGCCCCAATGAAATGGTAACAGAGTTATTCAAAACCCTAGCCTTATTAAAACTTAATCTTACCTTGCCGATTACAACATAAGCATTGGAATTTACTTCCTTCATAAAATTTGAATGCTTGCAAGCCTTTGTACGCCTTCAGCTGCTGGCCAGTGTAAAAAATATGTGTTAATATAAAGTAGTTTAACAAGTCTATTCGTGCTACTTCTGGCGGACATTAAATTTCCAAAATCAGTCTCTCCGAGCAGATAAGGATCAATATCACCAATAATTTTAAGTTCTGCATCGTATCTACACTTAATATCACCACTGAGAGTTTTTAAATATTCACTTTTTTCCATATTTATTTATTTATTTATCAACGGGCTGTGGCGTAATTCTTTATCTTTAGGTTATGTGTATTCTTAAAAAAAAAAACAAATTATATATTGTTGACTAAAATAGAAAATTGTTGTACTGAATGGTTGCCGCCAGCCTTTAATCAGTGGAGAAGGGCTAGGTTCAAAAGTATAAAAAAAAAGGGCGCCACATAGTTTAAACCACCAGTACCAACCAAAAGAAACTTCGTCAAACCATGAAACCGGAACCTCTTTCTATTCCCTGTTTATTTCTTTTATAGATACACAATCCAATCCTTAATTATAGGCACAACAAGATAAAGGTAATGAGACACCGCATTAACTTTAAAACATTGGGTAATTTATTTCCACTATTACTTTAGACAAAATATTTTCCAACATCCAAATCTATCATCTAAAGCGCAGTATGTTAGTAGAAAGACAAAAAAAATAAAAATAAAAAAAATTCTAGCGCACCTGTGAAAGCCTTAGACAACTTATTAAATAGCTATTTAATACTATTACTATTTCAAAAGGTTTCGTTGGGACAGGTGAATGGATAGTCACCGCTACCGCAGCTTACGTAAGCGTAGAGGAAGGGGAATGCTATATTTTAAATATATTATATACCGATATTATTAGGTTATGCCCATCCACATGCAATTAATTGCTGGCATACGGTTTTCTCACTTTCACTTTGGGCTATTACATAGAAATAAATTTTATATTACCCTTACGTCTAAATAAAAATTTCTATAACATTTCGCGGCACAACCACCATAATACTGCTAGCTACAGCGCAATAATATTATAAAAACTTATACGATGGAAAATAAATAGTCATCCCATAAACATGGCCAGTGGAAAACTATTTTATAACTATGGTCCTATCGTACTTCAAGAAATGAATGTCCCATCAAGACTGCTTATAAAAAGAAACAAATGGGCTATTCCATGAAACTGCTTTTTTTTTTCTTTTAAAAAAAATGGGCTGTTCCACCAAACCCTCCTTAGTTTCGGTGAGGGTCCATCGTATGATTTGTTCACGACAATCGGGATAATTGTCACCACCCTTAATAGAACCTAGTTGAACCCTGTGGATAATTATTCTAAACCACGCTTGCCGAGCCGTTGATGAAAATGGCGGCGTCCGTTACGACGAATTTCAATATTCAAATAGAGGAAAATGCTTCTGCACACGATAAATCTCCTTAAAAATTCTCCCAAACAAACCACAAGAAGCACTTATTATAAAAAACTGTCTTCTAGATCCCACAATTCGCGGACGAACTTAATTCGTTAAAGATTACAGTCTTCTTTCGTCGTACTTTATTGAAAAAGAAGGCCACTCCGTTCTCCAGGAATCGACAATGCCTTCGCCCAAAAGCAGTCACCAAATTTCTTAGTCGCGTTACGCAAATACCTCTATCCTAACGCTAACGTTATTTATCTTTCATAAGTTTCCGGTCTATTATGATACTTATATTCAAAAAGAGGGTAGTTTTGGTCAACCACCACCACTTGACCAACTCTCAAGCAGTTCCTAAATAATTGCAACATCTGTTCCGGTTAATTAAAATATTTATAAAGAGAGAGAGAGAGCGCAATAGTGTTATTTAGCGTAATGCTGAAGATCTTTAATTTTGCTGATTTTTGGTTTCAGTCCTGAAACCTTAAAGGAACTAAATTTTCAGAAAGTGTTTGCCAACTTGTGCAAATAATTGCAACTAAAGCGAAATATCCATGACGTCATACTCCAAGGTTCCCATTTTCGACCTAATTATCCACAACCAATACAATTAAACATTCGATACACAAAAAAAATCGTAAAACTTCCACGGAAGATTTAGGGAAAAGAATCTGAATTTTACTTAATTTCTGGATATGGAAACGATATTACATATTGGAAACAGCCAATCCTGCTAAAATAAATTGTTAATAACAATAGCAAGGAAATCGGGCAACCTGCCGTGTTATCAGTGATTCTCGTGCGTAGATTTATTTCGCGCACACCTTGAAGGTAAATTTGACATTCCGGTTTCAACAATGGCCAGTCCAAAACAACTAATTTGTGTGATGTTAATAACAATAATTTATTTCTTAAAGTATTCTTAGTTTTAGAATAATAAAGTGATGTGGACAATATGCTGGAATGATTGTTTTGTTTGTTTTAAATACTTGCTTCTCGATATGGTAGGTGATTATTTTGCAAATATTAATTTAAAAATTGCCATTGACAAGATTCATATTTTTGGCTGAATTTTATTTTGACTAGACCCCTTTTACGATGAATTTCGATAGCTAAATTGGGTGCTTATTGATTTTTTTCGATGTCGTAAATATATTAATACTTGTAACGCCGAAAAAGGTCGTTACAAATTCCACCCTAACCTCCCAAAGAAAATTTCACAATTTTCGTCAACACCCTATACAAATTTTTCCTAATCTTAACCGAAATACTAATACCTACGAATCATCATCTATATACGGTTTTAGATCTTTCACATGCCAAACACCCCGACTTTTCCCGTCCAAGTCGCTTAGTTCATAAGTCCATGGCGATACTTTTCTACTAACTATAAACGGACCAACATACTTATCTGCTAACTTAGCTGAAAAGAAATTAGGTGCATTTGACAACACAAAGTTTTTCCTATAAACCCTAGCACCAATATCATATTTCACGTCGCGTCGGCGTAAATCGTAAATACGTTTATTACGCAATGACGCTCTTTCTAAATGTTTCCTAACATCAGCGTAGAGCTTACTAAAAGCTTCTGCTCTATCTCTGAATAATTTACTATCATTTGCAAGAGGTTTTGATTCCTGCAAGCCTTTATCATGGACATCCAAATTATTTGGCATATCACGACCAAAAACAACAAAATAAGGACTATGCTTGGTGGATTCATGTACTTGAGTGCGAATGGCACATGCAAGTTTAGAAAGATTTTGATCCCAAACACGGTGATTTTCGTTGACATAGCATCGAATCATCGTACCCAAAGTTTTATTTCCTCTTTCAGTGGGATTGGCTTGCGGATGGTAATTCGCTGTGAAAGACATTTTGATTCCATATGATGCCATTAGTCCACGAAATTCCTTCCCTCGCAACTGAACACCATTATCACAAATTATACGTCTTGGCTGTCCATATATTAGAAGCCAATTGTCTTCAATTGCCTTACAAACAAAATTTGCTGTTGAATTTCTCAGCGGAATAGCTACCATAAACTTGCTAAAACTATCTATAATAACTAAAATAAATTTGAACCCACGGGTTGAACGTGGTAAAGGTCCAATCAAATCACATGTAATTACTTCAAAAGGTTTATTAGCAACTTGGTGAGGTTGCATAAGTCCAGCTGGTTTACTTTGTTCCGGTTTATTCTTTTGGCATACCGAACATCTCCTTACATAACGAGTAATATCCGACTTCATCTTCGGCCAGTAAAACTTTTGACTTGCCCTATAAAAAGTCTTTAAAACACCGGGGTGACCAGCGCATGGGTCGTCATGACACTTACGCAAAATATCTGGTCTTTCCGCTCTAGAAATTACCCGTTTCCAATAGTCGTTTTCATCAGACAACACAGGATATGTGCCAATTTTATTATATTTATACAAAGTCGAACCCACGACTCTCCAAGAGGAAAATTTGATTGGATTCTTATTAACTTTAATGATCATATCGCGATACCACCTATCTGGAGTGAACGATTCTTGCTCCTCCTCAGAAGTTTTATTCTCGGACGAAATATTACCCAACTGAAGGAAACCTACAATTGGAACGGATCGAGATAACATATCTGGAACATGATGGTCTGCACCTTTCCTATGTATAACATCAAAACTATACTGCTGTAGTTTCACGGACCAACGAGCCAATCTGCCATTGGGGTCTTTTAGACTAGCCAGCCACTTTAGACTCCAATGATCGGTAATGATAGTAAAGTGTGATCCTTCAAGATACGGACGTAATTTTTCGATGGCCCATACCACTGCCAAACATTCACGCTCCGTAGTACAATACTGTCTTTCACACTTTGTAAGGGATCGACTCAAATAACATACAACTTTCTCTCCATCGAGATGTTTTTGACACAAGACTGCTCCGATGCCGAATCCACTTGCATCTGTCTGAACACAAAAAGGCAAATTAAAGTCAGGACAAGACAACACTGGTGCCGAAACCAAGTGTTCCTTGACGGTACGAAAGGCTTCCTCTTGACGTTCCGTCCAACGGAACTTACTATTCTTTTTCGTTAGTTCAGTCAGTGGAGAAACTATGGAAGAGAAATTCGGGATGAACCGACGATACCACGATGCAGTACCCACAATACTTCTTACTTCTGAAACCTTCGTGGGGGTCGGAATTTGTAAAATTGCATTTACTTTGTCGGGATCTACATGTAAGCCATTTTTGTCAACGACGTAGCCTAAATAGCGTAACTCGGTTCTACAGAATTGACATTTGTCCTTATTTAGCGTCAATCCTGCAGAAATTAAACGGGAAAAGACCTCAGACAATACCTCTATATGTTTTTCGAAGGTTTGAGTTACTATGATCACATCATCCAAGTAAACAAACAGATAGGGTTCCAAGTCCATGCCAAGCACTCGATCTATTAGTCGTTGCCACGTTGCCGGAGCGTTATGGAGGCCAAATGGCATCCGCTTAAATTGAAATAGTCCTCTAGAGGGGACAGTAAAAGCAGTTTTTTCCTTTGAGCTTTCTTCCAAAGGGACCTGAAAATACGCTGATTTGATATCTAGCGACGACAAATAGTGAGCATCACGCAACCTATCCAAAATTTGTGACACATAAGGGAGGGGATAGCTATCACGAGTCGTGACATTATTAAGTTTTCTAAAATCGCAACAGAATCTCCAGCCTCCTTCTTTTTTAGGAACCATGACTATAGGACTAGACCAGGGACTATTAGACGGCTCAATAATACCTTTAGTTAGCATATCTTTAAGTTCGACGTCAATATGCTGCATCATCGCTGGGGATACCGGATAATATCTCTGTTTTATAGGCTCTGCGTCAGTACTAATTTTATGTTCCACTAACCTAGTACAACCTAAAGTCGTACCCATTTTCATAAAAACACTGCTCACCAACTCATCCAAAACTAAAGCCTCTTCAGAAGTCAGAGAACTCCGCGACTTTAGAACTTCAACCATGGCCAAGTTTACATTATCAGGATTAGTAAATTGCCATTCACCGGAACGCAAATCTGGAACAATTCCCATTCTCCGCCAAAAATCGATACCTAATATCAAGGTCTGTGGAAGATCAGGAACTACTAAAATATCTACAAGCTTTGCTTTACTTCTCAATTTTATGGGGACCCGTAAAATACCTAGACAACTACATTTTTGTCCATTGGCAACAGTTACCTGCATAGAACATTTCTCTAAAGAAACTAAACCTATACTTTTCAATATATCCCAGCCTTTACCTCCAATTAAAGTACTATTACTTCCGGAGTCTAAAAGCCCTAAAATACTCTTACCAAAAATAGAAACATTTACATACGGTCTCCCATCGCCATGGGCATGTGAAAGAACAAAATCTAAAACATGACGATATGACATCCTTTCAATATCGGCCATATTGGATGCGTTAGGCAATAGGTGGCCGTTTCCTATTGTCTCGCACTCCCGTTTCCCTGCCGGTTATTACATTTAGGACAGTTACGGATAGTTACATCAGCATATCCACACCGGTAACAATAACGCTTTTGGGGTTCTTGGCAATTAGAAGAAAAATGCCCACTTCCATTACAATTCCAACACTTCAGATTAGAGGAAAAAGGTTTGGTTGACGCTGCAAATACTTGGTGTGAGGGCTTACGATGCTGTGGTCTACGATACGAAGGAGCCATTTGATCGTGTAGATCTACATTGCTGGAATGTGAAGTCGATGCTGTACTCGATGTCTCTGCATAAGCCAAATCAGGTTCCAAACACTTACTTTTCCTAGGTGGGGGCACGTAGGAATGAGCTAAAAGTCGTTTTGCATCAAGTTTGCGACACAATGTTAGTAACTCCATTACAGACAGAATTTCTTTAAAAGCCAAGTGTGGTTGATAATAGGGAGCTACGTTATCTAACAAAATTTTTAATTTAGCCTCATTTGGAATTGGTTGCTGAAGACGAGAAAACAACCCATTCATAGCAGCAATATAACTACCTATACTTTCATTCTCACCCTGAGTACGATGCTTGATTTCTTCAAAAAGCCTTTTATCATAATCTGGACCCTGAAATTCTTCTCTTATGGCCTCGACCAAAGAATCCCAATCAGTCACCCAATCTCTTATTAAATTATACCATTTCTTTGCCTCACCATCAAAAAGATCGCCAGCTTCCTCGAATAACATTTGACGCGAAACATGCCTAGAACGCCTCAATTCATTGACACGCTCAATAAAATAACTAAAAGACAAAGCTTTATCTGATTTGTCTCCCGTAAATTTCAAACCCCAATCACGCAAAGGGACAGGTTTTACTTTATTTTTGTTCCTATTATTATCGTCATCATCAGAACTAGACTCATCGTCGCTTTCTGACGAAGAACCCGAAGGTGTCGAACTGTTCATGACGGTTAAATCGAGTAAAGTTACATTTTTATTCTTTTTATCAGATTTTATCTTAGAAACAAAATTATCATAAGCTAGGAGAAGCTTAAAACGCATTTCAGATTTTTCTTTCTTATCGGTATCATTTTTAGGAGCCGAATTATTTAATCTACCTAAAGCATAAGCAATTTTTGTTGAAATTTTCTTGTTTGCTTTTAAATCATCACCGTCTAAGCTATCTATAATAGTTTCTAACTCAGTAAAAACAGCGTTTAATGCCTCCAAATCAGCCGCAAAAGTAAATGGATATGCTGGTTTTTTATATGCAAGAGAAGACTTATCTAATCTTAAAGATTTTCTTAAAACTTTTCGCAAGTCATCGATGCCAGTCTCATCGGGATGAGAAACTCCCCTAACAGCTAATTCGTATAAAATCTCAGGCTTCGAAAGCCTATTTACTTCAAGTTTCAATTTTTCAGCCATGATAACTACAATAAACTGAAATAAGTATAATATATATTTTTAGTTCTACCTCTACTAAGTTCAGTAGTACACCACAATATCTCAAAAAAAAATTAAGCAACAAAGCAATATGCACAGGGGTAACTATACTACGTAATTACTTAAGAGTGGAACTTATCTCGAAACATTTAAATTATTAAATTACCTTTATCTTGTAAAGTGCAAAAAAAAAATTATACTGTAAAGTCTCAAAAAAAGTTAAAGTTTTCTAACCAACCAAACAATAGGCCCCACGTTGTAGCGTCACTTTTGTGTGGCGTAATTCTTTATCTTTAGGTTATGTGTATTCTTAAAAAAAAAACAAATTATATATTGTTGACTAAAATAGAAAATTGTTGTACTGAATGGTTGCCGCCAGCCTTTAATCAGTGGAGAAGGGCTAGGTTCAAAAGTATAAAAAAAAAAGGGCGCCACATAGTTTAAACCACCAGTACCAACCAAAAGAAACTTCGTAAAACCATGAAACCGGAACCTCTTTCTATTCCCTGTTTATTTCTTTTATAGATACACAATCCAATCCTTAATTATAGGCACAACAAGATAAAGGTAATGAGACACCGCATTAACTTTAAAACATTGGGTAATTTATTTCCACTATTACTTTAGACAAAATATTTTCCAACATCCAAATCTATCATCTAAAGCGCAGTATGTTAGTAGAAAGACAAAAAAAATAAAAATAAAAAAAATTCTAGCGCACCTGTGAAAGCCTTAGACAACTTATTAAATCGCTATTTAATACTATTACTATTTCAAAAGGTTTCGTTGGGACAGGTGAATGGATAGTCACCGCTACCGCAGCTTACGTAAGCGTAGAGGAAGGGGAATGCTATATTTTAAATATATTATATACCGATATTATTAGGTTATGCCCATCCACATGCAATTAATTGCTGGCATACGGTTTTCTCACTTTCACTTTGGGCTATTACATAGAAATAAATTTTATATTACCCTTACGTCTAAATAAAAATTTCTATAACATTTCGCGGCACAACCACCATAATACTGCTAGCTACAGCGCAATAATATTACAAAAACTTATACGATGGAAAATAAATAGTCATCCCATAAACATGGCCAGTGGAAAACTATTTTATAACTATGGTCCTATCGTACTTCAAGAAATGAATGTCCCATCAAGACTGCTTATAAAAAGAAACAAATGGGCTATTCCATGAAACTGCTTTTTTTTTTCTTTTAAAAAAAATGGGCTGTTCCACCAAACCCTCCTTAGTTTCGGTGAGGGTCCATCGTATGATTTGTTCACGACAATCGGGATAATTGTCACCACCCTTAATAGAACCTAGTTGAACCCTGTGGATAATTATTCTAAACCACGCTTGCCGAGCCGTTGATGAAAATGGCGGCGTCCGTTACGACGAATTTCAATATTCAAATAGAGGAAAATGCTTCTGCACACGATAAATCTCCTTAAAAATTCTCCCAAACAAACCACAAGAAGCACTTATTATAAAAAACTGTCTTCTAGATCCCACAATTCGCGGACGAACTTAATTCGTTAAAGATTACAGTCTTCTTTCGTCGTACTTTATTGAAAAAGAAGGCCACTCCGTTCTCCAGGAATCGACAATGCCTTCGCCCAAAAGCAGTCACCAAATTTCTTAGTCGCGTTACGCAAATACCTCTATCCTAACGCTAACGTTATTTATCTTTCATAAGTTTCCGGTCTATTATGATACTTATATTCAAAAAGAGGGTAGTTTTGGTCAACCACCACCACTTGACCAACTCTCAAGCAGTTCCTAAATAATTGCAACATCTGTTCCGGTTAATTAAAATATTTATAAAGAGAGAGAGAGAGCGCAATAGTGTTATTTAGCGTAATGCTGAAGATCTTTAATTTTGCTGATTTTTGGTTTCAGTCCTGAAACCTTAAAGGAACTAAATTTTCAGAAAGTGTTTGCCAACTTGTGCAAATAATTGCAACTAAAGCGAAATATCCATGACGTCATACTCCAAGGTTCCCATTTTCGACCTAATTATCCACAACCAATACAATTAAACATTCGATACACAAAAAAAATCGTAAAACTTCCACGGAAGATTTAGGGAAAAGAATCTGAATTTTACTTAATTTCTGAATATTGGAAACAGCCAATCCTGCTAAAATAAATTGTTAATAACAATAGCAAGGAAATCGGGCAACCTGCCGTGTTATCAGTGATTCTCGTGCGTAGATTTATTTCGCGCACACCTTGAAGGTAAATTTGACATTCCGGTTTCAACAATGGCCAGTCCAAAACAACTAATTTGTGTGATGTTAATAACAATAATTTATTTCTTAAAGTATTCTTAGTTTTAGAATAATAAAGTGATGTGGACAATATGCTGGAATGATTGTTTTGTTTGTTTTAAATACTTGCTTCTCGATATGGTAGGTGATTATTTTGCAAATATTAATTTAAAAATTGCCATTGACAAGATTCATATTTTTGGCTGAATTTTATTTTGACTAGACCCCTTTTACGATGAATTTCGATAGCTAAATTGGGTGCTTATTGATTTTTTCGATGTCGTAAATATATTAATACTTGTAACGCCGAAAAAGGTCGTTACAGGGCTAGTGCCCAATTCAGTAAACAGTCAACATATATATATAAAAAAAGCATACATTGCAATCAAATAAAATAATACTATTACCTAAAATATAAAAAATAGAGTAAAAGTAGGGTAATAGAACAACTAATAAAAGACAAACTGACAAAAGAATATTTTAGATCCACACAAAAAAAAAACAAAAGTAAAAACAAGTCAGTATTGGAAAAAAACACAACATTGTACAAGTGACAAGATACAGTTATACTTGATGTAGTTGTCTCAAAAAATGGGACCTACTAGAAAAGAAATCTAAAGAGTTGGAGTATTTGTTGGCTATAGATCGTATATCACTACCATCGATGAATCAGTTCACTCGGGCTCCAAGCAGTTTTGGAATCATGTCAACTCCCTAAATAAAAGTCATGGAATCCCTAACGTCATGCATTTTAATGACATGTCGGCCGATTCAAGTGTGGATATAGCGAATCTGTTTGCTGATCATTTCTCTAGTGTGTACCGCACTGATAAGGTTGATTTTAACTCTAACCTAACAGCGGAAAAATCGGTTGATATACCATTTATTCGGTTTGACCTTTCTGAGGTTTTTGAGGCCATCATTGGCCTCAAGGATAAGCTGAGCCATGGTCCTGATTACATTCCAACATATTTTTTAAAAAGATGTGTATACTCTTTATCTAAACCTCTACAAATTTTATTTAATCTATCTCTACATTTGCAAGTATTTCCTGATAAATGGCGTGACAGCTATATAACTCCCGTGTACAAGAACGGTGATAGAGATAGCATAAAAAATTATAGGCCAGTAGTTATGTTGTCTGCTATTCCTAAACTTTTTGAGCTAATTTTAAATAAACATCTGACATGGCATTGCAGAAATCTCTTAATTGATCAACAACATGGCTTTAGACAGGGCAAATCTACCACTACTAATCTTGTATTGTTTCAGGACTATATTGTCAGAGCCTTCGAGGGCGGTTATCAGGTGGACTCCATCTATACGGACTTCTCGAAGGCTTTTGACACGGTCAACCACGCCTTGCTTATTTGTAAACTAAGATGGTATGGGTTTCCTGAGTGGTTGCTCTCTTGGCTAAACAGTTATCTGACTGGTAGGGTTCAGTTTGTGAACATCAGGGGTTCGGCTTCAGCTGCCATATCAGTTACTTCAGGTGTCCCACAGGGTTCTCATGTGGGTCCCCTTCTTTTTAATTTGTTTATTAATGATATTAGTGATGTAATCAAGTTCTGCAAATTTTTATTATTTGCTGACGATCTTAAATTGTTTTTTAAAATCTCAGATTCGTCAGACTGCCGAATGATCCAAGAAGATTTAAATTCGCTTTATAATTGGTCTCTTGCCAATGCACTTTACCTTAACAAAGATAAATGCTTTGCTATAACATTTTCTAAAGCTATACATCATATGGTGTATGATTATCATATTAGTTCAAATTATCTCTCGAGAGTCACTGAAATCAATGATCTAGGGGTGCTATTTGACAGCTCGTTGTCATTTATCCCCCATATTAATAGACTGTCTAGCAAGGCTTTTCGCAATCTTGGTTTTATCACTAGGAACTCACAAGAGTTTTCAATCTCTGCTTTCAGAGTCCTATATCTAACACTTGTTCGTAGTATTTTGTCCTACTCTTCCATAGTTTGGTCTCCGTATTACTTAAACCACATTTACACCCTTGAAAGGGTTCAAAATAAGTTTCTCAAAACTTGTGCTTGGAGACTGGGGTTGCAGGGATTATCGCTGGTGGAACTGAGATCGAGGTTGAACCTCAATTCTCTTCAGGATTACAGATTGAATTGCGATCTAACCTTTATGTATAAACTACTTAACCATACTTTTGATTGCTCTGATCTGCTGAGTCTGATTAACTTCAGATGGAGTAGTCGCACTCTCAGGGATGTGCCTTTGTTTTCCATTGAATATCATCATACAAATTATGGTAGATTCTCTCCTATTAATAGAATTCAAATGTTGGGCAATCAATTTAATCAGCACTTTGATCTGATTGATACTAAACACACAATTTTTAAGCGGTGTCTGGCAGACCATATTGGAAACATAAGGTAGATCTTTGGGAGTTACTTTCAGTTTGGTATGTATTGTGTGTGATTGTTTCTGAATCTGATGATTGAATATTTGCTTTTTCAGTTCTGGATTATGTTTATATCTATATATTATTATAGTATTGTTCTCATTATTATAATGGGTTTAATATATTTTTGTATTTTTCTCTATAAGTTGTATAATTTAGTTGGTTAGAATATTTTTATTGTAATATTGTTTTTATAAATGGGGACATCCCGTAAATAAATAAATAAATAAATATATAACCTACTGGCGCGAGTGACAAAAGTATTTGTACCGTAATTGGTTCTGTGCACAGGAACATGAAAAGACTGTGCAGAGCGAGTTTGTCTTGGCTGAATATGCATTCCTATTCTACCCAGCAGGTCCCGGCTATGAAGATGGGAATTCAATATGTCATAGAATAATCTCAGATCCCTTAATTTGCGTCTGTTTTCGAGAGTAGAAATATGAAGGTCAGATTCCAACTGGTCGTAATTAACTTTTTAAGTGACTGTTTAGTTTAAATGCAACATATCTAATACACTTATGCTGAACCTGTTCGATCTTCTGTTTGTGTATGTTGTAACAAGAATTCTATGCGCTGGAAGCATATTCTAGATGGGGGCGGACTAAAGAGCAGTAAAGTGATCTTAATGAGTTGACGCTCCGAAAATCCCGAGAGGATCTCTTTATAAAACCCAACATCTGTAATGATTTCGAGACTATTGCCGACATATGATTAACAAAGCTCAGGGAGCTATCCAGTGTTAAACCCAAGTCCCTCACTGATAATATTTTGAAATTTTTAATTGGACACTACAGAATGTAAACAAAATATCGAAGCACACACTAGAAAGTTGAAATAAGTATTACGATAGGAATACAGTTGGAACACGAAAAATGATTTAAGTCCGGGTAGCACACCTATAAATACATCTTAGAAATGATCATAAATGAATCCTAAAATTACTTTGAAGCTTATTAAATTAAACCGAAAGAGTCTAATAAGACATTAGCATAAACGGCCATGAACCTCTGTTTGCCCTCCAGGCAAAATGGCCGACCTGTCAAAGCCATGTGTTTGAAAATGGTCAATAGACCATTTAAGAACATATGATTTTGACAAGAAGTATAACCTAAACTTGTGACTTTGCCCCCCAGCAAATATAGCCGTTGTCAAATATGTAATGGTAATTTCATGGCTTTGACATAAACTTTAACATAAATTTGTCAAATTTGCCCCCCAGCGACGTCATCCTTAAATGGTCAATAAGACAATCCAAACCAGGTTATGTTTGCCTGCCACGGTCATATTGGAGCCACAAAGTGTTTCCAATATGACTTTCGACGGCAAACGTCAGAAAAACTAACCTTTATTTTTGTGTGAACGTCAGTGTCAGTTTAAACAGCGATTTTGGTTTTGTGTGTTTTATTAAGTTATTTTTGTTCAATTTGTGTTTCTTTTTTTTTGTTATTTATATTTAATAACAATTAAAGTTGATGATGTTATTGGAGATGTTAACAATGGCAAGTGTATATCCACACTGAGCACAGGACTCGACTGTAAACTAAGCATTGAATCCGTGTATAGTTGCCACATATTTGCCTTCAACGGCCATACTGAATTGGTTGAATGTTTTTAGGTTCTGTGCAACGAATTCAATATGGCCATGGCAGGCAAATCGTAATTTGACACATCGTTGGATTGCCTAATGGTCCAATATGGCGTCGCACGTCACGAGTCTCGAGTCGTCTTCACGGAATCACACAAGGTTGTCATCAACCAATCAGCACAGCACGCACCTACCGTAACAGGTGAAGCTGTGTCCACTAGCTCTAACAAGCGAATACGACGATAACGAAGCGGTAATGATGTGGGATGTCTAATGGATATCTATGGTATCCATTAGATGTCTAATGGACATTGTGTGTCGTCTGGGACGTAGGCAATAGTAAAAAAAACAAAGAAAACCAAGGGAGAGCTGTATAAATGAAACTCAATTTATTAAAAAAAAATTGCTGCTTTTAATAAGAAAAGACAAAATAAATATCAAATAAACCATAACTATTGTTAAGTCACAATGTCACAAAATGTCTGAACGTGAAACAATGAAGATTTCTTACCTTAAAAGGTAAAAAAAAACATCAATGATTTATCATTTCCGCTTATTTAAAAAAAAAGGTATTACATAACCATGATATGATGCTAATTAAAAGAGCAATCATCAGACCCTAGTGCTACTATTTAAAAGAAAACAATACAAATTAAAAATGCCAAAGCAGCATCTGAAATTAAGATGAGTTGAAAATAAAAAATTTAGAAATGATCATAACAGTACAATCAAAGAAAAATACCATAAACTCTTGATATATTTGTGAGCTAACATCAAATATTGTACACTGAGAAAATTCATGCTATTAGATTTTCGAATAAAATTAACTTTAATAGCAGTAATACGATATGTCAATACACACTATTAGTTGACCTAATTGCTGCTAAAGATCTCGTCTAATAGAGCGTTATGCAGATAATTTTGCTGTCATTATCATAATTTATACTGTAACTATTAGATACTTTAATAGGAATAATATGCTATCACAATAGAAATTATTTTATTGGATAATCATATTATCCCTATAACTATACCTTATTGTAGGTATTAGAAAAAATATTAATAAAATAATATATTATAATGCCCATTAGATTGCTGTATAACTCTTATCTAAATTCGGAATAGCCAGAGAGCCGTTTGATTCTTTGAAACCTCCGACCATTGCCGAAAGCGTATGTTTCTCTTCGACCTACCCCGAGAAGCAGGTACTCAAGACGATTTGACGCGATTCAATGCAGTCCGCAGCGATTCTTAGCACCATTTAAATTTCGCTAATCGCGAATCTAGTGTGTGGTTAAAGCTTCTCGGATTAAAGTGATATCTTGTTATCATAGGAAGAATCCTCCAAAAATAGAAGGTAGGTATTACAACATTTATTCTGTTTCGTAGAATTAATGTATCATATTTTCGCTATACCTAATGATCATCATAACTAATAATTGGGATATTCCTTGCCTTTCCTTTACCGCTATGCCGCCATGTTTAACCTTTAAACAGTTGTAACCGAAGCGATGCCCAAAAATTTTAAAATGAAATTAATTATCTGTGGGATTGGTTACCTATATCATTTAAAGAAAACATTTGCTGATTATTTTTTTGTGAGATTATCTATGGAGTTACTAAACTTCTATTTCCGTTCCTTTAAATTGGGAAATACTTTTCTGTAAATTTTTAAGAGGCCCTTAAAAAAAATGTTTTGATTTCTGAAATTTCCTGCAAGCAAAGGAATATTTATTTATTTACGTATTCATTTAGCTACTTTTATAGGAATCCCATATTGGCATAGTATAAGTTTAAACTGATAGAATGGGGTTTGGAGGCATTCATTGAAAAATTTGAAGGTAAGAAATACTTTGTAATCAAGTGAGAGAGTTCACGTCCACGACACAAAACCCAGCCTAGACAGAATTTATATTTTTAGTTGCCTATGAACATTGAAGTGCCTTGGCAGACCTTAAGAAATCGTGGCCTAAGACGACATAAAAGGTGCCTCAATAAATACTACCTTAAAATTGATCAAGATTATAAACAAAAGTGTTATTTTTTCACCAGCTTTTTCACTTATATGTCAAAGTAACACTCGGCAAACTATGAAATTCATATACAGAACTTATAATTTTGATCAATTTCATCCTGGTATTCCGTTGACTGCTTTGTCATAAGCGTCTAATACGCCATCCATCGTGAAACTACTATTGTTTTGTTTGAAATATTTTATCTTAAGTTATAATATCTAAGGTTAAAGCTTGTGTTCTCTTTTTTTTTTCTTTAATTTCTTTTACTACGTTGTTAACATAATAAATAGGTTTTAACTTTAAGAAGTGTTTTTTTTACCTTAAGCAACTACAATAAAATATTAAGGCAATGAAAAAAGCAAATAAGGGCAATAAGAAAAGCAAATAGGGACTATAAAGTGCATTAATAAGGGCAATAAGAAAAGCAAATAAGGACAATAAAGTACATTAATAAGGGCAATCCAGTATAATAATAAAGACTATAAGAAACTTGTATGGTGGTTATTATTTTTATGAATACTCACAATAAAAATATTGTATAGCCGCAATTAGAAATCTGTATAAAGGTATTGGGACACTTGTGTTATGGCTAGTTATTTACAATATAGCCGTTATTAGAAGTCTGCATAAAGGCAACAAAACACTTTTATAATGTCTATTTGTTATTCTTAATACCCGATTCGGAAATCTAATAGCCTTTATTAGACAAATGTATACTGATTAATAAAAAACAATATAAAAAATTCTATTAGAAAATCTGATAGTAGCTATTAGATGGTTTCTATTAGACAGAACTTATAACCACTATTAGACACTTGTATTGGAGCCTATTTTATGCAGAAATCTGAGTAAAGGCTATGCAATTTCTATTAGTGGTTATTAGAAAATTCTCTCAGTGTACCAAAATATAGGCTGTACTGGTTTTTTATAAGACTTAAGTAGTTGAAATGATTGAAGAATAGAGTATAGCTTAAAATATTCACAATTATAATCAGAACAATGCCTTATTGTTATTTGAAAATAAAAGAGATGATTAGCTCGAGGCACTATCTTAAACTGCAGGCAACTGATTTTAAGACTAAGGTAAGCAAACAAATTCTGTAATATATAAATCATAACTGGGAAAACTGAATCACCTCAGGTATTTAATTATCGCAATACAAGTAATAGTACTAGGTCTGAATAGCGTTAAAATAGGATGGACGTAATGTTAAAATGCTTACACAGCAATAGCAAAACAGGAGGAAACAACATCACTTAAAAAGCAGGCCACCATATACAGTATGGACAGTGTGTTATATTTGGGAGCCAATCAAACAAAGATACTGGACGAGATATGAGACACTTTATTCAGTAATCGCCAACACTAGTATGCCCCAAATATAAGCCCATTAATACAACTACAGTACAATTATATGACTTGACCATCGGCCATCTTAGAACTGCTGCCCATGACCCGGAGTCCACAGGATTCTTTAACAATATATATTTACAAGGCTTACCACTAGGCAACCCAACAAACATAATAATGTATCATAGTTTATATACTTAAACAATCCTAAATACCATAAGACTATAACATAATATATTACACATCTCCCTCCTATATGATATTAAACTTAAAGGTCCAATCTATGAGGCTCTTTGACACACCGTCCTGACCTAGTTTTTTTTACATTGGATTCAACTTGGGAGCTGCTAGGTTCATTAGAGACTTGTTCAGAGACTACAGTTCTTGGTATACTACTCGGTATACTATCAAGATTATCAGGGACCAAGTCAGGGACCTTAACAAACTTATTTAATGATTTTCTTAAATCTTTTCGATTTCGTCGAATAACATTACCATGACTATCTTCAACCACATATGATCTGCGTGTCGCATGTTTTTCTAAAATTAGTCCTGGTTCCCAGGACTTATTGACATGATTATAAATAGCAACATTTTCATCGGGACTTAGCTCTACCAGATCATTTGCATGTTGATTATATTATACTGCTTAATATTTTGCATTTGCCTAAACAATAATTTTTCTTTTACATCTACACAAATTTCTGGCTTTAATAAATCAGCTGAGATAGGTAGTTTTGTTTTACATGTACGATTAAGAAATAATTGTGCTGGAGAATATTGTAAATACTTTAATGGCGAATTTCGATATTGCATGAGTGACTCATAAATATCCTTTCCCTCTTCTAAAGATTTTTTTACCATTTTTTTTGATATGCCTACGGCTTTTTCAGAGAGCCCATTTGACTGAGGATAATTCGGGCTTCTTGTCACAATATTGAAATTCCAATCAATTGAGAATTGCTTTAGCATAAAACTACCAAAAGGATCATTATCGCTGATCCATTACGACCAAATAGGATTGATTCCCATATGTAAATATGTCAGCGCCAATTCTTTCCCAAGGGTGCATGACTAGTTATGGGCAAAGGTTTAAGAGTTTCTTTATGATTTTTAGTAGCATGGCGCTCACATAATTTACATCTTTTTACAATTGCTTCAATGTCACAGGACATTTGAGGCCAAAAAAAAATTTGTCTTGCACGATTTTTCATTTTTTCTATTGCAACATGACCTTCATGTAGTTTTTCAAGCATTTGATAACTTAAAATTTCAGGTACTATTAATTTAGTACCTAAAAAGAGCAAATTATCACAGACATAAAGATCATCTTTCAATTTGTAATAATGCCTTATACAATCAGGCACTTTTTTTTTTTTCAGGCCAAACAGTATTAACAAAATTTATAATAATTTGTAATTGCTCACTTACTTTTGTGGCTTTTTTTAGTTCCATTTAGTTTTCATCAGATATAGGTAAAACATTTATGAATGAATGAACAGCATATTCAGTATCGATATCAGAGGACTCACTAGCACTTAAAAATGCCCGGGACAATGTATCTGCAATAAATAGATATTTACCTGGCTTGTAGGTATTTCACAGACAAGTCATAGTTTAAAATTTTAATGAGCATACGCTGTAATCTTGGAGACACATTGTGTAGGTCCTTCTTAACAACTGCCTCTAGTGGTCTGTGGTCTGTGTGTAATAAGACATTTTTTACTCCATAAATATAATAGTGAAATATTTGACATGCAAACACTATTGCATTCATTTCCTTTTAAATCTGAGCATATCTACGCTCATGTTCATTTAAACTGCGAGACGCAAATGCAATAGGATGCCCGTTTTGCAACAAACATGCACCAATACCATCCTTACTACTATCAGTTTCTATTTCAATAGGCAAAGAGGCGTCAAAAAAGGATAATACTGGCGCATTTGTTAACAAATGCTTAAGTTCTAACAAGGATTTTTCATGTTCCGGTTTCCACGAAAATTCAACATTATTTTTCGTTAAATATCTTAAGGGAGAAGTGACTCCAGACACATTTGGGACAAATTTTCCTAAAAACTTGACCATTATTCCAAGTAACCTTAATAAGTCACCCTTACTTTGCGGTGTAGGCATATCAATTATCGCCTGTACATGAGACTGACTTCACTACTAAAAATTTGACCAAGGAATTTAACTTATTTTAATTTAAATTGCACTTTTGAAGCGTTGAATTTTATGTTATGCTTTAATGCTCTATCTAGAACAATTTTTAAATTTTTATCATGTTCGATCTCAGTTGCACCCGTAATTATAATGTCATCGAAATAGACACCTACGCCACTGACATCCCCAAATAATTCATAATTTTTCTTTTGGAAAACTTGAGGGGTAAGCGTTTAAATTGATAACGACCAAAAGGCGTTCCAAAGGAACAGTAGTCAGCACTATTATCAGTAATCTTGACCTGGAAGTACCCATCTTTCATATCTAAATGAAAAATAAGCCTTATTGGCCAATTTACTAGATTTTTCTTCTGCCGTAGGGATTAGAAAATGCTCCCTCTGAATTGCCTCGTTTAAATATTTCGGGTCCAAACATAACCTTAGATCTTTATTCTTTTTTTCCACGATCACCAATGGGTTTAACCATTCCGTTGGCTTTTCAAGTTTACTGATAACGCCCTGTTGTTCTAAATTATCCAATTTATCCTTTAGCTTAGCATGTAATGTATGTGGCACACGCCTAATGGGTTGTATGTGAGGCACAGCATCACTTTTTAATATTATTCTGTGATGAATTATAAGTTCTCCTAGACTCAGGGGCATGTCACTAAAATACGAGAGTAGGGCAACAAGCAATTTATGGGCAGTTCATGTCAGGGGGGCGGGAGGGTTTGACAGACTGACAACACTGATTTAATTTTTATGACAATGACAGTTTACTTCTCGTCTGATCTTCTGACGCGTTTGTGATTTTTTCCACGACTTTTTTCTTTATAAAATGGGTTTAATTTGATCTTGGAATGAATTAGTGGGGCTTTTTGGTAAGTTTATAGTGATATCTAAGTCCTTAGTTTATTTTTTCATGAGCAAGTAAGTTCTTTCTTGGGATATTTTTTAGCTGAAACTTCGCTGTCGACCATGCTTTGGGATTGATGATTTTTGGAAGTATATTTATTGTAAGTATTATACTAAAGTAAGGTGATAAGTATAGTTTTAGATTCACAACTTTCTAATAATGATCTTTTGAAGTTTGTCTGGGTAAAAATGTTATTAATTAGTTCCTTCCTTATTTTTCAAAACTGGTGAGTCACTTCTGTTAACCTACCTTGCTTGCAGTGCAGTTAAAGTATTAATATTTTTACATACAACTACACTTTCTCTTATGTTTAACAGCTTGTAGTAATCTTTATTTTTCTGTAGCTTGTAGTTTCTAATAACTGTCTGTGAATGTATCAAAATACTGATATCACTTGCATAATATAGTCGGCCACTAACTGAAATAAATAAATACTCACTTAAGTACTTACTGCATTGCCTTCTATAAAATACAAGTTTAGAAAATGTTTTTGGTTTAAATACTATTTAATTAGTCTGTGTCTAGGTACAGGACAAACATTTTGTTTGTAGATAAACATTGGATATATGTATACCGTTATTGATATTCTTTAGTCTACTTATGTTTAGGTTAGTTCGGTTTATTTTCAAAAATACAGTTAGGTTAGTTCAGGTTCAAACTAACCTGAGATGAACTGGAGAATGAAGTTAACTATAACCCATAAACCTGGGCATTAATGAGTTAATAAAAAATTGGCATTTAATAAATTAAAATCCAATATAGGAAGAATAACATAGGTATTATATTTTTTCCATGGATTTGTTTGCAAATTTAGTGATAGGTATGAAGAGTATTTACTGGAATATGTTCCTTTAATTGGGTTTTACTTGTTTTTCGGACAGTATGGGGTTATACAGTAGAATATACAGTGTCCTCGAATGTAGTCCTTGAGAGTGTAAGCTTTTACATGTGTCTCGGGGAGGGTACAGCTGATACCAGCATTACTACATTGCACCTGCTATGCAATTTAACTGGCCAATGTTTCTTTCCTCACTCTAATTGGGCAAAATATAAAAGTTTTCGTACCTATTGTACCTTATATCCTAATTGCAAAGAATTTTTTTTTCTGTTTCAGTCTAACCACACTCCTAGGGTTCCTTAGCTGTAATAATTATCAGTGAGAAAATCTAATTTCTTAAAAATATCATGACGTTAGTGTTGTATATTGTATTCTTAAATCATATGTAGGTATCTTTTTAATTTAAATAGTATTCTAAATAAATATATTTTGATCATATTTTCTTTTATTATGAAAATTTACTAGACATTGTTTTATAATTAAAAAAACAGTAATAAAAACAATTATTAATGTGTAATAAATTTTAAGGTTTTGATTCAATTTGGTTGTAACATTACTATATAATTGTATTCCAGAAGATATATTTTTAAATTGGTTAGAAATTATCACAAGCTGCTCACATTTACTTATAAGGCGAGCAGCTTGTGTATTCCTGCGAAACATATATCTTTTGAAATCCAACTGTAATGTTACAGTCGAATCGAATCAAAACTAAAATTTATTTAAAAATTATAATGTATTTTCAAATATTCCCGGGCATTTCTTCAGTCGGTATGTCAGATTTCTATAATGCCATCATGACATTATCGGTAAAATATAATTCTATTTTGCCGGTGGGTTAGCCATGCAGTTGGTTCATAGATGGCCCATGTTTCGAAACTTTAACATTGTTGTAACATTTCTCTAACCTTTATTGTTCTGTGCCTAGACTCTTAAAAACTTCAGAATAATCTTTGACAACATCATCAAATGTCGAAAATATTTTTTCCACATTACCCACCTTTTTAACTAAATTTAACTTTAGACAATCACCTAAGCCTAACAATGGCATTTGGCCTTTACTATTTACGACTAAAAATGAAATTTTAACCCTTTTTTCAGCCTCTGTGTCACCCAGAGTGCATTCTAATAGAACTTTACCTATTGGCTTAATTTTCATTTATTTTCATTACTGCCATAAGCAACTAATGTGACATTGGTTTTTTTAATATCAATGCTCATACCTTTAATGAAACTCAACGGCAAAATACTTACTTCCGCACCAGTGTCCAATTTAAATTATATATTCTGCTCATTGACTAATAGTTTTTTTGTCCACATAACTTCACTTTCATTTCCATTGCTTACAGAGCTTATTTTTCTTATCTCGGTAACGTAGAACTCACTGTCACTAGAACTACTTCCCTCCTCCTGAACTGCTTCATGTACTTTCTTTGTTTTCTTTTGTATGCAAACAGCAGCAAAATTATTTTTTTTCTGACACAAATTACATGTCTTACCATACGCTGGGCACTTTCCTCTTGTGTGCTTTAAACCACAGTAAATACAGTGTTGCTTTAACGCTTTTTCTTTTTTATGTTCTTGCCTTTCAAACTTTTGGTGTAACACTGCATTTACAGGAATGTCATTTTGTAACACTTTTATCTGACTTTTGCTTGATTCGACAGCCCTACAAAAATTTACTGCTTTATGAAAGGTCAGATCTGGTTCTCTTTATAATAACCTTTCTTGTGTATTTTTGTCACTAATTCCCATGACAATCCTGTCTCTTAGCATGTCATCTTGATCTGAATATCCTGTTGTCTTAAACGCTTTTTTTAACTCTGTGACAAATGCATCAAACAACTGCCCTTCTTTTTGCACAATAGAATTAAATTTGTACTCTTCAAATATTGTATTCCGTTTCGGGGCGCAATATTCTTCAAATTTATCTATTACAGATTTTAACTTCTTCTTTTCACTGGCAGTTAAATTAAAAGTATTGTACAAATCTAGCCCATCATCGCCAATTAGATTTAGCAACACTGCTACCTGCTTTGTTTCTTCCTTCGAGCTTAAATCAGTTGCCTCCAAAAATACTTCGAATTTTTGCTTAAATCTTTGCCAATTCTCTGCAATATTACCGTCAAGGCGTAGTGGTTCTGGCGGCTTAAATACAGTATCCATCTTTAATGACGCGCTGCTATTGCCTACTCAAGCAGATTATCAAATATGAATATTGCCTTACAAGTCCCATAGACCTGACACCATGTGTTATATTTGGGAGCCAAACAAACAAAGATACTGAACGAGATATGATACACTTTATTCAGTAATCGCCAACACTAGTATGCCCCAAATATAAGCCCATTAATACAACTACAGTATACTTATATGACTTGACCATCGGCCATCTTAGAACTACTGCCCATGACCCGGAGTCCACAGGATTCTTTAACAATATATATTTACAAGGCCTCTACCACTAGGAAACCCAAGTAACATAATGATGTATCATAGATTATATACTTAAACAATCCTAAATACCATAAGACTATAACATAATATATTACACAGACAGACTCAAGGTCTACTGCATCAGCGATATGCAACAAATGAATTTAGAAGTAATCAGTAACTGTCAACACTATATGGCACTAAATCATCTTAAATCTGTTTAAATAAGTTATGCGACTCACTAGAAAAGTAACAGTTATATGTAAAACAAACAGTAATTAAATTAATTAAAAATTAGATATGTCACCAGGTATGGCATGAATTGAAATGTCATGCAACACTGGACTTTAAGTAAAACTTGTGCTATATAAAACAAAGTAAATGGAACAAAATGAATGAGGCTGGACCCTTTATAATACTTTATAAAAACTTAAGAAACGCCACTGGAGCTGTAAATACTCTTAAGACAGTCAATTACAAATTCCAAGGTCATGACCAAACAATTAATTATGAAATCTCAATAATATATTACATTAAATTGACAGTATACAGCAAATTAAAAAGAAAATGGGAAATTCTTCATTTAAAAGTGCTTTATTGTCTCGATATTACTTTAAGACAGCCTGCAGGCTGCAGGGTTAAATATAGATAAAATGGGGTTTAACTGACATAGGTGGCCAGTTGCTTCATATAGTAATTGAAAAGTAATAAGGCATATTAAAAATTTAGCTAATGAGGCCTTTAAGCCCTCGGCCTTATATACAAGAAAACACATTTACCTGGGACAAGCATGGTTTGTTTCATCATGAAATTTTGCACGAATATTCAGGGAATATGAAAAGATAAAAATACATTACACTCACCAAGTAGGAGCTTCTAGGGCCTTAAGGTTTATTTGGGATTTGGGGGTTCAGCAACGGTGTTGGGGTGCTCCTAAAGTATTTGCCCCTCTAGGTCTCGGGGACCGGACTTGATTAAAACAAAGCCCCAGAAGGCACTTTAGAACAAAGTTGACGAGATGACACAGAAAAACAGAATGGTATGCAAAAACTTACCTTCAACAACGAAAACACAACTTAAATCCCACGTCGGTGGTTTCTTTGTCGCCCACGGTAAACCTACGCCAAAAATACACCACGTTTTGGAGAATTACCGTAGAGGCGACGGAAAATATGGTCTTCAAATCCTATATTCCGCAAGGATGATTCAGAAAATCCTGGATTTGAAGCCGGTTGTATGTCTCGCTGCTAGAAGTCAAGTAAGCAAGCAAGGCCAGACTCACCCGTCAACAATGTCACGAAAAAGGAGGGGCGTCAAAAAGAAGATAAAGCAAATTTCAGCGAGCCACCCCCATTGATATCGAAATAAATCGAGTGGGTCGTGACTGCTCGGTTGCCGGTATTTAAGCTAAGTAGAATAAAAAAGAGGTACCTAAATTTAGTTATTGTTGTACCTATAATCAATGTAAAATCACTATAAATTTTCCTGAACTAACCAATAGCCCTAATATCTTTGACTGTAATAATAATATTCGGTTGCTTGATATACAGGCCATTAATGTTATTGGGAAAAAGAATAGAGTTAACCTCAAAAATTTGGAACTAAAACTGGCAGGTAAAAATGGAGAAAAACAAAGAAATTTCCACAAAAATACCGTTGTAGATGAAATGATAGGATAGTTGATGCAAGGGAAATAAGGTGATTGAAGATATGGGCAAAATGTAATCCCACTTGGCCCAACCTTGAGTAGGAAACCAAAATAAAGTTGGTATGTAGTTTTATACAGAAAACAAAACATTGAACTTTTCACCAGTTTTAAAGCTAAAATTCAAATCATATCTGTGATATAAGTTGCTATGATTAGGCCAGCTCTAATGACTTATTAGTGACAAAATTAAATTGTCGCAATTAATGTCCTGCGAATCCTAAGGTTATGTTTTTTTTTACCCTAGTAAGTACGATTTAAATCTTTTATTGGCTTTTCTTTTGTAAAAAGGTGGTTCATCCGCAAATTCGCCTATTTATTTCTCGTGTCTCATCCCGATATTTCAATTTTTATTTAGAAATAATAATTGCGAAAATAAATAATTGTAAGTGCGGCTCTAATCGATTTTGATATCGATCACGTGGATTTGTTTTGGTCGTGTCTATCTTAAAAGTAAATCCACTATACTCTTTTTTTAAATACCGCGAGAAGTTCTTTGCAGAGCTAAATACTCGCGACGGTGTATTTGCTCTATAAAGAATATTTCCAGATTTTATTGTTGCTTTGAAGAACAAAGGACGGATACACTCTGAAAGCACTTAACACGATGAGTAATCAGTGTTGCTAGAAGTGGATGTACCACTCATGGCGATTAGCAGACACTTTTTGGTTACAACGTCACCGATCCGTTTTTATTTGAGAAATCCTGAGTCAGATTTAAAAAAATATACATGACAACAAATCACCGAACTGTCGCTTAAGGTAAGGAAAATAATAAAGGTCTTGTGCGACAAGAAATTTAAAACGATTTCAGTAGGGCCAAAACGTAGCTCTAACTCTATAACTTGCCAAGGAATGCAGATACAAGAAAGGTTGATAAAAACTTAAATGGATAAATCCAGATAACATTCAAGTCTGGACAATTACAGCATACACATGATATAAAAGTATAATTTACCAATAAAGTACATTATATGAAGTGAAAACCGATTTGTCACGTTTCTTTAACACAAGGTACAATACACTTTATTCAGGTTAGTTACCATCTCTAGTTTTACATGCATAAAGTGTGTCTAAAATCTTTTATCAATCTACCAAGGAAAAAGTTCAACAAACGTTTCTACTTATTCACATTATATTAACTTTTCCGGAATCCTTATGCCGAAGAAGATGCCTGTTTAAATTTCTTTTCAACTTAGTTTGATAGACACAATGACTGCATTTAAATAAATTGACTTCCCCTGAATCTATATGCAAAAGAAGGTGTGTGCTCAAATAAGATTTATACTTAGTTTGAAAGGTACATTGAGTGCATTTAAACATATTAACTTCCCCTGGATCCTTATGCCGAAGAAAGTGAATGTTTAAACTTCTTTTCAACTTAGTTTGATAGACACATTGAGTGCATTTAAACATATTGACTTCCCCTGGATCCTTATGCCGAAGGAGATGTTTGTTTAAATCAATTTTAAACTTAGTTTGGTAGGCACATTGAGTGCATTTAAACATATTTACTTCCCCTGGATCCTTATGTCGAAGAAGGTGACTGTTCAAATAAGATTTATTCTTAGTTTGAAAAGCACATTGAGTGCATTTAAACATATTGACTTCTTCTAGATCCTTATGCCGAAGATGATGTTTGTTTAAAGCACCTTTAAACTTAGTTTGATAGGTACATTCAGTGCACTTAAACATATTGACTTCCCCTGGATCCTTATGCCGAAGAAGGTGAATGTTTAAACTTCTTTTATACTTAGTTTGATAGGCACATTGAGTGCATATAAACATATTGACTTCCAATGGATCCTTATGCCGAAAAAGATGTTTGTTTAAATCACTTTTAAACTTAGTTTGATACGCACATTGAGTGCATTTAAACATATTGACTTCCCCTGGGTCCTTATGCTGAAGAAGGTGGATGTTCAAATATGATGTATACTTAGTCTGAAAGGCACATTGGGTGCATTTGAACATATTGACTTCCCCTGGATCTTTATGCTGAAGAAGGTGAATATTCAAATAATATTTGTACTTAGTTTGATAGGCACATTGGGTGCATTTAAACATATTGACTTCCCTTGGATCCTTATGCCGAAGAAAGTGTCTGATTAATCTACTTTTTACCATAGTTTGATAGGCACATTGACTGCATTTAAGCATATTGACTTCCCCTGGATCCTTGTGCCGAAGAAGGTGTTGGTTCAGATAATATTTAAACTTAGTTCGAAAGGCACATTGGGGGCATTCAAACATATTGACTTCCCCTGGATCTTTATGTAGAAGAAGGTGACGGTTTAGATTCTTTTTTAACTTAGTTTGATAGGCACATTGACTGCATTTAAACATATTGACTTCCCCTGGATCCTTACGGAGACGCTGGTTCTCTAAATTTCTTGGTGGAAATAACACCGAGTCATTCTCAATGTTTACATTAATTTGGTGACCAATTCGATGATGACACTGCTGATGAATCTGAAGTCTGCAAGTTTGATTTTCGGCAATGCTGCAATAGAGAAAAACATTATACAGGGTGTCCGGATAAGGATACGGAGCGGCCATATCTCGGAAACGATACGTCCCACAGATCTGAAAAAAAAGCTCTCATCATAAAAACTGCCAAGACAAATTCATTCAAAATAATTTTAAGTTTCGGAAATTGCCGCAAGAGGGCGTAACGGCTTATTTATTTTTTAAAGTTCATTTTACGGCAAAAAATGCCACTTAACCGTAGAAAAGCAAATAAATAATTAAAATCAATAGATTGTTTACTACAACTTTTGTTATTGTTATTTTTTTGAATCTCGCCTAATAAAGGAGTGGGGGAAGCCTTTAGGACATTTTTCAAAAACTGTCATTATGTCGTTATCCTTCAACGGATTTTCTATAACTTGGACTTGTTTGAAAGGGAATTCCTTGGAGTTTAAATAAATGATTCAGGAATTGTCACAAGTTTCCTGATACAATTTTAAGATGGCGCTGTTATTCAATCTAACTTATTTTTTTATTTTTCTCGGTATTTGCAAATTGGATGGTATAATTTTTTTCGGTAGTAATAGGAGACAATTTGCATAGGGAACGATTAGTCCAAACCGCAAATCGATATCACCAGGGGTTTAAAAGTTATTTTGATTTTTCTTTAAAAAATGATACAGTTTCCATTTACCGGTACCCGGTATACCCCTAATAAGCAAGATAACAACTAATTTCATGGCCTACTGTTTAATAAACTATAAAATTTATAATAAAAGTTTAACGAGTCAAAGAAACATCAATAACACTGAATAAAATATGAATATTATGATATGAGATTATGAAAAAGTGCACAAATTTTAATCTAGAAACAATTAGCAATTTAGCCATGTTTAAAATATTTTCCGTCACTTCCTAAGCTCTTAGTTATTCTTCTTTCAGTGAAAAACACACTTGCCTCTTGCCTTAATTTCAGCCGTGGATAAGCTTCGAACGGCATTTCATATCCTTTCCATCATGTTTTCGCCTAAATTACAAGTTCCAAGTTGGCCATGGAAAAAAACAAATTAATAATTTATTGTGACAAGCTGTTGATGAGTTTTAAACGTCAAGCATCTTATAATATTTAGCATTGTTTTTTACATTTATATTGCATTTTTCTACAAACAGTATGCCGTTTACTAACGCAGAAGCGTATGATATGTTGAATATGTATTTTCAATCTCTTGAAAATGCTGTAATAGCGTCGCGAGAGTATGCAATGCGATTTCCACAAAGAAGATACTATACTCGAGAAGTATTCTCAAGATTAGCTCGACGATTAAGAGAAACTGGTAATGTGCAGCCCATTCAACGACCCTTACGCATTCGTAGGACACGTAATGAGGTAAAAATTATCAACGTTTTGGCTTACGTTCAATACGATCCCACTTTAAGCACCAGAAAAATTTCCCTTGACTTGGGGGTTCCAAAATCAAATGCCCACGAGATTTTACAAACTAATAGTATGCACCCTTGCCACATCGTTTTACACCAGGCATTGAACGATACTGATTATGATCGTCGATTGGATTTCTGTCACTGGCTATTAAATATGATTAGGGAAAATCCAAATTTTCTTTCACGGATATTATGGACAGACGAGGCCACTTTCACTAACGCTGGGGGTGTGAATTTGCATAATATGCACTATTGGTCTGAGCAAAACCCTCATTGGATGAGGCAAGTAGATTTTCAAAACCGCTGGAGTTTAAATGTTTGGTGCGGGATCTTGGAAGGAAAAACTATCGGTCCCCATTTTTTTGACCAAACCCTTAATGGAGCAAGATTTTTAGATTTCTTGGCCACTTTCCTTCCACCTCTTTTGGAAGAAGTCTCCTTACAAACGAGAACAAACATGTGGATCCAACTTGATGGTTGTCCGGCGCATTACTATCGTAACGTACGCCAATACCTAGAAGAGCAATTTGCGCATCGTGTAATTGGAAGAGGAAGCTTGTTTCCCTGGCCGCTCGTTCACCGGATCTTACTTGTCTTTATTTTTACCTATGGGGTAGGTTAAAAGATCTGGTTTTCCAAGAGAGACCAACAACAAGGGAAAACATGATGGTAAGGATAACAAATGCCGTTAGAAACTTATCCACGGCTGAAATTGAGGCAGCCGTATTATCAACTAACAGAAGAATAATTAAGTGCTTACAAAATTACGGAAAACATTTTGAACATTTGTAATTATTATTGTTGTCTCGCTAAATTGCTAATAAAATTGTTTCTAGTTCTAAGATTTGTGCACTTTTTCATAGTCTAAGTCTCATAATATGATATTATCATAATATTCATATTTTATTCAGTGTTATTGATGTTTCTTTGACTCGTTCAACTTTTATTATAAATTTTATAGTTTATTAAACAGTAGGCCATGAAATTAGTTGTTATCTTGCTTATATAGGGGTATACCGGGTACCGGTAAATGGAAACTGTATCATTTTTTAAAGAAAAATCAAAATAACTTTTAAACCCCTGGTGATATCGATTTGCGGTTTGGACTAATCCTTCCCTATGCAAATTGTCTCCTATTACTACCGAAAAAAATTATACCATCCAATTTGCAAATACCGAAAAAAATAAAAAAGTAAGTTAGATTGAATAACAGCGCCATCTTAAAATTGTATCAGGAAACTTGCGACAATTCCTGAATCATTTATTTAAACTCCAAGGAATTCCCTTTCAAACAAGTCCAAGTTATAGAAAATCCGTTGAAGGATAACGACATAATGACAGTTTTTGAAAAATGTCCTAAAGGCTTCCCCCACTCCTTTATTAGGCGAGATTCAAAAAAATAACAATAACAAAAGTTGTAGTAAACAATCTACTGATTTTAATTATTTATTTGCTTTTCTACGGTTAAGTGGCATTTTTTGCCGTAAAATGAACTTTAAAAAATAAATAAGCCGTTACGCCCTCTTGCGGCAATTTCCGAAACTTAAAATTATTTTGAATGAATTTCTCTTGGCAGTTTTTATGATGGGAGCTTTTTTTCAGATCTGTGGGACGTATCGTTTCCGAGATATGGCCGCTCCGTATCCTTATCCGGACACCCTGTATATTAATCGTACAAATGATTTTTTTAGTAATATTACCATATACAGAGACATTTCTTTAAATGCCTCGCCCAATAGGTGATTTTTCAATCAGCTACATAAAAATATTAAATCTTCAGAATGAGCCCTACGTGTTCCCAAGAGATCATTTGACTGTTTAGAACTCTTCAGTAACTTATTATTAATAATAATATATGTATTCCAATATAAGATAAACAAATACCAAAAAAAAAGCTACCTCGACGTAGATACAAAATCATGATAATGCGGCGCCTCTCCTGAAACGGCACCGGTGCCTATACCGGTTTTATCTATTATTATTATTATTATGTCAAATATAATATATTATTATGGTGCTATATTATTATGGTGCTATATTATATCTCACTTTCGATATTATAGCTCCCTTGATTTATTATTGTTGGGGAAACGTGTGTCAAACGTCAAAGTTATTATGGTAAATTCTGTGTGCGTGCGATTTCAAGCTATTGGGCGAAAAATGGTTCGGGTCGCATAGCTGAGTTGAAAGAGGCAAGAACAGGCTAGGATAACTTAAATGGTGAAAATCGTTCCCCGTTCGTTTAGTTCCTCAACCAGACGATGATGGCGCTATTGTAGGGATTTTGTTTTATAAGGTTGTTGATATCCTAACGTTGGTAGCGGCAAAACATGTATTTAGAATGAGCGTGGGGAACGTTCTCTATCTTTCTCTCTCTGAATTCAACCGTACTAGCTAAGGTGCGATAAAGATAAAAATATGACTATGCGCTGATCCATAATAAAAATATCTTCGGGAGTCGTACCCAAGCGACATTGACATTTTTAAATTAAATTTTTAAACGAAGCGGCGCGACGTATAAGTTTATTAAGTTTATTCTGCTAAAATGGTGATTTATTGTTGCGTTCCCGGATGTAAAGTACAAAGCGGGAAACGTGTGAAAATGCACAGGTTTCCAAAAAGCGACCCGGTAAGTTTTTTGTTGTTTTAGGCGAAGTTATAAAAAGGGTGTATCGTGTGTTTTAATAAAATATGCTTTTAATTTAACAAACGAACGTATATTTCAAATCTCCAAAAATCTACATATTAATGACACATTTGACACTGCATGACATTTACCAATTGCAGTGTCCTTCTCTTTAAGGCATGTTCACACTCAACACCTTCCCCTCAAAGATCAAGACGCCGGGGAGGCTTTATAGCACGACCGAACTTAACAATTAATCACTGATTCAGATGTCTTATCTTTCATATAAATTAGTTCAATCCAGTGTGAAAAATAATCAATTACTACCAAGTAGTTTTTTGCACTGTGTTCCACAATATCGGTAGCTATTTTGCTAAACCTATATCTTGGAACACTATGGGGTAAAAGAGGCTCCTTATAGTTAGCAGGCATATATTTTTCACAAATTCGGCAATTTTTTATAAATTGTTTTATATCACCAGATAAATTAGGCCAATAAAACAACCTTCTAGCTTTACTTATAGTTTTGCTTATGCCAATGTGACCTTTGTGTAAGATCTTTAACATATCAAGCCTTAGACTTTTTGGAACGACAATTTTCTCTTCAATAAATATAATTCCAGCCTCAACATACAAGGAGTCCTTTAAGGGGTAAAAAATTTTACAGTCTGCAGATGTTTGACTTTCTTTGGGCCATCCATTATAATAATAATCATAAATTTTCATTAAGACTGGGTCTTTACTAGTCTCATGTCTAAACTGATCTTTCTTTTGTTGAGTCATAGGTAGATGCTTTGAAACTGAATGGACCATTTCAAACATTTCTCGATCAATTGATTTTTGACATTGTAAACTAGATCTTGATAACATATCTGCAAATTGCACATTTTTTCCTGGGACATAATAGATATTTAGAAAATACTTTAAAAGTTTTAGTCTTAATCTTTGTAGTCTTACGGAACCAATTCTTTGAATAGGTTTTTTTATAATCGAAACAATGGGTTTATGATCTGACTGTACATCAACATTTTGTCCATAAATAAAATCATGAAATTTTTGTGTTCCATAGTAAATAGCAAGAAGCTCTTTTTCAGTTTGGCTATAATTGACTTCATGATCGTTCATAGACCTTGACGAACAAGCTACTAATTTTAACACATTGTTATCGTACAGTTGGAACATGCAACACCCTAATCCATTTTTTGAAGCATCACATTGTAACACGGTTTTTTTAGAAGGATCAAACGGGACAAGAGCAGGTGAATTTGTAATAATTTCTTTTAACCTATCAAAAGTTTGTTGATGTTTGGGCAACCAAGACCACTCAATGTGTTAGATTTAAGTAATTCACACAAAGGGTGCATAATTTCGGACATATTTTTGACATACCGTCTGACATAATTGAATGAACCAATTACCCTCTGTAATTCCAATTTATTTTCAGGTTTTTTTAGCTTGCAAAGAAATTCAACTCTATCAGGGTCTATCTGCATACCATCAGCAGAAAAAATGTGCCCCATAAATTTAACTTTATTCTGACAGAACTGAAATTTATCTTTGTTAAACTTAGCATTTACCTGAATTGCACGTTGCACAACATCAAACACAGCTTTGTTATGTTCTTGTCTCGTTTTCCCTGCCACAATCATGTCGTCATGGCATATAACTACATTTTCAATACCTGTAAAGTGTTTTTCAACTTCATCCTGAAATAAGTCTTGGGAATTCGACAATCCATACGGTAACACTGTAAATCTATATACACCAAAAGGAGTTGCGAAACAACATTTCCAAGAAGAGGTTTCATTTAGTCTCAGGTGATGATAACCTTCAGCAAGATCAAACACAGTAAAAAACTTTTTATTTCTAAGATTTGACGCTACTTCTTCAATATTTAAACCAAGCTTAGGTTTGCGAATAATTTGGGAATTTATGTCAGAAGGGTCCAAACATAATCTGATTTTCCCATTTAACTTTTCTACAAGAACAATTCTGTTGATACTTGCCTCAGGTCTAATTTCATCCACTTTTATGATAGCTTTCCGTTCAACTAACCTGTCTAACTCTCTTTTAAACTCGTCACGGATAGCAAACGGGATTTTGCTGGGGGGGTGGCAAACATTTTGGAAATTTTCATTGGTTGGGATGTTATGTTCCCCTGGGAATTCACCAAAGCTACTAAATATTTTAAGATTCTTAGAAATAAACTTTTCTTTTTCATCAAAATTTTCACATTTCATACTTACACTATTAACTCTTTTAATCAAATTTAAATTTACACATGCTTTGCCTCCCAACAAAATCTGATTTGCCCCATCAACAATAACAAAATCCTCATAAATTTCTTGCTGTTTAAATATACAATGTAAATTTACGACACCTATTGGTTTTGCCTGAGAACCTTCAAAACCTTTTAAAATGTATTGTGTGGGTCTTACTTTAAATTGTTTATTAACCCTTTTAAAAAATTTTAAAGGTATGACACTGATATCTGCTCCGGTATCTAAGCGAACTTTAAACTTCTTTTCTTCCAGCTCTACATTTTCTTGGAAAGGACTTACCGTATCGGAACGTTCTTTTGTGACAGCATTCACAAATAGCTCGTCATCACTGTCTGACTCCTCACTTTGTCCCACATTTCGTATATTCCTTACTCTGCAAGATACAGCAAAGTGGTTTTCAATGCCACATTTTGAACATTTCTTGCCATACGCAGGACACTCACGTGGACCATGCTTTGTCTGGCACCTTTTACACTTAAAAGTTTTTACAGAGTCATGAGAGTCATACTTTTTAATTTTATTTCTGTCTTTTGCACTTTTAAAATTTCTTCTGTTGCCTACTCTATTTATTTCAGCAGAGCAACCCTCTTGAAATTGTAAACTTTGGGATTTGCTTTGCTCAGAAGTACGGCAAAAATTAATAGCTTTTGTTAAGGTCAGGTCATCAATACGTAAAAGTGCTTCTCTTGTTGTTGGATCCCGAATGCCCAAAACAATCCTGTCCCTTCATGTCTTATCCTCAGCACTCTGATTAGGATCCACTATATTGTAATTGCATGTTTTGATCAAATGTCTACATTCAGTTAAAAAATGGTCGAAAGCTTCATCCTCTTTTTGCGATCTTCGCATAAACATGTACCTTTCAAAAAACTCGTTCTTTCTAGGGTTTACATACTTCTCAATTTCTGCTAACATGTCATCATATATATTGACTGTTGTGGGCGATACGGTGAATGTAGCCATAATTCTGGCAGCATCATTTCCTATAATATTCCTTAGGATTGATAATTTAACATTTGGGTTGGCCTGATCTTGCCCTGTAGATACCAAATAATCTTGAAATGATGTAAGCCAAAACTTCCATTCCAATGCCGCATTTTTTGCTTGTAAGTCGAAATCAGGTGGTAGTTTCACTGGACCACTCATTGGATTTGCCATTTTAATCAACCTCTACTTTAAACTTCCGAAAATTCCAATATTCTGCTTTAAATTTAGCACATCCGGTCAACGACCTTTAACAAATTTTAAACCAAATCTCGCACACTTGTGGCGACACAAAATCTCTCCTTCCTGGGCACTTATAAACTTAAGTTGCACGTTTTTCTTTTTATTTTTTACGACTGCGCCATGTTTTAATAAAATATGCTTTTAATTTTACAAACGAACGTATATTTCAAATCTCCAAAAATCTACATATTAATGACACATTTGACACTGCATGACATTTACCAATTGCAGTGTCCTTCTTTTTAAGGCATGTTCACACTCAACATCGTGAAGACACTTAAAAAAGGCACTTTGCACCTATACTGTCTACAAAATATGGCTGCTATCTAAAAAAAATGTAAGCAGGACACCCTTTAATCCAGAATAGTCATAAACATTACTTATATACTGATTTTCTTAGAGTTATGACAGTTTACGATCTTAGTGTAATGTCCGTGTATTTTTAGACGCATAAACTTTGGTTAAATGCTACTTAAAATTCATTATTCTGTGGCAAAGACAAGATTGGCAAAAAACAAAAAACTTATAGATGAGTTTTGTCACACACATTTTGAATATGACCAAAAAATTGAGCATGGCAGAAGAGGATCCTATTTAAAGATGAACGCTGTTCCTATGTTAATGCTTTACAGCACAAACCTAGGTAATACTTGCCTTGTTATTATATTAATTTATGTAAATATCTAATATTAATAAAGCTTCTCGCTATACCAGAAACGTTGTTACAACTTCCTTTTAATCTCCCAAAATATATTGACTTTAATTCAAAAGGTTCGCGCTTCTAACTGTTCCATCAGATTTAGAAGCGCGAAAATTTGAATTTAAAGTTGTAAAATTTAAATTTTTATGCATGGCGCCGACCCCAGCCCCCCTTCCCCTCGCCCACAGTACTACATTCACTTCTTCAACCAGACACGAATGGCGCTATAAGGGAACCAATTTAGTATGTTAAGTTGCCTATCTATCCCTACCATAAGCGCATCTCCCTTGTCTATGGGCAAGAAGCACGGCGCAAAGGTTCAAGGGTGAAGCCAGCAGTCTTCCACGGTGGTTTCGTGACGCATATGCCTTTACATGGGCTCCGCGATTTTAAGGCCTTTTTAGGGCAATTAAGCAGTCTACATGATGGCTCCGTGACGCCAGTGGTGTTCCGCGCGATACACGTTTTTAAGGCCTCTTCTGGCAGTTAAGGAGGCTCGGAGACGCAAGTGTGCTCTTACGCAAGCCGCACGATTTAAAGGCCTTTTCGGGCAATTAATGGTTTATTTTTAGGTAAAGCTAAGCAGATAGCGATTCCGCGTTATCTGACGTACGAAATTGAACTCCCTACGATGCCGGGGCGGTTTGGAGATGTACTTTCAAGTGATAGTTAGGGAATAACCCAATGCGACATAATAATAACATTTGGTCCTTCGTTCCGCATCTTTACCTTCGGTTAGTGTTAATGTGAACGTTAAGTGTCAACCAGTGTATTTGTCATGAATCCTTATAACATGATACCATTACCTGCATTCAGGAATAAACACACATGTTTATAAGTAAACAATTGTTTTAATAAAAGGTGTCAAAAAATTAACGAGCTTTTTTTTCTATATTGTTGATTTTACGAAAAAAAGTTATTCTTTATAAAAAGTTCTGCTTGATGCGCAAATAATATTGACATATCAAAACTTAAGATATCATGTACAGGGCGGCAAAAAAATATAGAAACACAGAATTACGTTAAGAGGGAAGTACCCTCAATTTTTATTTTAGAACAAATTGTTATAAGAAAACTTTACTAAGGACTACAAAACGTGTGGTCAGATACAATTTTTCGTTGAAATATTTTAACTTACAGGGTACCATCAAAAACACGTTGAGCATTCATTACCTCTTGTTGGAAACAAATTACGTAAAAAAATAGTGCGAGATTATTTCATGTTCTAAAATTAACCTATCTACTAATCAGGAATCTTAAAAACATTTAATTTTCTTAAAGCAAAAATAAATTGTGAAAGTGAATAATAAACAATATTTTAGCAATTACATGATAAAAGTGATCTAAAAACAGATAGTTTAAAGTGAAAAATTATGTCTCCACATGCCCCCCTTCTTTTTCCATGCAAACTATAGTACGCCTTGTAATTTCTCTTACTGTCGCCCGTATCATATTGTGAGTGATTTCTTGGACACAGTTTGTTATTACTGCTTCAAGATGCTGAATAGCCTAAACAGGTCTATGCCCATACACCATTTCTTTTAATCGGCCCCATAAAAAGAAGTCCAGGGGTGTGATGTCAGGCGACCTGGCTGGCCAAGGAATATTTGAACGTCTGCCTATCCAACGGTGCGGAAATACTTCATTCAAATACCCAGTTACTGTGTTAGTACTATGGCATGGGGCTCCATCATGTTGATACCAAATTGTACGTCTTATATTTAGTGTCAGTTCGTCAAGAAATTGAGACAACTGGATCCTTAAGAAGTCCAGGTAAATGGCAGCATTTATATTTTGTCGGAAAAAGTATGGTCCAACGATCCGATCATTAAAAATGCCCCACCAAACATTGGTCTTAAATGAATATTGACTACGGCATTCGATTATAAAATTTGGATTGTTGTCACTCCACCACCGACAATTTTGGGAGCATACCACGCCGTTGGAAGTAAACATGGCTTCATCTGTAAATAATATTTTTCTTGCAGAAAAAGGATCAACTTCACACTCGCCTTGGAACCACGCGCAAAATAGGAAACGGGATTCAAAATCTCTAGGAAGAAGCGTGTGAATGTATTTCGGTTTATATGAATGAAATTTATTTATTTTTAAAATATTTCTAGCAGTAGGCTTTTTGATGACAACTGAAATAGTTTTTGACAATTTTCTTAAAGAAATTTTCGGGTCTTCGATAACCACTTGCATTACATTGAGTTGCTTCTCTTCTGTTGTGGACCATTTGTTGTGTTGTTTCTTAAATACATTTTCGACGGAACCAGTAGCTTTAAATTTATTCATTACGTTTGCTATAGTGGCGCTACGTACAATTTTGTCATGAGTGCGGCTTCCCTAATAGGTTTATAGTGATCTCCGACGATAAGTAGGTACAATTTCTATTTTCTCGTGCAGCGTTAACTTTACAACCATGACGAAACTAACGAAAAGCTCTTGTTAATAAGTCGAAAAATAGTTAATGATTTTTGACTAACATGTCATATTCGTTACTATAGTACACATAGTTGTTGCAAAATTGTTACAGGTAACTGTTAAAGAAATAAAATAAAAAATTAAAGGCTTTTTGATGGTAGGTACCCTGTAAATTAAAATATTTCAGTGAAAAATTGTCTCTGACCACGTTTTGTAGTCCTTAGTAAAGTTTTCTTATGACAATTTGCTCTAAAATAAAAATTGAGGGTACTTCCCCCTTAACGTAATTCTGTGTTTCTATATTTTTTTGCCCTGTAAATGATATCTTAAGTTTTGATATGTCAATATTATTTGCGCATCAAGCAGAACTTTTTATAAAGAATAACTTTTTTCGTAAAATCAACAATAAAGAAAATTCCCACATGTCTAGAACTTTTCTGGACACGCTGTACCTATGTAGAATGTAGAAGAAACATTTACTGTGAATGGCTTCTTCAATAAAATGTGGCTAATCCCGGTTTAGAATTATGATCTCTTTACGTATTCTTTCTTTTAATATTACAACATACATTTTAACAAGTTAAACTTGCATTCACTATTGCAAATTCGAAGTCCTTGTATTTTTAAAATGGACGAATAAAACATAATAAAGTAAATACAGGGTGTCTGGGAAAATCTGAAAGATCTCTCCGATTCAGATAGAACATGAAAAAATAAGATGACAAGTTCCAATAAATTTTTTCCTTACGGGCCTACTAAAATATGTGCCCCTGAAGGACGCGGCTGGAAATCGGTTTTTCTTGAATAACTTTCAAAATACTTAATATTTTTAATAACAATTTAATGTGATGGACACTTACTAGTAAGGACCTCTTAAGTGTCCTTAGAACATATTTAGCTTTTTAGCTTTTACCAGGGGCTGCCTAAGCTTTACAACTTAATGCTTAAATTATTAACACCCTGTATGATAAAGACTTAAAAAAATAAATATGGGTAGTTTGCACCTTGGACTAAAAAAAGGTATTCTTGCTAATTGTCGATAAAATTACCCGTTTTCGAGAAAAATAATAATAAACGAATAGTTCTAGAAGACCTATATTCGCAAAAAATGTGCGTATTATTTATTTATCGGCACCAAAACAATGTATTGTTGTTGCAAACGTTACTATGCCACAAAATAAATAAAATATACTGCACTTTAGAACTTCTCATCTTTCACATCGCTGACGCATTGATCCTTTACTTCGATATTAATATACTGATTTTTTGATTTCGTGGCGAATTTAATTGTGAATTAATTCGAACTATTGAATACCCGTTTATTGAGTATGCAGATATGCATCTGATATATGGGCTTGCGTCTTACAATGCTATTGAAGCCAGCAGGTTACATCACGAAAGATTTCCTAATCGTACTATGCCAAAAGAGAAGACATTTGAACGAGTTGACCAACGTCTAATGCTGCCCATTCACTTGCAGGTCGCCGGCCGGAATTGACTTGCAGTTTCGTACTGAAGGCGAGAATTGAGTTTGACCACACACTATTCCGATCAGGAATGACAATCGTGCCTTCAGGTAATATCCGTACGATCGAAAACTGCAGGCAGATTTAAATTTGTACACACACACAATTCAGTAGACCGGCCGGTACAGCAGAGTATAGTAGCATTTATTAAAAATTAATAATTTAAATATCATTGTGATAAAATGACTCTGTCAAAGAAAAAAAAATGTGTATTATAATACTGTTATTATTAACTGAGAACTTTAACAAAACAAAAAAGAAGGTTTGGGCAAAGGACTGGCTTTTAGAACGAAAAAAGTTTTCACATAATATTAACCTTGTGAAGAAGCCGAGAAGTTCAATCACAGGCAGAGAGGACTTAAAAAATTACCTACGAATGGATGAAAAAAGTTTTAAAATTTTACTTAAAATGGTAAAACCTTACATTTCTAAAAAAGATACCAGAATGAGAGAAGCAATCAGTGCAGAAGAAAGGCTTATAGTTACATTAAGATACCTGGCCACAGGTCGAAGTTTCGAAGACTTAAAATTTACAGCCATAATTTCACCTCAATCATTGGGAGTAATCATACCGGAGACTTGTAAATACATTTATCAAGCTTTAAAGAAGGATTATATAATTATTTTCTCCAAAGATTCAAGACCAACGTGAATCGTTTCCTGCGCACACGCACCGCTCCTAGAGCGCCATAAAGGATTTATCCTGTAGTGCTGTGCCTTATCATAAAAAAAAAAAAAAATTTTCCCTACATATTGTCATGATTAAAATCAACTAATTTTCTAAAGTTATAGCAACCTAAAACGTTAAATTAATGATCTTCGGCTTTCTAAAACCCACCGAAAGTCACCGAACGTCAAACGAACGGGAATTCGCGCCCGTCACGGCGTCAGTCCAGTCCAGTCTATTTTGTCTGTGTTGTTTATACGTTTTTGGCGGCCGTTAATGATCGTTTGTGATTCCTGAAAATGTACAAAGTCCTGCTTTTACAGTTGAGTTTACAGGATTATGTAGAAACCTTGAAAGGTAAGAATATTTAGTGACACATAGATACTTAGGTACTGATTGATATGAACGATTCGGCTTTTTAACTAACTTTTAGGTCGTATTGAAACAATCTTGGTTAATCAGAAAGAGGAAATTTGTTTCGTGTGTAGCGCCTTAAAAATAATACAGTTCAATGAACACCTATATTTGCATACGAAGTTACATATACCGATCACCTATAGGATGCGTTTTTCATTCTGATATTCCATCTTTGATAGTGAACGTTTTAATAAAACGTAACAATTATATGTTTGTTGGAGTTATTTAACAATACTAAAAGCAGAAATATGCAAATTCTATACGAGAATAAGAAAATCGTAAGAGTAAGCCCAAGTCTCCAAAAGAATCATAACTCATATCAAAAAAAATGTTGACAGAGATAGCAAGAATACTGGGGTAGGTATGTAGGGGATTGGCAAAATGTTGCCATTTTTTCGAATTAACATGTTTTTTTTATAATATAAGTTGCTTAATGGATATTAAATTATTTGCTTATACCATACTCAATGTTTAATTTAGTTTGTATGCTTATTTTTTTAGTAGAATGCCATTTTTTTTTCGAAATATAAAATTAGAGGCAAAAAATTTGACACGGGTGGTGCAAAGTTATCATAGTTTAACAATTTTAATAGATATACGTCAGATATTCCATTTTCTCTTATAGTATATACACGTACAAAGTTAAAAAAAACTTATAATAAAATTCGCAGATATCAGATTAGTTTTTACATTACAATTTAAACGCATTTTCTTGTTATCCACAATAAAATATCAAGGCAATTTCGATTTTTACAAGTAGGCTATGGAAAAAAAAAGGAATTAGAGTGCCGAATAAATAAAAGAAATGTCATAAGTTGGAATATTTTCGCAAGTTATAGTTTTCACTGTTATCACCAACGTTTCGAAAAAAAATGGCATTCTTGTAAAAAAATAAGCATACAAACTAAATAAAATATTGAGCATGGTATAAGCAAATAGTTTAATATCCATTAAGTCAACTTACATTGTAAAAAAAACATGTTAATTCGAAAAAATGGCAAAAAATTCAACTTTGCGCTAGACATCTGAAACTTTGTACATAGGCCTAAAATTATACTAGAAACAACATTTTCTCATAACATTTTTTGAAATTCAATTAAACAATGCATTTTTTCAGCATTTTTCGACAAAAATGTAATTTTTGACAGACACCGAATGATAGATGGTGACAATTGAATATATAATTTTTAGTCCAATTTGGATCAAAAACGATTGCCGTTATTTAATTTGAACTAACCTCATTAATAATAAAAAGTTCCATATAATGCGGAGTTTAATGGTCACACTGTATATTCATTTTAGGAAAAATAATAAAGTTGCTGAAACTAAAAATATGCTTTAACAATTTTATTGTTTCTTCCAATACGGATTAATACTTTGGGGAATCAGAGGAACTTTTTAAATATTTTCAACAAAAAAACGACTAAAAGTAAATAACAATAAACACTATATTTGTGACATAAATAAACGCTATTAAAAGTAACAATTCAAAATGTGAGGAACAGCAATAACGACCATTAAATCTAGCAATAAACACTATTTAGCGTTAAGATAAGAAAACATTTTCCAAAAAAACCATATTTAAAACCAATTTCTAAAACTTTTTAACATGGAATCATAACACAAAAAAAATAACCCTATTTTAGTCTGTAGGCGTTATAAACAAATGTTTTTACTTGAACCCAGTTTTTGTTAAAAAAGATGTCGGGGTATTTATTTATCAAGTCTACACACTCATTTTTTTTTGGGGCCCTCTTCAAATCAATATGTTTTTTAAAATTTCTTTTGACCAGTTGTCCCTGTTGAGAAGTCCAAGGAGTCCTGCCCCTTGTATTCTTCTTTTTAATTTCTTCAACCGCTTGCCCTAAAAATATCATAAAATCGAGAATAAGCAATTAACCACAGCAAGCAATAAAAAATAAAAGTAAAAACTGGTACAGCATTCTGCCCAATAAAATTATGTTTAAAGTATAATTTATAGTTTGTCTCTTAAAGCGAGAGAGTAATAAATCATTATTGAACTATAAAACCCAGTGGTCTTCGCCGTATTCCATAGGTGTCCTCCAATTATTATTTCATATAACATTCAGAGTTGCAGCTATAGTTGAAATCTGTTCGAATATGACTGGAGTCGGACAGTAAACAATATACCGACTTGTGCAAGAGGATAAACGCGGCCTCATCAGGTCACCAAAGAGAAGTACAGAAAGAAAAGAAACTGTGATAAATGAGGATGATAATTCACCTCACTTTTATTGAACCAATCAAAACGCTCATTTTCATAGCAACCACCTTGGTAACGGTCGTCTTACCCGATAAGACTACCGCTAGCTCGAAAAGACGCTTTCGAAAAGACGCTTGTAGCTTTTTTACTTAAATAAAAAATTAGTAACACCTCTAACTTGTATATTTACCTTTATCAGACGGCCTTCATTTTTATGTTCAGTAAATTATCCAATAAAATACACCTCTAGAGGCGGTTTCTTATCTTCATACCTTCGTTTTTCACTCGAAACTCGATTTTCCAAGAAAATTTTCACTCAATGTAATTTTTACTTATAATCAAAGATAAGACCCTCGAGCTTAAGCTCTCGGGATCATATCAGATTATAAGTAAAAATTACATTTCGTAAAAATTTGTCAGAAAATCGATTTCTTGTTAAAAACATCGGTATTACCGATAAGACGCCTCCTCTATCGGTATATTACTGTTGAAAAGACTGCCGTTAGAAATATCATACACTCGTTTTACTTAAAAAAAGAAATACCTACCTTGGACAAAATAATGTCTGAAATGAAAAAGGATGATTTCATTCCACCCATGAGTAAGAAGAAACTATGGAAAACTTTGAAGGAAATGCTGCTGGCGACGACGATATTTGAGGGCAGTTTCGAAGGGAAAACAGGAATATCTATTATATGGACGAAACTTGGTTAAATGAAGGATATACCCTTGGTAAAATATGGCAGGATTAACATATCAAAAGCGCGAGGCAAGCTTTCATGGAAGGATGGTCCACTGGAATAAAAGCACCCTCGGAAAAAGGTAAAAGATTAATAATTACTCACATTGGTAGCAAAAATGAATTTGTCGATGGCGGCTTACTAGCATTTAAATCAAAACGGACTGGAGACTACCCTGAAGACATGAACGCTGATGTCTTTGAAGAATACTTCCAGCAAATGCTAGATCTTATTCCCCCTGGGTCTGTTATAGCCATGGATAATAGAGTTCGCCCAAGTTCAAATGGGTACAATAAATGGCGGCCACTAAAGTTGCGCAGTGGTTTATTTACGTTAGTTGCCTAGCGACGGCCACGATGCAGCATCATCTGAAGCGATTCAGTGCCGTAACATTGTTAGAGGGTGGCAGAAGTATTAATATTAGTGTAGAAGTGATATATTGTGTAAGGTGGTGTGTGAACTGTGGTTGTTCTGTTTAGAAAATAATATTATTATTTTGGATTTGAATGGCGCCAAAGACAATTGGCAGACGAGGGAAGCCTCTAAATAGTCAAGTGCGGGAAATACTAGACAATATTTCTAGATTTATGGAGAAAGAAGCAAGCAAAGGAATGCAAATTCCTTTAAAAAAGTGCAGGTTAGTGCAAAGAATATTACATTTAATTTTACTTCAATATTGAATATTACATTTTAAAAATTAATATGGAACAAGATCGGCAAATATTTTTTTTACTATTTATCTATCGTCTAAGTACCTATGTTTTTCCTTTACCCAAATGTTACACTTTTAGCAATAATGAGTATCATTTCAACATGAATTAGCTATATAATCTCTTTACCTACAAGTATTGTTTACAATGTGGTTGTTACTCGTTATGTAATCTATAAATAATTAAAATACTTAAAATTTATAGATCACATAACGATAAAATTTGTTGTTTAAATTTAATTTGTGTTATATGTATATAAATATCGTTTTTTCCATATTTTAGAGAACGAATTTTAGCAGCAACTGGCATCGGAAAAAATACTTTGCAACGAATTAGAAAAGAAGGGCAGAAAGTACGTGCCAATGTGGCCACTACATCTTTTCAAACGCCAACGAAAAAAGACCTTCTCATAAGCTCGTACTGAGTCCTGGAAATATTTATGATATAAAAAATAGTATTTACGAGTTTTTCGCTATAGAAAAACGATCACCTACACCTACGGTTAGAGGCAAGTATTAAATAACTAAATTTTTTTAATTATACCTTACAAATATAGAGAATAAGCAGTAATCATATACTTATTATGATTTTTAGGAATCTGACAAAAAATTAAAGATAGAGGCATGGAGCTTGATGGAGGCAGAGAAACATTAAGACTAGATGAGGGTCTTGATTTTTAAGACTTTATTGTTTACATTTAATACCATTGTTATATGTATATTTAATTATATATAAAGTATATATGTATAAAAAATGTTAATTTTCAATTTTTGTTTAATTTTTTTAATGTACACTGTAGAAAAATATCATCATTAATATAAAAAGGGGGTCTATGCACCCCTATGCCCTTATAAAATATTTTCTAGTTTTTTTTTAATTCCTTTGATAACATCGATCTATGTTTTAAGAGATATGTTTTTTTAAAACCTTTATAAACAGAAATGTTGCATTTTTGATTTTCAGTGTATTTAAATCGTTAGTTACCCATATATTTTTATTATACCCATACCATACCCGCATATTTTTATCGAAAAAAAGAAACGAAAATAAACTAGTCATTAATTGTCTTAAAAACTTTCATATCTCCGCTACTGATTTTGACGTCACACCGTCGCGCATTGCCATGCACGTGGCTGTACCCATTTGAACTTGGGCGGACTCTACCAGCTACCAGTCAAGAAAATCCGAAAAAATAACGTCTTCTTGGAAAAACAATTACATCATTCATGGGCTTACTGTAAATAAGAAGCCATTTCATAAAGATATGCTGAAAAAGAAGCTACTGGAGATTGAAAAGTTGAATAAACCTCTTTGTACAAAATTTGTCGTCGACGAAATCGCTTCAAAACGAACTACAGGGTGTACCAAATTAAGTGCGCACCATTGCTAACTTTTTTATTATTGGAGATACAAAGTCGGTTAGACTAGCAAAGTAGAAGCATTTTTTCTGTTAATTGAAATGGTGAAAGCAGAAAAACAATTGGACATAACATTTCTAAATAAATGAGGAAAATGTATTTTTTTTTTAAATGGCACATCCTGTATATTTTTTACCGAAACGTTTGCAAATCGTATACGGAATAAAAAAGTTCATATGAAATATTGGCCTAAAATTGAAAAAAACATAAATAAAAAATTGACGCCTTTGACGTTTTCATCGAGACTACCATGAAAACAAAAACGAATTTGTTTATTTGTTTCAGAAATTAAAACTCGATTTTATTTTTAGCGAAAGAATTAAAAAAAAGTATATAAAATGTTCAGGTTTTCATCACCGTTTTGTTCAATACATTTGCGGGCATTCTTTAATACACGTTTTGTAGCTTTCAAAACTGATCTGCCATCGATGGATGCTATAATGCGTCTAATGTTGTCTTAAAGTTCGACCAGATTCGCATATCTCGTTTTAAAGACTTCGTCCTTGACATACCCCCAGAAGTAAAAGTCTAATGGAGTTACGTCAGGAGACCTTGGGGGCCAGCGTAACGGACCATTTGTTGCCATCCACCTATCTCTGAAAAGCCTTTCTAACAATATTCTCACTGATGAGGAGGAGCTCCATCTTGTTGAAAATAAATTTGGTTACGGTCCTCTAAGTTCACATCATCTAAATATTCTTCTAGTATATCTGACAACATATTAACGTATCCCCTGCCGGTCATAGTACCTTCATAAAAAATTGGCCCAATAATTTGGCTGCCTATGAGACCACACCAAACATTATTGCTAAATCTTACTTGCGGATTTCTGGGAACAGCAATAAACAAATTTGTTCTAGACTAATAGTGCATGTTTTTACGATTAAATATACCCCTATTTGAAAAGTTCGCTTAATCGCTCCATAAAATTTTCTTTAAAAAGTTAGGATTTTGCTTACAGATATCTTGTAACCATTGGCAAAAAATGAGTCTTCTTTCAGTATCACCAGGTAATAATGTTTGCACTGGTCGGTACTTCTCGTAATCCTCCAAATTGTAAATAAACTGAAACCACTGTCACTTACCAAATCTCTAGTCGAATTATGTTTGTGCGCTTCAAAATATGCCAATACATTTACTTCTACTTGTTCACTTATTATAAACTGTTTTTAGTCCTTGTCTTTATAAAAACTCTTTTGTTACTTCTAAATTTTCTATACAGCCTTAGAAAATACCTTCTGTCTGGTTGCTCACGTTCAGGATACATTTGACCGTATTGCTCGAGTGCTAGTACACTATTTTTTCTGCAACCAAGATACGCTTCTAACATATCGCAATGTTCGAAATGCGTAAACGCCATTTTGTAATATTTAAAAGTAAAAACTAGATAAGTTAACGCAAAACTACGAAAATTTTGGCTTCGTTAACAATAATGGCTACCCAAAACGAGGACACTTTAGTTAATTCGTTTTTGTTTTCATGGCAGTTTCGATGAAAACGTCAAAGGCAAACCCTTTTTTATTTCCATGGCTGTGTTGATGTTTTTTCAATATTAGGCCAATATGAACTTTTTTATTCCATTGTAGTACTGGTTGTCCGGGGACAACCCCAAATAAAATACATTAATATTTCTTTACTTTGTCTACTTTTTCCACAGTAAACAAAACATAACATAACTCAAACAACCTTTTCTCTTCGCTTCCATAGAATCTAATCTCCTCCTAACGTCACGTCATTCTTCTTACCCCGGCCGTCACCAGAGGGCGCATGGCGTAAAGGCGCGTAATTAAATTCGAATAAATGGCGCGAACCTACATAAATACTACAGTTCGGCCTATCCTGATAAATCTGATTGACCTCAATCAGGTAAACATAAATAAGTACATAAGATTTTACATAAAACTTAACTAACCCTTAACTGGCTTACATGAACGCCAAATTCGTAGCCTTACTTAAACATAATCAAGTACATAATAAAGTCATAAGGTTTCATAAACATAAACGACATAAAAGTCTCATAAATCATAAATGACATAAAAGTCTCATAAACATAAACGACATAAAAGTCTCATAAATCATAAATGACATAAATCTCATAAATCATAAGAAACATAAGTTTTTCCATAAGTCTTAACATAAAATAATGAAACACTTCGCATAAAAGATTAAACACTTCGCATAAAAAGATCTAAACACTTCTAAAGTACGTAAGTTGGTACATAACATAAGTAACCTACTCCAAATCATAATCTAGTCTTAGTCTTCCATCCAAGGTTTCATTCTTGAAGGAGCCGCTACCCCCTCATAAGGTATTTGGGTAACTTGGAACCCATCAATATCCCCTATTACATACCTATCATTATCCAACACAGCTTTTACAACGTATGGACCTCGATATTTTGGAATTAACTTTTTATTTTTTCCAGCTGATACATCTGTATTGATGATCATGACATAATCACCGACATTATACTTGTGAGAAGGCTTATGTTTTTTATCATAATAGTTCTTGTTATACTCCTGACACCTAACAATATTTTTAGCTGCTTCTTCCCTCACGAACAATAAGTTTCGTTCTAAAGTGTTATCTTCTAAAATCAAAACCGAGTACCTACTTAGACTATCAGCATGCCTCATTTGATAATTTGGACGATGTTCCATAGTATAACAATAATTCTGTAGTTCTAATGACCAACGCAAAATTCTTGGGTTTATATCTTTTTTCTGTAAAGCTAACTTCACACTGTTACAGTCAGTAATAATCTTAAACTCTATTCCCTGTAAATAGATTCTAAATTTTTTTAAAGCATTAACAATTCCTAGCATTTCTAGCTCAAAACTGTGAAGTTTACTCTCAGCAGGAGTAGTTCTTTTTGAAAAATAAAAAACTGGGTGAAACTTACAATCGCTCTGTTTCTGAATTAAAATACCACCAAAGGCGTGTGAAGAACTATCACAGTGCAATTGGGTTTCTGCTTTTGGGTCATAAATAGCTAAAACCGGTGCTTCAATAAGCAAAGACTTTAAAGTTTCAAAAGATTTAAACTCCTCCTCCCCAAATTTGAATACAGCACTTTTTTTTAGCAAATCATACAATGGTTTTGCAAGAATAGCATAATCTTTTATGAAACGTCGAAAATAAGATGTCAGACCTATAAAACTTTGAATGTCTTTAAAGTTTTTTGGGACTGGGTATGACTGAATTGCCTCGATATTATGACTTGCTGGAGAAATACAATTTTCAGTTATCGTGTATCCTAAAAACTGAATACTTTCCTTAAAAAATGAACATTTTGCCAAGTTTAACTCTAAATGATTCTTGACTAATAAAGTAAAAACTTCATTTACAATAATTAAATTTTCTTCAAACGTTTTAGTAGGTATACAAATATCATCAGCATAAATACACAGCTTATTTTGTTCAATAAGATCTTTGAAAATTAGGTGAATATAGCGGCTAAAATTTGCAGGACTATTCTTGAGCCCAAAAGGCATCTTCAAATATTCATACTGACAATTATGAGTAACAAAACTAGTATAACTTATCGAATCCTCGCTAATAGTAACGTGATGAAACGCATCTTTTAAATCAAGCTGAGTGAAAAACCTTTTATTTCGCAAAAACTCAATTTGATCGTCAATTAACGGAAGGGGCCAATTATCCCGAATAACAATATCATTTAATTTGCGGTAATCAACGCACATTCTCAGCCCTGCAGGCTTCCTAGGTACAAGTACGATTGGAGAACTATATTCCGAACTACTTTTACGAATAATACCTTTGTCTAATAGTTCGTGTACAATTTTACTAACCTCATTTTTTTCATAAAATGATAGTCGTCTTGGTCTGAAAAAGAATGGATTATGATTTGGTTTCACTCTAATAGACATCTCAAACTGTGTTTCTGGTGCTGCAGGCTTAACAGCATTTAGATAGTTATTTTCAAAACCCTCCATAAATTTCCCTCTTAACCGAGGTTCCAGATCAGGATTGATATTTAACTCAAAGTCATTCAAAGGTTGAGATGGTAAATCAATAAGGAAAATATCGTTTTCTGACTCTAAACTACTCTGAAGGTTTTTAGATATTACCACTTGATCATCAAAAGTGATAGAGAGGTTATTCTGCACTATAAAATCCCTACCTAATAAACAAGCATATTTTATTGTACTATCAGGCACAACATAAAAATCTATCTCTAACCTCAAATCATTAAGACACAAATTCGTTTTAAAAATGCCAATACTATTTAAAACAGAATTGTTGATTCCCTGAAAGGCCTTAGGGCATAAATCTTTTTCAATTAAATGTGAAGGTATAAGAGATGAAATTATTAAAGATATAGCACTACCAGTATCTAAAATAGGTGAAAGACTTAGCTGTTTTCCATCTATGTTGACATCAACCTCTACTCGATATGAAGGAGCTGTAGTATTTTGGGGCTCGACCAGATTGGTAGTCTTATCACTGTTTTCTCTTCTAAATGGTGGTGTCATTGCTTTGGTTGGACATGATCTCTGCTGGGGCTGCATGGACCCACATAAAAAACATGATCCTCTCTCTCTCTTTGGCTTCGGGCAACTTGTGGCAATATGGCCCTCCTCTAAACAGTTAAAACATTTTGTCACAGGCCTTGAACTTGTGTGGCTTAGTGGAATACCAGCATTCCTAAATGGCAAACTTGGCGCTGGCGCATTTTGAAATGGCAAGTGTCCTGTACTTGTCATTCGCCCACGATTAGGTCTTCCTTGATCAGTAAAATGTCTTTGTCTTCGTTCATTATTAATCCTATCATAGGCTAGAAGGTCACGATAAAGGTCATCTGTGTCACTATGTGTTTTGGTATTAATCATTGTTGCTAACTCCCGGGATGTCAAGCCAATTGCAATTTGTTCCTTTTGTTCATCAAAAGATAACCCCAAGTCTTTACATAATCTAACTTTTTCATGGAAATACCAATTCAAGTCTTCTTTGGGGCCTTGCATTCTAGACGTCATAGATTTCCATAAATATGTTAGGTTTTTCTCATGCACAAACGTGTTGCAAAAGTCCCTTCTAAATTGGTCCCATGTTAATAAAACCATTCGTCGAGCATTGTACCAGCTAGCTGCTGCACCAATAAGTCGAGTTCTAGCGGTTTCTAGTTTGAATTCAGGTGGCCAATTGTGTAAAGTAGCAGTACTTTCAATACCCTCTATCCACACTCTGCTTTGGGATAAATTGTCTCCACTAAAAGTTGGAATGCTCTTGGAGAAGTCCGGCATAATGGTATAACTTCGCTGATCGTTTCTTTGCGACGCTAGCATTTGCATGACAGCTACATTCTGTTGCATTAAACTATTCATTGAAGCAAGTAACATATTTACGTCTACTGGTGGGTTGGATGATGAAGTTCTTTGCTCGGAGGCTCTGGCCTCATTTTGTCCCCGAGACCGAAGACATGTTTCGGGCTGGTGCACCCCATCAACTGCTGGTCTGTTAGCATCAAGACCGGACATACGGGCCTAATAAAACCTTTCAAACTCATCTCCATTTGTCGTACGTGAGAAATCTCTTAAATTATTATTTTCTGCATGTGCCATAACGAAACTGTACTCACAAATCTGTAATCATCTGCCTTCTGTTCAAATCTCACTTCTGATAAACTGTAGTACTGGTTGTCCGGGGACAACCCCAAATAAAATACATTAATATTTCTTTACTTTGTCTAATTTTTCCACAGTAAACAAAACATAACATAACTCAAACAACCTTTTCTCTTCGCTTCCATAGAATCTAATCTCCTCCTAACGTCACGTCACTCTTCTTACCCCGGCCGTCACCAGAGGGCGCATGGCGTAAAGGCGCGTAATTACATTCGAATAAATGGCGCGAACCTACATAAATACTACACCATATACGATTTGCAAACGTTTCGGTAAAAAATATACAGGTTAAAAAAAATACATTTTCCTCATTTATTCAAAAACGTTAGTTATGTCCAACCGACTTTGTATCTCCAATAATAAAAAAGTTAGCAATGGTGCGCACTTAATTTGGTACACCCGGTATAACGGTTATAAAAATAAATAAAAAAGCTGGAGAAGTTTGTCGATTCGATTGAGGTGGGCCATTCAATTTTTAAAATAATGGCATTTGACAACAAAAATGTATGTAACCGCATAATTTTGAGAATATATCAGATAAAATATGATTGAAGTAAAAGGGAAAACGTGGAAAAATTATATTTAGTCATTCTTCGGTTATACTTGAATTAATTAAACGGTGTATTCCATTTTATTCGTTAATTTTTTTTGTTCTCAAGATTTGAATATTTAAATTTGTATAATATTATACTTACTTGCACTACAATAATGAAAATTTAGAATTAAAACTTTACCTGCTATATGTTGGATATTTAGTCGTTGACATTGGATATTCGATAATACAGGTTCATCGTCATTATCTTCATCGTCTTCAGCCAACTCTTCTTCGGGGTTAATATCAATTTCGTACAAAGACTTTCCTTTGAACGACTCTGTCCCCTTCTCCATCAGTAATAATAATCTAGAGATTTTTGCCGTCTGGTACACATCCTGTGGTAACCTAAATTTTAAGAAAAAAGGTAATTATGTATATATGGTAATTAACAAAAGTTACAAACCCCACTAACAAGTTTAACCGTATACGATCATTTTTGCTTTATACAGGTGTTCCACGACGATTTTCCCAGCATATTGCTCGGAAACGGAACCAGATAGAAAAAAAAGTTCATGAACAAAAATTGAGGGCTTGTAAGGAAGCATCTAGGAAGGGTAATTTTAGATATACTGATGCGAAAACCGCCACTCTCTATCTTTGATAATAACTCCATAACCTCCTGACGTATCGAAAATGGGATACCCTGTATAGGGCGCAACAAAAACGGGAAGACCGGGAATATATTTACATCTAAGCTTACACAGATTTTATAATTAGAAATCTGCATAATATGCTGTGAAAAAATAATAGACATCTGATTCTAATATACAGGGGCATTTTTTAAATGTCTTACCCGATTGGCGATTTTCCTGCAGACTATAATAAAAAGCAAGTTGTATATTTTTTAATGATTTTCGACAAGGAAGCCAAATTTAATATAAAAAAATATAGAAGTTCACAAATTTGACAGATACGACGCCATTTTAAATTTTTTTAAATGGCAACTCTCATAAATAATGTTTTAAAAATAGTAATATTGCTGCCAAGTCAATTTTTTTAAATGGAACACCCTGTATATTGTTAGTTTTTCGAAAAGCTTGTTTCAAGAGAAATTCAACCATACCATACTTGTTACGTTTCTAATTTGAAATGACTGAAATATGAGCGATTTATAACACTTTATTAAATTATGTAACAATCAATCGAAAATAGGAAGATAACTAAACAAAATTAATTACGACTTCTTCTCAAAATATGTTCAAATTGGTTACCACTCTCACTAATACAATATTCAAATCTGTTTATAAGATTTTTGGTACACGCTGCTGTAATCATAGCTGGAGTAACAGTTCGACAAGCTGCTATGATTTTGTTTTGCAAATCTTCGACATCTCTAGGTTGGTTTACATACACAATTTCTTTAAGATATCCCCAAAGAAAAAATCTAAAGAGGTCAAATCCGGTGACCGTGGTGGCCACCGGATCACACCATTTCGGCCAATCCAGCGCGCAAGAAACGTGGTATCTAAATAATTTGTAACTTGCCTGGCAAAGTGAGGGGCAGCTCCATCTTGCTGCCACCACATAGAGACTCTTTCATTGATTGGGATATTTTCAAGTATTAAGGGAAGTTCGTTTTGAAGAAAATTTAAAAATCGTTCTCCATTTAGTGTCCCTTGGTAAAAGTAAGGACCTATAAACCATTAAATAAACCGCACCAAACGTTAACCCCCCAAACTACCTGAAAATTAGTCTCCTTCATCCAGTGAGGATTTACAGATGACCAGTAGTGGCAATTGTGGCGATTTACTATGCCGTTGTTGTGGAACCTACTTTCATCGCTCCATAAAATTTTGTTGAAAAAAAGACGGTCTTGTTCAAATTTCATTGACATCTCAGCAATGAAATTTAGGCGGCGTCCAGGATCTTCAGGTGTTAAGCCCTGCACCAGATGAATTTTGCAGGGGTGGTATTTATAATATTTTAGTGTCCTTTCAACTGTACTTTTTCCAATACCTAATTCTTCCCCGAGGAGTCGAGTTGAGACATGTGAATACACTTGAACATAGGCCAAGATGTTAATATTGTTGTCTTCTGTTCGGACTCGTTTTCTTCTTGGTGTTTGCGCCCTACCACTGGGAAAGGAACCACTTCTTAATTTTTGTTCAACATTACGAAACGTTCTATAGCTTGGTATTTCACGATTCGGGTATCGTTGACTATACAGATTTTGAGCACGTCTTCCATTCTTGTGACATTCTCCGTATATCAGGAGCATGTCGACATACTCGTCATATGTAAAAAGCGAAGGCATTTCTCACTACTTAAAATAATTAACAATGAAACTACTTCTGACTCGTGACATGACAGCCCCCGTCATACTCTTCAATATTTCGCTGGTGGCTATTGTTATTATTGCATATCTGTTCATGCTTACGTATTTGATCATTTAATCGCTCATACTTCAGTCATTTTAAATTAGAAACGTAACAAGTATGGTATGGTTGAATTTCTCTTGAAACAAGCTTTTCGAAAAACTAACAATATACAGGGTGTTCTATTTAAAAAAATTGACTTGGCAGCAATATTACTATTTTTAAAACAGCCTGTATATCTAAAATTACCCTTCCTAGATGCTTCCTTACAAGCCCTCAATTTTTGCTCCTGAACTTTTTTTTCTATTTGGTTCCGTTTCCGAGCAATATGCTGGGAAAATCGTCGTAAGACACCCTGTAGATAGTTAGAGATATGTCCTAACCGAACTTGACAATGGTTAGATATATCTACGAATAGAAATACTTACTATCTTATTTAGGATTTAGCCTAATGATTAAATAAATAAACTTACCTAGAGTACTCGTTATGAGTCTTCTCAGTGTGCCCCATGAAATGAGTGAACTCCTCAGTTTCCTCTTTATTTAAGTTTAAAATTTGCATGACAGTTGCAATTTGTTTTCTTAATTTATTGGATGAGATTTGACCAGGGTATTCTAAATCAGCATTTTGAGCGAACTTACGTATCACAACATCCCCTCTTGTCCATTTTTTTATCCCAGGACAACCAAATAAATAAGGATTACCTTGTGGAACGACACTGGAATCAAGTCGAATTTTAAGAAAAAAGTCAACATAAGCTTGCAGGTTTAATGGGAATAAAATGGCAACTGGTTTGCTACCCTTTCCTCCGGTTACGATGATTCGCTTATAATGCTTGGTTAAAACCTTTTCTGATTCTGATAAAGCTTTTTCACATTCTTCTTGATTTATAGAATCTATTCTTTCAGTATACGTTTCTAATTTTGTGTACTGAACATCTCCTATACCTTTCCTATTAAAAAGTATGGTTAAGGTTAGGGCAGCGTGAACTAAATCTTTAAATGCATTTTTATTAGTAGGGTCTATAGTAAGTGCAGCAACCGATTTATCAGCTACGGTGGTGACATATTCTTTAAATTTTTTTATATCACGAGTCAAGGGTAGCACAACAGGCTTTTCCCACAGTTTTTCGTTTAGATCATTGAAGGCTAAGCTGCTTATCTCTGTTGTCCACCGACTTTCGAGAAGTTCTTTAAACCGCTTTGTGTCCTTCAAAGTTTCTTCTCTATTGGTAGTAACTAATGTAGTATCTTCTTTCATAATCAGTCTCGTAAAAAGTTCACATATTTGTTTTAGCGTTGTTCCAATATGAACAGATAAACTCGGTGCTTTGTAAGATTTTTTATCTACATTGTACCCTCCCATTTTTTTAGCACACTCTATAGCCACATCAAATAAACGGGGCTTTAAAGTATCTTGCAGGCGCGCTTGAGGACTATTAGTTATTTTTCTAAACTCTATTAGATATCGAGCTAATTCCCTCATTTTGTTTGAGCACACATTGGTCAGCTGTTCTTTGTTGTGTTTTTTTAAGTAATTGTCACCATAACTATATATTAAATAATCTGATTTTGCAATCATGGATATTCCATCTGCTCTCATTCTCGGAAATACTTGCTCTTTCACTCTTAGCTCTTGTAAGGTACTATTTTGATCTATCGAACAAGCAATTAATGTCTGCGAAGCTGATGTTGGGCTTAGTTTATCATCGGCATCGTTTATATCTTTAACAATACACGTTTTTCTGTGACGTGCCAAATATTGTTTTGCTAATAATGCCTTGCAGCGAGAGCATGGATAATATTCTTTATTTTTCTTCTGAGAATTATATTTTGGATTTATATTACCTTTCAAATATTCTGTGAAGTTTCCACAATTTCGAATCAAAGCTATTATCCTTTTCCTTTCTTTATGATTTTTCGGATATGACAATAGGTCTGTTACTTCTCGGTAGTCAGTATGATTTCTTTCTAAGTGCCGCTCAAAGTTTGTGACTTTTGTCCAACAAAATTTGCAAGTTGTTTTTCTCCTTTTTCGAATTCCCGCAGAATTATACTGCAACATATTCTGCAAATTTCCGACACCTGCTCCAAAAAGTTCAGTTTGTATTTTTTTATCGTATGTTTCCGATTTCTAAAAAGAATATGAATATACATTAATGTCATGCAGATATTTCAGGGGGTGATAGTACTCGTCAAAATAAGAAAAAAATGCAAATATATGCATATTTCGTTATATAGGGTGGCAAAGTTTCAATTTTTTTTCTCGTATTTTGCGTTTTCTCTCTTATATTCTGTGATAATTGTTTCAAAAAACTTTGGTTCGTTCTCAGGAAAAGACCGCACCAGGTCAAAAAATAAGCAAAGAACGCGTTACATTTCTAACATGTTGCAACGCTGATGGCTCGCAAAAATTAAAACTCTTAGTAATAGGAAAGCCAGAAAATCCAAGGGCATTTAAAAATGTAAACATACCCGATGAATATAAATATTCTACCAATGCATGGATGACTACACAATTTTTTTTAGACTGGTTTCATTGCTCATTTATTCGTCAAGTTAAAAGTAATTTCAGAAGTCTTAATTTGCCTGAAAAAGCCCTGTTAATCGTCGATAACGCCTTGAGCCATGGAACTGTAGAAGACCTGACTAGTGAGGATGGACATTTTACAACATTTTTTCTTCCACCAAATTTTACAGCACTTTTGCAACCTTTGGATCAAAACGCCATCAGACTGACAAAATTATATCGGACGCTGTATGCCTACTATGCAATGCTTGGGAAAAAGTCTCCTTGTCTTGCAGAAGTGCTGGCACAAAGTTATGGCTTATGTAGCCAACGACACAGATACTGAATATGATGCTGAAGATCTGATTCCTCTGAATCAATGCGGCATAATCTGCTTTCCTTGGCTGAAGAGATAACAGATGTTTCAAATATGCTTAATGGTCTCACTGAGCAAAATCTCACGAATGTAGAAATACGTAACTGGCTTGAAAATGATGAAGATTTGTTACCATTTGAAGACATAGATGGTATAGACGAACACCATGATAGTGACAATGAACGTCCAGAGTTAAATATTACAAACCAGACTGTTAAGAATGATGAGGCAGTCAAAAGTTTCAGTTTGTGCATAAAGTGGGCAGAAGAAAATGATATCCCACTACATGATTTTCTTGTACTTCAAAGATTGAAAGAAACGGTTTTTATAATGAAACAGCAAAGGGCTAAGCAAACAAAACTACAAGTTACTTCAGAAAATAATATAAAATTTGCTAAGCATGCTTGTATTTTATATATTTTTTTGTTTATGTACTATTTTCTAGTTGTTTTTATTAAATGTTTAACTTAACAATAAAAAACTGTCCCACTTCAGTAATCCGAATTATTTACTAATCTGGATCACCGCGGTTTTAATAGGTCCGGATTATCGAGGTCTCACTGTATTAAATAAAATATTGCTTTTCTTTTATATAAAATAAATGTGAAATAATTAGATTTAAACTTACAACAGAACCATATTCTAGAGTATTCTGCAACTTAATGTCCCTTATTATATGAGCCCTATCTTAATTTATCGCACACGTTTCCTAAAAGAATATAAACAGGGTGTTTCTTAATAACATACTTATATTTAAGAAGGTTATTTTTGGGTCCATTTTAAGAAAAAAACTTAATATGAACATACAGGGTGGCCAATTAGTACGACAAAGGTCAATATCTCCTGTACCATTAAAGATAGCGGAAAACTTTCGACTAAGCTTATTAAGAGACGCATCTTTTAAAATTATTTTCGTCTATACAGGGTGCTCCAAAAAAGCGACCCGGTAGAAATTTTATATTTTTTTAATGGAACACCCTGTATATATTTACATATTTTAATTGGCCGTAAATTACTGTACATAGCACCGTAATTATTTATACACATTTTTGCAACGTTGCCGAATAGATGCGAAAATCCCTTAAATTTGTGAAAAAACATCGTTCAATAAAATGTGTAGTATTTTTTAACTTATTATAATTGGAAACAAAATATTTTTATAATGGAAAGAGAAGTGTTGACAGAAGTCGCCTAGGGTAAAATAGATTAATATTTTTGTACAGGGTGATTTCTACGGACATGCCAACTTTACGAACTTTAAACCTAATTTTCTCATTTTTTTCAAATGAAACACCCTGTATTTGATTACTTTAACTGCAGGGATTTTCATCCTCTTTAACTTTTGTTAAGGTTTTTTCATGCCTATCTCTACAAATATTGGTCGTATTTCAGTTTTTGTCTAAAACTCTAGCAAAAAACTGAATGTATTTTACCATTGTCGTTTTTCTAGTTACCTATGACATAGAAAATAAAAACAAACGTTCTTGTTTAAAATGAAACGTCAGTTTGTTTGTAATATAATGACAATTATAGTGATTTGATAAGTTATTCTTCAAAAATTAATAAAAATGGATTTTTCAAATGTCGAAATGGTGGATATGGTTTTCGTATTAGGAGCTAGCGACAAAAACTGCTTGTTAGCTATGAGGATATATCAAGAAAGATATCCAAACCGAAGGCAACCCAGTAGAAGGGCGTTTGAAAAAGTAAAGGAGCGTTTTCAAAAAACGGGAAGTGTAGCCTATAAAAAACAAGAAAGGATAAAACGTGTTTTAACGGAAGAAAATCAATTAAATGTTCTTTCAACAGTCACTGAAAATCCACACATTGGTCAACGAAATATTTCCGACAAATTAGATATTTGCCGTTCATCGATTCAGAACATACTGAAAACAAACAAAATGCATCCTTACCATATCCAGTTACTGCAGGAAAAAATGAGACAACAACAAAATTTTGCACATTTAGTATTCTTTTGTGATGAAGCAACATTTCATAAAAATTATGCTACATAATTCACAAAACAGATAGTCCTTAAACGTTTGGGGAGGAGTTGTAGGAGACTATGTTATTGGACCGCATTATTTTGAGGAAAGAGTAACTGGACAAGTATATTTGGACTTCTTACAAAACGATTTACCACAATTAATGGCTCAGATACCGAATGAAATTCGTGAACCTCTTTGGTTTTTACATGATGGAGCCCCCGTGCATTATACAGGACCTGTTACTAACTTTTTTAATGAAACATATGGGCAACAGTGGACTGGAAGAGGAGCGCCCGTACCATGGCCGGCTAGATCACCAGATCTAACAAAAATGGATTTCAGTATATGGGGATTTGTAAAGGATCAGGTATATAAAATAGCCCTCACTACAAGAGATGATATGAAAATTCGTATTAAAAACTGTTTTCAACCTGTAACTCAGGAAATGTGTAGAAAAATTACTCATTCTTTTGAAAGACGTATAGAATGGTGTATTCAAGTTAATGGGAGCCACTTTGAACAATTAATTAGGTAATTTTAAATTAATTAATTTAAATTTTAAAAATTGTCCTCAAGCTTGAATCGGTAAAAAACTTAAATATAAAAATTCTTTTCAGTTCATTATTTATGTAAATTAATAGAAAAACTACAAAACTGACGTTTGTTTTCATTTTCTATGTCATAGGTAACTAGAAAAACGACAATGGTAAAATACATTCAGTTTTTTTGCTACAGTTTTAGACAAAAACTGAAATACGACCAGTATTTGTAGAGATAGGCATGAAAAGACCTTAACAAAAGTTAAAGAGGATGAAAATCCCAACAAGTAAAGTAATCAAATACAGGGTGTTTCATTTGAAAAAAATAACCCTTAATAAGCTTCGTCAAACATTTTCCGCTATCTTTAATGGTACAGGATATATTGATCTTTGCAGTGGCGGCTCGTCCATTAGGGCACTGGGGCACGTGCCCCATCTAGAAAAATCACCTAGAAAATTCCCGAGGTATAAAGGTATAACTATTATTAAGTAAACTCTTGATATTTCGCACATTATTTGTTGAACGGGCAACATACTATGAACGAACGGCAACCGGGCAAAGTACAACGAACGAACATAGGCACCTGGCACACTATTGTGAGCCCCTGCATGCTTCTTTGTTTTAAATCGTATGCGAAATAAGGACAGAGTACTGGATGATAGTAAATTACTGTGGCCTGTGGCTATTCGTTCAGCATTATACGTCTGGGCACAGCCCTCTGTCTATGACGTATAATTCGTCACGTGTCATCCCGCATTTCGTTTCTTAGATCAGAGTCAGAGTTCACAGTTAAGTTTAACTGATTTAACCCGCGTGGCGTGACCGGCGCCGCGGCATATATATCGTATTTGAGTGTTTGTAAATAGAAACAGGTGTCTAAAAATATAAAAATCGATTTATTTCTTCATTTTTTAGTAGTTTGGTTATCGAGTTTCGAATTTAAATAATATACATAATCACTATGAATTCTGTGAACTATATAATAAATAATAATTTATCGTTTGAAGACCGCGTACGGATAAAAAACCTAGGACGGCCATTGCCAGATTTAACTATTACACAAACTAACGTTACCAAAAATCGTACATTTAAAAGAAACTTTAATCGAAATATTTACGCGAAGTGCAAGTGGATTTGTGGCTGTGAAATAACTAACAAATTATTTTGTTTTCCATGCATTTTAACTAAAAAAGAGAGTGATACGGGGTGGACAAAAGAAGGTATGTGCGATCTTAAGCATTTAGACAATAAAATTAAATTGCACAATATTTCTGAAAGACATTTAGCGAATGATTTTGAAATAAATATGTTAGGAAGGGTAGATATAGGTAGTCAGTTAAGTAGTGTTTATCGCGATTCAATTAAAAAACATAATGAAGAAGTAAAAAAAAATCGTTACGTATTATCAAAATTAATTGACTGTATAAAATTTTGTGGGGCATTCGAGCTTGCGTTACGCGGCCATGATGAAACCTCACAATCCGAAAACCCGGGAATTTTTAAAGGACTTGTTAATTTTGTCGCCGAAATCGATGTCATTTTAAAGCAGCATTTGGAAGAAAAAACAGTTTTTCAAGGCACATCAAAAACTATTCAAAATGAAATTTTGGAATGTATGCTAAATGTATGTCGAGAAGAAATAAAAAAACAAATTAATAGCGCTAACTACCTAGCAATTCAGGCAGATGAAACCACTGATACCTCCAATAAAATGCAAATGGTTCTAGTATTTCGTTACACATTAAACGGTAATATTTTTGAAACATTTTGGGGGTTTTCAAATCCTGCCAACCATACTGCTGACGGTATTTCTAAACAAATTTTTAGTGTATTAAATGATATAGAAGTTTCAAAACAACCTGAAAAACTAATAGCGCAAAGTTACGATGGCGCTTCTGTCATGAGCGGTTCTATAGGAGGAGTTGAAGCAAAAATTAATGAGATTTATAAAAATGCAAAATTTATTCACTGCTACGCACATCAATTAAATCTAATAATACAGAACTGTACATCTAAAGATAAAATGCTTAGAATATTTTTTGCAAATTTATCTGGCTTTTCGACCTACTTTTCGCGATCTGCCAAAAGAACTGCGATTTTAGACAGAGGAGTTGTCCAAAAACGACTACCACGGTCTGCCCCAACGCGCTGGAATTTTACTTCAAGGTCAGTAACAACAGTTTACACGAACAAAAATGATTTATTGACATGTTTGGAAGAAATTCTTGATTCTGAAACTGATCAAAATTCAATTAATCAAACTCAAGGCCTCATTAATACTTTGACAAATAATAATTTTAACTTTTGGTTATTTTTCTTTAATAAAATAATGCCCCACGTTGACATTTTGTTTCAACAACTACAGCGTAGAGGCCTAACTGCTTCTGTAGCGAAGGAGAATTTAAATAATTTTACTACTGCAATTCAGCAGGTTAGAAATAACATTGATGTATACATAACTCAAGAATTTCATAGTAAAAATCCCTTGGAAAATCCAGAGCCAGAGATATGTTCTAAAAGAAGAAAGATTGACTATGGTGATAACATAAGAATTTCGAAAGAAGTTTGCGATATCATTTTAATGCAAATATCTGAAAGGTTTAAATTTACCACTCATTTAATTATAGCAAATTTATTTGAATTTGAAAAATTTCAAGGATATCGTTTAAATTTTCCCCATGAAAATGTAAAAAAACTTTCTGAAGTGTTTCCTATAAATTTTTCTAAATTAAAAAATGAGCTAGCCGTTATTTACTCTCGTGAAGATTTCAAGGAACATAGTGGTGTACTTGCTCTATTACAGACTTTTATTAAAAATAATTTGTCTGAAACATTTTCTGAATCCATTAAGTTACTGAATATTTTGTGTACGATTCCCGTAACAACTGTGGAAAGTGAAAGGTGTTTCTCGACCTTAAAAAGAATAAAAACTTTTTTAAGAAATACTATGTCCCAAGAAAGACTTTCCGCGTTGGCTATGTTGTCCATAGAAAAACAGTTGATTAACAACATTCCAAACTTTAACGAAAAAGTGATAGACAAGTTTGCTTGTCAAAAATCGAGAAGAATAGAGTTGCAGTTCAAATAGTAAATTTAGGTGAGTCTATATTCTTTAAATTATTCGCACAATTTTTTCACGGTATTAGGTACACCCGTGCACCGGACAAAGTATTTTTTTTTTATTATTTTTTTTAAGGCTCAAGAGGCGAATTTTATTTTTTGGGTCCTCAAAATAGCCATATTTGGGCGCGGCCCCCGAATCATTTTAAAGAGAAAAGTGATATGCCAGCAAATCTGACCTCTTCATTTTGTTTCGTTTGACGTATGGTTTTCGCATAAAAAAATAAAATTCATTCATTTGCACGTTGTTATTGGGTCTTATCAAGGATTAGAAACGTATCTAGTAGGTAAGAAGCAGATTTTGTTTTGTAAACATAAACAGTTTTGACAGTTGTCTACCTAGTCTAGTTGTTACGTATTTAAGTCATTAAAAATAATAATATTATTAAAAAAACATGGTCCATTTCACGAATTCTGAGTTTGCAGATATGCATTAAATGTATGGGCTTGCTGATGGTAATGCATTGGCAGTGGCGTGCAGCGCCATTTAAAATAGGGTAAGCAACAGAATCGAAAATGTGAAATGTCGGGTTTCGATTCGAGTTTCGCCAAAACTATGCAAAGGAAGCGCGCTGTTTAAATGGTTAGTGGACTGGTCGTGTTTTTAGCAATATTTGAAAAATTACTTAAATCAATATACCCAGTTTCACTCCAAACATTTCTTTCTTTGCCAAAGAGTAAGCATGGCCAACAATACATTTTATTTTTATGACAACACCCGCAGGGCCACTGATACTCATTACTCATTTACTCATTTATTTTTCAAACTTTAACAATGTAACAATATTTGTATATAAATCAGGAGTTATATTGACTACATTCTAAAAATTAGATTAAGTCGCACCTAGATGACTAAACATCCGTATGTGCAACAAGATTAAGATAAATTATATTTAATACTCAAATACCTAGCATTTAATCATATTATGTTACTTGTTAATAATTGAATACAATATACCTATATCTAGTCGCTGCAAAATGCAGTCTGCCAAGCTTAAAACTAATGAAAAATACAACAACAAAAATAAATATTAAAAGGAGAATAAGGTAATGTTCTAAACCCCCACTTATAGGAAAATTTCATACATTTTTTTATTAAAATATCGAGAAGTTTTCTTTTGTTGCTGCACAATTTTTAAGGCCGGGGTAGCTCTATCAATCATAATAATATTTTGCTTTGCGTTAAATGTCATACTTGTAAAGGGCTTACTGTTCATAAGTTTCATCAGACAGTTTACACTGTCATCGCACTGGCACTCCATAATAAAAAACACTAAGACTATTCAAAAATCTTTCTAACCAACAAAACTAACTCACAAACAAAACAACAATCCCTCTTGTATAGGTACTAATAAGCTTTCAAAACAATTATTAAAAGTGCGGCGCGTGAAATCCCGATCTCAAACAAGAAGAGGGCACAGAAATTTATAGGAAAGCTGAAATTATTGAGAGCGGGCCGATGCGGTGCCGGCATTGTCTTATCGGGTTTCAGTTTCTTACAAAATTGCATCGTAATGCGGTAAATTATTAATGCCCAAATATTAATAAATTTAAGGATGCCCGATGTACTGTAACTTAATTTAGAGATAAACGCTTTCTAACCAATATTAATTAATGAAAGCAAACTTTGGCAACGGCGAATTCAGTGAAATTAACTCATCGTTCCTTCGGGGTCGGCGGGAGTCGTGAGTCGTCGCATGGCTTCTGGCTCTCTTTTCTTTTTATGTATCGTTTCATTTAGCTATCTTTTTTTAAGCACTGCTTTTCGCTTGCATATAAATCCAGTATTGACGGTCTAAATGCATGCCTTTGACTTGTTATGGGATGCTTTTTAATGTAAGCGGATTGCGGTCGCAGAGGGCTAGGGCGGTGAATATTATTCCGTTTAATATACGTAGCGTTATATGAGTGTTAGACTGTGATGTTTTCCTATGATATAATTAACATTTTAATTGGCGCTTAAAACAAACTTTTTAAATTTTCATTATGCTTTTTAATCAAATTATAATTTATATTATCGGAATTGAAATTAAATGAAAAAATATCAAAACGTCAGGGTAGGCAATGCATTTGTACTTTCATTGTATGCACGCCACTGCGCAATGGAAGTCAGGCGGTTGTACGAAAACCGCTTTCCAAACGGAAATATTCCGGATGCACGAACATTTTCAAACATTCATAGAAGGTTGTGCGAAAAGGGAACTTTTGAACCAGACAATTATCTAAAAGAAGTACAACGTACTGTAACAACACCAGAAATTGAGGTGGCGGTCGAGGAAGATCTCGAATTAAGTACACGAAAAATTGGCAACAATTTGAATATCTCACATATTTTTGTTTGGAAAATTCTCAGTGACTTTTATTATATCCCTACCATATCCAACGTGGTCAGGCTCTACTCCCACGCGACTTTCCATTACGAATGAACTTTTGCCAATGGTTTTTTCAAAAAGTAATTGAAAATCCATTATATGATACTGAAATTTTATTCACCGATGAAGCCAATTTTTCTAGAAACGCCATCCAAAACTTTCGTAATAATCATTTTTGGGCTGAAGAAAACCCACATGCAATTTTGGAATCCCGTCACCAAGAGCAGTATTCGGTTAACGTGTGGGCTGGAATATGCAGTGATTATTTAATTGAACTATATTTTCTTCACGAGAGGTTGAATGGGCATAATTACCGGCAGTTTCTCGAAGAAGAATTGCCAGCTTTGATGGAAGATGTTCCCATTTCAGTAAGAAATCGACTGTGGTTTATGCACGACGGGGCGCCAGCGTGCTGTGGCGTGCGAACATATAAACCAAAATTACAATAATCGCTGGATAGGTCGCGGAGGACCACAAGCATAGCCACCTAGGTCCCCGGACCTCAATAGTTTAGATTATTTCCTGTGGGGTTATCTTAAAACATTGCTTTACAGCACACCAACTCATACTGAACAGCAGTTGAGAAATCGCATCATAGTTTCTTCCGAAACTATTAGAAACAGTCCCGGCATTTTCCAAAGAGTACAGGGTCTTTGATTATATTTACGTGAACTCTAGAGCCTTTATTATTAGAGATGGAAAAAAATCTTATATACAAAAGTTCTAGGGTTTTTCTTTTATTATCTTTTGAAGTTATCAGAAAAAACAAAGTCGCATCGAAAAATGAAAAAATATAAGCAACTTCAAGTTTTTTAAATGGAACACCCTGTATATTATGCGCTAAAATGAAAGATCTTTTTTCCGTGATTCTAAATATATATACAGTGTCACCATTAAAGTCCGCACCATATGGAACTTTTTTTTATTAATGAGGTTAGTTAAAATTAAATTTGGGCAATCGTTTTTGCTTCAAATTAGACTAAAAATTATATAATCAAATGTCACCATCTGTCATTCGGTATCTGTCAAAAATTACATTTTAATCAAAAAATGCTGAAAAATGGCATTGTTTTACCGAATTTCAAAAAATTTTATTAGAAAAAGTTGTTTCTAGTACAATTCTTGGCCTAAATACAAAGTTTCAGTTTTCTGCTCAAAGTTGATTTTTTTGCCATTTTTTCTAATTAACTTTTTTTTTATTTAATGTAAGTTCGCTTAATGGATATTAAACTATTTGCTTATACCATACTCAATATTTTATTTAGTTTGTATGAGCTTTTTTTTACTAGAATGCCATTTTTTTTCAAAATTTAAAATTAGAGGCAAAAAAATTTGACACTGGTGGTGCAAAGTTATCGTAATTTAAAAATTTTAACAGATAGACGTCAGATATTCCATTTTTTTGATAGTACATACACCTAAGAAGTTTAAAAAACTTATAATAAAATTCCCAGATATCAGATTAGTTCAAAATTTAGACACATTTTCTTTTTATCCACAATAAAATATCAAGGCAATTTTGAATTTTATAAGTAGGCTATGGAAAAAAAACTAATTAGAGTGCCGAATAAATAAAAGAAATGTCATAAATTTGAATATTTTTGCAAGTTATAGTTTTCAGTGTTATCACCAATGTTGTCCATTCAAGAAAAAATAGAAATTGTCTTAATTTGTGGAGAGAATATGCCTCACCGGCAAGTATATGCCATTTTTAATGAGAGGCATCCAGAAAAAAATTTGCAGCATAGCACTGTTTCAAGAATAATGTCAAAATTTAGAGAAACTGGATCTGTTCAAAATAATTTTAAGAAACCTCACGCGGCAAGTAAATACGATGAAGCAGCACAACTTGATGTTTGTTTAACTGTTATTGACCACGGTCAAACTAGTGTAACCAAGATAAGTGATTCAACAGGGTGCAAGAGGGAAAGCGTTAGAAAAATTCTTCAGAAAAATCGATTTCGGGCATATAAACCCAAGTTTATAAACACATTAAAAGAACGCGATTTTGATATCCGACTTGATTTTTCGTTTTGGTATCAGGGACAATATGAGGAGAATATTCTTTTTCCATACAAGATATTATGGACAGATGAAGCCACTTTCTCTTCGAATGGTACCGTGAGCTCACAAAATTGCCGATGGTGGTCCCAAGAAAATCCTAACTTCACAATTGAATGTCGCGACCAGTATCATTTTAAAACCAATGTTTGGTGTGGAATTTTGAAAGATGAGCTTATTGGACCATACTTCTTTAGAGTAAACTTAACTGGTGAAAGGTACCTGAATTTTCTTGATAACGAGATTACCGAAGTTTTGGATAACATGCCCTTACACCATAGACATAACTTATGGTATCAGCTTGATGGTGCACCCATACATCAAACTGTAGCAGTGAAAGAACGCATAAACCAATTATTTCAAAACAGAGTTATAGGGCGTGATAGAGAATGTCACTGGCCACCCAGGTCGCCTGACATAACCCCACTAGACTTTTTTCTGTGGGGTTATCTTAAGCAGAAAGTTTATAAGAATCGACCGTTTAGAAATATCGAGCATTTGGAACAAACGATAAGACAGTGTTGTGCCGATATAAGACCAAGCTTTTTACAAAATGCTGTCAAAGACGTTTATAGACGGACGGGTGTTTGTATAGAGCGAGAAGGACGTCACACTGAAATGTGAAATTTATATTGCTTTTGTGTTACCTATTTAAAATGATTAAAGTTCCTTTTTGTTCCTTTTAATAATAATGATAGTTTTAAGTATAAAATAAAATTTTTATCAAATATTTAGATGTATTTGTCATTTGAAAAACGAAACATCTGACGTCTATCTGTTAAAATTTTTAAATTAGGATAACTTTGCACCACCTGTGTCAAATTTTTTTGCCTCTAATTTTAAATTTCGAAAAAAAATGGCATTCTAGTAAAAAAAAGCTCATAAAAACTAAATAAAATATTGAGTATGGTATAAGCAAAAAGTTTAATATCCATTAAGCGAACTTACATTAAATAAAAAAAAAGTTAATTAGAAAAAATGGCAAAAAAATCAACTTTGAGCTAGAAAACTGAAACTTTGTATTTAGGCCAAGAATTGTACTAGAAACAACTTTTTCTAATAAAATTTTTTGAAATTCGGTAAAACAATGCCATTTTTCAGCATTTTTTGATTAAAATGTAATTTTTGACAGATACCGAATGACAGATGGTGACATTTGATTATATAATTTTTAGTCTAATTTGAAGCAAAAACGATTGCCGAAATTTAATTTTAACTAACCTCATTAATAAAAAAAAGTTCCATATGGTGCGGACTTTAATGGTGACACTGTATGTTGATGACATTTGGGTGGGCTATTTTTGACATATCTTAGCTTAAAATATAAATAAATTGAAAATAAGGTTGATAAACTTGTCAAGCAAACCATGGAAACAATTCATAAAGCGTAATAAATAACTTAACAATTGTGTCCATGGTTTGCTTGACAAGTTTATCAACCTTCTTTTCAATTTATTTATATTTTAAGCTAAGATATGTCAAAAATAGCTCACCCAAATGTCATCAACATATATATACAGGGTCGTTGGTATGTATGGAAACGGTCGATTATTTCTTAAAGTAAAACAGTCAGTAAAAAATATTTTAAATAAAAGTTTTAGAGTTTTTTAAGGTGTATTAAAATTTTAAAAAAATAAGTATACAGGTTGAGTCAGAAAACCGTAGAGGAACAAAGTTACTTTTTTTTAAATAGAACACCCTATATCTTAGAATATTTTTGGATTTTACATAAAATAACAATTATTTTTTAATACGTGCATTATAAGTCTAAACTTAATAGTTTCCGAGATATCGACTTTTGAAAAATGAAATTTTTGAACTTTGACAGCTTCTAGCTTTCTAACGGTACGTCTTAGAGTAAAACGGTTTACATGTCCCTATCTTAGTTTCTTTTTATCTTCCTAAAAATCTCAACTTCCGGTTAAACCGGATGTAACTCAAAAGGCGGAAATACAGTACTTCCGGTTTAACCGGAAGTTGATGTTTTTGGGAAGATAATAAAAAAGTAAGATAGGGATATGTAAGCCGTTTTACTCTAAAATGTATCGTTAGAAGGCTGGAAGCTGTCAAAGTTCAAAAATTTCATTTTTCAAAAGTCGATATCTCGGAAACTATTAGGTTTAGACTTATAATGCACTTATTAAAAAATAATTGTTATTTTATGTTAAATCCAAAAATATTCGAAGATATAGGGTGTTCCATTTAAAAAAAGGTAACTTTGCTTCCCTACGGTTTTCTGACTCATCCTGTATACTTATTTTTTCAAAATTCTTATACACCTTAAAAAACCCTAAAACTCTTATCTAAAATACTTTTTGCTAACTGTTATACTTTAAGAAATAATCGACCGTTTCCATACATACCAACGACCCTGTATATTTAGAATCACGGAAGAAAGATCTTTCATTTTAGCGCATAATATACAAGGTGTTCCATTTAAAAAACTTGAAGTTGCTTATATTTTTTCATTTTCCGATGCGACTTTCTTTTTTCTGATAACTTCAAAAGATAATAGAAGAAAGACCCTAGAACTTTTGTATATAAGATTTTTTTCCATCTCTAATAATAACGGCTCTAGAGTTCACATAAATATAATCAAAGACCCTGTACGTGAGTTTATGAGAAAAACAGTAGAGGCATGCATATTTGCAGGAGGTGGACATTTTCAACATCTGATTTAATTTATTTCTTTGTGCGGTCAGCGTAATTTTGTGTTAGCATTCCAAAACGTATTTAGATTACTATAATTTCATAATTTTACTGTTTAAAAATGATTCTCTTAAATAAACTATTGTTTAAAGTTACACAAATTGTTTTTTCTCGTAAGTGGTCTAACGAGATGCAAATGAATGAATTTTATTTTTTCATGCGAAAACCATACGTCAAACGAAACAAAATGAAGAGACCAGATTTGCTCAAAAAGCAATGAGGATTTCAAAAATAATTTTTACCTTAAGAAAAAGCAGTGGCGTATCACTTTTCTCTTTAAAATGATTCAGTGCAAATCCCGCACGAACGCCACAGGCAAGAATAAACAATCATGTTGTATAGCAGAAAATGCCTTTTGATGCATAGAGGATGCGTACTACGTTTCATAAAAATATATAGGGTCATACCAAACTGATCATAAAAAAAAAATTTTTTCTTAAAACTCTAGCACCCTGTTGTTCGATAGTTAAGACTTTTAATACATATGCTCATAAGAAGTTTTTTCTCAAAACGAACCCAAGGACAACCTCCTTAAATATTAGCATGTTATTAGGAAACACCCTGTATAAATAACTTGGCTATACATACAGGGTGTCTGTAAATGGTCTTTACAAAAACCTATCACATATTCTTCAGACCAAAATTAGCCGACTTAAATAACTTACCTTAGTACACAGTTGCTTAGTTCGGGCGCTAGACGGCGCTGAAGTGACAATTTTTAAATCGTTTTTCTGGATTATTTCAAAAACTGCTCATACTATTTTGCCGAAATTTGGTACGTTGGCATAGCTTCATGGGGCAAAAAAACCCATGTCACAATTTTGATTAATATCAGTCCATGGGCGTAGAACCTGGGTTTTTTACTAATTGCTTGTTTCAGATTTCTATGCCAATGAAACAAGAGGGGTTTGGGCACAAAATTCAGATGAACCAACTCATTTGCTACAAAAAAGGTACTTTTGATAAGACTCAATTCCTCTGACGGTTTTCGAGAAATTTTCATTTTATTACTTAATGGGTAGTAGTTTTTACAAAAAAAGAAAAAAATAACTAAATCATAAATAGAAATATCATAAAAATTGCTCAAAATGTCCACCACTTTCACGAATAGAAAGATTTATACGTCGAAGATAATTAAAACACACTCACACATATTTATTGCACCTTGAATACGTTGCCATAGTTGTTCTGCGTTATATGGAGTTGTCCTGTAAACCACTGTCTTAAGATGCCCCCATAAGAAATAATCCAATGGATTTAAGTCCGGAGATCGTGGCGGCCAATTTACAAGGGCATTGCCTCTACCAATCCATTTATTTGGGTACTGCTGATTCAAAAAGTTTCTAACATTTAATGCAAAATGTGGTGGAGCTCCATCGTGCATAAACCACATATCTCTCCGAAGTTGTAAAGGTAAATCTTCTAGCAAACCTGGCAGCGTATTTTGTAGATGTTGCAAATAAATTTCCCCCGTTGATCTTTGTCGAATAATGAAAGGACCACCAATGTGATTACCAATTATTCTAGCCCACACATTAATTCTAAACTCATTTTGAAAATGTTTTACCTTGATAGCATGTGGATTTTCATTCGCATAGGCATGTTCATTATGACAATTTGTAATCCCTCTTCTTGTGAAACATGCATCATCGGCAAACAAAATATTGTTGCCAAATTTGGGATTCTCTTCTCTCTGCATATGAATAAGCCGACTAAAAACCAGGCGCATTTCAGGATCATTAAGTGAAAGATCTTGAACTGGCATCTTATGGTATGGATATAGCAACTCTTCTTGAAGTCCTTCATGAACAATATCTTTGGACACTCCTATTTCCCTACCTAGACTCCTGGTGCTTATTTCTAGATCTTCTGCAACACGTTCTAAAATGTCTTCCTCGACTTCATGAACCCTTACAACTCTTCCATTATCAATTGGTTTAGGAGTAAATTGGCCGTTTTCCCGCAGGCGTCTTTTAACAGCAGCAAAAGTCGGGTGGCTTGGTATACGACGATTTGGAAACCTTTCGGAGTAGACTCTGACACATTCTCGACCATTTCCTTGGCAATACCCAAATACCAATATCATATCGGTATATTCTGCGTTAGTGTATTGCACCGCAGCTGCGCAGTGATAATTCACGACAATTAAAGTTTTCTAATAAATAATGCAAGCAGATAAAATGATTGAACGTTAGCAACAATATTAAATGTTACAAATTTGACAATAATCTTATGTTGTCAGATGACACTAATAATAACCAACAATAACAATCGTTTGTGAGGTGTAAGGTCGTGTTGTACATACCTGAAAAATACCGTGCGAACAAAAAGCAGATTATAAAAAAACTGTTCAAGAGGTTTTTTGTAGTAAATAAGTTAGTTTAATCCAAATTTTAAACTTAAACCTCTTATCTTCCATTAACGTAGAAATAAACAACAGAAAAATTCTATAAAACCCAAGTACTACGTGGTAAAAACTACTACGTATTAAGTAATAAAATCCAAATTTCTCGAAAACCGTCAGAGGAATCGAGTCTTATCAAGAGTACCTTTTTGTAGCAAATGAGTTGGTTCATCTGAATTTTGTGCCCAAACCCCTCTTGTTCCATTGGCATAGAAATCTGAAACAAGCAATTAGTAAAAAACCCAGGTTCTACGCAGTGGCGTAGCGTGCATTAGAAGGGCCCTGTATCAAAATTTGTTTGGGGGGCCCATATGAAGGGTAAAGATTTTTCACAAAAGGAACAAAAACGCTTGCATTGAATTAAAATAATTATATATTGATTATACGTTATTACTTACTCCTAGGAACTAAGCTAGCCAAACAATTCAAATCAAATATATACACTTTTCTTGCCTTTTGTTCGGCGAACCTATTTATTAAATTATCCATAGCTGAAGACGATTTCAGTTTTTCTAAATATTCTGCCTCTATAGACAATAGTGACAAGTCTGATAGCCTTTCCTGTCCCATAGAAGTCCTTAGATAATTTTTTATTAGTTTTAACTTCGAAAAGCTTCTCTCAGCTGTTGCACTTATAACCGGAAGGGTCAAGAATATGCATGCTGTTATTACCTCCGGAAAACTGGATGCAAGGCTATTGAATTTTATGAGCAATAATTCCATGAGTTCCTTAATGGAATGAATTTTCTGAATTTCAGATTTTAAACATGTTTTCAAAGCAATTAATTGCTCATAAAGATCAACTGACATATCTTTAAATAAGGAATGAAACACAAAGTCTGCTCCACTAATTTAATAAATAAGTTCAGATTAAAATCCCATACATGTTTCAAAGGTATAAACCTTCATCTTCAGTGGGTTATTATTAAGATGTTGTTATTTATGAAGAGACCAATGACATTGTTAAATTTTAAACTGAAAGGGGAAGGAAAAAAAACAAAATTAGACAATGTAAAAGCAACAAAGGCATCATCAATAAAAGTTTAATGTAATTAGGAAAAGATATTTTGTAAAATATGGTGATTAATATAAAACCGCGACCACAGTAAAATAAAGTCAAGTTAGAGACTTACCTAATGTTGCAGAAAATTTTTAAGAAAACATATGTAACTTTAATTAGGTAACTAATACATATTGATAATAAAAGTAAAAATTACTAAATAAAATGAATTTAAAAAGAATTTTGTTTTATTTTAAATTTATTGAAAAACCCAAATTTGACTGGGAAATTGAAATAGGGTACGACCATCATGGTGGAGTCGTACCAAATGGTAGGTAAAAATTTTTATTTAGCTAAAGTATGAATGGATAATTCTATTTATTTTTTATATTATTCAAAAAAACGGTTAAAAACCGTCGCACTGCGACAATGTCAAAGGTTATCTGTTTAGACAAATGGAGTAACAACTAAATAAAGAAGGAAGATGTACACTGTATGTTAGAAAAGGTGTGATGTGAACTAATATAAAAATATAAAAACTAAAAAATCTTAAAAACATAGACATCTGTTAAAGCATTATAATATCATGATGGATGAGCAAGGCAAAGTTAGGACGCCAGTCACAAGAGAGCGTAAAATGTTAATTTTATAGTAACCTAAAACTGTTTATAAAGGTAAATCATGACAGGGAACTAAGATGTATGAAATACGAGGTACCATTAACGGATAAAAGATGGAGGGATATAACAGGGTAGTTATGAAAACCGTGATACCATGAGATAAAATGATAGTTAAAAATTAAGGTTATGTTTTAATTATTTAAGAATTTTAGAGCATTGAAAAAAGTTAGACAAGTAAAGTTAATCTGATCATTAATGCAGTGTAAAGAGGGATTGTTAAGAGCTTTCTGGATTTCAAGGATCTCCAAAAGATTCATTGTAGTCCCCTTATCACAAACATGAAGCACTTTAGTACTAGTATGGAGATCAAAATAATGTTTGGAATTGATAACATGATTGGCGAAAGTGGATTTAGAGTTTATATCAGTATGGTTTTTGTTTTTTTCAATGATTTTGAGATGTTCATTGACTCTGGTTATGATCTTCCTACCACTCTGACCTATGTAACAAGTATTACAGCCTGGATGAGAACAGGAAATGGAATATATACCTGACCTATCCAAAGTAGATATTTTGTCCTTGGATTGCACTACAAAACTACGTAAGTTGGTTTGAGTTTTAAAACTAATGTTAATATTATATGATCTGAAGATGTCTTGAATTTTGTAGGATATATTATTGAGGAATGGTAGTAAAAAATATCTCAATTGTTGTTTTTGGATTGGTAAGACAGATGTTTATAATAAAGTTTATTTATGAAATATGGTGGATAATGGTTATTGAAAGCTATTTGTTTGATCAAATTAAGTTCGGATTTGAAGTTTTCATGGGAAAGAGGGATGTTAAATAATCTGTGAAAGAAACTATTAAAATTATGGCTATGTGGATGATTAGAATGAAATGGAATGACCAGGTCGGTACTCGTAGGTTTATGGCAAATACCAAATTGTAATTTATTATTTTCTTTTTGAAAGAGTAGGTCTAAGAAGGGAATGGAATTATCTGACTGAATTTCCATGGTAAATTCTATAGAAGGATGTAATGTGTTGAGGAAGTTAAAAAACGATTGTAATTCAAGAAGGGACCCTGGAAATATAACAAAAGTATCATCAACGTATCTGGAGAAGTGGATGACCTTCATGAAAAGAGGATGTGTTTCAATTTGTGATTCTAAACTTGCCAAAAATATCTCTGCTAAGAGAGGACTAAGAGGTGAACCCATGCCTAAACCTGTTGGTTGGGAGAAATATCTGTTATTGAATTGGAAAAAGTTTTGTTTGAGAAAAGTATCTAATAAGAGGCAAATATTAAGGACATGATGTGTGAAAATAGAGAGATTAGAGAATAAGAGGTCTCTAACAAGCTTAATGCACTCTTCAGGAGGTATACTGGGGAATAAATTTTTTACATCAAAGGAAACCAAAATAGAATGTTCAGGAATGTTAATATTCTTTAATCTGTTAGTTAATTCATATGAGTTTTTTACAGCAAACCTACTAGAAAAATCAGTTAAGTCTGTTAAAATGGAGTTTAGCCAATAAGCTAGTTTATGAGTAGGAGAACCGGAGTAGCGTACTACTGGGCGTATTGGAATGTCTATCTTATGGATTTTAGGCAAACCATACAAAAGAGGGGTTTGTGGATTCATTGGATATAACTTGCTCTTATCTGTTTCAAATGTATTTAGAGTATCATTAGTGATTGAGAGGATTTTCTTTAGATGAGTGAAAAAATTAGGAGTTGGATCAGACGGAATAGTGGAGAAGTTGTCCGGGCTCAAAAATTCTTCGACTTTAGTAATGTATTGTTGTCGATTTAAAATGACTAAAGTACTGCTTTTATCGGCTCTCGATAAGACGAGATTGCACTCCGAAATCTTTCGGCGAAAGGCAGCCAAAGTATTATTCCGTTTAATATTAGAAAGGTTAGCCGGATGTTGTGAGTCATTAAATTTTTTGTTGAGAACAACTGCCAGTTGGGATCTAACAGTATATGTTTGAAAAGACGAGCCAACACTCTCCAAGATTTTCTCCGATGCAACTGCCAAAAGCTGTAAGTTAAGAGGTGTTGGGGTGAAGTTGAAGTTGTAATTTAAGCCCAGGCTCAAAAGCTCTACCTCCTCACTAGTCAAGGAGGTGGAAGATAAATTTAAAACACGATCATGGAATTTAAAATCAGAAAAGTGCCCATTTGTGATGTTGGTAATGTCCAAGTCCTCACAAAAGACTTCATTATAAAAGCTATTGTTGATATTGGTGGAATTAAAAAGGTTATTTGTATGATTTAGGTTATGTGTATAAGAATTGCGATAAAAATTGTTATTTTGTTTAGAAGTTAATATATAGATTAGCCCTTGACATATCTTTACTGTATTTAGCAGACAGTTTTCCGGCAAATTTTTTATTATGTCGTTTGAAAAAGATAACAGTTTCTCTGGTTGTAATACTTCGAACATATTACTTAGGTCACAGAGGCTCTGAAATCTTTGTTTAGTTTAAGAAATTAATATATCTAAACAGCAATAGTAGACATTGACTTTGAAGTACGATTCCGGATCTGAAATTCTCTCATCTTCTGATAAGTCATCAAAAACGCTTCGTTATCTTCTTTCTTTTATTTTTAAAAACAGTTGTTACTACTTGTTACCCCCACTCTTTTGCTAGATCTCTGGACTCGTTCAGCAAACCATTGAATGAATTTTGATTTCTTATTTCACTCAGTCTATTCAAAAGATTACTTAGTAAAATGCTAGCTTTCTGTAAGTCATTATTTTCATGCTGAAAAGCTTTAGAAACAGGATTAATGATTTCAAATAGTGAAGAAAAAAAGGCGACAAGCACTATAAAATCGTAGCTTTCTAAAATGTTAATTATATTTTTACATTCGTCACGTTCGTCTTTTTTAGTAGAAATTAAATTTAGTTGGTACCAAGTTTTCATTAATGAATAATTTTTCCTTATAGCTGATAAAGCGTCGTTTCTTGAAGACCATCTAGTAGGACACACCTTTTTAAGGGTAATTTTATATTTTCAGATGAATCGTTACTCAACATTGACCAGCGTTTTATACTATTGCTAAAAAAAGTATATTTTTTCCAAATTATCGAAAAAAATTGACACCTCAAGAACACGTTTAGCAGCATCGTTTAAAATTAAATTTAATGCGTGTGCCGCACAATGAACATAGTCGGCATTTGGAGCATCCTCTTTTATAAGGGCTCGTAATCCTCCATATACACCCGACATAACATTTGCTCCATCGTAACCCTGCCCTCTATATTTGGACAAATCAATTCCATATTCTTTTATGGTATTTAAAATTACAGTTTTAAGTCCCTCTGCACTACAATCGAATACTGCTATAAACCCCAAAAAGGACTCGCAGAATTTTATTTCTTTAGGATCATTATCATCATTTTCTTTTATCAAGATGTATCGAAAAACTACAGAAAGTTGAGGCACTTTTTTATAATATGATTTCTTTCTCGGGAAGTACGGCCTAAGAGTTTAAGTGAGATTGTGGAAAACATCTTACGAATTTCTTACAGACGTTCGGGGCCCCTGTAGCCCGGGGGCCCCGTATCATTGATACAGCTGATACGGCGGTAGCTACGCCCCTGGTTCTACGCCCGTGGACTGATATTAATCAGAATTGTGACATGGTTTTTTTTGCCCCATTAAGCTAAGCCAACGTACCAAATTTCGGCAAAATAGTATGAGCAGTTTTTGAATAATAATGAATAAAATTGTCACTGTAAGGTAAGTGTACTTAAATCGGCTAATTTTGGTCTGAAGAATATGTGGTAGGTTTTTTTAAAGACCTTTTACAGACACCCTGTATATCTATGGAATCTAAAAGAAATTTCTTATTCTTCACGTTAATATGAATTTTCAACTTGCCATAATTTCTGTGAGCGGCATATTTTGCAAATTACGATTCTGTGGTTCTTTAATGATGGTAGAAATTAAAATGTGTGTCTCCTAAATCAAATCCAACGCATTTCTTGTAAAATCACAAACTTTCGAAGCTAGTATTCTAGGTGAAAAATTTGTACAGCTATACATTCTCGTTATTACTATTAACTTACCAAGATTCCAGTTGGCGATATGTTTTGCAAATTTGCATAACTTTTGGAATTAAAGTTTGGTACCTCTTCATTACCAAAACAAATGTTAGCTTGCGTTTCCTAAAATGGGGTTATAGATTATAGAATACTTCTTTATTGCTTGATCAAGTTTGAAATTGTGCTCCCTCAATATGGAGTGTTTTATTGTGTTACTAATAAAATATGTGATTTATGTTACTATTTACTATTTAGAGTATCTTGGATTTTGATTAATTGCACAAGTTCCTACCTTTCTTCTTTCGAAAGTAGATGAAGAACTCTGATTCAAGTATTCGCCAACATGTTTATATGAAAAGAGTGAGTTATCACTACTTTCATTTCCGGTTTGTGAACTTTTTATTGGAAAATATGTGGAATCTTCAATGGAACCATCCAAGTCAATCTTATACGATGAATCCAGTGATGGGGCGGGACTACTCTCGTATCCATTATCTACTCCAAAGACATTTGTTGTAGCCAAAAATATACACATTATATGAACGATTTTTATGATATTTCTACTCCAATTGTTAAAAAATTATTGAAGTAGAAAATGCTGTATCCACATTTTTATACCTTTGTAAACTAGTCATGGATTTTTCAATTGAAAAAATTCCGAATAAGAATAAAGAAAATTTCAAATTTGATAGATATTCCTAAAAAATCGTTAGGCGTTGTAAACTTGCTTACATTTAGGTTAGTTCCGGTTAGTAAGATTTAAATTTAATAAATATCGCAAAACTTTTTTCAGCTGTAATAAATTAAATATTGTTAAACTAAAAATTAAACACCCCCGAAAACATTTTTAAAATTTTATTTTTGAAATATAACATGATGAAGGCCTTAAATGTAAAAAAAAGGCAAATAAACATTTCCTTCAGTAGGGTAAGTAAAAAATATACAGGGTGGTCCAGTAAGGGTATCTCAGAAAGTTTTGGTAATAAATTTTCAGAAAATAATTTTTTAAAGGGAAATCGGCAAAAAATTGCCCCATTAAGACTAACTTGATGATATGAATGGAAAGCTTATCCATTTTTGCGGAAGTTTGCCCATAAGTTTTTTTTCGTATCTCAGATGATAAGGGTGGGGAAGTTGGTAAATACCCTAATTTTAAAAGTAGTGTATCTTTTACACCTTGTATCCGATTTTAATAAACTTAGGCTCGTTTGAAAGAGAACTTCGCAGTTATTTAAAAACTGATTTTGGGGATGGTCGCTAACACGTCTTTTGTTTCCCAGGGGGCGCTTTGTATAAAACTTTTAGTTTCTCTCAATTTTCTTAACAAAATTGAATGGTACAGCATACTTTTTGTATAGGAGTTTCGAAGAGCAATAAAATAGCTACATTCTGGCCAAAACCGCATTTTATTATCTTTCTTGCTTTTTGAGAGATCTGCAAATAACTCCTCTTTTCCGCAAAAAAATTAATTTATATTGGATGTTATCAAAGTTTTGTTCTTTTTTTTTATTAAAATGTTTAAATTCCTACATAAATAGCTTTTTCGAATGCAACATTATTTGGATTAGTGTTTTTTTTAGAAAAATCATTAAAATAAAAATAAAATATATAATATTACCTATAAATCAATTTAAAAGAAAATGAGAATCTAAATAATAGCCAAAAAGAGGCTAATTATGTAGGATTTCAACACTTTAATAAAAAAAATAAAAAAAACTTTAATGAAATCCAATATACAGGGTGTTTCCTAACCTCTCTGAAAAAATGAAGGGGGTTAATCCTCACCTTCTTTCAAGATGAAAATGTGGTATAAAAGTTTTTCTCATCTCGCTTCTTTTTCGAAATACAGGGTGTTAAAAAAAATTAGTAAAGCAATAATAATAATTTTAATAATTGATTTAAAAACTTTTAATAATGAACTCACATGAACAAAAGTCAAATAAATTGCTAAAAATGTCCTCCATGAGCCAGTAAATACCCATGTACACGACGTGCTAAATTGTTTCTTACGTGTTGGGAAATTTCGGGACTGGCGCGAATCGTATTAAAACCATCAATAATACGCAGTCGAAGGTCTTCTTCAGTTTTAATAGGAGTAGTATAAACGAGTTGTTTAAGGTGAGAAATAAACATTCAATGGATTTAGATCCGGCTAACGGGGTGGCCATGGGTGAGGTCCTCCTCTACCTGTCCAACGAGCAGGATATTGTTGATCTAAATAGTTTCTAACACGTACTGCAAAGTGAGGGGGAGCGCCGTCATGCATGAACCACATTAAAGTTCTCGTTCTTAATGGCACTGCTTCCATCAATTCTGGCAATTCATCTCTAAGGAAGTTGTAATAGACATCACCAGTAAGTCGATTTGGAAAAAAATACGTTCCAACTAAGCTATCTCCAATAATCCCTGCCCAAATATTAAAAAAAAAATGTATACTGGTGATGTCCTTCGATGATAGCATAAGGATTATCTTGCGCCCAAATATGGTTGTTGTGAAAATTTATGATGCCTTGTCTGAAAAAATTCGCTTTATCTGTAAATAGTATTTTTGCCGAAAAATGTGGGACCCTTAAAGAATTTTCTTGAAACCAGTTACAAAAATTACCTCGAGCTGGAAAGTCTCTAGGCAACAAAGCTTGCACTCTTTGTACGTGATAAGGATAAAGTAAATAGTCCTTTAAGATACTCCATACTGTTTTGTAACTCACATTCAACTCGTTCCCGATTTTTCTCGTACTAGTGCCCGGAGATTCTTCCACCATGTTTAGGACCCCTTCCTCAAGTTGTACGGTTCTAACTGTAAGTGGTCGACCGCCTATTTTGCTTCTTGCAAAGCTACCTGTTTCCTCTAACCTAAGGTGCAACCTTGTAAATGTTTCCAAACACGGTACTCGTCTATTAGGAAAACGTTCTGCATATAAACGTCTCGCCTCTAGCGCATTTCCATTTGCCAAACCATACATAAAATGAATTTGAGCCATTTCTTGATTGGTAAACTCAGCCATCATGAAAAGTATGTAATGTAGTACAAATAAATTTAAAAACAATTCAAAAGGATATTATTTGAAAGATGTTTAACCGGAGACAAATGTTACATAGAAAATAAATGTGGTTGCCATGGAACGAAGCAAAGCCTACTAGTATCATTTGACGCAACATAATGATAAAAATACGAAAAATAACTAAAAAATTGAGGTACTCTTTTACCCAGATCCCCGCCAATGAACTAATTGTACAATTTAAAATTGACCCAAAGTAAAGTGCTCTAATCCCTTATGTTTAACAAATATCATTAGAATATATATAGTTTGGCATTAATTAATAAAATGAAAAAAAAAATACAAAATATTTTTTTAACACCCTGTATTTCGAAAACGAAGCGACATGCGAAAAACTTTTATACCACATTTTCGTCTTAAAATAAGGTGTGTATTCACCTTCTTCATTTTTGGATTTCATTATTTTTTTTTTTATTTAAATGTAATCCTACATAATTAGCCTCTTTTTAGCTATTATTTGGATTCTCATTTTCTTTTAAATTGATTTATAGCTAACCAGGGTTGGCATGATATATATCACTGATATATATAATATAATATAATATAATATATTTATTTCCACAAAAAAAAATGATTACAAAGAAAATAAATCGTTTTCCTATATAAGTAGATGGAAATAATGATATATATCACGATATATATCAATGATATTTATAGCTCGATATATATCATGATATTTATTATTAAAAAATAAATTTTAATTTACTGCCAAATTTTGTATGGTTTAGGTTGGTATTACGGTTGGTAACACTATTTAGTAATTTAACTGGCTTGGTACATAGTTCCTATGGTGTGGTGGAAAAGAATTGTTATTGAGGATGAGGATTGCCCAAATAAAAAAGACTTCCTGTCTGGCTTTATGTGAACAACTGCTTACTGCAGTTGCGTCTACCGCGTCCATCATTTGGACTCGTGCAATCGAAACTACGCAATAGGCTTGAAAATGAAAAAGCTGGAAAATTGACGTTTTTATTTAAATACTCTAATCAAATAGAAACAAATAAAAAAGAAAATATTGATTGGATTTGGGCAGGAACTGTACCAGAAGAATTACCGGGACGTTCCATCGATTCTGACGAATCTGACGATGACTTACCATTCATAAGGCTGATGGTTATTTATATTATTTTTTTTTCGGGATTATTTTTTGTTGTAGGCATTCACCCTAGGTAAATATCTGTTGTCTAGGTAAATATCTGTTCTTATTATTTTGTTAGCTTTTATGCTTGTTCCGAGGCCTGTTCTGTTTAGAAATAATATTTATGTTTTAATAAAAATATTTACTCAAATATCTACTTCCTTGATTTTACTTGGCTCTACTATAAGTATGATTTTATCTGTTTTGGCTGAAAAAAATTATTTGATATATATCAGATATATATCGGATATATATCGGATATATATCCGATATTTGATATTTATATAAATATCATGATATTTGCCAACCCTGTAGCTAACATTATGTATTTTACTTTTATTTTAATGATTTCTCTAAAAAAAACACTAATCCAAAATTTTGCGTTTTTGGTCATATATGACATGAGCTGAAATTTGATAGTTTTTGAGAAATTTCGAAATAACGATGAAAATTAGAATTATCATGGTGTTGATAAATGGACAGTTTCTCCGTCAATTCATAATTGCAAACTTCAATATTTGGTAGGAGGAAGGACTGGTTACTATATTAATATTTAGTATGCGCAATATTTGCATTTGTTCTACAGGGTGTTTATTATAAGCGTCCAAATTCGCACATCTTCAAACTAGGAAATCTCAATTTTTTTAAATGGAACACCCCCGTATATTTTAATTTCGTTTTATTCAGATTTAAACAGCTTTTTTGCTAAATATGCCCTATGCCTATCTTTAATAGTTATCGAGAAATTCCGATTTTTTCAAATTGCTACACGTTATATTCTATACCAGAGCATTGTTGGATCGCGATAGCCATGAAAAACAATAGCTAAGGTAAACAATTCATGTGCTAAAATGAAACGCTTAATAATAATTGTCGTGAATTAAAACCTTGTCTTGCTTTTTTCGTCTTCATTTCGTTAATTTTCTATTGAGCATGGATTATCCTGTAAATGAGTTGATTGATATGATCTATGTGTATGTACTATTCGAAAAAGCTATTTATGTAGAATTTAAACATTTTAATAAAAAAAATAACAAAACTTTAATAAAATCCAATATGAATTAACTTTTTCGTGGAAAAATAGAGTTTTTGCAGATCTCTCAAAAACCAGGAGAGATAATAAAACGCGGTTTTGGCCAGAATGTAGCTATTTTGGTGCTCTTCGAAATTCTTATACAAAAAGTATACTGTACCATTTAATTTTTTCAAGAAAATTGAGAAAAACTGAAAGTTTTATACAAAGCGCCCCCTGGGAAACAAAACACGAGTTAGCGACCATCACCAAAATCAGTTTTTAAATAACCGCGGATTTCTCCTTCAAACGAGCCTAAGTTTATTAAAATCGGATACAAGGTGTAAAAGATACACTACTTTTAAAATTAAGGTATTCACCAACTTCCCTCACCCTTATCATCTGAGATACGAAAAAAAAATTATGAGCAAACTTCCGCAAAAATGGATAAGCTTTCCATTCATATTATCAAGATCTTAATGGGGCAATTTTTAAAATAATTTGAATTTTAAACTTTATCTCAACAGTTAGGCCCTCTAGCGGTAATCGTACAACTTTAAAAACTATTTCCAGCATTTTCTCTTTGTCGATCCCTCCATAAAAAATGTTTTCCTAAAAATTCATTACCAATACTTTCTGAGATACAGCCGCTCGCCACCCTTACTGGATCACCCTGTATAAAAAAAAATGCTTTAACCGTCTTTGCAACTGTGTACCTTGCAATTAATATTTATTTGGATTTTCCCCACAACAATGAAGCTATGTTTTGTATATCTTTAAAAAATAGAATTTGTAAGTATTTTAAATTCATAAAAAAAATAAGATATTTAGACACGAAAGGTCAACATCTAGACGGACCTTTTCTTGTTTTATATACCGGGTAACAATAAGATCACTTTCCGGCTGCCATTTCTTTAGATTTTAATCGAATAAGATAAAACTTGGCAGGAGTCATAGGCTAATAAAAAGACAATTTTTAAGGTACTTGTCAAATTTTAGCGACTTCCGGTTTAGCCGGAAGTAACCTCAGCTTTGGATTTTCAAATGGGACACCCTGTATATTTTTAGATTTTTGGAATGTAGATTTCACTTTACGTAAAAATTTCGTACACTTATTTTTTCCTGATGTGATGTCGGCTTTTGTATACCTAGATCACCTGGAAATGTACTTCACTTTTTGACAAATTGTTATCGGTGTCATCAGATTTGAAAATTATATTATTTCATTTTAACAAATTTTGTGAACATTTCGAAGACGGTGTTTCTCTACGAAGAATAGCTAAGCAATTTGGGAAACCAAAAAGCACTATACTAAGCCTCAGAACTAAATGGGAAAATACAGGATCATTGGAAAGAAGGGCTGGAAGTCAAATCAAGATAATGATCTAATAGATTTTTTGCGAAACAATCCATTTCGACGGCTGTAAAAGCACACAACCAAACTAATTTTCCTGGGACAGTAAGAACGGCGAGAAATCGTATAAGGAAAAATTAGGAATTGAGAAATAAGGTAGCTGCTAAAAAAACCGTTTTTGACCGATATGAATAAAGCGCAAAGAATGGGGTTTGCGCTGGAATATTTACCGCAAGGTATGGATTTTTGGAAAAAGGTAGTATTTACCGACGAGAAGACTTCTCAGCCTTATCTTATTATAACGGGCAGATTAATTGTTACCTTTTCCCTCAAGATTTCCATCCTCAAAACAGTGATGATTTGAGGAATAAAATTGAATAAACCTGGAATACCTACAATTTTCATCACGCCCAAATGCTGGTGGCATCAATGCCCAGACGTTTAAACTTATTAGTGAAAAAAAAATGGTGCCGCTTTAAAATATTAAACCAATGTTTTTTTTTTTTTTAATATTTGAACAATCTGTTTCGCATTTAGTTCTGAGGCTTTGTATAGTGCTTCTTGGTTTCCCATTTTGCTCAACTATCTAGGAATACTTTCTTCGAATAAATAATTTTTTATATAGCCTTTTTTCTATCATTACTGGAATAAGAAACGCAAGGTATAAAGGAGAGATAATTGTTAAAAGCCCAGTTTACCAAAATATTCAAAAATGGCATAAAATGTTAATCTCAGTGTACGAAATTTTATTTCCGTCACTGTACAGGGTGTTCTATTTTTGATAGTTTTATAGGGTATCTCGAAAATCATAAGGAATTTCATAAATCTGATATAGATGTTATGAGTTCTTTTTTTGAGGAAACAATTGCTGCGAAAACAGATCATGGCTACCTTGTTCCCCTGGACAGCTACAGGGTGATTTTCAAATTTTGACAGTTATTAAAATTCCATGTAACTTCTTTGTTATTATAGATACGAAAAAACTGTAAATTGATAAAATATGTAGTTTTTTCCGTAAAGTTCAGTGGCGTAGCCAGTTTTTTTTTTATTTTGTTTAATTTTTAAGAAATTGACCCAACTTATATTTTTTCTTATGGGACACCCTGTATATTTTCAATTACGTTTATTCTGCTTACCATTAGCTTTTCAAATATATATATTTGTAATCAGTTTTTTGATAAAATAATTCGATAATAAGCGATTTTCATAAATTTTCCTCATTTTTCGTAGCGGGCGATGGCAGGTAGGAGCAAAACAAAAGAGTAAGTCTTATTTCACCATTTCTAAAATGTCATATCTCAATTTTAGTACATGCAATACAAAATTCTAAAAACTATTAATTTTTTATTATCAACACTATGCCCAAGGCTCGACCAATTTTCTGTAATTTGTTAAAATAGCTTTCTTCCAAAATTATGTTTAAAAGAAATAAAAATAATAATTTTTTTAATTGTTCATATAATTATTTAATTCTTTTTATATTTTTTGTATTAAAAGTGAAATTTTTTATAAATGCATGATGACTTTTTATCTACTAATTTCTTTGCATTTGCAAATTTTACATTTTACCAGATAATAATTTAAAAATCTCTTAGTAAGCCATGGATAACAAAATCATTTTTTTAAATTATTTATAGACATGTCAGTCTGTCTTTAATTTGTCATAAAGCAAAGTTAATATACGCGGTTAAGAATGGAAAAGGTCCAAAATTTTGAAAAATATAATATGCTAGAGTGTTTTCTTGAGTGTCAAAAAAATAGTCGGGCAGCATCTGATTTGTATTTTGAAAGATATCCGGAGTGGCAGCAACCTGATTTAAGAATTTTTCAAAGGCTTGAAAATAACCTTATTAATTATGGATCGTTTTCAAAAGCAAGACCAAAGATCTATCAGAAGGAAAATAAAGCAAATGAAACCATTAATGTATTGGCATCAAAGACATTAGAAGACCAAATTGTTTACATTTTGATGTGGCAAATCATCATTCCCTCTTTATTATTCATCTCTGTCGCTCAAAATTTGACCTTAGCCGGCTTTATCTGTCTGTTAGAAATATTAGGGAAAAACTGTTTTTAAAAGATTGAGTTAGTAATTGCAGTAACGCCCAGAACCTAACATACAAAAAAGTTAAGGTGTGCGTATGAAATTATGAATTCATGCTTGCAATGTTATGCGAATATTTTATCGAAAACTGTTAAAAACCTTAAAAGTATTGAAATTATTATTATATATATCAGGCACTACGGCAACATTGTACTACGATTTTACAACCGGAGAGATTCTTTGAATGACTGTAGCGATTGCGATGTTGCCAGTGAGTCACAGCAGCTAGCTTGTGTTTTTGTGCCTTTATTGCAGTTTATTTTTGATTTCCTTGTGTATTTGCCTAAACATTAGTGTAGAAATAAACAATCATGGTTCGTGCCTGTGTAGTGTGTAAAAAGTGGATCATTTTAATCCAAATTTATCATTTCATCGGTAAGTATGGTTAGGTTATTGTTTTATAGAAAGCATTGGTGTAGCGTATGGGTTTGTTTACTAATGCTGTGGTAGCACCATTGTTAAAACTTTTATGCACAATGAAAAAGTTTTGTTATACTTAGAAACAATTTAGAGTAGATATTGATAAATAACTTATGGTAGCTACTTAATAGTAAACGAGTAAAAAGATATCGACTAGTAAAATACTGTAAAATTGAAATCCTATTCCTAAATTTAATTAGGTACCTATTTATTGAGATGTTTTATATATAACATATTATTATAAGCATTCTGTTTAGGTTTCCTCAAGATGCTGAAAAAAGAAAACTTTGGTTTTCTTTAGTAGGATTCTGGATAACCAACCTTTAGGAAACAATCCAGAGTTGTGCTCGGATCACTTTTTTCCTGCAGATATTTTAGTAAGGGTGAATGGTGCTAAATATGTTAGAAAGGGAGTAGACCCTCGTTACTGTGAAGGCTTGTTATTTCTAGACGACCTCTCTAACAGGTAAGATTGGGAGCTGTCAAGTTTTGGTTTGCCTAATAGAATTATTTAAAATATTTGTTTTTTAGTTCTGAGTCGACTGTTATTGGAACACCACCTGCCGCAAAAAACAACATTGGCGTAAGTAATATATATTAATAATAAAATTAGTAATGTTATATTTACGACAAATAAAACTTTTGGTTTATAATAAGTGTAATAGGTATAGGTACCTATTATTCATTATGAATCTTTTAATATTAATTAGAAGTTCATTTTATTAATTTTTAGGATGTCTAAGCTATGCTTTGATGATATATTGGTTAAATCAGATGATGCTGATCGAGTTGCTGATGAACCTTACAAGATTATTTATAATTCTCCTAATATTCAAAGGTACGTAGGCCCTATGCAAACAAAAGTTGTTCAAAAAAATGTTAATCATGAAGAAAAATGCTATTTGGGCTTTTTCTTTTATTTTTCTGTTGATTCTACAAAAAAGTTCTATGTCCATCTCTTCGTTTTATTTATATTGTTCCAAATATAATGTCAGTTCCTGGTCCTTCTGGAATTGGGTAAGCATATTTTCTTTTTAGGTAACTTTACATCTTTATCAATTTTAATTAACACACTTTTTATAAGTAGGATAATTTCAACCTATTGAAAATTATGCAGCTATAGAAAATGCTACATCTAGGAAAAGGTATATCAAATTAGTACTCATACAGGAAAGTGTTCATTTACAACACACTGTTAAAAAATTTTTTTCTTTTTGTTTCAGTACGTATAGTCATTCAGGTTAAGTGGGGTCATTAAGGGGCACATTTAAATTTTTTTTTTATACAGCAGGTGTTCAATACTGAATATGATTTAAGATATTCAGTTTAGTTGCTTGAAGCACACAGGTCATTTAAATACACCATAAGAGTACCTAATATACAGGATATTTCATTTAGAAATTTGCAACTTTGGTGTACGTATAACTTTTTTTTGAGCCACCCAGTATATTCCAAAATAATTTTGAAATGTGCTCCCAATATAAACCTACATATTAGGTACTAGAACAAAAATAATTTTAAATTTTTTTAACGTCCGTACATGTTTTGTATGTGCGCCACCCTGTATAATATACATTTTTTTAATTGCATAAAGGAGTAAAGCTACTTAAAGTGTATTTTTTACATTTTTTAGAAAAGGGCATTATATTGGAGACATGGCCAGTAGCGATTTTTCCACCCCAGGGAAATGGAGGAAAAACGTTACAATTATAAAAAACACAATTAGGTACTGAACAGAGAAAACAAATTTATAATTTAATAAAACAAGTCCGACACCTTAAAGATCGGGAAAGGACATTAACAGGACTATTAAAAGTGTTGAAGGATAAATTTTCTATAACAGAAGCAGCACAATCATGTATTAGGGTATGTTTTATTTATGATGTATAATTAAGTAGTTATTTTTTTGGAATACATTATTCTGTTTGTGAAGCCATCTTCTTTTGTTGTTTTTAAACATTATTGCAAATAAAGATTATTATTAAAATTATACATACACCTTAGTTTATCATTGTTTATCTAAGAATATCTTCTATCATAACTTCCAGCTTTTAACAGGAAGTAACAAAATATGACATCTGGTTAAACCCCAGGTTGATATTTGTTGACTTCAAGAACCGTAATTTTTCAATTAACAATATCTCAACAACCATTCAGTTTAGACATATATAGTACATACAATGGTGTTAAGTCGATGAGTACATATTACAAAGTTTATGACAACCTGTATATTTAAGTAAATGCTTGTTGAAGGCAGTTTTTGAAATAAGAAATGTTTGTATTCATTGTTTTTTTTTATATACAGAAGCTAAGATAGGTATTTCATGTCCAAATAGAATTGGGACACTCGTATGATGTCCTATAGATTTTAATAAGAATAAATGTAGTCTACCTCGTAATTACAATTTTTACAAAGGTTTTTATAATGTTTTCAATTCTAATAATGAAATAAAGTTTAGCAGCTTTTTTGCAATAGTAGCAGTGTTTTATTTTGCATTTACGTACCTACCCATATTTTGTGATAAATTTCCAACTGAAACTAATTCAAAATAGTAATTTTCCGAGGAATTTTCCAAATAACCTCTTTCTTTCATACTGAAATTCAGAAATTTCGGAATCTTATAAGTATTAAAGGTAAATTTGTGATTCTAAAATTCAAGATTCGGAATTAATCCAATATGTTAAAAGGATTTCAGACGAAAAACAATTAAATCAAACAAGCAATGTGATTAATTTTTTTTTTATTGTAGTATATTTCTTGTAGCCTATTATTTCCATTCTTAGGAAAAAATTCTGATACAAAAAAAATTTATTGTATTATTTTCATACATTGTTGTTAGGTTTAACCTCTACACCACTGGCGATCAAAACCAAGGGACGGTTTACAATGTTGCCGATCGGGCCAAGGAGATCTGCCTTTCTCTCTCGCACTCGCCAATTATTTTAAAACAATAATAGTCGATACTTTTATGGGAATTATGAATGAATCGTTTCGTCTAATAGTTCTAATGTCTTTGATTGGCATGCATGGCTGCGGATCCGACCACTTCACTTAGAAATATTGAGAAAGATATTGGCGTGGTACCCTTAAAATCATCCCGTCTGTTAAAAACTAACAAATTTAAATGTTACAGACCTCGAAAAACTCATCATTTGCATCCTGGTGATTCAGAGAGGAGACTTCAGTTTTGCAATTTGTATTTAAATATGTTGCGTGAAGATGAATTATTTTTTACCAAAATAATCTGGACCGACGAAACACGAGTAACAAGCGACGGAATATTTAATCGCCACAACAATCATCTATGGGCCGATCATAATCCTCATCAGCAAGTAAATAGAGTATATCAGGGTCGATTTGGATTTAATGTGTGGCTGGCTCTATTGGGAAATAGAGTTCTAGCCTATGAAATATTTGAAGAAAATCTAAATTCCGAGATTTACTTGAATATTTTGGAAAGACATATCATCAGTTATTTAGACAATATACCATTACAAGAGAGGGAAAAGCTTTTTTTTCAGCATGACGGTGCACCATCCCACAACGCAGCCATTGTGGTAAATTGCCTAAACACCAATTTTGGAGAAAAATGGCTTGCAAATAATGGACCTATTAGGTGGCCAGCCCGTTCACCTGATATCACCCCATTAGATTTTTATTTTTGGGGATTTTTAAAAAATAAAATTTACAGCGTAAGAAGTAATACAGTTGAAGAACTAAGACAAAATTTTGAAGCCGCTTTAAGAAGCATAAAACACCTAAATATTCGGAACTCCCTGAATGGTGTTCGTAGAAGATGCCAGCTATGTATCGATGCCAATGGGCTCCAATTTGAGCATTTGTTGTAATTGTTATGTATATTTTTTTGTTGTTTATTTAAAATAAAAATGGTTTTGTAGATCTATATTTCTATGCTTTATCTTTTATTTAAAAAATACAAAATCGATGTATTTCCAAAGTTGGTGACACTAAATGATGAGGTAAATATTTTCAGAGTTTTAAACATATAAAAAAATAATTAGTCATACATATTCTTTTGTCCTTTTCTTACTAACGGGGCTTGCTATGTGCAAAATAGGCCTATCTAAAGTAATTTGCAAATTACTCAGCTATTTCTTTAGAAAACTGCAAAAATGTATATATATTTGGAAAGCTAATGGTAAGCAGAATAAACGTAATTGAAAATATACAGGGTGTCCCATAAGAAAAAATATAAGTTGGGTAAATTTCTTAAAAATTAAACAAGATAGAAAAAAACTGGCTACGCCACTGAGCTTTACGGAAAAAACTACATATTTTATCAATTTACAGTTTTTTCGTATCTATAATAACAAAGAAGTTACATGGAATTTTAATAACCGCCAAAATTTGAAAATCACCCTGTAGCTGTCCAGGGGAACAAGGTAGCCATGATCTGTTTTCGCAGCCATTGTTTCCTTAAAAAAAGAACTCATAACATCTATATCAGATTTATGAAATTCCTTATGATTTTCGAGATACCCTATAAAACTATCAAAAATAGAACACCCTGTACAACTGTACCATATTTTATTTTTTTATCCAGAGTGCCATGACCCATCTTAAATCGTTCTAATATACGTTAACACATGTACAAAAATACCTACACAATTTTATCACCTTTTATTTGTCTTACTAGAGTGTTTAAAGTTGACTAAATTACATTTTTTATAATACCTTGACAAAATTAAATACAACTATACCACTTTCATAGTATAATTAGATGCGGTTTATAAATACGAATCCATTGGTGCCTCACAACATCAAAATTGTTTTGGATTTTGTAAAGAGAACTTCATTTTCTTTCAATTAGCCATTTTTATCGTTGTATGGTTAATGCAAATTTAAAACCGATGCACGTCATCAATCAGCTGATAATTGTCAGTCCGTAAGAAAACACGAGGAAATTAAATTTGGGCAAAAAGTATTAAAACTTTATGCGGTATTAAATTTATTACAAACTTAAAGTATTCTCCTTTGATACGAACCCACTTATAGCAAATATTTTGTTTATTTAAGCTTGTAAAAATTAATATAATTTGAATCTTATTGGCCGATAGTTGGCAACACAACTGTTAACGGTGCGGTGGCGCCAGCTCGTTCGTTGGCTTTGTTTGACCTTTATGCAAAACTAACCTTAATTATTGTTTTGTGATTCTGTCTTGCTGTGCCGTTAATTTTTTAACAAAAACTCCAGATCTTTTCATAATTAGCATTAAAAAACTGTTCTTTTAAGAACAACAAAAGTGTACATACATATCTCTGTCGATTTCGTTGTTTACTATTTGTGAAAAATAGCTGTAACCGCAGTTTCAACAACAGTTAAGCAAAATAAATTATTGGAGTCACCTAAAAGGAAACGTTTTGATTTAAAGAGAGTTGTAAATGTGTCAAGATTGGATATAAGTTCTATCCGTGACACTATTTATGGAATGTATGAAACAAGTAAGTTGTATTATTCAAAAAATAATATTTTTCATTGGTTATGCATAAGCTGTAACTTTTTTTAGAACATCATGTAACTTTGACAACTTTAAGTAAGAAATTAAAAGACAGACAATTGTTTGATGTTTGTCTTAACTCTTTAAGAAGCATCTTAAAGGAAATAGGCTTCGGATGGAAAAAAGATAAACCAAGGCGAGGGCTTATGGAACTTCTCCATGTAGCTTTCAAACGATTGGTATTTTTGAAAGAATATGTTAAAGAAAAAGAAGCATCCTTGTACCAATTCGTTTTCTTAGATGAAACATGGATTTTCCAGAATGGTGCCATTGGTCGATCTTGGCAAGATGAAAATAAAAGAAGTGTTCGATCTACTAAAGTTGATGTTAAAAGGTATAATGCAGTAAACAAATATATAAACTATGAGAAGTTTACCTAGGTAAAACGTATTTTTCTAGGTACATAATACTTCATGAGTGTAGTGAAGACGGTTTTGTTGAGGGTGCAGAGGCAATTTTCTCTTCTAAAACTAAGCTGAATGACTACCATGGAGAAATGAATGAGCAAAACTTTTTACAATGATTTGAAAACCAATTATTGAAAAATTTAGCAAAAGCCATCTGTGATGGTAATAGACAACGCCCCATACCATAGCATGTCGTTAACAAAAATACCTAATACATCATGGAATAAAGCTGCAATTCAAAAATGGTTAACTACCAGGGTTGTTATGTTTAAAACAAAATGTTTAAAACATTTGTTTTAAACATGTTTAAAACACTTACTAGTGTTTTAAACAGATTTGTTTAAAACTGTTTAAAACATTGTTTTTTTTTAAGTTGTTTTTTTTTGTCAAGCTTTACTGAAAATCACATAAAACTGTTAAAACAAAAAATATTAAATTAAAAACAAAAATAGCAATATTTATATCTAACGTTTAATATTAAAAGTACCTACATAATTATAAAAACACGTTTAAGACTAGCTCTAGGTCTTAGTTTATATACCCACCTACAGTATGTGTACCGTGTTCCAATAACATAAGCAAATAAAAACTGTAAACATATAAAAGCGCCTTATAAAAGTAACAAAGACAAACAAACTTAAAACTAAACCAAAAGTCTCCTAGTCATTCTACTAAACTCTACTCTTGGTTTGAATTAAGCTGCTTAAATATGGTTACAAGTTTCGCGGCATTTTCTATTCCTAATCGATTTCGAAGCTTACTATGAATTATGCCAAATGTCGAGAGAAGGCGTTTGAGTCCTGCAGATGAAACTGAAGATGATTGAAGATAATAATTTAGTAAAAAATATTATTTTTTCCGATGAAGCTACGTTCTCCTTGATTGGTAATGTGGACAGAAAGTAGGGTTCGACCGATACAGTGATTTTTTGCCGATACCGATATACATCGGCAAAATTTTTATGTTCTCTTCAACGTATTTCTATAAATTGTGTTTTCAGTATTACCAAAATCAGAAAATATCGGCACTTAAAACATATTTTACGTTAAAAATCGTACATCTTCTGAAAGGGTTCAAAGGATTATTTTCTGCTAAAACTCCCTAATTTCCAGTTGAAGGTCTCGACGAATCACCGTTTGAATAAACGGGAAATAATCGACGTTAACGTTCATATGTGATAGTTTAGAAATTTACTTGGTGGCAATTAAAAGCTGAGGACCAGACCTACTTTTGCTGTATTTATTTGCATTTTTTTTAAATTTAATAATACCATGTCAAGTAATATCCCTTCAACTACAAAAGAAAATAAAAATTGTATAAATAATAACAGCCAGACAAGTGGTCGTGAACAAATACAGTCAACGGTTTATAGTTATTTCCGTGGCTCTGAAAGCACTGAAACGTCTAATATTAATCCTGGAATAGGTTCCAGCAAGGCTCTAAAGTCAAAGAAAAGTCCGTATTGGATGTATTTTGAGAAAAATGTCACTGTGTTACCTAATAAAGCTGCTTCTGCAAGCTGTACTTTATGTACAGCAACAGTGTCACTTGGAGGGACTGGGAGATCAGCAAATACCACAAATTTAAAGTATCACCTCGAACATTTTCACCCTGAACAATTCTTGAAAATTAGTTCGAGAAATGGTAAGTAAATAAAATAAACAATTAAATATTTGTATTTAGGAAAAAATAGAAATACAGTTGTTTCACTCTATCAGTTTAGGTAAATAAAAAGAACGTACAGTCTTAAAAGTTCGTAAATAGGCGGTAATGTAACAGTGTGTTTTAGGACTGTTCGTTTTGCAAACATATATTTTTTTGAATTTTCAAAAAATTTTTTTTTTCTTAAAATGTTTTATGTATTGAATATTAATATTAGGTGTACCATATTTGTATTTATTTTGATGTTTCTTCAAAAAAAAATATTGTGTAAAATGCAAATTGAAAAAGTAATCTGCGCAAAGTAAGTACACCTATCTATAATATATGTTTTTGTTTTAGAACCTGTTAACCAAGAAAGAGTATTAGAAATAGAAATACCACCATCATCAGTCTTGATGTCTGAATCAGGTGATTCTAGCAATCATGGTAAATCAGTTGGTCAGTTAACCATCCAGCAATCATTCCAGAAAAAGCATTCCTGGGACATTAATTCTACTAAAGCCAAACAATTTCATTATCTAATTGGTGAATTAATAGCTTTAGATAATCAACCTTACAATATAGTTAATGACACTGGTTTTAATCGTTTGTTGGAAAAACCTATTGCCTTATATAAAATTCCATCCGACAAATATTTTCGTCAAAACATTGTCCCCGACATATATGAAAGATTTAAGGATAAAATGCAAAATAAATTAGATAATATGATGGGTAAAATTTCCATTACATCAGATATATGGACTTCTCAGCATAATAATAATGCATACATATCATTAACAGGACACTGGCTTGATAGCAACCTGGATCAAAGATGTTCATTTGTATTATCAGTTAGACATTTTCCTGGCAGTCATACCAGTCGAGCAATTTCAGATATTTTAACTGCATTGTTAGAAGAATGGAGAATCACGGACAAAGTGCACTTATTTATTATTGACAATGCAGCTAATATCCAACGAGGTATTCGCGATATGAACATTCATTTGGAATCTTGTTTTATACATACCATTCAGTTGGTAATTGAAGGTTCAATATCAAGTCAGAGAGCTGTGACTGATGTAATTACTAAGGCAAAGCATATTGTGGGTCATTTTAATCATTCGTCATTAGCGTGTGACAAATTAACAGCCATACAGCAACAGCTTAGTATTCCTGCCAAAAAATTATTCCAGGATGTTCCAACTCGCTGGAATTCAACATATTACATGTTGGAGAGATTATTGGAACAAAAGCGTGCTATAAATTTATACATTGCTGAGACACCGAGAATTACAATTACAGATTTAACGTTAGCTCAATGGGAGTTGTTACAAAATATAATAGGACTCCTAAAACCTTTTGAGGAACTGACAAAAATATCAAGCTTTGAAAATTCCACAATTTCAGAAGTAATACCATTCGTCAGTACATTAAAAACATACCTCAGTAGAGAAGATCTACATTTATCAGGAGTTGGAACATTAAAAGAACAATTAAAAGCTAATTTAGAAAGCCGATTTAAAGATATGTTTTTAAAGGAACATCTTACAATAGCTACTTTTCTAAATCCCCGTTTTACATCCAGATTTTTCGAACCAAACCAACTTCAAGTTATTGTTGAGAAACTAAAAGACAAGGTAGTAGATAATACAACTAACGAAAGTATGAGTAAACCAGTTGTTGTGAATGAGGCTGAAAGTGACAACTCTAGTAGTGACGAAAATCTACCACTGAAATATGTAGTAGAATCGACAAAGAAAAAAAGAAAAATTAGTGCACATAAAGTATTTTGGGAATCATACGAAGAGTATGCCGGTGTGGGATCTAGCTCAGGAAATAGTACACAAATGCAGGAATCGCCCTCAACCATGTTTGATAACGAAATAAAGAGGTACAACTTATTGCCAGTTATTCCCCGAACTGATAACCCTTTTGTTTGGTGGAGTAAACATAAGCTCCAATTTCCTTTGTTGCATGGTCAAGCTGTAAATTACTTGTCAGCGCCATCAGCTAGTGTCTTCAGTGAACAGATATTTTCAGAGGCAGGGAACATATGTCAACCAAGTAGAAATCGACATGGGCCACAAGGGACTGAAACACTTATATTTGTGCATTACAATATTAGAAAACTCAATTTCAATTACTAGACATTTATGGTCAAAATTATTGTTTCTTAAACTTTTAGACAAAGAATACCTTTTTTATTATTTTTATTGTACATATGGACATACACATTGTATGATTCGAAAGTTCTGTTTTTTACTTTTGCCTCATTATGCAGGAAATTTTTGTACTTTTGATAATGTTTTGAAGCCTTAATAACAAAAATAAAATAGTTTATCTTGTTTTTTTTAATTAAAAAACCATATCGGCATTTATATCGGCACTTTTTTGCCGATACGATATATCGGCAAAGATGCCGATATTGCCGATAACCGATATATATATCGGTATCGGTCGATCCCTAACAGAAAGTATTGTCGTTGTTGGGCAACAGAAAATCCGCATTGGATGATGGAGGTTCACAGCCAGTACCCTCAAAAAACAAATGTGTGGTGTGAAATAGTGCGCGGAGGAGTAATTGATCCATTTTTCTTTAACTGAACAAATATATCTCGAATTTCTCCAACTTGATTAATTCCAGCATCAGTTACTTTTATTTCCGAATCCATTGAACCCAGACTCCCCCGACGAAGAACTGATGTTCCAGCAAGAGGGTACTCCTCCGCGCTATGCTGCCACTGTGCATACATGTTTAGATGAAACCTTTCCCAATCGGAAGGAGAGGACCTATCGAATGGACTGCTAGATCGCCAGGCCTAACTCCGCTGAACTTCTTTTTGTGTGGTTACCTCAAATCGAAAGTGTGTGTTGACCGGTCAAACAATTTGCAGGAGTTGAAAGAGATAATCTGAAGGGAAATGCTTGCCATAACTCCGGAATTGGTTGAAAACGTGCAGAAAGTTATTGATTGCGTTGAATATTGTCAAGCCATAAATGGCACACATTTTCAACATTTAATTCGATTTGTTGTTCTGTTATTTTTAAAAGAACGGGTCTTACTAGATGGATTTTTTTATTCAAACCTTAAATTAATTTTGGATGTGTTTAAAACACGTTTTAAACATGTTTTTTTCTTGAACAGTTTAAAACAGTTTAAAACAAAAAAAAACAGTTTTAAACAAAAAAAACATGTTTTTAATTTTTTTTTTAAATAAACATGTTTTTTTTCAACGCTGTTAACTACTAATAAAATTTAATTTGATAATAGAATGTTCAAAGCCGAACTTTTACAAATCGTCAATAGGTTGGGACAAGACATTTTGTATGTCCTTTTTTTTAACATATTCTTGAATATTAAACTTAAATTGTTTTCAGACATAAGCCACCAAAAAAATATTTAGTTGATATAACCTGGCTGAGCAATATGGACACAAGTTTTACGGCTTCCTCCATACCACTATATGTTCAATCCAATTGAACATATTTGGGGGATTACCAAAAATTATTACAACAGACATATTGGTCGGGATGGCAGTACAGAAACTGACTGTATGAATATGTGGAAAGAATCATGCATTGAGTACTGCTACTCCTGATGTTTGGAAAAATTCAATTCGGCACACAGAAAGCGAGATATTAAAATAGTATGAAAGAGAACATATATTAGATAGACTGAACATTCAACCCATTATTATTGAAGTAAATGAAGCGAGTGATTCAAGTGATTTGGAGGATGATTGAAGATCCATCTTTGTATTATTATATTTTTCTACTAGCGTGCGGAAAAACGCATTTTCCGCACATGTTTTAGTGCGGAAAATCCACTTTTCCGCACCGTGCGGCAAAGATTTTTCCGCACTGTTATATTTTGAAATTAAATTTAATTAAATTAAATGCTGTACGATTTGAAGTCACTGTTCATCATATTACCTTTGAAATATCTTAGTTGCTATGGTGTATATAACCAGTTGTTGATTTGTATGTCACTGTCAACAGAATATTATAAATTTAAACTAGTTTATCAGTTTTTCTACTGGAGTTTTGCTGAATTCTTCGGCACGCAAAATGATTTCCGATGAAGAGATGAACGAATTAATATTGTAAAATTTTGTTCATTGTAATAAAAATTTAAAAAAAAACTCCGTTTTTTAAATTATTTTCAATTTGTTTCCTCACGCTAGTAGAAAAACTATTGTTCCTAACACGTGCAGAAACCTATTTTTCCGCACTTAAATGCTTGACACCACTCCGCTACGCGTCGTGCTGTCAACGGCATTTGCGTGCGGAAAAATCGATTTTCTGCACTTGTTAGAAAAATAGCTATATTAAGAAGCCTCTTCAAGAAAATAGGCTTCAGATGGTAAAAAGATGAACTGAGGCGAGGGCTTATGGAACTTTCCCATGTAGCCTTCAAACGACTAGTATTATTGAAAGAATATATTAAAGAAAAAGAAGCATTCTTGTACCAATTCGTTTTCTTGAATGAAACATGGATTTTTCAGAATGGTGCCAATGGTCGATCTTGGCAAGATGAAAATACAAGAAGTGTTGGATCTACTAAAGTTGATGGTAAAAGGTATTATGCAGTAAACAAATATATAAACTAAGGGAATTTTTTGTATATTTATCTTGTTTTTATGAAAAAAAACTCCCTCACTCGAATATTTTGGTTACAAGCTGGCGACACTGTCGATATCTGACGTCACTTAGAGGGTATGACGGTTTTAAATTTCCCTGATTTTAATATTAATTTTAAAAGAAAATTTTAATTTAAAATATTTTCTAAATGGCTTGTCAGAAAGGTATCAAACTATATATTTTTGAAATCAGTAAAAAATGCTCTTCCCAAATATCTATTAATATACAGGGTGTTCCATTTAAAATAACACAACTCGTGCAAAAATTTTAAAGTTCCAATAGTCTTTTTTGTTTTTTCTGATAATTTTTTTAAAAAGTTCAGATAAAATTCTACAACTTTATTCACCTTAGTTTTTTTATATCTCTATCAATAATGCCGCTAGCATAGGGGTCAATATATACGGAATGAGCCTGTACATGTGTTAACGTATATTAGAACGATTTAAGATGGGTTATGGCACTCTGAATAAAAAAATAAAATCCATTTTAAAAATATTAAATTGCCAGAAAAATTAATAAAAATAGTAGAGTTGTACGTAAAATGAAATCTACATTCCAAAAATCGAAAAATATACAGGGTGTCCCATTTGAAAAAATCTAAAGTCGCTAAAATTAGTACTTTTACTTAAGTACCTTAAATAGTGTATTTTTATTAGCCTATGACTCCTGTCAAGTTTTATCCTGTTCGATTAAAATCTAAATAAATGACAATCTCATGGTCACCCGGCATTTACGAAAGTACAACAAATGTTAAAAATTGATCTACTACCTATTCATTAGAAGGTTTCAAATAGCAATAAAACATACCTATTTGCTCGTCAATAATTGGCAGTTCTTGCGCTAATTGCACAATCGTCCTTGCTCTAGATGACCTGTTAAAAATTTGTTTGGTATAAATTTCTACAGGGTGAAAATTTTATAATTTACAGGGGCTATATTTTCTACACTAAACGAGGTACTAAAAAACAAAAAATACCACCCTGGCCCATCCTTTAAAGACCTTCTCTCACATACGTTAAAATTTTAAATGGCACTACCCCACTTGTAACACCTCTTTGGAAAGCTTATCACAAATGTTTTTCAGCGATACCAAAATTATAGTCTATCTATAAATGATGCGAAGTAATAAATGAATCAGAACCGTCCTTTCCATGAGCGTGCAAGTTTTTCGGCATGCATATATTTAAATAGGCCTGAATTTTTAAATTTGTGCAGAATTAGTACAAGTATCGATATTAAACTCAAGTTTTGTCTTCAAATATATATTTTTATATTAAATTTTTTAAGCTTAAAAATATGTACAGGGTCTTCCAACGAGGACTGAACAGGGGCTCATTTTTGAGCTTCCTTGTATTTAAAGAAAAATCCAAAATAGCCAATCGATGTACTTTTTCCTGCAGAATTCAAAAATGAAACCAAAAATTTATTTGAACCAGAAACAAAAGAGTTACGCTATGGATAAGGTGTTTTTTAAATGGAACATAGCTTTTTTTATACGATTTTTGAAACGAGTGATTTTTTTTTTGTCCGTTCTGATTAAAATATTTAATATTGTGACAGCTATTTTTATTAAATTTTAATGTTTTATCCAGTATAATTTAACTTTAACCTGTTTGAAACATACACTAGGTAATAAAGGTATAATCACCTTTGAATCCTTCAAAGTCAAAATATTTGACAAATTTACTATAATATTGCCGAAATGAAATATTCATTAGATGAGAGATTGCAGATTGTTATCTTGTTCTACAAATGCCAAGAAAATGCAAGAGAAGCAAGAAGAAGATTTATTGCAAATTTTCACAGAAATATATCCGTCAATACTATTCTAAGGATAAAGAACATATTTGAGGAAAATAAAACATTACATGACAGAAAAAGAAATCCAGAAAGGAATAGAAATCGAGACCGTGCCATTGTGAATTATTTTCGACTGAATCCAACCAAATCAATTTCGGACGCAGTTCGGGACGTTCAATACGGCGGCGGTGTAAGACGCAGAAGAATTACCCAAGGAACTGTTCACAGGACTTTAAGAAATCATAAATTTAAGTCTTATCATATCCTTCCACTTCAACATCTAACACCGGCACAAAAAGAACTTCGCTTCCAATTTGTTTCCCAAATTGTGATTCGGAAAGAAAACGAAGACCCTAATTTATTCAGAAATATCTTATGGACTGACGAAGCCACATTCACAACATCGGGGGTTTTCAATAGACATAATAATCATCACTGGGCCGTTGGAAATCCAAGAAAATTTCAGACAATTAAATTTCAAGGAAGGACTTTAATCCATGTTTGGTGTGGCATAAAAAATAATAGAATTTTGGGACCAATATTTTTTAACGGGACTTTAAATGGACAGAGATACTACGAGTTCTTAGAAAACGAAATTGAGAACTTTTTGGAAGATTTACCATTGGAAGAATATCAAAATTTAATTTGGCAACATGATGGGGCCCCTCCGCATGCCGTGCGTGAGGTTACTCAATATTTAAACGGCCGCCATGAAGAATGGATTGGTAGAAATGGAACCTATGCTTGGCCACCCAATAGTCCCGATTTGTCAATATTAGACTCATTTCTTTGGGGCCATTTAAAGAACGTGGTATACAAGCAGCGAAACCACGATATTGAAAAGATCATGCAGAAAATTGTGAATGAAATAAATCGCCATAACCAGGAAAATCACAGTATAACAGCAAGTTTGGAAAGGCTACAATTGCTACAAAGAGGTTATCGCATATGTTTCGAGAACAACGGAGGTCACATTGAACAATTAAATTATTAATGTTTTTTTTTTTAATTAGTATAGAGTTGGATTTCTGTCATGTAATGTTTTATTTTCCTCAAATAGGTTCTTTATCCTTAGAATAGTATTGACGGATATATTTCTGTAAAAATTTGCAATAAATCTTCTCCTTGCTTCTCTTGCATTTTCTTGGCATTTGTAGAACAAGATAACAATCTGCAATCTCTCATCTAATGAATATTTCATTTCGGCAATATTATAGTAAATTTGTCAAATTTTTTGACTTTGAAGGATTCAAAGGTGATTATACCTTTATTACCTAGTGTATGTTTCAAACAGGTTAAAGTTAAATTATACTGGATAAAACATTAAAATTTAATAAAAATAGCTGTCACAATATTAAATATTTTAATCAGAACGGACAAAAAAAAAATCACTAGTTCCAAAAATCGTATAAAAAAAGCTATGTTCCATTTAAAAAACACCTTATCCATAGCGTAACTCTTTTGTTTCTGGTTCAAATAAATTTTTGGTTTCATTTTTGAATTCTGCAGGAAAAAGTACATCGATTGGCAATTTTGGATTTTTCTTTAAATACAAGGAAGCTCAAAAATGAGCCCCTGTTCAGTCCTCGTTGGAAGACCCTGTACAGGGTGTCCCAAATTCGAGGGTGACCATTGGGATCTCGGAAACTATAAGAGATACGAAGAAGTTTAAATTATGGCAAAGTTGCACAATTTGGTCCTCAATCTAATGGCATTTAGAAATTTAGGAAATTCCGAATACTTCCGGAAAAAAGCGAAATTCTGAAAATTGATTTTTATTTATTCCTACGGTTATTTAAAGAGCAATTATGAAATAAATTGCACTTTCTCATTGACACTTTTTCTTCTCTACAAAATGGCATTATCAATTTTTGGGTCTGGCGTTTCGATGATTGGGGCCCATCATTAACTTCATTTTTTTAAATACGGACCTGGATATTTTATTTCGGATTTCGAAAGCGCTCGTCATTCTAAAAACAAATATATATCATACTTGCTATCTCATTGAACGTTTCGATGAAAAATTACATCATCAAACCTGTATATTATGTGCTTTCATAATACGGGCAAATAAGCCAGAATTTAAATAATTTTAAAGGCGGCTATGAGACAAAACATTTTACGTTAAAATAAAAAAGCCGATTTGTTTGGATATTTTTGTTAGTTGTGGCTATTTTCTTCGTGTTTAATATTATATTAAAAATATGTTTTCAAATATGGAAAGACGTGATATTGTTGTGGTATTCGCCACGTGGAAATCGGCTATAAAAAGCGCGATTTCGCTGGGAATAGCCAGTCGGTGCAGAACCATGAAACAGTAAATAGCTAAAAGTATTGTGGAGCATTATTTCTGGGTTTTAAAATCTGCATAAGTCTTTTTCTTTGGAGGACCGTCACCAAAATTTTGCCAGTTGATCTTGGAGCTTCCGGAGACCTGGGTATGTCAAGAGGGCATACGTGAACCTGAAGATTAAAAGCAAGGCGTGCTGAAGAAGCACCGGCGGAGAGACGCCGTAGTCGAGCCCGATACTGTGAGGAAACAGTGGTTCCTGGCCGTCTTAGAAGTTTGTACCTGGAATACGGACAGATTTTGCAGGCACCTAGGGGAAAGAGTCCGCTCACGATCGTCGGAGGAGGGCCAATCGTTCCGAGCACCATTCCACCTAGAGAAATAGTTTTAAGAAAAAGTGTACGACGAGAACCGGTCATCGCCGACGTTGCCAAGCTTGGACAATCCGTGCCATAACCGTAGCAGCCGACGCCATCGCCAGGGAGGCGTGTACAGGAGTTCACCACCTGGGCATAACTTGCACCAGGTCGGCGAAGAAGTAAAAACCTACGGCAAAGTAATTTGAAGCAGTGAAACTACGAACAACCGATATAGCCGACGTTGCCAGCATTGGACAACCCGTGCCATAGCTATAATAGCTGACGCCATCGCCGAGGAGGAGAATACAATAGTTTACCACCTGGGCATAACCTGCACCAGGTCGGCAAGACGCGAAAACTACGTGGCAAATTAGATTAAAAAAGAAATACACCGAGAATCCGACATAGCCGGCGTTGCCAGCATTGTACGGACTGTGCCACACCTACAGAAGCCGACGCCATCGCCAGGAAGGCGTGTGCAAGCGAACACCACCTGGGCATAACCTGCACCAGGTCGGCGGAAGACGAAAACCACGTGGCAAACGTGGTTTTTCGACTAAATAGCGGAGAACAGGCGACGCCAAGAGCTGGACGGTGAGGCCTCACCTCCAGTACCTAGTGCCGACCCCAGGACACCGAGTACAAGGATCTACCACCTGGGCATAACCTGCCCCAGGTCGGCAGCGAAGAAGCCGCGTACGGCAAACATTGCAGTGGCCGAAATTATGGCACTAAACAGTGAAACCCCTCCAGCCCGGACGGCGGAGGACGAAGAAGAACACGACATGCTCGCAACTACCGAGGCCGTCCCCAGGAAAGGACCTGGGGCGGTCTCAAACTGCCCTACACAGATCGCCGCCCCTGAGATATTGACTGAGCCTAGCCGCGGAACTGCCAGGGATATGCCCCTCGAAGGAGGAAGCGAAGGCGAACTGTGCCAGGACATGGCGCCCAACTCGATGACTTACTCAAACAAAAGGAGTAACAAAGAACCCTGTGACGACGTTAGGCCCGCTGGCCTAAGCGATCGCAAATCATTTACATACCTGCCCATGGAATGCCCAGCTTTTAATACAAGAGCAAAGCGCCGAATATGGGAGGAAAGATACGGAATAGATGTAGAGATTCGTAGCGGATCCGAGGAAGACTCGGATATCGACTCCGAAGACACAACAATAGACGAAGAGATACCCTGTAACCAGGAAGCTTCGTTTATTATAAAAGAAACTCGAACGAAATTGTCAAAGGAAGATATGCCACCTAGAGAACGGCAGATGCCGTCTGCTCTGGATGAGGAACGAGAAAGGCCAAGCTATGAGGACAAGCCTAGAGGTTCGGCGCTGCCACCGTTAAGTCGGCAAATTCCGCCAACTCAAAGGGGAGTCCGGCAGAAGCCAGATTATGAGAGAAAAATTAGAGGAATGGCATTGCCACCTCTACAGGAGCAACCAACAGAACCAGGTCAAGATTGGCAAGCGATGGAGGCATTAAGGTGGAAAACTATGGAGGGATTAGCCCAATCCATAGGACAATTAGTGGATAAACCAAGAAGGACGATCTCAGCACCACCACCTAAGTTTGCAGGAACCGATACGGAGGACCCGGTGCTATTCTTAAAGCATATGCAGGCTTATTGCATAGACGTTGGAGCACCGGCGTACCAGTGGACGGACCTAGCAATTAGGCAAATGACGGGACAGGCAGCTATACGAATGAAGATATATGCAGGAGGTCAAATTACATGGAGGCAGTTACAGGAAGCAATACTTAGAGCTTATAATAATAGTGAATGTGTAAATCACTTACGTGCGGAACTGTATGGCCAGGACCAGATTAAAGGAGAAGGTGCAGAAGCCTTTTTGATTCGAAAAAGGCAGATTTGTCAGCGGATCAATCCGAGATGGCAGGAGGAGGAAGTGGTACCACTGCTGCTGAGCAGATTAAACGGTCCATTACGGGCTGCGCTACGGACTTGGAACTGTCAAAGCACAGAAGAACTGTTGAACGCTGCTATTACGGTGGAACGGGATTGGAAGACGTCCGAGGTGTACACCGCACCGAGAGCAAATGTTAACGCTCAAGATGGCAGAATTGATGGTGGAAACAGACAGCCCCAGTACCAAGGCTACCAAGGCCGTTTACAATGCTATGGTTGTGGAGGCGCTCACCTACACAGAAACTGTAGGAACGAAGGAAGAAGGCCTCAGCAACAAGGAGGTCAGGCGCAGGCACCAAATAGACCCCAATATAGTAGAACATGGGAGAGACGGGATAATCCGAATCCAAACAGGCAACAAGCAAACGTAGTCAAGCCGAAAAAGCCAAGGTTTATATTTCCGGATGGATCACCTGTAGAAATGCCTGGTACTAATAAGCATGGAGCGATGATTATGCGCGCCATGCAATACCAAATTGATCATCCTTCACAGGGAGCGGATTATAAGCAGCAAGCACTGGAAGATGGAATGTGGTACGCGTTGCATGCGGACGATGACGATTATGACCAGGAACTCCTGCGTAGAGAATGTGGTATCCAAGAAGGAAGTGGAAATGAGGACTTAGCAGATGAGGAAGAGGAAATAGAGGACCCAGAGAAGTTACTGTTCAGTTTTCGAAACAATGATTATATTTCCTGTGTTGATGACCTGGCAGATCCGGAAAACCGACACCCAGTCCAATCAACCAGCCAAACTATTAGCAACTTACCAGCGAGAGTCCTAGCCGCTACGGAAGATAGCGAGGAGATAGTTAGTGATTCTACTTCAACTGACAATGATACAGTGACGAATGAGGAATCGCCAATGACGGAGATTCGAAGAGACCGTCAACAGCACCGTCGAGTAAGACGACTTAGACAGCGTTATGCTTCACCCCCAACTTCAGATTCGGAGGAGGGTGTGAAGTTTAATAAAAGAACATGCATAGCACTGTTACGAGCAGAGGAAGAAGAAATCGCAGCGGATCAATTGTTGCAACTAGGGAAGCGAGCAAGATTTGAAATTTTGGAGCCACCGGACGTGATCCAAAAAGACGTAGTAATTAAAGATGAAGTATTGGAGCCACCAGACGTGATCCAAGAAGATAAAGCAATTGCAGATAAAGTGTTGGAGCCACCGGACGTGATCCAAGAAGACATAGTGATTAAGGATGAAGTATTGGAACCACCAGACGTGGGCCAAGAGGTCGAGTTCAATGTTATCTCGCCACCTCCGGATTTTGAAGACAAAATTGAAGGCAAAGAAGAAAAACTGTTCGACTCAACGGCCGCTACAGCTGCAGGGTTTGATCAACCGAGTGCAGAATTAGCAAAAGCAAAGGAACCGGCGTTGACGGACCTGCAATTGAGAGATGGGCAAGAAGACCGAAGGTCAAGAGAAGATTATATAGGGTGGACGGTAGTCGCGGTGAAACGTACGCCACTACCAGCATCCAACCCGTTTGCGGCGTTTGTGGAGCCACCTGTAACGGACTTGTACTTGTGTCCTCCAAGTTTGGAGACTCAGTATGACCAGCAAGGAGTTCCCTGGAGATATGTGTCTACCAGAGTCCCCGCACAAATCCAGCTGCATAGCCAACCCCGTGAGGTCCCTGAAATTCCGGCCCCTCAGCCCGAGGTCGCCGAGGTACCATTGAGGCAGCCTAATGAGAAGCCACCAGACGTGGAAGAAATTACGGCCCCTCAGCCCGAGGTCGCCGTACCAGCAGTGAGGCAGCCGAGAGAGAAGCCACCTGAAGCCTCCAAGGAGTCCCCCAGGTCGCTAGAGAGCTATCCACAGGAGGCCTATGCCAGGTCACCTGGAGAAGAACCACCAATCGAAGCTAGAGCTACGGAGGTTGAGGAATCGCCTCGGACGAGAGAAAAGGAGAAATCATCCTACGAAAGGAAGTGATTTTAAAACGTGTTTATTTAGACTTAGTTATTTTGTATATTGTTGTTGTTATGAACTTAGTTATTAGTTTTTATTGTTGTTTTTGGACTTAGATATTTGTTGATTTTAGATTTAATTATTTTTAAGTTGATGTTGTAAATAGAGTATAATTGTACCAGATGGGTACAGTTAAATAAACATCCCATAATTAATGCTCTTAAGGGGGGGGGGGGGGGGGGTGTTGTGGTATTCGCCACGTGGAAATCGGCTATAAAAAGCGCGATTTCGCTGGGAATAGCCAGTCGGTGCAGAACCATGAAACAGTAAATAGCTAAAAGTATTGTGGAGCATTATTTCTGGGTTTTAAAATCTGCATAAGTCTTTTTCTTTGGAGGACCGTCACCAAAATTTTGCCAGTTGATCTTGGAGCTTCCGGAGACCTGGGTATGTCAAGAGGGCATACGTGAACCTGAAGATTAAAAGCAAGGCGTGCTGAAGAAGCACCGGCGGAGAGACGCCGTAGTCGAGCCCGATACTGTGAGGAAACAGTGGTTCCTGGCCGTCTTAGAAGTTTGTACCTGGAATACGGACAGATTTTGCAGGCACCTAGGGGAAAGAGTCCGCTCACGATCGTCGGAGGAGGGCCAATCGTTCCGAGCACCATTCCACCTAGAGAAATAGTTTTAAGAAAAAGTGTACGACGAGAACCGGTCATCGCCGACGTTGCCAAGCTTGGACAATCCGTGCCATAACCGTAGCAGCCGACGCCATCGCCAGGGAGGCGTGTACAGGAGTTCACCACCTGGGCATAACTTGCACCAGGTCGGCGAAGAAGTAAAAACCTACGGCAAAGTAATTTGAAGCAGTGAAACTACGAACAACCGATATAGCCGACGTTGCCAGCATTGGACAACCCGTGCCATAGCTATAATAGCTGACGCCATCGCCGAGGAGGAGAATACAATAGTTTACCACCTGGGCATAACCTGCACCAGGTCGGCAAGACGCGAAAACTACGTGGCAAATTAGATTAAAAAAGAAATACACCGAGAATCCGACATAGCCGGCGTTGCCAGCATTGTACGGACTGTGCCACACCTACAGAAGCCGACGCCATCGCCAGGAAGGCGTGTGCAAGCGAACACCACCTGGGCATAACCTGCACCAGGTCGGCGGAAGACGAAAACCACGTGGCAAACGTGGTTTTTCGACTAAATAGCGGAGAACAGGCGACGCCAAGAGCTGGACGGTGAGGCCTCACCTCCAGTACCTAGTGCCGACCCCAGGACACCGAGTACAAGGATCTACCACCTGGGCATAACCTGCCCCAGGTCGGCAGCGAAGAAGCCGCGTACGGCAAACATTGCAGTGGCCGAAATTATGGCACTAAACAGTGAAACCCCTCCAGCCCGGACGGCGGAGGACGAAGAAGAACACGACATGCTCGCAACTACCGAGGCCGTCCCCAGGAAAGGACCTGGGGCGGTCTCAAACTGCCCTACACAGATCGCCGCCCCTGAGATATTGACTGAGCCTAGCCGCGGAACTGCCAGGGATATGCCCCTCGAAGGAGGAAGCGAAGGCGAACTGTGCCAGGACAATATGTTACGCATTTATTATAGTTCAGATAGAAACAGTAGAATTTCCGGTGAGCGATATCTAATCCAATATCCCGAACGAGTGCAACCGCATGAAAATATTTTTGCTAAACTGGATAAAAACTTGTTGGAATTCGGAAGCTTTAGCAAGCCTAGAGATACATACGGCCGTCGAATTGATCCGGATGAAGAGGAAAATATTTTAAACTCGGTACGATTTTATATTAATTAACGTTACTAATTTAGCTAATGTCATTTTTTTATTCAAAGGTTAATAATGCTCCTCGCAGTTCGACTAGAGTTTTTGAAAATAAATTAGAAACACCTAGAATGCGAATATGGCGAACATTGAATTCTAACAAATATCGACCCTACAAAATCCATCTTAGCCAAACACTTAGACCTGGTGATGAAATTCGAAGGTTGGATTTTTGCAATTGGCTTCAATATAAACTTTTGAAGACAACAATTTTTGTTAAAAGTAATCTGGACCGACGAGTGCAATTTTTCAACAAACGGCTTATTTAATCGTCATAATGAACATTATTGGTCAATAGAAAATCCCCGGCAACATCAAGAAGTCAGACCACAGGGGCGAACTTCTTTTAGTGTGTGGGTCGGCATGTGGAGGAATAAAATTATTGGTCCTATAATATACGAGGGTAGCTTAACATCCGAGAGGTATATTAAATAATATTTTCGAGCATCTCGGAGATGAGCCTCTAAATATTCTGCAGCACTTATGGTGGCAACAGGATGGCGCTCCTCCTCACAATGGACGGGAAATAACAAATTATTTAAATACACTGTTTCCAAATAAATGGATTGGAAACCAGGGACCTGTGCGATGGCCTGCTAGAAGTCCAAATTTAAATCCTCTGGATTATTGTTTGTGGGGATATTTACAAAATCGTTTATATCGAGATATACCAAATGACATACATGAACTGCAGCAAAATTTAATCCGAGAAATTAGAGCAATTCCTGCTAGGTCCATTCAACGTTCGATACTAAAATTACGACGGCTTAGTGCAAAATGCATTGAAGCTGAGGGCTTGCAATTTGAATATCTATTATGAGAATATTTTTAAGTTGTTTAATACTATTTGAGTTTTGTTATTTGCTCAATAACTAAATAATGACAAACTTGTTGTATCAGTAGTTGTTTTTATTTTTGATTTACAGTTTGTTTTGTCAAGATGTATTGTTTGATTATATTTCTGCTTCATAATTTTTTTATAATATATAAGAATAAGAAGTAATTTCGCTAAACGATCATTATTATACAATGGGATTATGATCTGTTATACCATACCAAATAAGTATAAAAACATAAAAAATTAGTACTATTTAAAAAACAAACTAAATTGTATTTTTTAACAAAATAAATGATTAATTTTTTTTTCTTTTGATAATTTATTTAAAAATTGAATAATATTTGACTCTTTTATTAATTTCGTTAAATATATATTTATGTATTTTTATAAAAATTTTTAAGTTTTAAGTTTGCTATTGTTTATAATTTATATTCCCTGAATCGTTTTTTTTTGTCGAAACGTTCAATGAGATAGCAAGTATGATACATACTTGTTTTTAAAATGACGAGCGCTTTCGAAATCCGAAATAAAATATCCAGGTCCGTATTTAAAAAAATGAAGTTAATGATGGGCCCAAATCATCGAAACGTCAGACCCAAAAATTGATAATGCCATTTTGTAGAGAAGAAAAAGTGTCAATGAGAAAGTGCAATTTATTTCATAATTGCTCTTTAAATAACCGTAGGAAAAAATAAAAATCAATTTTCAGAATTTCGCTTTTTTCCGGATATCTCCGAAATTATTCGGAATTTCCTAAATTTATAAATGCCATTAGATTGAGGACCAAATTGTGCAACTTTGCCATAATTTAAACTTGTTCGTATCTCTTATAGTTTCCGAGATCCCAATGGTCACCCTCGAATTTGGGACAGCCTGTACAGCCGTACCAGTTACCTGAAATTTTATCAAAACTAATTAGAGTCTAGGTACTTATTCGGTTTCTGCTCTAATCATTTTATTCCTTTTTTTTTGTACCTTATCCTGGTTAACTGTTTGCTAATTATGTGGTTATTATGCCTTTATAGGTGCCTCTATTGGAATAATACACCTATTTATATCTATACATACCTACCTTGGGTGTTTGTTCCTCAGTGAAACTAGTCAAAGCGTGAAGTGTCAGTGCTTTTTTTAGTTTAATAGGGAGAATTTTCAACAATTGCCTAAACGCCCTAGAGTCGGTCCATGTACAGGGTGGCCAACCAAGAATGCGAGGTACTGTATCTGGGAAACTATAAATTGTAGAGGCTTGCGGCAAAAAAAATTATTACTAAAACGACCAAGAGAAAAACCTGGAAAATATTTTCAAGTTTCTGAAATGGCCGCTAGAGGGCGTAACTGCAATCTTGAATCTAAAAAAGTGATGTTTCTGTAAATTCCGCTATATTAACCTAATAAAAAAAATCCTGATCTTTAAAGTCGAGGATAATCTGAACCTTTTTTGTTTTCCACTTTTTGCAGTATCTTTAAAAATAAAGTGATGGGGGGTATTCAAACGTTTTCGTAAACAACATCCTGTATCTTCGAAACGGCTTAGCCGATTTGAACAAACTTGGGCTCGTTAAAAGGAGCTATTCTTGAGCTACAAACATCATTATATTTGAAGTTTTATAAGTTTCATATATCGCCACTAGAGGGCTTTTTTCGACATTCCAACAGAAATGGTTAATTTTCTCAACAAAATAAAATGCATTGGCATGATTTTTTTTTCATGAAAAAGTAGCTAAATGATGCTTAAACTAGCTCGCGAAAACCGCAACTCGATATCTTGTTCCTAACCCAAAATATCGTCAATAGAAAATTTTATACGAAAATCCCTTAAATGGGATGTCGCCGTTGTGCTTCATTCCTATATTGTTTTCTATATATAGTGATGAAATTCACAGACAGTCCCTTCCTTTCCGTCAGACCCTATAGCTCTGCTGATGAGCTGTTATACAGCGAAACGCGTCCAGAGATTGGGTCTGATGGAAAGGATAAGGGACAAACATTAGTTTGTTGTAATCTTAAGGTCTCGGTAACCTAAACCGAAGAAATGGTTTTCGGCGCCACCGAGGTTAGATGCCTGTTACTATGGGCTCCGTGCTGGTGTATGGATCTTTATAGAACCTCACCGGCTCGCTCGGTGGTACGCTCGATTACCATGGGATGTCGCCGTTGTGCTTCATTCCTATATTGTTTCCCTTAAATTTTCATTTAATTGTAATTAAAAAAAGTATAAACGAATACTTAACTTTGATGGCCATTAGAACTTACCTATGGTCCTTCAAAATATTTTGAACCGTTGTTCGTGATATGTACAACTCAAGGGATAATGCTCTTGTGCCAACATGACGATTTCCCTCAATATACCCCAGTACGTAGTTAATATTTTCTTGTGTTCTTCCAATTCTTTGCCGTTGAATCTTAGGCCGAAAACAACCATTGGCTCGTAAACTCGCCACTAATCGGGGAAAAACTCTCACATCGCAAGGACGCCGATTTGGATATCGAGCGGCGTAAACTCTTTTAGCTACTGCGGCATTCTGAAGACATCCAAAATAAACCGCAAGCATGTCAACAGCTTCATCATTGGTAAAATGCATTTTGTAAACACAAAAATTACTCAAAGTAACGCAAAACTTTGACAACTATATTGACAATTTGGATTATTTATGTTTTGATTAGGTATTTGTTTTGTTTCCATGGCCTGCTTCTATTAATTGTCTTTTTTCTGCATAGAACGTGGTCAGCATTTCAAGCATTTGCGGGGGCATTAAAATCTCCCTTTTATATATCGGTCCTTTTTAGGGCCACAACTTACATAATATAAAGAATTCCAGAAAAATATAGTTACAATAAAATGAAAATTTAAGGGATTCTCGTATAACATTTTCTATTGCCGATATTTTGGGTTAGGAACAAGATATCGAGATGCGGTTTTCGCGAGCTAGTTTAGGCATCATTTAGCTACTTTTTCATGAAAAAAAAAATCATACCAATGTATTTTATTTTGTTGAGAAAATTAACCATTTCTGTTGGAATGTCGAAAAAAGTCCTCTAGCGGCGATATGTGAAACTTACAAAACTTCAAATATAATGATGTTTGTAGCCCAAGAATATCTCCTTTTAACAAGCCCAATACAGGATGTTATTTACGGAAAAGTTTGAATACCCCCACCACTTTATTTTTAGAGATACTGCAAAAAGTGTCAAACAAAAAAGGTTCAGATTATCCTCGGCTTAAAAGATCAGGATTTTTTTTATTAGGTTAATATAGCGGAATTTACAGAAACATCACTTTTTTAGATTCAAGATTGCAATTACCAGTTGGCCACCCTGTACAGTAAATAAAAAAAAAAAATCTTAATTTTCTAATCTCCAAGGAATAAGTTTAAAAAAATGATATTTTTTGACCAAAGAGCTTTATACCGTCGAATTTGAGACTAGAACGGGTGGGTGAGGGTGGTCCGCAAAATACCTCATTTCTATTCCCCCCTGTCTTTTTAAGCAACGGTATGTTTTGGCTTGTAATGTTTTTTTAGTGTGAAATAGTAGAAAACATAGACATTGTAAGCTTTAAAATTTTCACCCTGTGTAATAACAAAAAATATTACACTTACCTTCTCATTTTGTTACTTACGATCTCGCGCATGTCATAAATTAAGTAAAACTAAACACAAATAAAATGTTTAAACGTTTAAAAGGCGATGACTCGCTTCTAACGACGCAATTTAAATTGGGCAACCCTGTCGGAGGCGTATGCGATCGTAACGAGCATAAAAATATATACAACGGAGGCCAATTCTACGCATAATGTTTGGAGGCGCGTTACATTTAAAAATATAGCAAAAATTCGTATGTTTTTTTGATCACATTTTCTTATCCCTCTCGCGTTCCTCGGGTAGACGTTAACTTTGTGCGTTGTGGCTATAGTTGGGGTCAAGCAAATATTTGACGCGTGACACTTCCATATTGTCATGGGTGTCAAATACGGCAGGCCACTCATAATATAAAAGTTACTAATGGCTAATTTATATTATAATAATTACCACCCACTCGAAGTATTTGTATCTTTATCCTTTTATATGACTAAAAAGAGATATATACATAATTCTCGTCAATTTGGTCAAATCATATGGGCTGCAGATCCGCATTTTATTTATTCCAAAACGAGTGATGTCGTTGTCTTGTTGACATTCTGTATTTGGTTTTGGATTTTGAGTATTTAAATCATTTTATTGCCTTTTTATAGTGTTCTATTGTCTTTATTTGTGTAGTGTTTCCCAGCAATCATTTTCTGCAAAGGTTTATAAATAACAATATTCGTCAGTCCGGCCCTGACTAAGTATCAGCTGTAATAAAGTTGGTGAAATCGAAATAACCTAGTATTGGACAAATATGACAAGATGGAAGTGTCACGCGTCAAATATTTGCTTGACTCCAACTATACCTTAATGCTTTTCGTATGGAGGCGACTAATATATATACACATACATACATGTATGCAGATATACCTATACAAATATAAAATGAAATAAAAGTAACACAAACCAACTGTAAAACGTCACTGTAAAACGTCACTGTAATACTCATGCAAACTGTAGTAACTTTTTGCAATAAGATGTCTTTGACATTTTTTCGAAACTGGCCGAAGTTTACAATTGATTGCAGCTCATTACTTAAAGCTGGATTTATAAACTCGAGAAGTTGGTGATGTTGAAGTTATGATCAAGTTTGTGAGGTTAGATATTCCGAACTCCGAGCATAAAAATTGGTTATCTCGAACTTTCCGGGAAGTTTTCGAACCTTACATGAGCTTTACATCAACAACATGAACGAGTGTATAAATGGAACTGAGTGTTCCCTTTAGTTTAAATCGAACTTCTATTTCCAACACCAACTGAACCTCAACTTCGCCAACTTTTCGAGTTTATAAATCCACCTTTAATGATTGAAAATCTTTTACTCTTATAGAAGACCGACTGTTTTACAAGAGTGGTCTTAGGAATATGTAGTCGAAAAATTAGTATGCTGGTTCTAGTACTGTAGCTAAATGCCTCAGCATCTGATCTAAAACATCTTTTATGCGAAAGACAAACAGTTTCCAAAATGAACAAAGGCGGTATAGTTCAAATTCTTTTTGCTCGAAATAAAGGTTGGGAGTGTTCACGGTTATTTGCTCTGCACAAATGTCGAATTGCTCTTTTCTGTGTTCCTCAAATTTTAGTTTATTATCTAACGTAAGACCTAAAAACTTTGTAAGTGCTTTATTTTGAACTTGTTGATCACAAAGATTTAACTCACTAGAATTAAAACAAAAAGTCATTATATATTTGTTTTGTTATTATTAAAACATAATAGGTTTGTATCACACCATTTTTTAACCTCACGTAGATCACTGTCAATAACCAATCTTAAATCATTTTTATCTTTACCATGCCACAGGAGACTAGTGTCATCTGCAAATAATCTAAACGCGCCCTCAATATCCAAAAATGCTAAATCGTTTAAATATAAGAGAAACAAAACAGGTCCTAACACCGAGCCCTGAGGCACTCCTCTCGTAACGATGGAGGTATCAGAACATACTGAGCCTACCCTTACCACTTGTCTTCCTTCATGGAGATAGGAATAAAACCACTTAACCGTCAGCTGATCAAAACCATAGCAATGTAACTTTTGCAGCAATATTTCATGGTCCACGCAATCGAAAGCTTTCGAAAAATCACAATATATAGCCGCAACCACCCCACCACTATTTATGTTAAGGTAAACATCGTGGGGTGTAAGGGGCGAGTGTAATTATGAACACAAACCCAAATGTCAACCTCACCTGCTCGTGTAATGACTTCGGTTATCCGGTACACCCTGCTAGATAACAGACGAGTGGTAATTTCTATTTTAGATCACCTGACTTAACATGCCTAGATTTTTATCTATGGGGGAGATTGTAGGATCTTGTTTTCGTTACCAGACCCACCACAAGGGAAACCATGATAGAAAGGATAATGGACAGCAGCCGCCGTATCCCTATGGCAGAGGTGGAAACTGTAGTATTATCAACCAAGGAGAGATTGGAGTCGTGTATACAGAACGATGGGCGACAATTTGAACATTTAGGGCGCCACTGAGAATAAAATCATAATGTTCCGTAATTATGATTATTGTTGTTGATATCTCCGGATTGAAAATAGATATTAACTTGCGGTTTTCGCTTCTTAGACTTTTAATCATCCTTGTAATCAGGTAAAATTAAATATACTATTATACTTACAATTATGGAAAAAACGCGCAATGTTTGTGAAGTTGTAAGACAGCGCCACCTAGCGCCTAGTGTAACACATATTGCCGTAGTTCATAAGATGATATATAGAGTGAAAAAAGCCCTTTTTAACAAATTTGAGTTTACTAAATTATGTTAAGCCAGATCGGAGTTATCAGCATTTATTACAAATAATGTTCAACCTTCCCCCACCACTTTATTTGAAAAGTGACGAACACGTTCTATAGGTGAATTTTATTAATAAATCTTCGAAATATACAAAAATGTTATTTTCGGGATACCTTAACTAGGCGACTTTTGAGGAAACTTCGTGATTTATATTTACCGTTACTGTTGCGCCCTCTAGCGCCAGTCTGAGAAACTTGAAAATAATTTCCAGCAATTTCTCATGACCACTTTACCCAATATATTTTTTTCCGCAAGCCATACGACTAACACTTTCTGAGATACGGCTAGGATTAAGATATCGACTTGCGGTTTTGACTAAATTCCTTATTTTTTTATTCTCTTTCCATCTAAATGTAAAAAAATACCTCATTACATTTGGAATTTCCTACGAAAATGGAAAAATTGTGGACTTCATGAAATAGCGCCCCCTAGCGGCGACAAAATCATTTAATTTTGTTATTTTTACTATGAATTTTATAGAACAGGAAAAGCTCTTTTAAATGATGCCAAAATCAATGAAATCGGTTAAAAAACAAAAAAGTTGTATGACATTTGTTAATGGCATGTTTGAACCTTCCCCCACCCCTTATTTGAAAAGTAATGGCAAAAAGTCCCAAACTAAATTTTTTTCATAATCTCATCAAGATTTCAAATATTGTGTTTTTAGGAAATCTTTTTGGAGAAAAGCACAGAATTATGTTTTCGAGTGTCCGTTGCGCCCCCTAGCGGACGACTACCAAACTTAACAATTATTTCCAGCAATTTTTTATGACCTATTTTGTACAAAAAATTTTTACCTGAAAGCTCTTGGACTAATAGTTTCTGAGATATAGCCGGCGTCCTTTCTTATTTGGACACCCGGTACACACTGTATATTATTATGTCTTGTTTTTGTAATTATATTATGTAAAATAGTACCACCCATTGTTATTTATTAGTTATTACGATTTTTTAAATGTTTTCATATGTTATAAATATCTACGAATATAGTATAATATAATATAATTTTAGGAGCAATAGGCACGTTTAAGATTTTTCAATTAAAAACTTCCCCAACACATGCTCCTGGCTAAGGGATTTTCCCAATAACAATAGTTTGTGATAAATACCCCGGTATGCGTTTTGCATATTTAATGAGCAATTATTACTTCGCGCTATTTAAAGATAGACTATAATAATTTCCTTGAAAATAACTAACCTATACCGCTGTGCTGTAACGGTGTCATGGAAAAAATAGAACCAACAATTTTGTGGACTCTTTTTTCCAATAAATTTTTACTAAACCACTGACAGTAATTCCTGCGTCTTTTAAAATCTGCGGCTCGTTTTCCTTGGAAAATATAAATATTTTTTTTTATTTTTAATTGGCATTTGGCTGCAAAGCCATACAGCCAGTCCCACAGTAAAATGTTATAATATTTCAAATAATATTAATACGGAGAATAAGTAAACATATAAACAAGGACACACGCTTCACGCCACTGCACAGTGGTCCCAAATTTTCAAAAATGGGAAATAATAATTCAGATTATTTTTTTATTTAGCGTATATTGACGGAAGGATCTCTGAAAAATTGTTATAAAAAATTTAGTCCTTGTTCCTAGTTCTTTATGGGTCTTTTTATGTAAATATCATAAAAGGTTATTAAAATAAAACGAACACTTTAAAGAACACATTAGAATATATTCATGAGTTATTAATCATCAGATTATCAAAATGAGATATAGTTTATGATAATTTTCACATAATTGAAAAAAATTAGCTTTACTTATTAATCGTCTGAAGAAGATGGGGAATAATTATCATCAGATTTCGAATCAGAAGCGCAGCCTGTTATTAAGAAAGTTGATGGATTTGTAGGAATATCTGGATCATCTAACAGATGGTAAACTTCTGAAGATAAAATGAAATATTTTTCTTTGGGAGTTTCCTAAGTGATGAAATTATGGGATCCGACGTTAAAAGTAATCTGTGCAGCAAATCTACTTTAGTAACAGTTCGTGAAAATTGGAAGCAAAGCTGTCTTAATTATGATTGCGCCGTGTAGTAAAATTGTATGTACTGTGGCTGTAGTTCTTGCAGTCGAATTTCTGCTGAATGTTCCGTAATAATTTTGGATTGTTCATGGGGGTAACATCTGCTTTTTGCCTTTAAGACTCTGCCATATGCTGGGTAAATATCAGCGTCTTTAGATTTTGCTCCACGCCTAATAGGCAAATATTGATGGTTACTTAAACCTGCCTCATTAGCGAAACTGCCTCGTTTTCTATGTATGCTATGTAGTTTTCTTGACTGCTTTCCACAATCTTGCTATTTTAGAAGTTCTTGTACGAGTCGAAAAAACGGCCTCGGTTAATATTTGCGATGCATCATGTTGGCCCTCTTCTCTCAAAGCTTTTTTTGCAGTCAACCAAAGTTCCCGTGCTTTGTGGTCATGCGTCAGTTTTACCGCTCGTAATCTTTTACCTTTGCTGGTGGTGATATCGGAAAAGGGCAGTCTAGGACGACCCACATGTGGTTACTATTCTTGAACACTGTTCAAATTTAGCAAAAACTTTGCTACAAAAAAGTCTACACATTTTGGTAAGGCGTTGTACCTCAACATCGTTCTCTTCTATTTTATTTCAAATGCCGTTATTAAAAACCGGATTAAATATTCTGATTGAGATAATATTCCTTCGCCAGACTTTTCGCAGAGACCATCGAACAGCTGCCTTCTGGTCGACGTGGCAATAGCTTTACAATCTGAAAAGTAATTCAAATATTAAATAAATATGATTTGAACCTCCCCCCCCCCCCCGAAATATTCGAGCAAATAAATTTATTGAAAACAAAAAAAATTATTTGTTATTAAACGACTTGATACTTTTTTCCTCCCCTCCCCACTGAACGGAAATCCTGCGTACGCCCTGTTTTAAATAAAATATTTATTTTTCATTAACGTCATAAAAAGCTTTAATTCGTTCACATTTGAATTTGTCATAAGTAAATATTTCATTTATTACTACTTTAACCTGTTTAACAAAACTTTACTTTCTCTGAAAATGGGACTTAGTTAGGTACTTACAAATTTTGTATCAGCCAAAGTTGCAAGAAGTAGCAATTTATTTTTTGTTATAATAATAAATATACCCTAAGGTACTTTTCTCTAAATATTTTGCTGCGGAATCTCGTGGATCATTTTTTGTAGCTCTACCTAAAGTTGCATAAAAAAAAATAAAAAGCTATATACCGCACCGATCTTTAAAAAAATCCCTATTTTTCAAATGCAACTTTGCGCAACTATCCAAACTATTTATATATAAAGTACTTACCCTCAAGATAATTTTGGAATAGAACCAAATTAATTTTAGTCCTTTCAATCACACACAGCTAAAGAATTCTATAGGCACCAGAACAGCACTTCAAACACAGTCAAGTATAAAACTTAAACTACCACAAGTTTAGGACGGTAGTACAGACACAAATAATGATATAATGACCTGAAATTCCAGGAATAGGTAGGTGGACCTTTCCCCTAAGTCCCTGCAAAATATAATGCATTTACAAGATACTTGGAAAAATACCAATTGGTTCCGTTTTATTAATTTTTGGGACCAGTGTGCACTGCCAGGGCGACTTTTGTTTTAAAGAACAAACAAGAGGACCACTCAAAAGGGGGAGAAGCACATAAGGGAAAGACATGGATAGTAATTCTAATGTTTTAACCTTATAATTTTATTTTATCTGTATGTAAGTATGTACTCAAGAAGAACCTTATTACTTTTCTATTTTGTAAGGACAAAAGGTAAAGTATATTAAAGGGACATTCAATTTTACACTCCTGTATTAGGTAGTTGCAAAGTATGCTGATATAAGCAGAATCTTTTCTGGCCTCGAAAAAGATATGTTCTAGATCGCCATTTAAAACGAAACAGGCTAAATATCTGATTTCATCTTAATTTTTGAAAAAATCGCTCGTACACGTAATTAGATTTGTCAAGGGGGAAGTTTTTTGTTACCATTTTTAACAACTTGAACCCTCTAGGGAGGGTGGGACCAACCCTTACTATTTCAAATGGAATAAGGGATCGAGCGATACCTCTTTTAAAAGGGCATTTAATTCTCTTTCAAATGACATCTCATTCGTGAAATTCGGTCAGATAGTTTCAGAGATATACAGTGTCACCATTAAAGTCCGCACCATATGGAACTTTTTTTTATTAAATAAATAAATAAATAAATAAATAAATAATAGCTTTATTGCCCAACAAGTAGGTACCCATTTACAGAGCAATATACAGAGAAAAAAAAAAAAAATGTATTTATTAACATATTACACTATAGATAGAACATAAAATATGCATATAAATTTATAAATTTTTGCCATCACCACATTACTTTATATAGCGTAAAATAAGAGACCCAAAGAAAACAGATTTAGACACTTAAAAAATAAGAAAATAAAAAATAATAAATAAATAACAATATATCTAAATACTTTCCGCCGCTGTCCTCAATTTATGCAGATTACAAACAAAAATATCACAATCTCGGCAGATTTTATTATAATTAGAGCACATGAAATTAATTGGTGATTTGAGCATTACATTTGTTCTTGCTCTTTCACATAGAAATGTTAGACTTTGTCTACCGTTGATTCTCGGAACAGAGAAATTAATTTGACTCAGTAGATCCGGACAGTCAACATCACCATGCAGCAACTTATATAAGAAAACTAGAGAGGAATATACCCGTCTTTTCTCTAAACTGTCATAGTTATATCTTTCTAATAAGATGTTGTAATCGGTTCCTCGTTCAGGATAAATACCTTCTATCTTGAAAGTTAAATATTTTAAAAATCGTTTTTGAATCCTTTCTATGTTTTGTATATGACACATATAATAAGGGTTCCAAATTAGCGAAGCATACTCCAATTTTGAACGTACAAAAGAAAAAAATAAACTATTAAAAACTCTAGGGTCGTTAAAATTCTTACAGTTGCGCACGATGAAGCCAAGTGCCCTCCCCGCCCTCAAAATCATGTCGTTAATGTGAGAAATAAATGTTAATTTGGGATCAAAAATAACTCCCAGATCCTTCAAGCAACATGGACGCTCTAGAACTTCTCCTAATATAGAATAGGGATACATCAATGGTTGTTGCTTGCGTGTGAAAGTCATAATTTTACATTTAGTTGCATTGAGGTGAAGTTTGTTTCCGTCACACCATCCTTGGATCAATTCTAACTGATTCTGCAGCAGTAAGCAATCATTTACAGATTCAATTGACATAAATATTTTTAAATCATCGGCGAAGAATAGTTTATCACAATTTATAATTTCACTCAAATCATTAATAAAAAGTAAAAATAAGAGTGGTCCCAGATTAGAACCTTGCGGAACGCCTGATGATGCAGTATATTCATTTGACTTAAATCCATTATAAAAAACAAACTGCTTTCGATCTCGCAAATATGATTGAAAGAAAGCCAAAGATGATGCCTCAAAACCAAACCCCTCCAGCTTGTTTAATAAAACTGCATGATCTATTCTATCAAAAGCCTTGGAAAAATCTGTATAGGCTACATCCACCTGTCCCTGATTATCAAGTACTCGAGACACTAACTGAGTTAAACATGCCAAATTAGATACAGTTGACCTGTTGCCCACAAAACCATGTTGTTCCAGTGCAATGTTTGTATGAAGTGGCAGGTAAATTCGCCCATACAGAATCATTTCAAGGATCTTCGAAAAATTGCAAAGTATGGAAACTGGACGATAATTCTCAATTTGGTTCCTTTCACCACTCTTAAAAATGGGACAGACTTTAGCTTGCTTCCATAATTTAGGAACAGTCGAAGTTGCAATGCTTAGGTTATAAATATATTTCAGTGGACCTGCAAGCGAACCTATACAGTCCTTTACTATAAAAGACGGGACACAATCTGGACCAGATGTCATTTTATTTTTAAGCCGTCTAGATACGCTAATAATGTCCTGTTCATTTATAGGCTGAAGAATAGAAATATGTTCGTTAAAGGTATTGGTGACATTAGTCTGGTCAAGATCGTTTCCATCCTGAGTATATACATTACTAAAAAAATTGCCAAAAGCATTAACAATATCCTGTGGCTCATCGAAACCTCTATCCTCAAGACACATACTTCCTGGGATCCTGGAAGATCTATTTTTTGAACCAATATAGCGCCAGAAGCCATGCGAATCATTGACAATCGAGGCCTGTATGTTCGTTATATATTGGTTATAAGCTATTTTAGTTTGATTCTTAATCAATGATCTCAAACGTCTAAACTCCACAAGCACGTTATTATTTTTTGTTTTTTTATATTTGGTATGCATTCTAGCTTTTAATTTAATATTCTTTATGATATCAGATGTATACCAGCATGGAAATCTTCTACTAAATTTTTTAAATACAGGAACATATGTATCAAAAATGTTATATAATTTATTATAAAAACCTTCAAGAGCCAAATCTACTTCATGAAATTCTTCCAAGAAATCCCAGTTTGTATACAAAATAGCATTATACAAAGCGGGGAAGTCGGCTTTTCTAAAATTGTAAGATTTTTCTAAATTATTTGGCAAAATATCACGCTCCCTCATACCCATATTGTTAATGAGGTTAGTTAAAATTAAATTTCGGCAATCGTTTTTGCTTCAAATTAGACTAAAAATTATATAATCAAATGTCACCATCTGTCATTCGGTATCTGTCAAAAATTACATTTTAATCAAAAAATGCTGAAAAATGGCATTGTTTTACCGAATTTCAAAAAATTTTATTAGAAAAAGTTGTTTCTAGTACAATTCTTGGCCTAAATACAAAGTTTCAGTTTTCTAGCTCAAAGTTGATTTTTTTGCAATTTTTTTTAATTAACTTTTTTTTTATTTAATGTAAGTTCGCTTAATGGATATTAAACTATTTGCTTATACCATACTTAATATTTTATTTAGTTTGTATGAGCTTTTTTTTACTAGAATGCCATTTTTTTTCGAAATTTAAAATTAGAGGCAAAAAAATTTGACACAGGTGGTGCAAAGTTATCCTAATTTAAAAATTTTAACAGATAGACGTCAGATATTCCATTTTTTTGATAGTACATACACCTAAGAAGTTTAAAAAACTTATAATAAAATTCCCAGATATCAGATTAGTTCAAAATTTAGACACATTTTCTTTTTATCCACAATAAAATATCAAGGCAATTTTGAATTTTATAAGTAGGCTATGGAAAAAAAAAAACGAATTAGAGTGCCGAATAAATAAAAGAAATGTCATAAATTTGAATATTTTCGCAAGTTATAGTTTTCAGTGTTATCACCAATGTTGTCCATTCAAGAAAAAATAGAAATTGTCTTAATTTGTGGAGAGAATATGCCTCACCGGCAAGTATCTGCCATTTTTAATGAGAGGCATCCAGAAAAAAATTTGCAGCATAGCACTGTTTCAAGAATAACGTCAAAATTTAGAGAAACTGGATCTGTTCAAAATAATTTTAAGAAACCTCACGCGGCAAGTAAATACGATGAAGCAGCACAACTTGATGTTTGTTTAACTGTTATTGACCACGGTCAAACTAGTGTAACCAAGATAAGTGATTCAACAGGGTGCAAGAGGGAAAGCGTTAGAAAAATTCTTCAGAAAAATCGATTTCGGGCATAAAGTTTATAAACACATTAAAAGAACGCGATTTTGATATCCGACTTGATTTTTCGTTTTGGTATCAGGGACAATATGAGGAGAATATTCTTTTTCCATACAAGATATTATGGACAGATGAAGCCACTTTCTCTTCGAATGGTACCGTGAGCTCACAAAATTGCCGATGGTGGTCCCAAGAAAATCCTAACTTCACAATTAAATGTCGCGACCAGTATCATTTTAAAACCAATGTTTGGTGTGGAATTTTGAAAGATGAGCTTATTGGACCATACTTCTTTAGAGTAAACTTAACTGGTGAAAGGTACCTGAATTTTCTTGATAACGAGATTACCGAAGTTTTGGATAACATGCCCTTACACCATAGACATAACTTATGGTATCAGCTTGATGGTGCACCCATACATCAAACTGTAGCAGTGAAAGAACGCATAAACCAATTATTTCAAAACAGAGTTATAGGGCGTGATAGAGAATGTCACTGGCCACCCAGGTCGCCTGACATAACCCCACTAGACTTTTTTCTGTGGGGTTATCTTAAGCAGAAAGTTTATAAGAATCGACCGTTTTTCTGAGTTCACAGCAAAAATATCGAGCATTTGGAACAAACGATAAGACAGTGTTGTGCCGATATAAGACCAAGCTTTTTACAAAATGCTGTCAAAGACGTTTATAGACGGACGGGTGTTTGTATAGAGCGAGAAGGACGTCACACTGAAATGTGAAATTTATATTGCTTTTGTGTTACCTATTTAAAATGATTAAAGTTCCTTTTTGTTCCTTTTAATAATAATGATAGTTTTAAGTATAAAATAAAATTTTTATCAAATATTTAGATGTATTTGTCATTTGAAAAACGAAACATCTGACGTCTATCTGTTAAAATTTTTAAATTAGGATAACTTTGCACCACCTGTGTCAAATTTTTTTGCCTCTAATTTTAAATTTCGAAAAAAAATGGCATTCTAGTAAAAAAAAGCTCATACAAACTAAATTTTATTTTTTTTTTATTTATTTATTTACGGGATGTCCCCATTTATAAAAACAATATTACAATAAAAATATTCTAACCAACTAAATTATACAACTTATAGAGAAAAATACAAAAATATATTAAACCCATTATAATAATGAGAACAATACTATAATAATATATAGATATAAACATAATCCAGAACTGAAAAAGCAAATATTCAATCATCAGATTCAGAAACAATCACACACAATACATACCAAACTGAAAGTAACTCCCAAAGATCTACCTTATGTTTCCAATATGGTCTGCCAGACACCGCTTAAAAATTGTGTGTTTAGTATCAATCAGATCAAAGTGCTGATTAAATTGATTGCCCAACATTTGAATTCTATTAATAGGAGAGAATCTACCATAATTTGTATGATGATATTCAATGGAAAACAAAGGCACATCCCTGAAAGTGCGACTACTCCATCTGAAGTTAATCAGACTCAGCAGATCAGAGCAATCAAAAGTATGGTTAAGTAGTTTATACATAAAGGTTAGATCGCAATTCAATCTGTAATCCTGAAGAGAATTGAGGTTCAACCTCGATCTCAGTTCCACCAGCGATAATCCCTGCAACCCCAGTCTCCAAGCACAAGTTTTGAGAAACTTATTTTGAACCCTTTCAAGGGTGTAAATGTGGTTTAAGTAATACGGAGACCAAACTATGGAAGAGTAGGACAAAATACTACGAACAAGTGTTAGATATAGGACTCTGAAAGCAGAGATTGAAAACTCTTGTGAGTTCCTAGTGATAAAACCAAGATTGCGAAAAGCCTTGCTAGACAGTCTATTAATATGGGGGATAAATGACAACGAGCTGTCAAATAGCACCCCTAGATCATTGATTTCAGTGACTCTCGAGAGATAGTTTGAACTAATATGATAATCATACACCATATGATGTATAGCTTTAGAAAATGTTATAGCAAAGCATTTATCTTTGTTAAGGTAAAGTGCATTGGCAAGAGACCAATTATAAAGCGAATTTAAATCTTCTTGGATCATTCGGCAGTCTGACGAATCTGAGATTTTAAAAAACAATTTAAGATCGTCAGCAAATAATAAAAATTTGCAGAACTTGATTACAGCACTAATATCATTAATAAACAAATTAAAAAGAAGGGGACCCACATGAGAACCCTGTGGGACACCTGAAGTAACTGATATGGCAGCTGAAGCCGAACCCCTGATGTTCACAAACTGAACCCTACCAGTCAGATAACTGTTTAGCCAAGAGAGCAACCACTCAGGAAACCCATACCATCTTAGCTTACAAATAAGCAAGGCGTGGTTGACCGTGTCAAAAGCCTTCGAGAAGTCCGTATAGATGGAGTCCACCTGATAACCGCCCTCGAAGGCTCTGACAATATAGTCCTGAAACAATACAAGATTAGTAGTGGTAGATTTGCCCTGTCTAAAGCCATGTTGTTGATCAATTAAGAGATTTCTGCAATGCCATGTCAGATGTTTATTTAAAATTAGCTCAAAAAGTTTAGGAATAGCAGACAACATAACTACTGGCCTATAATTTTTTATGCTATCTCTATCACCGTTCTTGTACACGGGAGTTATATAGCTGTCACGCCATTTATCAGGAAATACTTGCAAATGTAGAGATAGATTAAATAAAATTTGTAGAGGTTTAGATAAAGAGTATACACATCTTTTTAAAAAATATGTTGGAATGTAATCAGGACCATGGCTCAGCTTATCCTTGAGGCCAATGATGGCCTCAAAAACCTCAGAAAGGTCAAACCGAATAAATGGTATATCAACCGATTTTTCCGCTGTTAGGTTAGAGTTAAAATCAACCTTATCAGTGCGGTACACACTAGAGAAATGATCAGCAAACAGATTCGCTATATCCACACTTGAATCGGCCGACATGTCATTAAAATGCATGACGTTAGGGATTCCATGACTTTTATTTAGGAAGTTGACATGATTCCAAAACTGCTTGGAGCCCGAGTGAACTGATTTATCGATGGTAGTGATATACGATCTATAGCACTGTTCTGATAATGTTCTACACCTCGTGCGAAGACTAGAAAACAATAGGTAATCTGCAGCCGACCGGCTATATTTGAATTGTGAATGATTAGCTTTCTTTGACAAAACAAGATGCTTTAGTTCCGGAGTGAACCAACGAGGAAACCTAGATGGTGTATAAGTTTTCTTAGGTACATAATATGATATTGCATTAGACAGCACACCATAGAAGTTATTGACTGAGATATTAATGTTTGTTTTGTCAAAGAGAGTGTCCCAGTTGATTGAACATAAATAATCGTTCAAGGCTTCAAAATTTGCACTCTTAAAATCTAAATAGGTGGTTTTATAGTTTGCAGGATGAACATTATCCCGCTGAGTAAAATCACAAATAACAGACACGTGATGATAATTATTAGGGAGTAGAGTATCAACTGCTGGTTGAACGGACAGTTTATGATAGTCACCAATACTACTAAAAATGAGATCCAAAAATACTCCATGCTGATTAGGTATCACATTGGATTGTGTCAAGTTTAAGTAAGAAAAATACTCGCAAACACGTTTTGCTGGATAATACTGTGGACACTCAGCTAGAAGACCTTCATCAGGCGAGTAGGCCCAAGTAGCCAGAGGTAGATTATAATCGCCAAACAAAAACATAGGCAAATCTGGATTGCCACTCATGATAGTTTCGACAGCTGAGCAGTGGGCAAGGTAGATGTCTTCTGTAGAATTAGGCGGAATATATACACCACCTAGTATGGCCGGTCCAGATCCAAAATCAACCTGAACAAAAAGATGCTCCACATTTAAAATTTCTGTCTTGATAAGTTTAGCTCTAAAATGGTCACGTATCAATATCAAAACTCCACCTCCACGCCGCTTACTACTAGTTCCCAAATTACGGTCTTGTCTGAAGATATGGTAATTCAGATTTGAGAGTTCGTTATTAGAGTAGTCGTCATTCAACCAAGATTCAACCAGAACGATAACATCATAATCACATTGAGAAATTGCACTACACAACTGGCGAAGCCTAGTACGCACCCCACCCAGATTTTGATAATAGAGTGATATTGAACTTACTAAACTTAGTTTTTTGAAGGAGGTTTTTTGCCAATGGTTGGGATACCATTAATAAACTTGATAAACAAGTCCGATTCGCCCTTTTGTTCACGAGTGCGAAGTTCAGTTAAAGTTGCCTTGAATTGATCCTGCTGAAGCTTAGTTTTATCGTAGCTTATCTTAATGACTCCATTTTAAATTCTATTACGTCTCATTATTGCATTTTTGACCAAACCAGCGTCTCTCGTTACCAGTTTTATCGGTCTATTTTTCCCTACAGAAACCTGTCCCACTCTCAAAACCTTAATAACGTCACTCTGATCAAGCCCAACATCGTTGAAAAGTGGTGCAAGCGCTGCTTTATCGTCATCTATCTTCTGCTGTAGATTGTTACTCCTCGACTCAGGAACACCATAAACCACCAAGTTATTGGCCCTAGCAGCCCGGTCCTGGACTTCGCCAATCACTGACTCCAGGCTAGATAGGCCACCGATGTTCGGTTGCAAATTCTGGTGCTTAATAGTGTTAAGCTCTTCCTTCAATGATTTAATTTCCTCTTCAAATTGCATGAACTTATTTGTTAATAGGGGTATTTTCTTGAAAGAGAGGACACAGTCCTCACAGAAAAACAAAATAATTCGTTTCTGAACTACTATGGCCCTTTGTTCACTAGCACAGAGACCTGAGCATTTTTCCTCCAAGTGGAAAAACACACGGCAGCAGTCGCATCGTGGAGCCTTCTCAGCCTGATCATCGCCGATCGGCTTTGAACACTTGTGGCAAGGTTTCATCTTACAAATGTAACCTCAAAAATTTTTGAATCAACGAAATAAGCCTCGGGCAAGGAATACCTCAAAACAAATCCAACCAGTATACGCGGCACAAGGTATTCCACTAGATTCACGATAATTATCCTGAGAAATAGCCCTATGGCCACTAAAAACAAGAAAACCGGTCAGAGCAAAACAAAACACATGTGAAAATTTAGAGGTTTAGCGAACTTACATTAAATAAAAAAAAAGTTAATTAGAAAAAATGGCAAAAAAATCAACTTTGAGCTAGAAAACTGAAACTTTGTATTTAGGCCAAGAATTGTACTAGAAACAACTTTTTCTAATAAAATTTTTTGAAATTCGGTAAAACAATGCCATTTTTCAGCATTTTTTGATTAAAATGTAATTTTTGACAGATACCGAATGACAGATGGTGACATTTGATTATATAATTTTTAGTCTAATTTGAAGCAAAAACGATTGCCGAAATTTAATTTTAACTAACCTCATTAATAAAAAAAAGTTCCATATGGTGCGGACTTTAATGGTGACACTGTATATCTAATTGTTTAATGGTTTTTTTCTGATCTATTATTTAAATAACAATAACACTAATGATTAAATGTAATACAAAACTAACGTGATTATTAATTTTATTAAGGTGTGATTCAAATTTTCACGAATCATCATCAGTCGGCATTCTTGTACAATTCGTTCCCTTAGATCTTCTAAATCGTTGGGCTTTGTTGCATAAACTTTTGTCTTAAGATGTCCCTATAAGAAAAAGTCGAGTGGCGTCAGATCTGGATACCTAGTTGGCCACTCAATGGGCCCCCTCTGGCCGATCCATCTTCCTGGAAATGTCTGATTCAAGCAGGTGCAGTGGGAGGGGCTAGCAGGCGCAGATCCAAAAACGAATTCGGGGAACAAGTAGCGCCGCAGACGAAAATTTTTTTTGGCCACACCCAAATTTCGTATTTGTTTGCTATTCTAATATTCCAGCGGTTCCATTCACGAGAAAGAGTTTTGGTGTTACATGTTTTAAGTAATCCCGTATCAAATTAAAGATATTTTTTTGCACGGAAGTAGAACTTTTTTTATACTTATTTGCCTAGAAAGCTTATGAAATATATCGAATACATGCCGTGGTTAGCGCACAATGAATCCGCGCCTGGGGCTAGGTATGAGTAATTAATTATTATGGTACGAAATATCTATTTATTGACGGAACACAAACTAAAAATCTAAGCTGTCCAGTCCGACGTTAGCAACCTCCGTGGTCGTATCAGGTAAAATAAATTAATAACGTCATCAATGTTCACCTCTTGTGTTTTATGGATGTAGGCTTGTCTATTTAATCTCTCTTATCCCATTGTAGACCGGATGAAAAGTTTTAAAACTTTTAAAGCAGAAAAGCTTCTTTCACCAGTGTGACAGGCAATGTGGCAAAAGTTTGTATATTTGGAAAACACATTGTGGAACAATTGTTCAGGTTATTTTTCTTTTCAAAAGCCCAATTCTGCCTTCAATTCTAAAACAGAACCCGACAAATCTTGTTCGTATTTTTTGACAGTTCTTATAATTTCGTCGTCTGTATGTTTACCTAAATAAAATGGAATCATTCCTTCGGGTGGTAATACTTCACATACTTCATCAAATCTCTCTGCCAATTGAGTATTAACATGATCCAAAAAAGGTAAAAAATAGTTTTTCTAAAATACTGTTTTTCGTTAGAAACGGGGATGTTGCTTCTCTGTGTTTGTTTTTGACATACTCTGGGCATGATTATAGTGCAACCAATTTTTGTTGCAGTTTTACAACACACAACAAGAGTATATTATGATGTTAAAATTATGTCTTTGGTTTCTCTAAAACGTTTTAGATTTTTCTTGACTAAATCTATTTCCTATAGAGCTGCAGAAAGGTCATGTTAAGGATTTTGTAATAATTTTCTTAAGTTTAAAGTAAAGGGGTTTTCAATAAGGACGGGTCGATGTTAAAATGTAATAAAACAAGCTGTGTGTAAGGTATAACCAAATTCTATTTTTATTTGAAAGGTCTATGTATGTCATTATTTATGGAATATGACATCGTTCAAATGTCCGCCGCGGCTTCCCACGGTGCCACGGATCCTAGTAGTGGTCCAATTTTCAATGACTCTGCCGCATAGATCCGGCTGAATTTGAGAGATAGCCAGGGTTATATTGACTTTAAGGGCATCGGTCGATTGTGCCTTATTGGCATAGACCTGAGGATCCAGAAAACCTCACAAGAAATAGTCCAGCGGGGTCAGATCGCATGATCGTGGTGGCCAATTCGCGTCACCTCTGCGAGAGATAACCATACCCTCAAATCGTTCACGCAGAATGTTCATCGTGACGTCCGCTGTGTGGCACATAGCGCCGTCCTGCTAGAACCACATGTCGTTCAGTCAGGAATCACACTGAGCGACCATGATCGACCGTCCGCGATCGACCGGCTACGACCAACAGGTGAAATAGTTCAAATTCACAGTTCTAAGTCACACTGATCGACCGACCACAACCGACCGCTGTTATGAAAATGTCATACCTGAGATTCTAGGTTACGTATATTTCACAGAAATGTTTACAAACTAACCTTTATTGTTCTGTGTATTTTACACACAATATACTAGTATTACTAGTAATTAAAATATCTTATCAATAATTATTAGCTAAAAACAAAACCAGTGTCACAAAGTTTAGTTAGGTTAGAGTTAGGACGCGCACGCCACTTCCACTAGTTCCACTTGGTATAAAATAAAAAATAACTAAACCTTTGTCATGCGCATTAAATGGGATAGTCCGCGACCGACCAAAATTTCCAGCAGGTTGGAATTTCAAACACGGTCGTCGTAGGACGGTCGCGGACGGTCGAGGACGATGGTTCAGTGTGATCTTTGTGGTAAGAATGTACGTGTTGGAAATTTGGTCGTTAACGGTCGGTCGCGGACGGTCGATCATGGTCGCTCAGTGTGATTCTTGCCTCACGTTCATATTGTTCAGTCTGGGCCAGAAGAAATCGGTAATCATCGTTCTGTAGCGGTCGCCGTTGACGGTGATATCTTCACCAACGTCATTTTGAAAAAAGTACGGACCAATGACGCCTCCGGCCCAAAATCCGCACCAGACGGTAACTTTTTGTGGATGCATTGCCACCTGATGAACCTCTTGTGGGTTGGCGTCACTCCATATACGGCAATTTTCCTTGTTCACAAAGCTATTCATCCAAAAATGCGCCTCGTTGCTAAAGATGATTTTTCTGCCAAAATTAGGATCCTCTTACAAACGCTCCGAAGCCCAGTTAGCAAACAAACGGCGTTGTCTATGGTCATTAACTTTGAGCTCCTGGGTCAATTGGATCTTGTACGGGTGCAGGCCCAAATCTCGAGTCAAAATTCGCCAAGTTAAAGTTTTTGACGTACAGGTGTTGGCTGATTGTTTACGGAATCGGTCGTCTCGAATTTGGCCACCAAACGTTGGAGAGTCGACTTTGAAGGGCCACCGCGTCTGCTGTAAAATGGGCTCAACGCACGCAACGTTAGAACTAACGGACGCTCATTTTGATAATAACATTTTATCATTTGGACGTGTTGCTCAATCGTGTAACTTGTCGTGGTGATTTGGCATCAGTGACAGAATAATAAACAACAGGTTAAACAGATGCCGTCAAAACAACATGGTCGCCACAGGCCGCCAACTTCGACCCGTCCTAATTGAAAAATTCTTTAGATAGATAAAATAAGGTGACTTCCAGGGCAATTATGAAATCACTTCTTCTAATAGTGGCACGAAAAGTCATTGCTTTGCCAGAAGTTTCAGAGTCCTTAACATGTTTTAAATTCTCCAATTATGTTGTTGTTAGCCGGTCAACGGGGGGGGGGGGGCTTGAGCCCCCTTAAGCCCCCCCCTGTAAATCCGCCCCTGGATCCAAGTACTCTCGTACCCGTATATAATAATTCGGAGGCGCCCCATCCTGTTGGAAAATAACTTCCTGTCCTAAAAGATTTTCATCTTCCTGTGCTACTCTTATAATAATAGGATTTATTGTATTTTCTAATAAATCATGGTAAACTTCTCCAGTCAAGTTTCCATTGATGAAAATGGGACCAATAATATGGTTGCCAAGAATACCCGCCCATACATTTAATTTCTCAGATCTTTGAGTATGATGCTCCCATTAAAGATGAGGGTTTTCATCGGACCAATACCTGCAATTATGTTTATTAACTGCCCCGGCAAGAGTAAATGTAGATTCATCTGAGAAACAGATATTGCAGACAGTAATACGATTTTCTAATATGCGATTTGACATAAGTGCGCAAAATTCTGTCCGGCGATCATAGACATCTTCGTTGAGCTCATGAACAAGACTGATTTTATAAGGATAATACTTTGCAAGTTTTAATACTCTGTGAACTGAAGTTTCAGACACCCCTTCTGATAATGATGTTATGTTATTAAATTGAGTACGGTCGGCTTCTAAAAGTCCAAGAACTCCTATTTGCATAACTTCATTGGTTATCGTCCGGACACGATTGTGTTTTTTTATTCTGCACCGAGCCAGTTTCAGCAAATTTTCTGACCAGTTCCATCACGTATTTGGCCTGAACATTATTGTCAAGAAACTGCGCGTTGAAAATTCTAGCAGCAGCTCTAGCGCAATCATTGTTGCGATCATCCACTTTTAGCAGTTCTTTTCTTTCTTCTAAAGAGTAAACCATTTTTAATCACAGTATCTCACACTCTCAAACACAATTTACACTAAGTCAAGACTGAAAACGTTCAAAAATAACAAATACTTTTGGTTCTGTTATCAAAACACACAAAACAAAAAATGCACATGCACGAAAACTTTGTTTCCCTTACGATGCAGTGGCGGCGATAGACCTCTTTTTTGTCAGGAGACTCCCGCCGGAGAAGGATTTAAAAAGCACATTTTAACTAATTTTAATTATTATCTCTTAAACTATCTGACCGAATTTCACGAATGAGATGTCATTTGAAAGAGAATTAAATGTCCTTTTAAAAGAAGTATCACTCGATCCCTTGTTCCATTTGAAATAGTACGGGTTGGTCCCACCCTCCCTAGAGGGTCCCAATTTTAGGCGAATAATTGTGGTAACGAAGCGTCTTAAAATTGTTAGGTTTTTATGCCAGTAATTATTATGGATATTTACAACAAGTAGCGAATACCTTGTAGGTGATGATCTGCAGTAGTTTCTCCAGCGATTGTCCCATTTATCTCTTATAAAAGATTTTACGCAGACATAAGCATCATCTAGAGAGAGATCTTTTTCAATGGGCATTCTACTAAGGATGCTCTCCTTAGTCAGAAAATCAGCATGCTCATTACCGATTAAACCAGTACGAGCTTTGACCCAGACAAACGAAATATGCTTTTTGCGCAGTGAATTTCGTCGCAACAGTTTTCTAATATTCCATATTTCGGGGTTAATTTTATATATCCAAGGTTTAATATTACCCAAAGCTTTAAGGACCGACATTGAGTCAATAAGAATGACGAATTCTTGATTGGAGGATTCTAGAGTAAAGTTAAGGGCTTCGCGAATTGCCAAAGCCTCTGCAGTAAATATACTACATCGTTTATTAATTTTAAATTTGAATTCACCCTTTATTTGCGGAATAAAGAAAACTGCTCCAATGCCATCCGGAACCTTGGAATACTTGTACAGGGTTTTCAGAGATATTTTCGGTCATATCTACAAGGTTCCCTATAGGAGATACAAGAAAACTTTAAATGTATAAGTTGTGGGGTTTTATCTGAACCGCCAGAAAATTAATAAAAAAATAGACAAGTGACGTTCTGAAAGCCAAGAAAAATTTAAAAATTGTTTTTTTTTATGAAACACCCTGTATATTTTCTATTTTTCTGAAAGATCTTTCATTCCTGATTCCAAAAATATGTAGTTTGTCTATATTTGCAACTAACCTGAACTGTCATTAAATTATTTTCGATTCGTTATTTTAAGCGGCACCATACAGTAATAAAAATTATGAGTAGAGTGCCTTGGAAAACAATAATTATTGCCCGACAGTGTTTAGTTTTTAATAGGGAACAGTCTATTTAAAAATAAGATTAAAGAGGTTATAAACATTCTGTATCAAAAATATAAATCAACCATTGTAGTCTTTCAAACAAAATACAAACAAATAAATACATAAACTAAATTAACTAATAGCTGTAATATATGGGTGTATTTTACTGGTTCTCAATATAACCTCCTCCATTTCTGATACATTTCTGAATATTTGTACTCAATTTGCTATTAATTGTATCTACTATAAAATTCGGATGATCCCTATTTAAAACTCGGATTTCATCACGAATTCTATCTTCGAGAATTTGGATATTTCGCGTCCTATTATAATAAATGCGATTTTTTAAATAGCCCCACAAAAATATGTCCAGGGGTGAAAGGTCGGGGCTGTTGGCTGGCCATGGAATAAAACCCCTTCTTCCTATCCTTAAATTATATCTGTCATTAAGGTAATTGGTGACAGGTATGACATTATGGGCCGGTGCGCCATCTTGCTGCCAAATTAGACTATTATAATCATAAATGGGAAGTTCCTCTAAAAGATGTTCTATATCATTTTCCAGGAAATGGAGATACCGTGCACCTGTTAGGCTACCTCGGAAAATGATTGGACCAATAATTCTGCCAGCAAACAGACCGCACCAAACATTTACGCTACTGCGACCTTGAATTTTTACTTCTTGGATTTTGTGCGGATTTGTTGACGACCAAAAGTGTTTATTTTTGCGATTAAACATTCCACTTGTGGTAAATGTGGCTTCGTCCGTAAAAATTATTTTATTTAGAAAATCTGCATTTCCATCTAGTCTTCTAGTAATATTGACACAAAATTCTAATCTCTGCTGGATATTATTTTCGGTTAGCCCTTGGACTGGCAAAAACTTAAAAGGATGATATTTGTTCTTTTTTAAAATCTCATGAATTTTCCCCCATGATTTATTAAAATAAATTGCAGCATCAGGAATGGACCGTTCAGGCATTTCTATAAAAAATAACCAAAGTATTTTACCCATAAAAAAAGGAATTTAAAATTTACCTTCAAAAAAGAGTAAGACATCTAAATATTCTTCAAAATTTCTTGTAAATGTCCTTTTCTTACGTTCGAGACTGTGTCTCAACTCAAATTGCCGCACTACGTATCTTATTGTGTCAACGCATGGCGTGGGTCTTCCTGGATAGGTAATACGGTATTGGCGTTGAGTTCTTGGTCCGTTATTAGCATGCTTATAGAATAAACGGATCATATCTGATTTTTCTTCAGTGGAATAACCCATTTTAAAAAATACGCGAATGTTTTTTCCTCTATGCTATATATTCTTACATTGACAGTAGTTCCTTATTGAAAACTAAATTGTGCCATACAATTGTTTTCCAAGGCACTCTACTCATAATAATTTTTATCGTATGGTGCCGCTTACAATAACGAATCGAATATAATTTAATGACGGTTCATGCAAATATAGACAAACTGTAAATTTTTGGAATCAGGAAAGAAAGATCTTTCAGAAAAATAGAAAATATACAGGGTGTCTCATTAAAAAAAACAATTTTTAAATTTTTCTTAGCTTTTAGAACGTCACTTGTCTATTTTTTTTGAAATTTTCTGGCGGTTCAGATGAAACCCCACAACTTCTACATTTAAAATTTTTTTGCATCTCTTATAGAAAACCCTGTAGATAGGACCGAAAATATCTCTGAAAACCCTCTACTTTATAAAGAAACAAATTTAACTGTTTTTAAGAACAATCCTGCATGTTCAATAAGATCTTCCCACTTCTTGGAGCAGGCGTCTTATTACACATTTTGTTGGTGTATTTTGCATTATTTCATGAACGTTTGCAATAAGTTCTTCTGTTCTTACAGATGGCACAGAATATTCATTCCGTATCTTGTTATGGAATGAAAATACACGCAAAACGCATAAGAAGCAAGTGTTTTAGAATAAATATTCCAACTCAAGAGCGAGAATTTTTACATTCTATTATCAAAAATGATTTTGGAATTATTGCATTCAGTAATGGTCGTGGAGAAAATGATCTTCCAGCTCCTTTTTTTATGTTGTATAAAACCTGCTTCCCTAAACAGAGCCGCGGTTCGTCTCAGGCAATGATACAAATCCCCAGCAGTAAAAGCGACGTTAGGAAAATTTTCGCGAAAATCGTCCATGCTCAAGCGCTGATTGTATTGCCAATCACCAATTACTTTAACCCCGTTTCGAAAATACGGTTTAACCATGAATTTTTTGTGCTGTTTCGTAAAAACAATTGCGTGAATTATTCAAGAAATTGGATAAATTAGCTATGAATCAAAAAATGTAAAAATTGTCGATTTAACACGGCGATCCACACCATACGCACAAAGCTGTAGGGTAGAGTGCTCTAAGAGCGCGCACTTAAAGCTTACTGAGCTATATAAAGGGAAGAAATAATTTTAACAAGTTACAAATCTTTATTCTAACTCTTTGGAGTATTAACACTATTACTACAAAAGAAATGATAAGTTATTTGCAACAACAACGAAGAAAAAAATAAAATCAATCATTTGCGTACTCTTACATACATGTATCTGTAAGAGTACGCAGTTGGTATATGTAAGAGTGCGCAACAGGTTTTAAATGCATAAATCGCATCTGTAGTATGAGCCAGTACCAAAATATGCAGTACATTTTTCATGCTACCATTAAGAACATGATAAACACTCTATCCAATCTTCTGTTATAGGTTCTCTATATATTTTCTTGCATCCTGGACAATTCCACATCTTCCTGTTCGGAATAGATTGTGTTTTTTTTTAATTTGCCTTAGCTTTTTTCTTTGGTGTACTTAGATTGAATTCAATCTTTTTCTTTGTTTTTTTTTTCTCTTCTGCTTCAACTAACTAGTCTTTAAATAGTGAGCTGGTGATATTCTAGCAACTTCTTGCTTTTGTGTTTAGTATATCGCATTACAATAGATTTCGGTAATGGCGAACTTGCAGTTAATGGCACATAAAATTCTTTCGATTCGTCTTCGTCATTTTTAGCCACGTTAGTTACGGATGCTGGCGAAGATTGAACATTAAGAAGGGCGCCGGTCCTGACATGATACCTAACATCATGCTTCGAGAGTGTGCAGTGTCACTGTGTGAGCCTTTGCTTTTCATCTTTAATAAGTCGCTTTGTCAGGAAATATTCCCAGAAAAATGGAAGCATTTATTTGTCACACCCATATTTAAGGCTGGGGATTCATGTGATATTAGCAATTATAGGCCGGTCTGTATTCAGTCAGCAATTCCGAAGGTGCTCGAAAGGATGGTTATGCCCATTTTGGAAGGATCCTTTAAGAATGTTATTGTCGAGCATCAGCATGGATTTGTTAATGGTCGTTCTACCATTACAAATCTTTTTTCCTACACAAATTTTATATCGGTACATTCAATCTACACTGATTTCAGTAAGGCATTTGATTTATTAGATCAATACATCCTATTGCACAAGCTGAAAAATTTTGGTATCAGGGGATTCTTTTTGTCGTGGTTATCATCGTATCTGAGGGGTCATACAATGCAGGTTAAGTTGAGTGGTTATCTTTCATCTCCATTGCATGTGGTTTCAGGTGTACCACAGGGGTCCCATTTGGGACCCAAGTTATTTTTACTCCTAGTTAATGATATTGGTCAATATTTCGCATCGGATTATTTGCTATTTGCGGACGACTTTCGGATTGTGAGATCAGATCATGACTGCGAGGTGCTACAAACTGACATAAATATCTTGCTTGAGTGGTGAAACAAAAATAATCTGAAATTAAATACCAACAAGTGCTCGTAAATGATATTTTCCCGGAATAAGAATTTCATAGATTATTCATATAGAATGGGAGATGAAGAATTAACTAGACTAGCAACGGTGAGAGATTTGGGCATCTGTTTGGATGGTGTGCTTTGCTATAGTGATTATTATCAACATATGATTGATGGAGCTAATCGAATGCTTGGGTTAGTGTTAAGAATGTCAGGCGACTTTAATGATCTCCAATGCGTTGTTACACTTTTTAAATCATATGTAAGGTCAATTCTAGAATATGGGTCGTCAATATGGTGTCCATATTACGAAGTCCATAAACGTCGTATTGAATCCTTGCAGAACAGATTCGTGAGATACCTCAGATTCAGGTTGCAGCGGGGGGGATTTCAAGTGGATAGTACCCCTCTTTAGACTTAATTCTTTGGAAGATCGTAGAAAGTACCTTGATATGTGTTTTATTTTTATCATTTCACCAAATATACTGAATTGTATAGATTTTTATGTCCCAGCTAGGAATTCGAGAAGGTCTCCCTTGCTCTTTGCCGGGATTTCCAACACTCGTCATGCGCAGAACATGCCATTGAGAAGAATGGTTTCATATGTAAATGATTACCCGTATATTGACTTTCTTGGTGTTTCATTGCAAAGGTTTAGATCTGAATTACAATTGCATTAATTGTTGTTTAATGAGTGTACGGAGATTGTTTCTACTTATTTATTCAATTTGGTAATTAATGAATAGTTTTTAACTGCTTATGAAGGAGCATGTTTTTGTGTATTGGGTTGAATAGCAACTTGGTATGTTCGAGATTATATTATATTATATTAGATATATTTTATGTTATATTTTATAAGTATATTGTACAGGATTATATTTCATTTAGAAAAGTATTGTTAAACTGTTGTAAACGTTGAAAAATAAAATAAATAAATAAATAAATAAAAGATAAGGAGGTAGCATCTAGAGGGACCTTGATGGTAGAATTTTTAGGTATGCCAGTATTAGGGATTTTAGACATAACAGTGGCGGTTTCAGGTATGGCAAGGTAACAGCGCGGCAGCGTTGTCTGATATGGCAGTTGAGATTTCGGACATGGCAGTAGCAATTTCAGTCACAACAGCAGCGTTGTCTAAATGTTCAGGCGTTTTAGGCGTAGTTGAAGGATCTGCTCTTTCCGTAACCTGACTGGCCAAAAAATCTGCCTCATTAAAAATATCATTGTTGAATTCGCTAAAACATCAACTATATTCGATTTCTAGAATGTTAAAATATTTTAGGGAAATGGGGTAAGAAATTTAAACGTACCTGGGACCTTTATTATTTTTGTTTCTTACGTGCACTTTTATAATAATGAGTCTCACACTGTCTTTGACACGCACGAATTAAAAAGTAAAGTTAGTCTTGGCTGCGTTCCGAAATTTGCCCCGTGCACACTCTTATCGCTCGCGCACTCTTAGAGCACTCTACCCTATGTGCGACGCAGTAAACATACGAGTATGTAACAATCTAAAATTTTGTTTTGCTATCTCTTATAGGAATAAAGTAATATGCTGTGTGGCGCCCGGTATAATAGGGCTTAAGAAAAGAATACCTGTTTTCACTTGTTTCAGGTTCCTCCTCCTTGATGTCTAGTTCTTCGTTTTTAATTTTCCAAACCCCATACATCTGATCAGTTTCTGGTTCAGCCTCTTCAACTTTGACCTGTGCTTCTGGTTGGTCAGGAAATATTTGTTTACCCCTGTAAAACATAAAATTATACCTTTTTAAGCGGGACAAAATCAAAAATTGTTTGATATAAGTAGAGTCAATTAGGGTAAATAAAATTTAACTCTAAAGGACCCAGCACAAACCTTACGGAAATTGGCTTGGCGAGGAGGGGAACGGGCACAATGTCTGCTTTTATATCTTAAGAAAGAAACAAAGAACGATGAAACGGAAACCGAAGGTGAGATTATAATCCGAAACTTTTCGAAAACAAGGCAAGGCGGTGATAGAAATTTGAGATTTAAAATGGCTGATGTCAAACTCAAAAAGTTGGGCCTACATCGATGATGGAAGTCGTGTTCAGTCAGGATATAAATAGCTGACCGGACATATCGATGATCTGACCTTTGTTTCGGTTAGTGCGAGTACATGAGGTGCATCGAGTATTTATACAGAGCGAGTAAAAATAGTTTGGGCAGAATTCTAGACCTCGTACTTGCGGACGATTTTGACAACGTATCTTTAATGCCCCGTAACATCCCGATGATTAAACCTGATGCCTTCCATCCACCTATCGAACTATGCACTTCTAATGACTATACTCCTCGACTCAAGGTTAGAAAAGAAATAAGTGTTTATCAGTTCTTTAAGGTTAACTTTCATAAACTTAACCAACATTACAAATTACAACCAAGCTGACTGGTCCTTTCTCTCTGCCGAATTGGATATAAATCAGACTGTGCAGCAGTTTTATAATATATTATTTGAAGGTATCGACCTATATGTTCCTAAAAAGCTGATGAAGAGTGAAAAGTACCCTAGATGGTTCGACTCTCAGCCTCGTAAACTAATCGGACAGAGAAATAAGCTTTACATCAAATTCAAGAGATCCGGGTTACGAGAAGATTATATCCTCTACTCTAACGCTCGCCGTGAGGCTAAAATTCGTACTAATCTATGCTATCTCATGTATGTAACCCAAACCAAACAATTAATACCTGAGAACGCCAAGTCATTTGTCAACAAACTAAAAAGGAGCTCATGTCTGCCGAACCTCATGAAGCCCGATAATCAAGAGTTCTCCGATCCTGATGACATCTCTAATGCTTTTGCTCTGCATGTTCAGTTCTGCTACTCCGATCACGCTGGAGTTGATTTGAGTAACAGAAACCCAGTGAAGTTTGCCAGTATATTAGCTTCACATCGTTTTACTATAGAGGAGATTACCCAAAAGGTCTCTAATTTGGACAAGAAATCAGGGCCGGATGGCATACCTCCTTCGTTGCTAAAGGGCTGTCAGTCATCACTTATTGGTCCCTTATGCACTCTATTTCAAAAATCATTTGACAGTGGATTTTTCCCTGAAACTTGAAAATTCTCCAACCTTGTTCCTTTATTCAAATCAGGGGACCAGAAGCGACGTTGGGAACTATCGTGGAATATCTTTAATTTCCGCCATCCCGAAGCTCTTTGAATCCATTATTACTGACGAATTCTTGTTAACTTACAAAAATCACATCATTGCTCAGCAACATGGCTTCTTCAGTGGTCGTTCAACTGCGACTAACCTGGCTGTTTATCAGAATTTCTTGGTCTCATAGCTTGAAGCTGGTCATCAAGTTGACGTCATTTATACTGACCTGTCAAAGGCTTTTGACAGTGTGTGGCATGCACTCCTCCTGGAAAAGTTGTCTGATATTGGAATCGCTGGTGCGTACCTCAAGTGGATAAGCTCATATCTAACTCATCGCCGCCAACGTGTTACCGTATCCGGATCAGTCTCCAAGGAGTTTCCAGGGTTCCTCAAGGCTCACATTACGGCCCTATCTTATTTCTACTAATTATAAATGACGTCAAATCTTGTTTTAATGGGTCTGAGTGTCTGGTGTACGCTGATGATCTGAAGTTTTCCTCCCTAGTTTTCCATGACAACTATCTGCAGTCGGATTTGAACAGGTTGGTTGTCTGGTGCAAGTCTAACCTTCTACAGCTTAATGTGAGCAAGTGTAAGGTCCTTCGATTTTACAAAGGCAATTCTCCGACAAATTATACCTACGAGATGGAGAACACCAATCTGGATATTGTCTCACACTTCAATGATCTCGCCGTCATCTTCGACACGGATCTTTCCCTTATCACGCATGTGGACAACATTATTTTGAAGAGTTTTAGATTGCTTGGTTTCATAAAGCGACACACCCGACAAACTTACGACACAAAGGCACTTATGACTCCATATAATGGACTAGTTCGTTCGATACTTGAATATTGTTCCATTGTGTGGAGTCTCAATTATCAATGCCACACCAGTAGAATCGAACATGTCCAAAACAAATTTGCTAAATATTTGCTACTCAAACTAAGGTTTCCGTATCAAAACCTCCCATATGAAACAAGACTTCTCTTTGTGGCATAAAGAGCCTCGAACACCGTCGCAGAAAGTCTTTGCTTGTCTTCCTGCACAAACTAATTAGTGGCACCATTTGCTGTAATGCCTTGCTAGAGTCTGTCTTATTTTTGGTTCCGATGAGGCGCACCAGGCAGAAGCAACTGTTTTTCGAGAGAACTCATCGGACTAACTACGGACAGAATGCTTTTATCTCTGGATTGTTACGGAATTATAATAGTTACTTCTCAGACTGTGATATATTTAGGCTAAGCATTTGTTTGATAAAAAATATATAACACAAGCTGAATACTCATTTCAAATTATTTTTCTGTTATTTTGTTTTATTTATACGCTGTACTTTGCAATACCAATTTTTGTTTTATTTTATTTTAGTTTTAGGCATACCATTTGGAATGTTATTATTTTGTAGTGTATTATCATGAAATAAATAAATAAATAAATAAATAAAAGATTTGCTAGAGTTCAAAAACATCTTTAATAAAATGTATAACCTATACTTAGTTTAAAAGCAGGGTTGATAAAAATCATGGTTTTTTTGATTTTTTAAAAAAATTTACCAGCTTTTACAAATATTATTATTTTTAAATATTTCTAACTGCTTATAGGTATTTTGTTTTGTTAAGTAAACAAATATTTTTAGGCAGGAGTAGTACAGATACGAAGCAAAACTGGAGAAGTTTTAACATGCAAATTTCGTTCGCGTAGTTTTTGCAAGTTTGCGCCTTTGTCGAAATTTGAATTAACGTGAAAATTTCGTCCGCGCAGTATTGCAAGTTTGCCGCTTTGTCGAAACTTGTTATAACTGGCAGAAAACGCCCGGCTATATAAACGATACGCACTTACTTTAAGTATCAGTAATATTTTTGCTTTAGGGGTTAATCTATCAAAACATTTGAACTCATGACAAGCCGGGGCAGAAAGGAATTTAGTGTATGGCAGCATTTTATAAAAAAGAAAGTGGTGGGCAAAGTAGGTTGTAGAGCAGTATGTAAAAAGTGTGGTAAAGAATTGCAAGGTCTAGTGGATAGACTAAAAAGTCATTGGGAAACCTGCAAAAGTGAAACTAGTGATATCAGCAGTGGTCTTGAAACTCTGCATGGTGGGCAAAGAAACAGAAAAGCGATAACTGTGAAAAGGCAAGTGTAGGTGCACGTGAAAATAGTGGAAGTAGCGGTCATTTGGATTATTTTGTTGTGCGAACTGGACAAGATAAGAAAAAAGAATTGGACAGACAAATAGCCAAAGCCGTTTACGCAACTAATTGCAGCTTTAGAGCTATAGAAAGTAAAGAGGTCCGAAAGGCCATAGAAATGCTAAGACCTGGTTACCTTCCACCATCTAGATTTCAGTTATCATCAACGCTCTTGAATGAAATATTTAAAGAAGAAAAATCTAATTGTTTTAACAAGTTATCTGGACAATCTGTTTGCATGTCCTTAGATGGATGGTCCAATACACATAATGAGCCAATAATCAGTGTTCTTTTAGAAAGCATAGATACATCTGGTCATCCCCATACAGCTGACTATCTTGCCGAATTGGCTATTAACTCAATAAATAAGTGCAAAAATGAATATAACTGTAAAGTTACCAGTATTGTTACAGATAATGCGAGCAACATGGTCAGTATGAAGAAAAAAATTACCGAGTCGTCCAATTACCCTATAATTACATATGGTTGTTCGGCACACTTACTTAGTTTGCTCTCCAAAGATTTAGAAGCATCGCAGATAAAAGAACATATAGTACATATTGTGAAATACTTCAGAAATACCCATTTGCCAAATGCTTGGTAGAAAGAAAAGGGGGGCAGGAAATTGGTCTTACCTCAGGATGTTCGATGGAATACACTTTTAGATTGTCTTGAGATCTATGTAAATGAGTGGCCAAAATTATTATTAATATGTGAAGAGCATAAAGATCAAATTGATCCTGTGATTTTTAAAAAAGTTTCAGATATCTGTATTAAAAGGATGGCTGAAGATTTTCTACAGTTGCTAAAACCAATTTCTATAGCACTGGATGCCATGCAACAAAAAGGTGCATTTTTATCTCAAGCAGTTTACATATGGAAAAAGTTACTGGCTATTTTTGACAGTTTTGAATTTGAAGAAGAAAGCTTGCGTCAATATCAATTATTAAAGAACAGATATGTTCAAGCTCTAACCTCCTTTCACTTTTTGGCGTATATTTTGGATCCTATACAATAAACAAAGAAGAATATCCATTACTAGCTGAAGAAAAGAGAGATGCTCTACACATTGTTTCCAAATATTTTGCAGACACAGGATTATTACCATTACTAATTAAGTTGGAAGCTAAGTCGGACCCTTTTTACAAAACTCTGTTTTCAGAGGAAATAATCAAAAATGTAACAGCAGTACAGTGGTGGAGATCTCAAGAAGATGTTTCAGATATTAAGCAAGTGCTCCCTATAGTAATTTCTGTCTTGTGTGCCTGTGCATCGTCTGCTAATATCGAAAGGATGTTTTCTACTTATGGATTCGTACATTCAGATATAAGAAACAGACTTGGCAGTGACAAAGCAGCTAAACTAGTATCTCTATTTAAGCATTATAACACTTAGGTTTCTTTATATTTTTTTTTTGTTTATATTAAGTATTTTTTTGTATTAAAAAGGTTTTTTCAGTTTTAATTTTATAATTTTTTTAAAGTTTAATTTTTGTAATAACCAGCTGTTGTCTTCGATTATCATAATAAAATAATAAATACCACCACATAAAAATGCGTCTGGGTTTTATTTTTTGTATGAACAAATACATTTTAAGTGTTAAAATTTTAAAACTCTTTTTTAAATTAATCATGATTTTTAAAAAAAAAATCATACTGATTAAAATCATGATTTTAATCGTGATTTTAATCAATTGACTTTAATCATCTCAACCCTGTTTAAAAGGTGTTGAAATTCTACGACTAGGTTGCTGCCAGGAAGTAAACGGACGACATTTTCAACACCTTTTAAACTAAGCGTAATACATTTTATGAAAGATATTTTTGAATTCTAGTTTTCTCTCAAATCTTTTACTCGCTCTGTATAAATAACGATTACAGATGAAAAAGTTAAACTCGGAATCCATATACAACTTTGGGCGTTCTTTAAAAATATGAGAAAAGAATACGGGGTTTCCACTTAAAGAAAAAAAGTTGACCATGATAAGTATTTTTTGACTCATTCTGTATACGGATATTTGAGTTCATAAAAGGCGCAATAAATAATAATAGTTCACGTGTCCAAGCGATTTTTAGAAAAATCTACCAAAGTGACAATACAGAATTTATTTCATGTTAGATGTTCTCACTGTATAATTTTAGGTAGATTAATCTGTGAATTCATGTGTGAAATCTGTGTTATCTTTGTGAAATCGGTGTAATAATAGTGATATTCATGTAATCTTTGTGAAATCCGTGTAATCTTTGTGAAATCCGTGTAATGCTTGTGAAATCCATATAATTATTGTAGAATCTTTGTAATCAACCGGGTAATCTGTGAAATCTTGAAGTTTTGTGTAATCTGGTGAACAAAATTTACCTACGGTTTACCCCTCGAGTTTTAGACAGTTGGACAACTCTATAGTCCTATAGGAGAATATTTAATAAACTGAAATATTTAGAGAAATAAAAAATTTTTAATGGTAATGAAAGTTGGATCGGTAAAGTAATTTCTGGTCTAGGCTAGTAAAGTAAATTTTTTCGGTTAAACAATTATCTAGACAGTGCTTGCTTTCAGGTCGATTGTATTGGTTTATTGGACGTAGATCTAAATTATCGAGAGAAATCAAACTACTGATACATAAAACCAACTTAAAACCGATTTGGGCCTACAGAATCCCACTTTGCGGAACTGCATCGGTATCCAACATTGAGATTCTTGAAAGATTTCAGTCCTCAGGATTATCACAGATGCTCCATGGTTTATTCTAAATTATATAATCTCCAACGACATTCAAATTAATACTGTAAAGGAGAGATAAGTTACCAAGTACTCTCATAAATATCAGATTAGAAAACCATCCAAATAGTCTTGCAAAACGCTTAAAGAGGCCACCCCCAAGAAGATTGAAGAGAAGCATCCCACGTGACCTGTTAGACAGGTTTTAAACTAAAAAAGTGATAATATGAACTTTAAATATTTAAAATGTAAGTTCGTGTCTCATTAAAAAAAATCTATTTCAATTGCAGAAAAAAGAAACCACTCGTGAGTAAGTACTGCACGTTGAGGTTGGGGCTGATAAAGAGACCATAGGTATTTCACCTCAAACTAATCTAACCATGGAAGAACTAGCATTAAAATTAAATGAATAATGTTTTGCTTCACTTGCCTACACTGAAAACCTATTATTATAAACAATCCACATGACAATTGACCAAAGACCTTATCTTGGCTAGTTTGGACTGGTTTTATTGGAAGTAATATTATATAAATTTGTTACGGCAGTGTTTGTCGATCACTCATTGTTTATTTTGTCTTTATTAAAAAAATATGTATCAGGATAGGCATGTAGGCCTACATGTGAACCGAAACATTGTTTTTAGGAAAACAACTCAAGAGACATTCAGACATTAGGTATGTAGGCATAGGCAACCCATAAATATTGTACAGGGTTGTTCCTGCTTAATATGTTGTGGCTCAATTTTGTAGTGTAACACTGACTGGTGAACAATAGATAGTTAAAAATGGTAGACGTCTTTTATTAGGAATTTCCCAACATTTCTGGCAATATGTGCAGAATATACACCTATTCCCTACCGTGAGATGTCCCTCAATAACTTATGTGGTTTCCATTAACAAAGAGCAACTTCTTTTGTCATGATTTTTTAAACAATCCTTGTTTTAGACTTTGCTCCAATCTTTGTTCTTTTCAGCAGTTTTGTCTGCCCAGGTAGGAACAAACAACCTAACTCTGGTTAGGGTACAATTTGCCAGGGAAATTTATGTGAATACTTTTTGTTTGAATAAATTTAAAATTTTGTGTTAGAAGCGCTTTTGGGGTGCGTTTTTAGAGATACTATTAACAGCAAAAGTCAACTACCAAAATTAACACTGCTAATTGAAAAAAGTGTTGGAATGCCAGGGAAATGATTTTGGTTGTCAGGATAATGATACTGCCAGGGTAAACCAAAGAGCATACTTTATTTGAAATTTTAAACCTAAAAACTCATAACGCAGTTTAAATAAAATACGAAGTTATTGCCTTCAAACATAGAAAACTCTTAATCATAATTTTTGTTTTTCAAAAACACAACCTTAAATGAAATTAGCAACACTCTAGAACTAAAAATAATGAAAAACAGGTATTTGGCTATAATGTATTTTTAAAAACACAACCTTGTAGGAACTAAAAATACTCTTAAACTAAAAGTTTTGAAAAAATAGGCATATCACTTTTCAAATATATGAACCGAATTGGGAAATGCATAATATAGCCTATCACCTTTCATCACAAGCTTGGGCTTTGGCAATATCCCAAGAATTTGTTCATACTGAATGTAGGATACATCTGTCTCCTCCATCCTGAAAGTAGTTCCATCATTACCAACTACCCTCAAACCCATAACTTTGACTTCATTATCATCATCCACTGGACATTGGCAGACACAAACATAACGATAATCGTAGGGCTTTTTCTTATTATTGTTTGGAAAACATACTAAAATGTAAGTATCATAGGTCAAATCTGTTGGAGATCGTAGTGGATCTATGACGAGAGAATCTAGTCGAGAAGTGACCTGTTCTTCTTGATTAGGATCTGCAACAAGAACAATTCATTAACTCCTGCCAAAATAGAAAAAAAATTAATGGATCTCCATGGAAACCCATGCTTACCATATTTTGAAATATCTCAAAAGCTAAAGCTCTGGGAATCATCTTTATAACGGCATTTGTAGCAAACAATAAATTACTAGTAAACTTACCTGAAAACTCAGAGACTACATTATCCAAATATTCCAGTGGTATTTTCGTTCCCAACTTTTCAATGGCTCCTAAATGAAAATGGCAACATTTTTGTGCAGGAGAACATTTAAAGCAGCTCATTTTTTTAAGAGACACTACTGGCTTATCTGCCTCCCATCCCACCTGGTGCACTTTGAGTGTTCCTGGGAAAGCTCTTATGCTCTTAATAGTAATGATTTCATAGGTTCAACTTCTGTATCACTTATTTCTATCAAATGTATGTCAGTATCCTGGCTTCTCAATTGCATTAAAAACTGATCAAAGTTTGAAACATTTTTTCCTTCAGCTACCAGGCGATCTGCTCTACTTTTTAGACTTCCCCCGATTCCATCTGGGGAGCCTTTTCCGTGCCCTGATTCCGAATAATTCCATGTCAGAGCTGTGGCCTGAGGAAAGAGATTGTGGAACTCATTCAATATAAAATAAAACATACTTTTATTTCTATATTGACTGCACGTGCTGTCACTTAGAAAATGTACTGTGTTGACTTGAGTGGCTTTTTGTTTTTAATGTCTATTAAGATAGGATTTAAATGTGCCCATATGGCTGGAGGAGTATGCAGTAAATTTTTAGAAATCGTAGCATACGAAGTGACTTTTATTTGGATTTCATTATTTAAAAAATATACCACTACAGTATATATGGAGATGTTTTCCCTTGAGCCACCAAAATTAATTGCTTGAATTTCGGTAGCACATTTACACTCGTAATTTTGACTAAAATCAGTATGAATAAGTATCTCAGTGTCTGTCAAATTGGCTTTTAATTTGGAATTGAATTGGCGATGAATCAACAAGTCGTGTTCAAGAAACTTATCAAATGAACTTTCGACTGCATAGACTATCTCACCTGCTTTAGCTGTCAACTCTTTACCAACATTTTTAACAGCATATTTTTCCATGCCAGTATTTTTGTCAATATATTTTTCTTTGTGAACTATAAAATGTGAAAATACTTAATGTCCTTGTCAAAGTAAAATTCTTTATATCTAACGACATTATTTGAACATTCCGAGCATTGTCAGCTTAAGCATTTTTCACTGTAGCGATCACAGCATACATCATTTAACATGTCTTTGTAATATTTGTATTCCACAATATTATGTTTTTGTAATGCCAGAAGTAGGTGTTCAAAATTGGAATGTTGTACACAGTCACACGTTTCTCTCTTTTTCAAATTAGGTTTAATAACCCAAAATGGTCTATACCTGCAAAATTGTGGGTAACTAATTTTATATTCATGTACGGTACAGAACCTTTTATATAGATTTTTTAATGTAGGTATCGGAAAGAACTCTTAACTGTTTTTTAACATTGTGTTTCATTTTATAATATTTCTTTCCTGGTAGTTGTCTGGTGTTATCATCCTGGTTAAAAAATTTATAAATATCATTTTGTACATGCCAAGGCACTGTGTCACGAAGAATTTTTCTGATGTATTGCAATGGTGTTTGTTTTTTTCTTCGCAACTGCGATTCCATTCTTTTTCTTGGTATAATCTGTTGACAGGCAGCTAGCTGTTTATTTCTTTTTAAAACTGTGCCATCTCCAATCACTGTTTTTGCAAATGTTTGTTTATCTTTGTCAGTTGAGACTATTAAAATTCTTTATTAACTGTCTTTCTAAGTTTTCGGCAAAAAGAAGTTTTTTCACTACTTCAGTCTTTGCTACCGTTGTGCCTTCTAGTAAAGATTTAACTTTTGTATTTGGGGATGGAGTTTCTGCAATTTTATTTTCTTGTTTGTTCATATTTCTACATTTCTCTTCCCTTAGTTTATTAACTTTTAATTTTAGTTGTCGATTTTCCATTTCGAGTTTTAAATTTTCCCTGTACAATTTACTCCTATTCCTTCTTATTCGATTTCTTCCAGATTCTTTTCTTGAAGATGTTGATGATCCGAAACTTGAACAAAAGCTTGGCGAAGCCTCAATGGTGGGTGTAGACACGTTTAAGACTATATTTCTGTCATTTTCCAAATCCAACACTAGTCGTGTTGGCGTACTTAGTGGGCTGTTTTCGTCAGCAAATCTTTCCGCTGCTTCTCGAAGCTTTATTCTTGTCCGATACCTTGCTGAGTTTTGAAGCCATTCTTGTCTCTTTCTCCTCAGTTTTCGATCTGACATCTCCTTTTTAAGCTTTACTTTTTTTTCTACTTTTTGCCTTTCATATTTCTCTTTATTTTTCAACCTTTGCACTTCTCGAAGTACAGGATCTAATTTAATTCTCGCATAGCGCCTTCTTCCTGTCTCCCTCTTCTTTTTTAGCCTTTCCTCTCTACTATGCTTTTTAGTTCCCGCCATTTTGCTAAAGAAAATAGAAAAATGTAACAAAAATATCTTTTCTAATTTTGTTTCATAAGAAATCTATTACGAAATCGTTTTCAGTATCGAAACAGATCTATTACGATACCGTTTTTTTATTTTTTAAAAGTTGGCATTGGTAATATTTAAATGTTTTATTCTGTTGACGTCTGACGTTTCCTGTTATTGTGATTCATGAGAAAAGAAAGTTTTCGGGATTTCTCTGGTAAAAGTTGATTTATCGTTTTATTAGCAATATCCCTTAACTCAGGGGGAGTTGAACTTAGATTATCATGCTCTATATTTTTTTAATTATAATTATGAACAACTCTATGAAATATTAAAACACAAATTTCGTGACAATGACACAAAGAAAATATTATTTATTGTCAAGGCTACTATGATAAAAGTAAATTTATAGTATTACCAACATAGAATTTAGACATACAAATTTACAAAATTTGAAGGGTTGATTTTCTTTTTAAATATTATGTATTTTCTTATTGAAAAAAATACAAAATAGATAAAAAACAGTATAAAGTACTTACGTGTTTTATAAAGTAGTTAGAGCACTTGTCACTTGTCCCGTTAAAAAACTCGCCGCAAGCGGCTCGTTTTTTAACATGGACGCGTGCTATAAGATGATGCTTTATAAAACATGTACTTTAATATACTATTTTAATATGCAATACCTATATCATTATCCTGGATATTGAGTCATTATCCTGGAAAAGCCAAGATAACATAATAAGCCAGGTAAATGAGGCAGGAAAATGATATTCGCTAGACAAGTGTACAAAAAATATAGAAAGGCTTAAAGCCATGTGCAGCAAAGTTGAGGTTATGTTCAAATCAAGAAAACTTACCTAAAATCATTAAAGTTTTCTAGTTTTCAAAATTAAACACACTTATCACTGCCAGGAAGATGATAGACAAAAGACACACGCAATTTTTTTTTAATTTTTAAAGCTTTTTGCAAAAAATCTAGAGTTTTTTAAGCAAAAACCTAGGCAAAAATATATGCACGACTGCACGCTGCCAGTTCTTATATTATAATGAGGTGGGTTTAAATCCATTTATTACGCGTTGTGCTCGGCGTTGTGGTTGCTGGAAGTTTAAAGTTGTGCTAGGTAAATGAGGCCAAAACTGATTACAAAAAATAAAATTATGTTTTTTCTTGATGAGGGGTATGTAATAGGACTGAAATTAACATTAATTATTGTTTTGTTTTGGCACTTATTCTCTTCACTTAGGTAAATACAGATTCTTAACACCGTACATAGTACCTAATAACCTAAATAAAAAGAAGAAAAACATAGCGATTACGTTCCAGGCTAATGACAAATTAATGGAGTCTAATAAAAAAAAAAATTTTTTAGTTACCGCTTTGGAAATAATTAACGATTACATGGTTTTGTACCCTGATCAGAGAAATACCCACCTACATTCAAACACTTTACATTCTTTTTGTTTAGTTTTTTCAACATTAATTCTATCATTACGTTTGCAGTGGTATTAGCTGTCAAAGTACAAAATTCAAAGTGAATTATGTTCAAAATGATGGGCCCAAGAGCAGTTGCTTAAAGGACGACAATTTTCCCACATAAATCAATTAATTTAGTTCAGGTTAGTTAATTTTTTAAGCATATTAAATATATCTGCATAGGCTGTACTATTCTTGTTCTAAATCAGAATGCTCTGCAGACTAGTGCGTAACTAATCTTTCAGAGACACAGATGGTTTCAATTTTTGATAAAGTTCTACTCATACAAATTAAATTACACGTCACAAAGTCACACAGCTCTTGCTTAACATATTTTGCTAGGTAGTGCTACTTTAGAAAATCTTCCGCCATTGTCATACTCAACAGCATCAACTTTTAGGTTAGGCGAAACCAGGGCGCGCCGTTATATGAAACTGTTACCAAAATGTTTACTCATTCTACAAGCAGACGTTTCTAAAAGGACCAACAAAACACACAAAGTTGTCAGGCATTGCAATATTTAATATTGTGGAGTTCCAAAGAAGACAACCAACTATGGGATCAGCAAAATAACCTACCTAATCTGGCCCGTTTCCTCATCGTCACTGTGCTCAGTTTTTATTTTTAATCCTAATCTATTTCGTTTTTCTTTATTAAAAAGTACGTCTGTTGTATCGCGGCATGGATTATTGCTTTTTTCCCACAAATCACACATGTTCAGAAACAAATTAAGTTCAGCTTTATTGCCAACATATGGGTGTCACGGGTAAATAGAACAGAGACGGCAAAGATTAACATTAAGCACAAAACTCAAAAACTTAAATTTTAATTTCATACAGATATGACCTCGCAAGTCTAGGTTATTTCCTACAATGTCTTCTCTTTATTCTTTTTTTGGGGCAGCCAGCCAAGCAAACATTGGTGTTGGTTTGCACCAGTACATTTAAGTAAGACTTAACGCTACGCCTATTTTAAATTAATCTTTTCGTTTACACAATGTCGGAGTAAAAAGATATTTTACACACATCAGAGGCTAGCAAAAAAAACTATTTACAATACCTCATAAGTGAAAAGTTCATTATAAGTCTAAACCTAATAATTTCCGAGATATCGACTTTTGAAAAATTACATTTTTGAACTTTAACAATTTCTAGCTTTCTAACGGTACTCCATAGAGCAAAACGGCTTATATGTCCCTATCTTACTTTTTTATTATCTTCCCAAAAATACCAACTTCCGGTTAAACAGCAAGTTGTATATTTCCGGCTCTTGAGCTACATCCGATTTAACCGAAAGTTGGAACTTTTGGAAAGATAGTTAAAAACTAAGATAGGAATATGTAAGCCGTTTTACTCTAATAAGACGTACCGTTAGAAAGCTAAAAGCTGTCAAAATTGAGAAATGTAATTTTTCAAAAGTCCATATTTCGAAAACTATTAGGTTTAGGCTAATAATGCACTTCATAAGAAATAATTGTAATTTTATGTAAAATCAAAAAATGTTCTAAGATACAGGGTTTTCCATTAAAAAAAAAGTAACTTTATTTCTCTACGGCTTTCTGACTCATCCTGCATACATACTTTTTTAATATTCCAATAGACTATAAAAGACCCAAAAACTTTTATCTGAAATATTTTTTACTAGCTGTTGTGGTTATATGATCTCTTCGTCGGACACACGCAGCAAACCTCACTCACGCGGCACCTGATGTTCCCGATGACACTCTCACGAAATGTCATCTACCATCCAGATAATGCCGGAAAAATAAATGAGCGCGATCTTTAAGGCCAAAATTCTGTAGTCTTGCAAGTAATAGCTTATTGTGATCCACTGTCGAATAGCTTCGAAAAGTCCAGCAGTATCAATACAGTAGCCAGCCCATCATCCAAACCCCTAATAATGATATCAATAATATGCAACAGAGCGCTCGCTGGTAGTGCTATATCCACATCCAGGTAAGAAATCCAAGCAACAAACCACAAGTTTCTTCATATAACAATAATTATTGCTGATAGACATCCCTCTACAGCAGCTTCCTTAAAAGTGATCAAAGACTATAGGGTGACCAGAGGTCCCCGATTTCCGGGGACCGTCCCCTGATCAAAAGTTTGGTCCCAGATTGCTAAACGTCCCCGGAATTTCATAATCCCTCACTAACTATTTACTATTTTAAAAAGGTGTAGACTTTAATTTGGCAATCCAAGAAGGTACTACTATCATATGGTTTTCCATAACCAAAGCTTTCGATTCATGGATTGTACAAGTTTTACAACAAAAAATTCACATGTTCGAGAACGAAGTGTAAAGAAATTGTAACAAATGTTTAAGCCCCTTGGGCCCATTCAGAGTTGGTTAATGCCTTAACCCTTGTTAATTTTGTATCCTTGTCAAGCCATATGTCCATCAAATTATTACCAGTAATTGTAGTAGAGCCGATCTGGCAAGAAAAAGCCCTGGAAACAGCAATGTTTTTTTTTTATTTTGTTTTTTTTTAGTCTTATAAAATCGGACTCCCTGTACCACCTGGTGACATGTTTAAACCTACCGAAGACGTTTTTTTTTTGGGGGGGGGGGGGGGGGAAATTGGCCATGTGAAATTTTTTTTTAGGCTTAGAAATTGGTTTCTTGTCCATAACTCGGTGAGTTCGATTTTGATTTAAAAAATGTTAGGTCGTAAAATGGAGGGCTCGCGAATACGCATAAATTGAATTTTGTTTCATCAAAATCGGTCGCGCGGTTTTCGAGATATCGCGACTTAAAGGTACAAAAAACCCGTATGCTAAATTTCGGCGCGCGCCGTGTGCTGAGAGCCGTGTTCGGGTTTTTTAGCAGAGAAGAAATTCAGTTAGACTCTATTTTTTTTTCACCGATAGATATTAATTATCTGAATAATGTGTCCAAATTTCGAGTCGATTGGTTAATTAGGGTGGGAGGGGGAGGGAATACCGTAAATAAAATTCAAACTGCTCCAACTTCCGCAATTTTGGTCGAAAACCGCGTACCCCACGGGAGATGCCCCATTAGGATGCCTGCCTTGATTTGGCAAATTTTTTTTTCAAATTTGCAAATAATAAACAAAATCTGGCCAAAAAACCAACTTTGATTTTTTTTTTTTTTAAGTGATTTTTTATTATGAAGGAAAGGGGTGGGGGAAATAATTTTTTTGCAAATAAATAGAGAATTTCGTTACCTTCAATTTGAGCCCCGGAAGAACTCGATCCGACAATTAGGGATGGAGGAGGGGGGACAAACGCGTTTTGCCCTGTAGAAGGGCAAGGGTTAGGGTTAGGGACTTTAGACAGAGCTCACGTTCAAGGTCTATCAATTTTCTTTCAAGATTTTTTTACCCCGAAGTGCTAACTGCATCAGGGCCTGCACGCGCGCGTGATATGTGTATTAAAACTGATGCGTTAATTCAGCCGCCGAGCAGCGAGATCACAAGAGACGGCAATGCGGGCGCGGAGTGAAAAAAAAGCGCTAGGCTCCACCCCCGTGACCTCGCTGCTCGGCGGCTGAATTAACGCATCAGTTTTAATACACATATCACGCGCGCGTGCAGGCCGTGATGCAGTTAGCGCTCCGGGGTAAAAAGATCTTGAAAGAGAATTGATAGACCTAGAAAATAGGCCCTGTGCAAAGTCCCTAACCCTAACCCTTGCCCTTCTACAGGGCAAAACGCGTTTGTCCCCCCCCCCTCCATCCCTAATTGTCGGATCGAGTTCTTCCGGGGCTAAAATTAAAGGTAACAAAATTCTCTATTCATTTGCAAAAAAAATTTTCCCCCACCCCTTTCCTTCAGAATAAAAAATCACAAAAAAAAAAAAATAAAAGTCGGTTTTTTGCCCAGAATATGTTTACTATTTGCAAATCAAAGCATGCATCCTAATGCGTCATCTCCCGTTGGGTACGCGGTTTTCGACCAAAATTGCGGAAGTTAGAGCAGTTTGAATTTTATTTACGGTATTCCCTTCCCCTTCCCCCCTAATCAACCAATCGACTATAAATTTGGAAACATTATTCAGGTCATTAATATCTATCGGTGAAAAGAAAATAGAGTCTCTAACTCAATTTCTTCCTAGCTAAAAAACCCGAACACGGCTCTCGGCACTCGGCGCGCGGCGAAATTTAGCACACGAGTTTTTTGTACTTTTAAATCGCGATATCTCGAGAACCGCTCGACCGATTTCGATAAAACAGAACTCAATTTATGCGTATTCGCAAGCCTTCCATTTTACGACCCAACATTTTTTTAATCAGAATCGAACTCACCGAGTTATGGACAAGAAACCAATTTCTAAGCCTAAAAAAAATTTCACATGCCAATTCCCCCCCCCCCCCCCCCCAAACGTCTTCGGTGGGTTTAAACATGTCACCAGGTGGTAGAGGGAGTCCGATTTTATAAGACTAAAAAAAAAAAATTACAAAATAACATTGCTGTTTCGTCTCTACTATTGTAAGAATCTTTAATTCTGCTGAAAAAAGAAGTGAAAACAAAACTTCTAGATTTTATTGATGTACCGAGAGAAACGTCGCTTACTAATTCAACAGAAATCTTAAAAGTGATTGAAAAATTTAAACCAGAAAATAAAGTTGTTGCGTTATCAGCAGACAACACCAATAGCAATTTTGGTGGACTTAAAAGAAAAGCGGGTGAATATGTGTTTACGAAATTGAAATTAAATTTGGGAAAGTCAATTTTAGGCTTACGCTGTGTGGCACATAATTGTCCACAATAGTGCGCATACGGCAATAAATTATGTTCTGATAGACGTCGAGGGAATGATAACAAAAATATTTGGATATTTCCATATTTACACCGCCCGTGTAACAAAACTGAAAAAGTTCTGTGAATTTGTTGGTCAAGAATATTCTAGAATTTTGGGACATCTGTCGGTAAGATGGCTGTCTTTAATGTCCGCACTAAATAGAATTATACAAATGTATTGAAATCATTTTTCTTATCTGAAGAACACTACCCTGTAATACTAAACACACTGTTTGATGATCCAGCAACGGAATTATGGTTACTGCTCATTCGTGGAACCCTTAGTTTGTTTCATGACACAATAAAAATGTTGGAGGTGGATGGAATTTTATCGAATCTGCCCAAATTATGTTTGATCTTCGTCAGAAGCTGCAAGCGCGAAAAGACGAACAATTTATTCCAGTCATGGTAAAACCATTACTGACAAAACTTGAAGAACGAGGGCTTTTAACTCGGTCATCATTTTTTAATATAAGCGATGCTGTATATTCTAGAGCAGTCGACTATTTAAATTCGTGGTATGAGTATACTTTGATGCTCTGCTTCGAATGCTAAAATGCTGGCTTTTAAAACAGATTCCACAAAGAGACGAGATTGAGAGGTCAATTGACTTTATAAAAAATAAATGTAGCAATTTTCATATAGAAGAGGCTAGCCTGTTTGACGAGGTTACCTATTTGCGAGATTATCTTTGAAATAAGCCAGAAGAAAATGAAAGTTTTTCTGATGGTGATATGGTGGAACGTCTTTAAACATTTTAAAAACAACTCCATCCCATAGGTATTATAGCAATTTAAAAAATATGGCTGAATTTATAATGTGTCTTCCTGGAACAAACGCGTCTGTGAAAAGAATTTTTTTCAAACATGAATCTTATCTGGACAGATGAAAAATCAAGGATGAAAGTCGAAACCGTAAAAGTTGAGTTACAGGTCAAAACGAATTTAGGAATGTCCTGTAAGGATTTTCAAGATCATTTGGCAAAAAATGAAATAATTTTAAAACGAATACCTACATTCTTGTGAAAAATACATTCCACAGTTTTAGTTCTAGTATATCATATCATTAATAAAAGTTTACTATGTCAATTTCAAACTTCTATTTATTATCCTTAACTTAACCAGGAATTTTGACTAAAAGGCTCAAAAAACACTCAGTTTTGACAAAATGGTGAAATTTGTCCCCGCAATAAATCCTGGAAATCTGGTCACCCTATCAAAGACTGATTGGGCTCAAACCGTCCACTGTGGATAGATTACTCCCTTTGATAGTACAGATTTTTGATAGAGAATGGATTGAAGAAGCAATAATTGACGTAAAATATAGTGTCCTGTTTAAAAAAGTGAAATATATTAAAAACTGTACTTTTGAGGCACCCTGTATACTTAAACGTGCTCCCAGTAAAACTAGTTTTCTAAACCAAGAACTATTTCTCTTGAAACTTTTTTTGTATCATGAACAGGGGAGCAGATATTTCGCGTATAAATAGAGTTAAGACACCCTGTATATGTCTATATTTTTAATCATCTTACCAGTAGTTTTACCACTTAAAACTAGTCTATAAGACTAACCAATATTTTTTCTCTAATAAATCTTAAAAACTAAATATTTTAATCACTATATTATTTAATAAATGTTTCTAGTTTCTTACATAATATGTTACTAGGTTGCCAATTTAAACTGACAATACATTTTTATTAAAAAATGTATTATTAGTTTTTACTAAACCATATTATGCTCTTTTAAGTAGACGTACCTACTAGTAAAATTAAATAACAAAATATTTGATTCCAAGAGTAACTAAATACTTAGTTAATAAGAATTCAGAAATTAGTGAAAATAGATCAACAGCTTATTAACGTTTACTACAATATTTTAACAAGATTTCTATATTTAATTTTACAAGAGACCATTATATTAGGATTACTGGGAACTCTTGTTACAATAATTATATTTTTGGTTAAGATAACTAATATTTTCTCAACAAGATAATTTAGTAGAACTATTTTCTCAGTGTGGCGGCTATTGGATGCAGTACTAAAAAAAATGGTAGGTACTGTTGTGGTATTCGACCTTGAAAATAACTATAAATTGAGCGATTTTCAAGGGAATAGCCAGTCCGTACAGAACCATAAAGAGGCAAAGACCTATTATAATAGTTGAGCATTTGTTCCGGCTTTAAAATCTGTATAAGTCTTTTTCTTTGGACGACCGTCACCAAGTAAATTGCCAGTCGAACTTGGAGAATCCGAGCACCTGGGTATGTCAAGGCGGCATACGTGAACCTGGAGATAAAAGCAAGGTGTAGCTGAAGAAGCACCGGTGAAGGACGCCGTAGTCGAGCCCGATACTGTGAGGAAACAGTGGTTCCTAGCCGATCCGAGGCGTTCGTACCTAGGTACGAGCAGGTCCGAAATTAATTTTAAGCAGAAGAAATACGGAACCCGGTCATCGCCGACGTTGCCAACCTTGGACTAACTGTGCCACAACTGCAGCAGCCGACGCCATCGCCGAGGAGGCGTATACAATAGTTTACCACCTGGGCATAACCTGCACCAGGTCGGCAAAGAAGTAAAACCCTACGGCAAACTAATTTTAAGCAGAAGAAATACGGAACCCGGTCATCGCCGACGTTGCCAACCTTGGACTAACTGTGCCACAACTGCAGCAGCCGACGCCATCGCCGAGGAGGCGTATACAATAGTTTACCACCTGGGCATTACCTGCACCAGGTCGGCAAAGAAGTAAAAACCTACGGCAAACTAATTTCAAGCAGAAGAAATACGGAACCCGGTCATCGCCGACGTTTCCAACCTTGGACTAACTGTGCCACAACTGTAGCAGCCGACGCCATCGCCGAGGAGGCGTATACAATAGTTTACCACCTGGGCATAACCTGCACCAGGTCGGCAAGAGGAAAAAACCTAACGGCAAACTAATTTAAAGCAGAAGAAATACGATAACCGGTCATCGCCGACGTTGCCAACCTTGGACTAACTGTGCCACAACTGCAGCAGCTGACGCCATCGCCGAGGAGGCGTGTACAAGAGTTTACCACCTGGGCATAGCCTGCACCAGGTCGGCAAGACGTCAAAACAACGTGGCAAACTAATTTAAGAAAGAAATACGACGAGAATCCGACATAGCCGGCGCTGCCAGCATTGGACAGACTGTGCCATACCTGCAGCAGTCGACGCCATCGCCAGGAAGGCGAAAACAAGAGTTTACCACCTGGGCATACCCTGCACCAGGTCGGCCGGACGTGAAAACCACGTGGCAAATATTGTAATGACCGAAAATATGGCATTATACGACGAAACCCCTCCAGCCCGGATGGCCGAGGACGAAGATAAACACGACATGCTCTCCACTACCGAGGCCGACCCCAGAAAAGGACCTGGGGCGGTCTCAAACTGCCCTGCACAGATCGCCGCCCCTGAGACAACGACTGCAGCTAGCCGCGGAACTTCCAGGGATAAGCACCTTGAAGAAGGAAGCGAAGGCGAATTGTGCCAGGACAGTACCCTCACCACAATTAAGAAAAAAAAATATAATATGGAATTTGTCATCTCGCCCCATTTTGGGGTTACTTGAAATTACCGGATATTTTAATGTAAATCCCAATTGAGCTCCGTACCGAGGCGTCTTGAAATGCCGAAAATGATAATTATATATAGGTAGGTAGTAGGTAGGTAGGGGAAATTGGTATAATACGGCACACTAGGATAAAACGGCACACTATCCTTATTTCAAATTACGCGCGCTTTCCCGCGCCCACCATGTGATTTCCGGCATTTGTCGGGTGACCGAGAGATGCACCGATCACAACGCGGTCGATATCAGTCGGTGTTTTGCTGCCACGTGGTATGTTACGTTTTCGGCGATTTTAGAATTCTTCACGCGGGTCAAGAAATTGTATAAAACTCGAAAGCAGAAGTTAAATAAGTATATAATATCTGATATATACAAGGTAGGTGGAATACCAAACCTTATTTTTGTATTGAGATTTTTGATCGAATGTAGTTTTATTTATTTTTTATTTGCAAATTTCATATTGTTTATGTTTTTGGATAAGACGGCACACGGTCATTTGTTTTAAAATGGCACGGTGCCGTTTTATCCAAATTCATATGAATAGGGTGTTTTATTTATTTTTTCAGATAATGGGGCGTTCTGAACGTTACAAAAGAAAATCCAACAGGCAGCATTGGAACGAGGCAGATATGAGAAGGGCTATTGAGGCCATCATGCCATCAACAACAAAGAAATGGGCTGGCTGGCTGCGACTAAGCAGTTTAACGTTCCTAAAACGACACTTCGAAGATGTGCAAATAAAAACAAACGGGTTAAAGGTTCTAGTAAGGGCTTGGGGCGCTGGTCTACAACTTTTTCGCCTGATATGGAACAAGAGTTGGTGGTGTATTTACGAGATATGGAAGAAAGGTTCTACGGTATAACCACTATAGAACTTTGTCGCATAGCTTACCAGTTTGCCGAAATAAATAAACTGAACCATCGGTTTAATCATTCAGAACAAATGGCAGGGTGGGACTGGTTATACGGATTTCGTGAAAGAAACCCTGATATTTCGTTAAGGCAGCCCGAACCTACTTCGTCAGCCAGAGCTAGGGCCTTCAACAAACCACAAGTAGCAAATTTTTTTCAATTCGACAAATATAAAATTCCACCTGAAAGAATATTCAACCTGGATGAGTCCGCACTATCAACTGTTCAAAGACCACCGAAGATTTTTGCTACAAAGGGGCGAAAACAAGTAGGTGCAATAACAAGTGCTGAACGAGGGGTACACACAACGGTGGTGTGCTGCATGAACCCGATAGGGCATTTTATTCCCCCAGCCTTTATCTTTGCACGAAAAAATGCAAAGTCGGAACTGACAGATGACGCTCCAACTGGCACACTACAAATGTGTCAAGATTCTGGTTGGATGACTGGACCACTATTCGAGAAGTGGTTGGCACACTTCATAAAATATACGGATTCATCCACGGAGAAAAAAGTTCTGCTCATACTTGACGGCCACTCAAGTCACAAATATCTAAATGCTTTGGAGTCTGCTAAGGAGAATGGCGTCATTATTCTTTGTACCCCACCACATTGCACACACCGAATTCAGCCACTCGATGTGGCTTTTTTCGGACCTTTATCAACATATTATAATCAGGCAGTCTCTAATTGGTTGAAACGCAATCCAGGAAGGACCGTGTCAGTATATCAAGTTGGCAAGTTATTTGCAGAAGCCTACGAAAAGGCGGCAGTAATGAGAAACGCAGTTAGTGGGTTTAAGAGTACAGAAATATATCCATTAAATCCTAATATATTTCCTGAGTGGATGTTTGCTCCTGCAGAGGTAACCGATGTCGACATGCCAGAAGACTTACCTCAAAATCAACCAGGTCCATCAAATACAAGTACCAAAACCCAGGCAACCATATGACGTAAGAGTTACGTCAGATTTCGTCGAGATTTGACTAACATGACGTCTACCATGACGTCCCTGGTACGTCAGGAAGACGTGAATAAGTCACAGCCCAGTGACGTCCTATTAACGACGTTACATGACGTCCTATTAACGACGCTTCATGACGTTTCTTGGAGGACCAGTTTCACACGGTTTGATGACCAAAAGGGTCCTTGTTAGTAAATTATGGGTGCAATATAATAACCTGCTAAATAATTGAAACTATAACAATTACCCCTAACCAAATGGTCACCACACATTATGAAACTGGGCCTTATGCAGATATTATGTTACATTATGAGGAATGAAATTGTAATGATTAAATTTCTGACATTACAATTTAAATAAAAATTTCATATGGTGCATATCTACTTATTGAAACACATTGTGTTTGTATATCAAGTAACTGAACAAAAATACTTTTAAAACTATATTTATTAGTCTTGAAAAATGATTTTAACTGGTAAAGTACATATTATGGCTACGGAAACTAGTCGGAAAATTTTAAATTAAAATATATGGTGTGTGACACAAGTCTACGAAATTGACCTGAACTATATTATACACACCGTTGGCAAAAATAGTAAAATAACATTAAAGAACACATCTGGATACATAAAGAAACTGGTACATGTCAAGGCAGGTTTCAATATTTACAGATTTTCGTTCCCTGTTAACTTATCCTATGTATGTAAAAACCCAATTATAGTAACGCAAAATACTTAAAAACTAACTAATTATAAACAAGTATGTATTAAAGGCAAAGACGCCCAAGTATCCTCAAATAAAGGAAAAACAATACATTTTGCAGCAATGTCAATAAAACTCTACTTTTCATATTAATAAAAGTGCAGGACAAACTAACCAGATTTTTCACTCCACCTTCTGCTTCTAATTCATCTTGCTCAAATTTAAGAAGATTTTCTAATGAGTCTATTGGAAATCCCTTGGATATTCTTGAATTTACGTGTTCAGCAGGTCTACTTTAAAGGGTAGCCAAAATTTGTTTATTTTGCTCTTTCAGGCATATAATGTGTTGAAGCAATAATTCAAAGCCTAAACATAAAATAAATTACAGTTTTTGCCGGAAAAAACAAAAAATTTAAATTACCTTTATTTAAAGAAGGAATGGTTGAAGTTGTGAGTATTGGTGTCTGAACTTGTGCAGGAACATTAAAAGGTATACAGTTATTGGCAGTTGTAGATATTGTAACCTTGGTACACTGGGAAAGGGACCCCTAAAAGTTTTTATTTAATAAATACCACTCGACAAATAGTTATCTGACATCATAGACACAAAACTAAAGCAGTATATCCTTCAATTAAATTAAAAAGAAATATGTACTTGAAACCCTAAACATCAACTAAACTAGATTTTAAGGAACTGCACCCAATTTAGGGAAAAAAAATTTACCTGAAGTTTCACTAGAAAGACTTGGAGCACATCCGGTTGGTGTATGAAATACAGATGTCAGTTTGTTTAAACTTGCAGTTTCTGTAGGACTGGGATGTAATGACAGAACATCTAAAAGTTTATATTTATTAAACGATATTCCTAAACTTTCAGCGCCTATCAGAAAAATTTTCTAAGTGTTACACTTACTATCAGTTAAATTAAATAACCAATTATTACCTATCTGTATACAGAAAGCGATACCTACCTTGCAAGTTGCCTAAACCTTTCTTTTTCTTTAAAATGCTTGATTTAATTGGTGGAGGATGTTTTATGACAAAATGTCTATTAGGGCGTCCATCATCTTCCTCATCGTCACTGGAATATAACCTTTTCGTAACAATTCTTCTCCTTTTACCAAATTGTTCTTCGTCTTCTTCTGTGTCCAAGTTGGAAGTAAACTCAGCTTTTTTTTGTTTGTCTAAAGCTCTGTCTAGATCATCTGAAAATATGTAGATACCCTATAAAACATATTCAAACAATGGGTGTCAATGTAGAGAGTGATGGAGCAATAGCCCCTCCTACTCCGAGAGCCCCAGGCAAGAGGCAAAAAGTAATTGAAAAGTTAAATCAACAACAAAATAGTTTCCAGCCAAACCTGTTTCAAAAAAGACACGAGCAACAGAATACACTTTCCACGATTCCTCACGTTGTTCATGTGCTTTCAAGGCTTTGAAAAAGGTGCCTCTGTCCTTATAAGGAGGCCAGAACACTTCACATTTTCTAGGAGTTAACCAATCGGAATCAAAACAGCAAGCCCCCCACTAGCAGAGAATTCTATAACTACATATGACATAATGGAACTTATCGTTTAAGTACCCACATAAGTACCTAAAAAGAACATAATTGTATCCAATTTGCTTGACGCACTTTCCATAATTAACATTTAAATTTTCACTAATCCAGTGCTTATAATAAATAATAAATCCTAAAGTCTGCTAATTTCGATAGGTACAGATAACTAGACTTACGACCAGATTGTCTCGGTCAAGTTTGCAGAAATTGAAATTTAATTTAAGTTTTGGAACTACACCGTTTTCACTGAACTAACCTAGCTTTTTTAATCTGCTCATTTCGGGATCCTTATCGAAAAATATTAGTTATTACCACAATTATTATGATATGGTAGGAGTATTATATTATATCTATATAGGTACTTACCAACCAGAGAATAAATTACACATACACACACGAAACACATGAATTTTGAATTTATGGAATGAATAATGATGCTTGCTTTTTTGTCATGTTTTCTTGGGGATGGGGAAAGCGGGAAAGGAACGCACCACACCTCACGCAAATTGCAGGAGTTTAATTGGTCGGTTCATGTCAGATGATTGTTTCAACCAATGGAAATTGCTGAAATTTGACAGTCCTCACACGGTCTAGCGTCGTGATCGAGAGAGAAACTAGACATGTTGTAGGTTCGTATCCCCGTCCGAGATCACTTTTTCTTACTTTTTTTTTTACTTTTTTAATAAAAATATATGGGTAGGTACACGATAAGCGCCAACAAAAATGTGCTTAGCCGTCAAATGTCATTGATGTCAACTAAACCAAAAATCGACGTCTTAAGACGTACCGCGCGAGACGATCTATAACGGCGTCGATATGTCGTCACAATGACGTCTTTTTTGTGTCGAAAGTCGTCTTTTGACGAAAATGACTAAATATAACCAATAAACGACGTCACAAGACGTCATTGTTCGTCTTCTGGTTGCCTGGGAAACGTCTCGAATGCATCTGAAACATATCAACTATCGTCTAGACTTCAAGAACGCTTTGAAAAAACACCCTCGCCCAAGCTAAATAAAAACACAGTAACCAAAAATGACACACATGCCAATGAAGAGCACATTCCATTAAAGAAAATTGCAGTGTTACCAAAAATGTTACAATTTGACAACAAAAAATGTCGCAAGAGTCAGGGACCCATTGTTTTAAATTCCACACCCAACTTAGACGAAATAAAGGAGAAAGCTGAAGAAAAAAAACAATTAGAAGAAAGAAGATCTAAGAAAAAAGTCAAAGCAAAAGTTGATCTTACGGAAGAGTTGTCTGAACCTCAAGATCCATTTGGTGAGCAGGATGATGAAGACGAAGCAGCTTGCATTTATTGCAATGAACTCCCCGCTAAACATGAAACATTCTTGAAATATTTCATGTTTGCAGAAGTATCGCAAAAATGAAACATTTCATTTATGTATGTCAGAAATGTTCCAGAATCGTTTTCTTTTTTATTTTGATCTGTCATTTCAATGGTTGAGTTATGGCGTTCTTTTGTGTTTTTGTCACGGCAAAAATATTTTTCCGCAACATCAAGTACTTTAAATTATTACCAAAAATGTTGTGGAAAAAGCATTCATTTATTTTGTGCGTATAGTGTATTGTAAATAGATCCGAAAATTTAATTGTATCTACTGCCACTCTACCGTGGTTGTATTTTCCTCTGACGGAAGAACTTCATAACCAGTAAATTAAACCAATAATTTCGGAACCTAGTGGCCTTAACAGATTTTTAGGGGACATAAAATCAAAATAACTGACCAAATGCTATCCAAATGAACCAAAAGCCGATAAAACTGCCAGGTAATGAGAATATAGTAGTAACCACCACGGTCCACTGCGGCGGGTCAATAGACACACCAACCAATGTAGTGATGCTGAGTTTGCTGAGTCAGTTGCTTTTACTGCTTTTTATTTGGATTTGATACAAAATTAAAAAAAAACAATATAACTACCACAATGAGTCAAGCAGTGCAGGTGTTTACTACTGCAAACAAAAATAATTGTGATAATGGTGATAATTTGGTAAGTAGGTACCTAGTTATATATTTTAGTGTCAACAATCTAACCTAAAAATCCAACGTTTTCCAATTTTCCCTCCAATTTGTTGTTAAAAACACTATTATGTCAATGGGTATGAAACAGTATTATTTTATCTATATTTAAGTTTCGTATAAAAGTGTCCCAGTTTATTACTTATTTGTTGTAAAAGTGACCTTCAGAAGGCACATTAGGGTACCTATGAAATTAAGAAATATTTGGTGATTCGTCGTTAGTCATTACATTATTTACGAATTTTGTAGCATTTAGGAGTTTTTTTTTATTTCTGTAGCGTACTGACGGAATAAATAAGTAAATAATTAAATAATTGTGCGATTTATTTTTAAGAAAATTTTGATCATTTACTTTTAGGATGAAACTTTGAAAGGAACAGAAAATGACTGAAGATCCAAAAAAATGGAAAATTTAATATTAATAAGGTTCTAAAATCTAGGTATTATTGTTTTGGATAAGGTTTTGATGCGGCTGTATTTTGTATTTAAACTTTATTGTAAATATTCCCATGTTCTGAAAATAAATTTTGTGATTTACATTTAATTCTGTGAATTATTTAGGGGTTCACTTGCAACGTTTGGTAACATTCTCGAAGAGTAAATTTGAAATATTGCATACAAATTAACTTGCAACATTTCGTAAATATATTTTTTTTAATGTTTCAATGTGATATGTTTGTAACATTGCGAAATGTTTCCTTGGTACGTTTCAATGAAACATTTCTGAGGTAGGACATTTACAGTTACATAAACATTCCTCAAACATTTATCTGCAGTTTAGTGATACGTTTCAACGTTTAAATGTATGTTTATGAAACATCTCTGGAACTAAAAATTGTTTAGCGGGTCTATTCCATGTCTAAACCAAGGGAAGTTTGGATTCGTTGTCAAGTCTGTAAAAAATGGTGCCATTCAGAATGTGCGCGACTTGGTCCAAAAACCAAAATGTTTACTTGTGAACTTTGCTCTTAGTTTTTAATTTTCAGTATTTTTCATGTTTAATTTTTATTATTCGTTTTAATATTATTTTGATGTTTTTAATATTGTTTTTAGTTTTTGCAACATACGCAAGTGCCTATGCCATTTTATCCAATCGTTTGGATAAAATGGCACATTTGCACTTGCGCAATGAAAACAGTTTTTTAGTGTTTTGTATTTTTATTTTTGGTATTCTTGTATACGTATACGAAAGTACAATGTCCAAAGAGTAATATATTTTTTTTTATACTCTGGTACCTGTTTATTTTAGATATACAGTTCTCGTTTTATAAAAAGTATGCCATTTTATACCAACTTCCTCTACTATTTTTTTTCAAAATAAAACAACACCTCAATCCTTTTAAACTAGAAAATATATTAGAATAAAATAGACTAATAAAATAAAAGAGTTTTCTATGATTATTTTACTCATTCATATTTCGACCAATAATAGCAACGCTTTTGACTAATTTTCTGTAAACAAAAAGTTCAATTTAAACTAACGAGAACACTCAGTTGAATTTATAAACTCAGTTCGTGCAAAGTTCGTAAGTTTCGAAGAGTTCCTGTGTAGACTGTAGTTCGAGATAACCAATTTTCATGTTCAGAGTTCGAGAGGTTCATTTCGACCAATGAAGACCCTATTTTAATTTTGGTTACAGCGAAATGTCAAAAATTTCAACCAATCAAACAACAACTTTTCGAACTTCGCTATTAACTTTATCAATGCCATATTCTGGACTGTCGAATATCGAACCTCACCAACTTAAACATAACTTCAACCTCGCCAACTTTTCAAATTTATAAATCCAGCTTAAAAATGCACATAGGTAAGTCTAACATTCCCTACAAAGTCAATAGTGGCAATTTTAAAATTGCTATAAAAGGTTGACAAAAACTTAAATGGATAAATCCAGATAACATACAAATCTGGACAATTACAGCATAGGTACACCTGATATAAAAGTATAATTTACCAATAAAGTACATTACTTATATGAAGTGAAAACCGATTTGTCACATTTCTTTAACACAAGACACATTATAGACACAATACACTTTATTCAGGTTAGTTACCTTCTCTAGTTTTACATGCATAAAGTGTGTCTACAATATTTTACCAATCTAGCAAGGAAAAAATGTAACAAACGTTTCTACTTATTCACAACATATTAACTTCCACGGGATCCTTATGCCGAAGAAGATGCCTGTTTAAATTACTTTTCAACTTAGTTTGATAGACACAATGACTGCATTTAAATAAATTGACTTCCCCTGAATTATTATGCAGAAGAAGGTGTGTGTTCAAATAAGATTTATACTTAGTTTGATAGACACATTGAGTGCATTTAAACATACTGACTTCCCCTGGATCCTTATGCCGAAGAAGATGTTTGTTTAAATCATTTTTAAACTTAGTTTGATAGGTACATTGAGTACATTTAAACATATTGACTTCCCCTGGATCCTTGTGCCGAAGAAGGTGTTTGTTGAGATAATATTTAAACTTAGTTTGATAGGTACATTGAGTACATTTAAACATATTGACTTCCCCTGGATCCTTGTGCCGAAGAAGGTGTTTGTTTAGATAATATTTAAACTTAGTTTGAAAGGCACATTGAGTGCATTCGAACATATTGACTTCCCCTGGATCTTTATGTAGAAGAAGGTGACGGTTTAAACTACTTTTTAACTTAGTTTGAAAGGCACATCGAGTGCATTCGAACATGTTGACTTCCCCTGGATCTTTATGTAGAAGAAGGTGACGGTTTAAACTACTTTTTAACTTAGTTTGATAGGCACATTGACTGCATTTAAACATACTGACTTCCCCTGGATCCTTATGCCGGCGAAGATGTTCGTTTAAATTAATTTTCAATCTACTGCATTTAAACATATTTACTTCCCCCGTATCCTTATGCTGAAGAAGGTGAATGTTCAGATAAGACTTATTTATAGTTTGAAAGGCACATTGAGCGCATTTAAACATATTGACTTCTCCTAGATTCTTATGCCGAAGGTAATGTTTGTGTAAATCACCTTTAAACTTAGTTTGATAGACACATTGACTGCATTTAAACAGATTTACTTCCGCCGGATCCTTATGCCGAAGAAGGTGAATGTTCAAATAAGACTTATTTATAGTTTGAAAGGCACATTGAGTGCATTTAAACATATTGACTTCTCCTAGATTCTTATGCCGAAGGTGATGTTTGTGTAGATTACTTTTAAACTTAGTTTGATAGGCACATTGAGTGCATTTAAACATATTGACTTCGCCTGGATCCTTATGCTGAAGAAGGTGAATATTCAAATAATATTTATACTTAGTTTGAAAGGCACATTGGGTGCATTTAAACATATGGACTTCCCTTGGATCCTTATGCTGAAGAAAGTGTCTGATTAGTCTACTTTTTACCATAGTTTGATAGGCACATTGACTGCATTTAAACATATTGACTTCCAATGGATCCTTATGCCGAAAAAGGTGTACGTTTAAATCACGTTTAAGCTTAGTCTGATATGCACATTGAGTGCATTTAAGCATATTGACTTCCCCTGGACCTTTACGGAGACGGTGCTTGCCTAATTTTTGATTTTCGGCAATGCTGTAATAGAGAAAAACATTATATTAATCATACGAATTATTTTTTTAGTAATATTACCATATACAGGGACATTTCTTTAAATGCCTCGCCCAATAGGTGATTCTCCAATCAGCTACATAAAATATTAAATCTTTAGAATGAACGCTACGTGTTCCCAAGAGAACATTTGCCTGTTTAGAACTTATGAGTAACCTATTAATAATAGTAATACATTCAGTCCAATACCTATGCAAGTTATGACAATATAAAATAAACAAATAAATATACTTACAAAAAAAAACTACCTCAACGTTGATACAAGATCATAATAATGCGGCGCTTTTCCTGAAACGGTACCAGTGCCTATCCCGGTTTTATGTATTATTATTATACCTTTTTCTTTTTACCTTCTTTTTCTTTTACTTTTACTTATTACCCGTAAACTCATTCTTACTTATCCCTTTTCACTCATTCACTTTTATCCTGATGTCTTTAATTATCCTGTTTTCTATTTTATTATTATTTCTGCGATTAACATTTCATCCTACCTGCACCTTTTTACTCTAGTATTTCCGATTAAGGTACTTTAATTAGTATTCTTAACTCGTATTTTCAATCCCAGAACTAAGTTTCACATTTTAACCTACTTTTACCACTTGAACTGGAATGGATGATGTACATATTTGATTTGGATATACCAAGGCGCCCGTTAAGAGGTTTTGTTTGGAAGACGTTCCTATTTTGGTATGAAGTTACCGCTTTTTATGCCCTCGACGATTTGTATGGTTAAGTAACACATGCTGCTTGACGCATACCCCTGCCAGAGTCTCTCCGTTGGATATCCAGACCCAGATTAAGATGAGTAGCTTTTTCCCTTCTTCGATTATTGTAATTTAGGTACTAACTAATATCTTCTTCAAAATTTAATTATTAACCATTTTCGACTTTCAATAAGTAATCATGTTAATGCGAGGTAATTTTATATCATATTAATCGCTAGTAACGTACTACTAAAGAATATTAAGTCAATTTAGTATCTTTCTTTTCTTGATAAATGTATTTCACTGGTAAATAGCCAAGCTAATACCTAAATTTGTATTATTATTTTCACTAAATCTCGCTAGTAACGTACTACTAAAGAATGATAAGTCAAACCATATAAGTCAAACTATTATCTTACTTTTCCTAATAAAAATATATTTCACTGGTAGACAGTCTCATATAGATAAATTTAATTAATTTTAACGCTTGCAACGTATAGCTGCTAAAATACTGGAAGGCAATTTATTACTTCTTGTGGTTATTATTTTATATCACTTGCTTTACTAACCCTGTAATATTAGAGACCATTTAATCTGCTTTGTACATTTGTAAAATTATTATAGCTAGGCATAGTCTTGCTTATGGTCACTGTATATTTCATGTATATATTGGTTATTGCAACAATAAAGTATAAACATAAGTCTTACTCGAGGAGTACGCAGTTCAAAACTTGCTTAAAATATTCATTCAAAATACAGTCTCATTTAGATAAATTTAATTAATTTTAACGCTTGCAACGTAGCTGCTAAAATACTAGAAGACAATTTATTACTTCTAGTTGTTATTATTTTTATATTACTTGCTTTACTAACCCTGTAATATTAGAGACCATTTAATCTGCTTCGTACATTTGTAAAATTATTATAGCTAGGCACAGTCCTGCTTATGGTCACTGTATTGTATATTTCATGTATATATTGGTTATTGCAGATAGGGTCACATCTAGACATGTAAATTATTTCTTATTATGATTGGCATTGATTTAAGTTTTAATAACTAAAACGATATGCAGTAAAGTATAAACATAAGGCTTACTCGAGGAGTACGCAGTTCAAGCTTGCTTAAAATATTCATTCAAAAATAATAAGTTTTTTTTTGAAATTAAGTATTAGTATTATTAAATTTAAATATTGGAGGATATACTCCCCATGTATTTTCTGATACTTTCATAAAGTTTTCAGTTTTAATTCTTGATTAGTCAACCTTGAACCACTACGTGGACAAGGCCCCCAATCTTTTAAGTTGATTTATTATAACTTATTTTGCTTCAATCTAACCTAAGATTGTTTAGTTTTGGAAATATTGCTTTATTGCTTAAAAATTAATTAATTAAATTTTCTATTTTGGTCAAATTTTTTTTAGTTTGGTTATGTAGAATGCTTCTAGATGGGTATTTGGTACTAGTTGCATGGTGTTATGTTTAGAAAGGTTTATCACTTCTTCGTGTGTTTATTTCTCAATTAGCTTGCTTAGCCCTTTGTTTTTTTATCTGCATTTCCCTTTAATTTATAGCTACTTATTAGGTAAACCAATTTGATAATTTAAAAAGTATTTACACTATTTACAGATATTCAATAAAAACAAGAAGTGATTATATTTGTTTTATTGAAGATATTTTGTCTCTTTCAGGGCTAGGGAACTAATATTTGTTACTCTTCTGTCTTTATCTTTCTCAACCCCTTTGGTTGATGGCGCCCATAATAGCTTATCTGAAATGGATACCGCTTATCTAAAAGGAACCAAGTGACTTTTGGACAATTTGAGAAAAATCGATTTGAATATTACAAGTTATATTACAAATCTAATTGTAGATATTTTGGAATAACTTTTAGTTTAAAAAAAAGATTATGATTTAGGTAACACAATTAGACTTATTCAGATTGGATTAAAGTTTAATATTAAGTTTAAAAGGTAACTTTTGGTACTTGGTTCCTTATTGAAAAATTAAAAAATCCATGACCTCGTTCATTTGTCGTTTGGTTCCATATTATAAAACACAGTCGATGTTAAAATTATTGTAAAATAAAAAACACTTAAATGAAACAGAAAGCATATTTATTTTATAAAAAGTATAATTTTATTATGAAACACTAATTTGAAGATATTTTAGTTTTATTCTACTTCAAAATCAATGTCAGGTCCAAAACCTTCCAAGTCTTCTTGAAATTCGGCTGTTTCTATATTGGTGTTATAAAATTACTTACACTCCTCAGGAACTAATGACATTAGACTTTGGATATCAGCCGCCTTTTTTTGAGAAATCGGCTTTCCTGCTGGATACAAAATTTTTAATTTTCCCTGAAAATTTCCAGTTAACGATTGTTTGATACCTTTCATTCTTTTCTCTATTTTTAGTTCCTTATAGTCATCCCCTACGTGTGAGTGTTTAAAGAAAATACTATATGGTTTTTCCTTTTCTATTTTTATTACTCTAGCATTAGGCCAATCAACTTTTTCTCCTGTTTCTAATACTTTCCTATTGGAAATAGTATTTTCAATATCCTCAATAGAGAAAAAAAGATCTGTGCACATCTCACTTACAACAAACTTGTTACTCTTTTTGCATGACAAAATAATTGTTTTGAAATCCTCCATGGTATAGACTCGTATTTGGTGCTTTAAAGCCCGTTCAATTTCTCCAAAATCAGTGTCGTTAGGCAAAAAACTGTGCCCAGGTATGAGGTATTTAAAAATTATTGTTTTAAGGGTCTTGTGTCCACTGAGAACAGCTTTTAGAAGCAGAATTATTTTAACATTGCGGTTTTGTCCGCCGCATGAATCCGACCACATAATTATAAAACCAGTCGCTTGGATCCGTTTAGATAAATTAGAAATGCATTTTAAAGCGAGAGGCGCTTGGTTCATTGGCTCATAGATGGCGCCACGGTAATTGATTCCGTATGAATATTTTACTGAAGGTAGACAACCGATAATTAAGTCGCTTGGTTCTATTAGGTCATTTTAGCTATTTTGGCGCTTGGTTCCTTTTAGATAAGCGGTATCCAAATAAAAGACCTACGACCTTTAGCTCTCAAGCGACTTACTAAACTGAGTGGCGTGGTGACCCATAAGTAATAATATTAAAAATCGAATGTAAAGTAACCAATACATCATTATTATCAAGAACAACAAATGAACAGAAAATAAAATTTTTTTTATTATTAATAGATTAAATTATTTTTTTTTTTATAAATTATTACAAAAGCAAAGCCAAATTACATTCAATACCGATATAACTATAGCAGCGAGTATGTAGGTATTTTAATTACCGCAAATCGACGTGGGCGAAGTCAGCCACCAATTTGACCTATACAGTGTGGTGTAATGACCCGGGACGCGATAAAAATACAGGGGAAATCTAAGACAGTCAGTTTAAGCGGGTAGTAATTAACTAAGGGTATGTATCTAAAAAGGACCAACCATATTTCTATTAGAAGATAACAATTAATTCTCATTTATGCGGTACTTGATTATAATTACATGTTACATGGATTTCGGAAAAGCAAGGAAATAAAATAAACTATATAATCAAAGATCTATTCGAAAATATTGCAAAATAATAATTAAAACAAACTCACTCTAATAACCGAAGGGAAATAACTGCAATCTGTGCTTTATTGAAAAATATATTTTAAGCAAAATTAAAATGGAATCGTCACGAAAGTCGTAAAACATTGACCCTAAATATTAAAAACGCGAATCAATTTAATCTCATTAGTCATATCCACAAACACCTGCCCCGCGGAGAAAAGCGATTTCAAATCAATAATACACCCTCGTAAGCAATAAAATTAACGCGGTAAAAGCAAGAATTCAGGGAAAAGCCATAAAAAAATATATAAATAGAATACTCGCAAGAACTGGGTCAGCCTCCCAAAAGAACATAAAAATTGTTGTCTGTCTCGTTTTACCCCGGGTTGGAACACCTTGCGCTATCTCTCCCTTGGCCAATTTTCTAGCACAAATTTCTCAGTATTAGGGGGTGGGTCGTAAATGTCAACTCCAAGAAAAGGGAAATACGGGAGCGAAAAGGGGTGATGATTTATGGGATTTTGGGGTATAAAAACGGATGAAATGGACGTTGCAGGACAGTCACTAACAGGCTGCGGGTTCTTACCGGAAGTGCTGCCCGAATAAATTTCTGAATCAACAGTCGATACCAGATCGCGAGTCTTAAAGGAAGTGCTGCCCGAATGAATTTCTGAATTGATAGCCGAATAAAAGTAACGCGATATACCGGGAAAGTCGGAAGTCTAGAGCTCGACCGTTTAGTGTTAAATAAGTGCCGGGTTAAAAATGGTAATAAAAAATGTGTGGTTTCCGTACTCAACCCAAATATATATAGTCATGAACAAAGTTTTGTGTTTTCTTGTGGATCCAGAGATCCTCCAGCCAGAACTAGGAAGGGTAGGGAACGGTTTAGGGCTACCTGAACGACAAGCCAAGTAAGTGTAGCAAATAAAAGAGAGGTGGGTCTTAGAGTGGGGCAGATCGACGGGATCTTCACGAACCCCGCAAATTAACAGCTTGTCACCGCCTACTACAAAGAAAGTGGGGAGTCTGCAAGGATTCTCCGAGGATTTGCCGCTCGATCCGATACTGACAGGTAGTATGGTATTATTATTCACTATTTTGGCAATCTGTAAAAACATTTTTGAAGCAACCTTTTAAGTAGATTTCAGTTCTGCAATTTAATTTTGAACACGACGTTTCATTTATTTTATGCCATCATCAGGTTCATTTTTTCTTATGGGCGCCATATTGTATTTTATACTTAAAAGGTAGCTTATGACGTCCGCTTTTCAACGATGTATTATTTGTTGGAAAATAAATGAAATTGACTTGAAAAATAAAGAAAATTAATTTTCGCAACACGTCAAATTTGACAACTGCACTATAACTCCCTAAATTGAATACCAATTAAAAGGTTTACATTTTGTAGTATTCACAAAACACTGCTTGCATTGTTTCAATCAACAATATTACAATAACCTATGAATCAAAAATAAAATCCAGTAGCCTATGACCTTACAATAACCTATGAATCAAAAATAAAATCCAGTAGCCTATGACCAACCACTACCGTTTGAAAATGAAACAAAAATATTACTTGTCAGAACGAGTAAAAGTATAATAGTTTTTATTATTATTATCTAATAATAACGATTTATTTGTGTATTCTGAATTTAAAAGAAAATGGCATTGCGTTTTTCTCACGAAGAAAAATTTGATTTGCTAGAATGTTACATTCATTGCAACAGAAATGCAAACCTTGCATTAGAAAGGTATTTTGAAAATTTTCCTGAAAGACCGCAGCCAAGTGTCAGACTTTTTCCAAAAATTGTTATGAACCTGAGAAACCATGGAAGTTTTGAAAAACCGCGGCCCAAGAGTTACGAAAAAGCAGGTAATAACGAGCGTGACGAAAATGTCAGAGCCTATTTTAATGCCGCTCCGACATCATCTACAAGAGCGTCGGCAAGAGACTTACCAACCCCGCAAAGTACCATACAAAGAGTCCTTAAGGAAAATAAATATCGACCATACAAGCCAACTATAGTTCAGGGTTTACGAGAAACGGATTATCCAAGAAGAATGCAGTTTTCAAATTGGTATGTGATCAATGAGAACAAAATCATGATTTCAGTCGTCTTGTAATTTGGACCGATGAATTACATTTTACCAACTGCGGGGTATTTAATAGACATAACCATCATTTTTGGGTAACAGAAAACCCTCACCAATTGGCTCAACGAAGACTGCAAACCCGATTTGGTTTTAATGTATGGTGTGGTATGTATGGTAAATAATGTCACCTAGCTTGCCAAATACATAGCAGGTATTAAGTAACCCAGCTTTACTTTTCTCCTTACATTTTAGACAACAGACTTATAGGACCATTCTCTTATAATCATACGTTGAATGGCCAAAGATACTTGGAGCTGTTAGAAGATCAAATATTACCGGCAATTAGAGCAAGAGTTCCTCAAGATCAATTGAATAATATTTGGTTTCAACAAGACGGTTGTCCCGCACATAATGTTCGGGAAGTTCAAACTCTCTTAAGACAGATATTTGATGATAAATTAATTTCAAACGGCGGACCAGTTAATTGGCCTGCTAGATCCCCTGATATAACTCCTCTCGATTTTTATTTATGGGGTTATGTAAAAAATGAAGTATATGAGTTTGAACCCCCGGAATCTGTACAAGAATTAGAAGAGAGAGTGAGGAATGTGTTTACGAGCATAAATGGCAACACGCTTCGCAGGGTCATCAATACTGTGTTAAAAAAGTGTCAAAAATGTATTAATAAAAACGGCCAACATTTCGAATAAGTATAGTAAGTTAGATATTTTTTCTTATTTTCTTTTCAAAACAATAATTATTATTCATTGCGTTTTTAGTTTTCTTTATTTGAAATGTTAATATGAGATTTTTAACCATAAGGAAAAAATAAAATAATGTATTATAATATTATGATATTTTAAACAAATTTAACCCTGCCTAATGTGTTCTTCTCAAATTTGACGTGTTGCGAAAATTAATTTTCTTCATTTTTCAAGTCAATTTCATTTATTTTCCAATAAATAATACATCGTTGAAAAGCGGACGTCATAAGCTACCTTTTAAGTATAAAATACAATATGGCGCCCATAAGAAAAAATGAACCTGATGATGGTATAAAATAAATGAAACGTCGTGTTCAAAATTAAATTGCAGAACTGAAATCTACTTAAAAAGTTGCTTTAAAAATGTTTTTACAGATTGCCAAAATAGTGAATAATAAGAAATCTACAGCATATTTTCGAAAATACATCTTTTTGGTTTTTTCAACATATTTCAAAAACCAAACAAGATAGGGCCGCGTACTAAACGGTTTTCAGTTAGAAATATAATTGTCAAAAACTTTCCCCATTTAACCGTTTCTCTATCTTCTATAGTTTCCAAGATCCCCATACATGTAGGCCCAATTTGGGCCACACTGTATAGAAGGTTTACCAAAATTATACTCCGAGGAGTTAAAAATAAGCCGTGCAAAAAAAGAAAACCTATTAACCATGTGTAAAAAACTGGTTATTCCTGAAGTTTTCCATGCGTGGTTTAACTCCATTCCAAGTGATTGGGCGGTTAGAGACGTTGTGCCTGAGGCCGATATTCTAGATTCTGATTCAGAACAAGATTAAGTTGTATTTTGGATAACATAATTATTGTCTTTTTCCATTTGATTAGTTCCTGTTGTTAGTTTTTGCTGATTAAAGTAATTTAGTAATGAAACAATGATGAGTTTTAACTAAGTCCTAAAAACAATAATAGTTTACAAGAAAAATGCACTTTCAGTCGTTGTTTTTACTTTTTTCTTTTATTTTTGTTAACTGTAATTTTAGTAAATCATGTAAAAAAGAGTGCATTGTCTTTCTAAAGCATGTATTTTTTGTTTAAAGCAGTTGGTTATTTCTAAATAATCTATAAAAAAATTAGGAGTTCATTGAAACTTTAAATTGCTCGTAACTCTTAAACCTGTTTTTTGATTTAGTGCCTTTTGCTTGTAAGCCCACGATATGCCCTTTTAAGTAGACGTACTAGTAAAATTAAATCACAATATATTTGATTTCAAGAGTAACTAAATACTTAGTTAATAAGAATTCATACATTAGTAAAAATAGATAAACAGCTTATTAACGTTTAAGTACTAAAACATTTTAACAAGATTTCTATATTTAGTTTTACAAGAGACCATTATTAGGATTACTGCGAACTCTTGTTACAATAAATATATTTTTTGTTAAGATAACTAATATTTTCTCAACAAGATAATTTAGTAGAACAATTTTCTCAGTGTGGCGGCTATTGGATGCAGCACTGAAAAAAATGGTAGTAAAATGTGACAACTTGGGACAGTATGGTAACATGGGACAATTTGCACCTGTTTTAAAGAATCCACCTGGCAACGCCGCTTTCAAATTTATCGATTCAACGCACGCAACACTGGTTTGTTATTGGTATTTTAGAGCGTTAGGAACTAGTACCTTGTCATTTCTCGAGGCGTCAAGTTTGGTGCGCCAGATCTTAATTTGGAGTTTTGATTAGGTTATTTTTATATATCGGAAAACTTCTAGTGTATCGTTGTGACAGCTACGTGTGGTAAGTTCATATTTTGCATGTTGATTGCCAATTTTGTTGTTAATTTAATGGTTTAATTAGTTTCTTTAATTTTTAAACCATCTTTTTTATAATAATTATAAAAACAAAAAAGTCACAGCGTTTACAACTTGGGACGGGCTGTCCCAAGTTGTCAGCGCGTCCGAAGTAGTAAAACATTATTATTTTTTTTACTTTTGTTGAATGTTGTGCTCCAATTGATTAGGTACTTGCTCTTTCAGGGCCTTACCTACATGAAAACTGACTGGCCGAAGAAAAGTAGGAGCCAGACGTTACAGACAATTTACTGATGACAGTCTACAAAAGGCTGTCCAAGCTGTACGTACAAAAGTAAGGGGGAAACATATGAAACCTGTTGGCCAACCCACAGTGTTATCGTAAGAAGATGAAGAAATGTTGGTTCAAAATATTGTTGCTGCTGGCAATTGCATGGGGGGTTTCCATTTTCCAGAAAAGACATTCAATACGTGGTCAAGAGTTACCTAGGTAGACGCGGAATTCAAGCTAAGCCATTCTCGAATAATCTACCCGGTCCATGCTGGTGTCGAAGTTTCTTGAAGAGGAATAAACAACTTCTTTCCGAGAGACTGGCTGAAAATATTAAAAGATGTAGGGCTGCTGTTAATCATGATATGATGAACAAGTACTTTGCAGAATTGAAGGAATCTTTACAAGGTGTACCCCCAGAGAGAATACTAAATTTCGATGAGACAAACACCACAGATGACCCTGGAAAAGTAGTAATGCGCAAAGGTACCAAGTACCCAGAGAAGATCATGGACTCTTCAAAATCCAGCGTGTCAGTGATGTTTACCGGTTCAGCTTCGGGTCTTGTTACCACTCTATGTGGTATATAAGGCGGAACACTTATACGATTCGTGGAAAGAGGGTGGTCCCAAATATTGCAGATATATAACAGATCAAAGAGCGGATGGTTCGATTCTGTAATTTTCAATCCGTGGTTGTCCCATATTTTCAACGAATGGGACCAGGAATAAACGTTGTAATTTGTGACAATCTGGCAAGTCACAAGGCTGTCGATATCGTCGAAATATGCGAGCAATATAATATTCGTTTTGTGCTACTACCACCAAATAGTACACATTTGTGTCAGCCCTGGGATGAAGCATATTTTAGGCCTCTCCAGAGAGTGTGGAGAAATATATTGGAAATATGGAAATCTAAACACCGTAGATGCATTTCAAAAGATGTATTTCCTAGTTTATTAAAACAAACAATAAACTATATTGGCGACAAATCTGCTCAAAATCTTATTGCAGGTTTCTGTGAAACTGGTATATATCCCCTGGATCCTGAAAAAGTACTGAGCAGATTACCAAAACCAATCCAAAATGATCCAGAAGCAGGTGATGCGTGGAACCAGACTTTTCAAGAATACCTATCTGAGAAAAGGACTGACACATGCAACACTACAAAACAAACCAAGAAACGTTTTAATGTTGCACCTGGAAGAAGTGTATGCGTAGACGATTTTATGCTCAGTTCATCATCATCTGAAGATGAGTCAAATGAGGTGGATGAGCCTGAAAGTGAAATAAATGAGGAACCTAACGCGCTAACCGATAATCGAGAAGCAGTCAAGCCACGACCGGTTGAGGTTACCAAGGGGGATTTTCTACTCATCAAGATTGTATAGGTATGATAAAAATACAAAAAAAGAAACAGAAAAGAAGTTCATATTCCAAGTTATAGATTTCAACAAAGAAGAATATTATAAAGTTATCACGTGTAAATTTTTGCGAAACTATAAAGGTTCAAATGATATTTACGTATTTCCCGACATTGATGACATTGCAGGGGTTTCATTTGACCAGATATTAAATGTTTTGACGGTCTGTTCTTATCAGAGGGGAAGATACCAGTTCGCTGATATACAGTAAATAAATGTATTTATCATTATTTTTCTTATCTAGTCACCTTATCATAGATGGTAAACTTTTTTTTGTATAATATAAATAAGTAAAAATAAAAAAATATAAAAGAATTACAGGTTCAGTAGTCTTTATTTTGTACATGGTACTATTTTTTTTAAGTTTATGTTGTTTTCTAACATTTTTAAAACAATATATCTGCCCCAAGTTGTAGATCTGTCGAACAACTTGATTTTCTCGGTTATATCTATTATACCCTCACCACAATTAAGAAAAAAAAATATAATACGGAATTTGTCATCTCGCCCCATTTTGGGGTTACTTGAAATTACCGGATATTTTAATGTAAATCTCAATTGAGCTCCGTACCGAGGCGTCTTGAAATACCGAAAATGTATAACATATATAGGCAGGTATACTATTTTTTTTTTCAAAATAAAACAACACCTCAATTCCTTTAAACTAGAAAAAATATTAGAACAAAATAAACTAATAAAATAAAACAGTTTTTCTATGAATATTTCACTCATTCATATTTTGACCAATAATAGCAACGCTTTTGACTAATTTTCTGTAAACAGAGATGACACAATTTAATAAACAAGTTTTTGAACAAAATAACTATAAAGCTGGATTTATAAACTCGAAAAGTTGGCGAGGTTGAGGTTCAGTTGGCGTTGGAAATAAGAGTTCAATTTAAACTAAAGAGAACAATCAGTTCAATTTATAAACTCACTTCGTGCAAAGTTCGTGGGTTTCGAAAAGTTCCCGTGTAGTTCGAGATAACCAATTTTTATGTTCGGAGTTCGAGAGGTTCATTTCGACCAATGAAGATGCTACTTTAACTTTGGTTACAGCGAAATGTCAAATGTCAAAAATTTCAACCAATCAAACAACAACTTTTCGAACTTCGCTACTGACTTTATAAATGTCATATTCTGGACTGTCGAATATTGAACCTCACCAACTTGAACATAACTTCAACCTCGCCAACCTTTCAAATTTATAAATCCAGCTTAAAAGATGCACATAGGTAAGTCTAACATTCCCTACAAAGTCAATAGTGGCAATTTTAAAATTGCTATAAAAGGTTGACAAAAACTTAAATGGATAAATCCAGATAACATACAAATCTGGACAATTACAGCATAGGTACACCTGATATAAAAGTATAATTTACCAATAAAGTACATTATATGATATGAAAACCGTTTAAAAAGTTTAACAAACGTTTCTACTTATTCACAACATATTAACTTCCCCGGGATCCTTATGCCGAAGAAGATGCCTGTTTAAATCAATTTTAAACTTAGTTTGATAGACACATTGAGTACATTTAAACATATTGACTTCCAATGGATCCCTATGCCGAAAAAGATGTTTGTTTAAATCATTTTTAAACTTAGTTTGATAGGTACATTGAGTACATTTAAACATATTGACTTCCCCTGGATCCTTGTGCCGAAGAAGGTGTTTGTTCAGATAAGATTTAAACTTAGTTTGAAAGGCACATTGAGTGCATTCGAACATATTGACTTCCTCTGGATCTTTATGTAGAAGAAGGTGACGGTTTAAACTACTTTTTAACTTAGTTTGATAGGCACATTGACTGCATTTAAACATATTGACTTCCCCTGGATCCTTATGCCGAAAAGAGTGACGCTTTAAATTATCTTTAAACTTAGTTTGAAAGTTACACTGATCGCATTTAAACATATTGACTTCCCCTGGATCCTTATGCCGGCGAAGATGTTCGTTTAAATTAATTTTCAATTTAGTGCATTTAAATATATTTACTTCCCCCGGATCCTTATGCCGAAGAAGGTGAATGTTCAAATAAGACTTATTTATAGTTTGAAAGGCACATTGAGTGCATTTAAACATATTGACTTCTCCTAGATTCTTATGCCAAAGGTGATGTTTGTGTAAATCACCTTTAAACTTAGTTTGATAGACACATTGACTGCATTTAAACATATATACTTCCTCCGGATCCTTATGCCGAAGAAGGTGAATGTTTAAATAAGATTTATGAATAGTTTGAAAGTCACATTGACTGCATTTAAACATATTGCCTTCCCCTAGATTCTTATGCCGAAGGTGATGTTTGCGTAAATCACATTTAAACTTAGTTTGATAGGCACATTGAGTGCATTTAAACATATTTACTTCCCCCGGATCCTTATGCCGAAGGAGGTGAATGTACAAATTAGGTTTATTCATAGTTTGAAAGGCACATTGAGTGCATTTAAACATATTGACTTCCAATGGATCCTTATGCCGACAAAGATGTTTGTTTAAATCACTTTTAAACTTAGTTTGATACGCACATTGAGTGCATTTAAACATATTGACTTCTCCTGGATCCTTATGCTGAAGAAGGTGAATATTCAAATAATATTTATACTTAGTTTGAAAAGAACATTGGGTGCATTTAAACATATTGACTTCCCTTGGATCCTTATGCCGAAGAAAGTGTCTGATTAGTCTACTTTTTACCATAGTTTGATAGGCACATTGACTGCATTTAAACATATCGACTTCCAATGGATCCTTATGCCGAAAGAGGTGTACGTTCAAATCACGTTTAAACTTAGTCTGATATGCGCATTGAGTGCATTTAAGCATAATGACTTCCCCTGGACCTTTACGGACACGGTGCTTGTCTAAATTGCTTGGCGGAAATAACACTGAGTCATTCTCAATGTTTACATTAAGTTTGTGACCAATTCGATGATGACAATGCTGATGAATCTGAAGTCTACAATTTTGATTTTCGGCAATGCTGTAATAGAGAAAAACATTATATTAATCATACGAATTATTTTTTTAGTAATATTACCATATACAGGGACATTTCTTTAAATGCCTCGCCCAATAGGTGATTCTCCAATCAGCTACATAAAATATTAAATCTTTAGAATGAGCGCTACGTGTTCCCAAGAGAACATTTGCCTGTTTAGAACTTAAAAGTAACTTATTAATAATAGTAATACATTCAGTCCAATACCTATGAAAGTTATTACAATATAAAATAAAGAAATAAATATATTTACCAAAAAAACTACCTCAACGTAGATACGAGATCATAATAATGCGGCGCCTTTCCTGAAACGGTACAGGTGCCTATCCCGGTTTTATGTATTATATATTATACAGGGTCGTTGGTATGTATGGAAACGGTCGATTATTTCTTAAAGTAAAACGGCTAGCAAAGAATATTTAAGACAAAAGTTTTAGGGTTTTGTAAAGTCTATAAAAATTTTAGAAGAATAAGTATACAGGATAAGTCAGAAAGCCGTAGGAAAACAATGCTACCTTTTGTTTAATGGAACACCCCCTGTCTTAGAATTATTTTGGATTTAGCATTAAATTATAATAATTATTTCTTGATAAATACATTATAAGTCTAAACCTAATAGTTTCCAAGATATCGACTATTGAAAAATTAAACTTTTGAACTTTGACAGCCTATGCTTTCTAACGGTACGTCTTAAGTTAAAAATTTTGGGAAGATAATAAAAAAGTAAGACGGGAACATGGAAGCCATTTTGGAAAGCTAGGATCTGTCAAAATTCAAAAATGTAATTTTTCAAAAGTCGATATCTCGGAAACTATTAGCTTTAGACTTATAATACAATAATTAAAAAATAATTGTAATTTTATGTAGAATTCAATAATTTTCTAAGATATAGGATGTTCCATTAAAAAAAAGTAATTTTGTTTCTCTATGGCTTTTCGACTCATTCTGTATACTTATTTTTTTTAAATTCTAATAGACTTCAAAAAACCCTAAAACTTTTGACTTAAATATTTTTTGCTAGCTGTTTTACTTTAAGAAATAATCGACCGTTTCCATACATACCAACGACCCTGTATGTAATATACAGAGTGGCGAAAAAGTCGCGCATAATGCTTGGAACTTTTGAATTACCCCGTATATATACGAAAAAGTGACCTTTATGAAAGTTGTTCAGTAAATTATTCCCCACATTTCTACCTGCAAGAAATTTTTCTGTCATTTCTGGTTTGGTTGCCATAGAGACTAACTTGCTTTTTAAAAATGGAAAACCCTTCATATGATTGGATTTGGATTCTACTGGAAAAACTATGAATTTTTTGTATTTCAAATTTTCACCTATCTGCAAACGTTTCCGAGATAATGACAACTCAAAAATGGAAAACTTCCTAATTATAATTATTCCTACCTAATACCCACCAGTTGAGTCAAGGTGGTTTCATGGCAGGGACCTAAGAGGTGTCAATTGAGTTCCTGTTGTCTGATTTCTAATTTGTTTACATTGTGGTTCATCTGAATGAGAAACAACGAGTTGAAATTTTAATAATGAGCGGTTACGGAAATATGAAGAGATCGCAAGATTAGGTTTGTCAACTTTCCAACGAATTATATCTAGATAGGCCTCCAATAAATCAGTCAACGGTGTGTCGAGTGGTAAAGAAATTTCGAGAAACAGGCAGTGTTAGGGAAGCCGCTAGACCAGGTCGACCTAAAACAGCAAACGGGGGAGGCAACGCTTTGGTTGTCATGCTCTCAATACATGAAAATCCAACAGGCCAATGGCAATGGATTTAAATATGTCTCATCAGTCAGTGAAAAATTTGTTTAAGCAGAAGTTGCATCCCTACAAGATAAAGTTGGTGCACGAGTTAAATGGGGACGATTTTGATAGAAGAGCTGAATTTTGTGAGCTGATGATGGAAATAACATGCATATAACGCTAATAACTTCGCAACAAATATTATTTTCTGGGATGAAGCTGCTTTCCATTTAAATGGCATTGTTATTAGACACAATTATCGTTATTGGTCTGCTGAGAATACTCACTGCTTCCAGGAAGGTCATACTCAGAGGCCCGAAAAAGTTAATGTTTGGGCGGGCATAGTTGGTAGACATATTGTGGGACCTTTTTTCATAGATGGTAATTTGAATCACATAATTCCTTGCAGAATGGTTTTACCGGGTGTAAATAATGACATAAACGAACAGGTATGCTTCCAGCAAGATGGAGTACCTGCGCATTATGCGGTAAATGTTAGACAATACATAAGCGAGCAATTTCCAGGACTTTAAGAACAAAGTCTACGTTAACCATCCAAATGACTTAGAATCTTTAAAAATCAGAATTAGTACTGAAATTCGGGCCATTCCAGAGAACTTCCTTTTAAACGTTGTAGACGGGTTCAGGGATCGATTGGCGCTCTGCTTAGCAGAAAATAGTGGGCATTTTGAACACCTGATCCACTGAAAAGGTTTCACTTGTTTAATATTCCGATGTTAAGTTGTTTAATTTTCTAGTGTATTTATTCTGTTATTATAAAGTTTATTACAATTTTAAACAAATAAAAATTTGAAACACAGAAAATTCAGAGTTTTCCCAGTAGAATCCAAATATGCAATCATATGCAGAGTGTTCCATTTAAAAAACGTAAGTTAGACTCTATGTCAACCAAACCAGAAATTACAAAAAAAATTTATGCAGGTAGAAATGTGGGGAATAATTTACTGAACAACTTCCATAAAGGTCACTTTTTCGTATATGAGGTAATTCAAAAGTAACAGGCATTATGCGCGACTTTTTGGCCACTCCCTATTATTATTGTGTTATATTAACTCTCGCTTTCGATATTATAGCCCCCTTGGTTTATTATACACAAATAAATAGCAAATATTTCTTCTAAATTACTGTGAATGGCTTCTTGAATAAAATGTGTCTAATCCCGGTTTAGAAGTATGATCTCTTCACGTATTCTCTCTTCTAAAATTACAACATAGATTTTAACAAGTTAAAGTTGCATTCACTACAACAAATTTGAAACCCTTGTATTTTTAAAATGGACGAATAAAACATAATAAAAGTATATACAGGGTGTCCGGGAAAATGTGGGAGATCTCTCGGACTCAGATAGAACATGAAAAAATAAGATGAAAAGTTCCTATAAAATCTTTTCTTACAGGCCCTTCATAGGGAGATATGTGCGCCTGAAGGACGCCGCTGGAAATCGGGTTTTCTGGAATAATTTTCAAAGTAATTAATATAATTTAATGCGATGGACACTAGTAAGGACCTCTTAAGTGTCCTTGAAACATATTTAAATTAAATTTTTAACACTCTACAGGGTGTTACAAATTCGATGCATTAGCATTGCTATCTCGATAGCTATGTGAGATAGAGAGTTGGTTAAATTGAGGCAAAGTTGAGCATTCTAAAGCTGAATAATTTGATAAAAAGAAAAATTCAAAATTCCAATTACTTCCGCAGATATCCGAGAAAAACCAAAAAAATCGATTTTGGATTTTATTTTTTTGCGTCCCTATTACTGATTATTTTGAGAAACTAAGAACACTTTCGCGCGCCCCACAAATAGAAATCTAGCTGTGATAGGTCGGGCGATCTCGCTGGCCAGGCAATGAAACCACCATGTCCAATCCATCTTTGGAAAATTTCTTGATTTAAGAAATTCCTTACAGCCCTTGTATTGTGGGGGGCGCGCCGTCCTGCTGGAACCAGATTCGGCGTAGCCTGTTTAGTGGAATATCACTTAAATATTCCTGGAACTGAGTATTTAGGAATTCTAAATATCTATCACCATTCAAATTTTCTTCAAACATGAATGGACCAATAATTTTATCATCATAAATCCCAGCCCACACATTAATACTAAATCGGACTTGCTTTCTTATTCCTCTATTCTCCCTGAGATTTTCAATGCTCCAAACATGCTCATTCTTTCGATTGAAAATGCCACAATTTGTGAATTTACATTCATCGGACCATCTTTCAAAAAATCGCCGTTTATATTGATTTGTCCCCTTAACCACGTGCAGTAATTTAATCTTTTTTCCGCATCACCTGGAAGCAATTGTTGTGATACGTGAAGTTTAAAAGGTTTGTATCCATTACTTCTTAATATTCTCTATGCTTTTACTTGGTGTATGTTGGGTTTATTGAGATTTACCTCAATTTGCCGCGTAGACACGCAGTTATTACTATTTACCTAAAACAATTTTTACAATAATTAGAATAGATATCGTATTCTTTTAAACAGTTCTAAAATAACCTACCTGATTCAAAACCAATTCTCTGTCTTCTTCACTAACTTTACTTCCATATTGATTTCGCTTTTTTTGAAATGTACCATCTTCTCTTAACCTCCTATCCAATCTTGAAAACACTGATGGGTAAGGTTGCAGGCGTTTGGGATATTGGTGAAGATAAATCCGCTGCAGTTTTTGTGTTCAAGTGACATAAGTAGTAAACATTCAGCATATCACGTTTTTCTTCGTTAGAAAAGTACATTTTTATAAGAGCAAAAGATGTCGAAGTAAAGTAAAGTAGTGAAGTGTTGTATGTTGTCAAAGGTAAGGTACACTTCCTTATGTTTTAAAGCCAAGGCCCACTCTTCAATTTTTAAAGAACTTCAAATAACTCCTACAGCATGCAACTTAGTGACGTGTGTGATATACCATTAGTTTTGGGAGGTCTAAAATTACTCAAAAAAACGTCGCGGCGTCGTATTTGAAAAATTGAATTACTTTCTTGAAGATCATAACAATGAGCCTTAAGTAAGTGTTCTTAATTTCACAAAATAATTAGTAATAGAGACGCAAAAAAATTAAATCCAAAATCGATTTTTTCGGTTTTTCTCGGATATCTCCGGAAGTAATTGGAATTTTGAAAATTTTTTTTTATCAAATTATTCAGCTTTAGAATGCCCAACTTTGCCTCAAACTCTCTATCTCACATAGCTACCGAGATAGCAATGCTAATGCATCGAATTTGTAACATATGATAAAGACTTTAAAAAAATGAATCTGGGTAGCTTGCACCTTAGACATAAAAAAAGGAATTTTTGTTTATTGCCGATAAAATGAACCGTTTTCGAGAAAAATAATAATAAAGGAATAGTAGTTGTAGAAGACCTATGTTCGCAAAAAATGTGCGTTTTATTTATTTATTGGCACCAAAACAACGTATTGTTGTTGCAAATGTTACTATGGTACGAAATAAATAAAATATCCTGCATTTTAGAACTTGTCATCTTTCACATCGCTAACACATTAATCCTTTACTTCGATATTAATTTACTGATTTTTGGATTTCGTGGTGAATTTAATAGTGAACTATTAAATGAATATACAGGCCACTGCTTTCGAAGATCATCAGCAACTTTTTAGCGGACTCTGGAGCGGATATATTGATGCTAAAGCGACATGAAGAGAGAGGTATATAGACGATTCTTTATAGAAAACAAAACAAAAATTTCCGAAAAAATTCTTGGTGAAAAATCTTTGGACGCTAACAACAAACGTGTTAAATCTAATGAATCAGAATGTTCTACCAGCTCTACTAGTGGCATGGGTTTAATTGATATTGCTGTTGCAGACTCAATTTCTATTTCTAGTTCAAATTCCTCATCTATTTTACAAAGAGAAATATCTCAACGTACTGTTTTAGGTTACTCAAGCATTTATTTTAATAATATAAGTAGCTGTACTTTTAATATTTATAATAAATAGGTAAAACTAAAGTCTGTGTTTAGTTTTTAATTGTAAACATTTACTTTTAGGCACAGCGTGCTTAAAAAACTTTACACTTTAAAGGTTATTTAAAAATCAAAACGACAATCAAAAAGGGGTTATTATTAAACGTCAGTAGAAAAAAGGTTTTTATTAGTTTCAGGTAAACGTTATAAAATCAAAATGCAACATGACAACAATAATAAAACAAAAAAGCTTTTTAAATTTATTTTAAATGCTGCAAGAAGCAATATTGTATTAGACAAAGGAAAAATATAATTAACGTCGCCAACTAACGAGTGATTATTAATTATTTTGCTCAAGGGCGGCTGTGACCCAGTATACATAGTGTAGCAGTAGCGCGTAGATTAAATCATAGGGCGAATTTGCAAGAAAGCAGCGTTGTCACGTTGAAAACCTAAAATAATGTTTTTTGACGGTATGTAATATAAAATCCTGAGCTATCTTACTTTGAAAGCCTACTTTATATGGCCGCCTCCTACTTCTAGACACCTTCTGATGTTTCTTCTTACCCTCAGAGACACATTAACCAATACGTTTGGAGAATTATTAATTTCGGCAATTTTTTCTGAAATCCTTCGTTTAAGATCATTTATATCCTCAATTGGTGTTCGATAAATGGAGTTTTTTATAAAAGGCCACAAGAAGAAATGGCAGGGTGTTAAATCGCAGGAACGAGGTGGCCATATTTGTTGCGTATTTCGGCTTATAACTCTGTTTTCAAAAAATTCACTTAAAAAATTTAAATTTTCTCTGGTTACATGAGGTGTAGCGCCATCTTGTTGAAAGTAACCTTCCCGCAATTCATCATCGTGAAGCTCATTAATAAATGTTGTCAGAATTTCGATCCGATATCTCTCAGCTGTAATTGTGCCATCAAAGTAAATTGGGCCTACTATTCTTCTAGAACTAATTGCTGCCCACACACCAACTGTTTGAGGATGAAGAGGTCTTTCTACAAAAACATGCGGATTTTGCGTATTCCACATTCGCATATTTTGTGAATTAACATAGCCTGATAAATAAAAATAAGCCTCATCGGTAAAAAATGTTTTTTCAAAAGCACCACTATTTTCTTCTTGAAAATTGTTTAAAAACCATTCACAAAAATTAAGTCTTTGGGGAACGTCATTGGGAAGGAGTTCATGAATAGCCGTAACACGATAAGGGTATAGATGCAGATCCTTTTTCAAAAGTGTTTGACATGTACTGTAGCATAAATCCGTTTGCTGAATTTGTTGAGATAAATGCCTAATAGAAGTTAAAGGATTATTTTTCATAATTTGTCGCGCTTCTTCAATAACCTCATTCGATCGTTTCGTTGGTCTTCCAGCCCCTTTTTTATGTTGAACAGAACCAGTCTGACGAAATTTATTAATTAGGTATTGTGACCCAGTACGAAAATTATGAAAGGTCACCGCAACATCAGGAAACTCGGTTCGAAATTCATCAAAGCAGTCATGCATAGAGTAATTCCACACACCGCCTATTTTGTTTCCATTTCTAAAAAAACTTTCAACAATAAAAATTTTTTGTGCTTTACTAAACATTTTTACTGTAGAACTTTCAATCCGGCAACAAAGCTTCACCAAAACTTGATACGCTGAAAAATAAAAAAAAATAAAAAATAAAATCATATCCTGCAAATAGCACTTTATAATAGTCAAAAGACGACTCCCCGGAGAAATATTAGTTAAAGCAATAGTAACCTACCTTCAAATAACTGCAAAAATAACAAAATTTCTCCAATTTTTAAACTTTACAAATACACAAATTCAAATAAGACGTAAATGTCATAAAACAATCATGTCATCTTATCTACGCAGTACGGCCATGATGCTTTTAAAATGCATGGCCTCCCTTGAGCAAAATAATTAAAAATCACTCGTTATTTACAAGAAGTAAGAGGCCATTTTATTAATTTTCATTTCATTCTTCATATTATTTACAGTCGTTCGTTGATTGTTATGCAGAGACCAGAGGCAAGGGCCTAGCGACACATAAAGCACCGGTTCCCGTCAGATCACCGAAGTTAAGCGGTGTCGAGCGCGGTTAGTACTTGGATTATTTACTGGGTTTTTTGAAAGTTTTCCCAGAATGCTCTGCTGTTGGAATACAGTTTACCGCTTCACGACGTTTCTTGGAATTTTAATATTAAGCTCCCCGGAGTAAAATCAACCTTGCAACACACCGATAAGGCACCGCCGGAACGCGTGTGGAATCATTCTTGTAATTTTAGGGCTAATAATGTAACCCAGGCCATGCCAACGGCCGCCGGGCTCCTGGCCCGGTTTTTTGGACGTATTTCGGGCCGTATGCTTACGGTCCGTATACGCCCAATACTGTTTAATAAAATAACTAAGGACTGACATGTACTTATGCAATTAATTATTTTTGGTTGTGTAGGGGCACTAAGCCCTAGGTTAGATTTAGTTACAAAAATTGGCTTTATAACCTATAGGAAATAAATGAGTTTAAAAGTAAAGTAGTACTTGGATGGGTGACCGCTTGGGAAACAACGCGTGCTCTTGTCTTAGGGAAAAGTGTAAAATGAATCGACATCAAAACCATCCTATTCACGCCGGACAGGCCGGATGATGTCGCATATCTCGTAGGATGAAGGTGCCGTTTCACACTCCCCAGTCGGTAGACCGCACGATTAAAAACCGTACGGTCGATGACCGGTTCAAGATGGCCTCAGATACGCCGACGAACCGTAAAATAGTAAAATAAAAAAAAAAGATGCAGAGACCAAGTTTATACTGCGAATTAAATTTTATTGAGAAATACAGTGTCACCATTAAACTCCGCACCATATGGAACTTTTTATTATTAATAAGGTTAGTTCAAATTAAATAACGGCAATCGTTTTTACTTCAAATTAGACTAAAAATTATATATTCAGTGTTGTCACCATCTATCATTCGGTATCTGTCAAAAATTACATTTTTGTCAAAAAATGCTGAAAAATTACATTTTTGTCAATAAATGCTAAAAAATTGCATTGTCTAACCGAATTTTAAAAAATGTTATTAAAAAAGTTGTTTCTAGTATAATTTTAGGCCTATGTACAAAGTTTCAGATGTCTGGCGCAAAGTTGAATTTTTTGCCATTTTTTTTTGAATTGACATGTTTTTTTATAATGTAAGTTGACTTAATGGATATTAAACTATTTGCTTATACCATACTCAATATTTTATGTAGTTTGTATGCTTATTTTTTTACTAGAATGCCATTTTTCTTCGAAATATAACAACAAAAATGTAATTTTTGACAGATACCGAATGACAAATGGTGACAATTGAATTTATAATTTTTAGTCTAATTTGAAGCAAACACAATTGCCGTTATTCAAATTGAACTAACTTCATTAATAATAAAATAATTTGGATGCAAAACCTCTAGCTCCTGATGACAAATAATGTTCTCTTTTCATAACGTTATCCCCAACTTTAAACTGAAAATGTCTTCTTTTAAGATTATAATAATGACTTTGTTTTCCAAATGATCTTTCCAAGTTTAGACGAACAAATTCGAAAATTTCTTCCATTTTAGATAAATTTAACGCACGATTTCTAATATCTTCCTGACTGTTTGGTTCTATATTATCTTCATTCCTATATATTCCCTTAGGTAGCTCCAGTTCTCTTCCAAAATTTAGGAATGCTGGACTGTACCCAGTAGATTCATGTACTACCGAGTTAAGAGCGAAATTATGCTGCGACTGTTTATACCGCTGACAAGTTAGACAATTTCTGACATATTCAGAAATATTTCTGAACATTCCTGGCCAATAATACCTCTTGGCAATTCTTGAAATTGTCTTTGCTATTCCCATATGTCCTGCAGTAGGTTCATCATGATTTTCTCTCAAAACATTTGTTCTTAAATTTTCAGGTACACTGTAACGAAATAAAATTAGTTATTTCGTTACATTGGATTTTAAAATATCTTTAGGTATTGGCGCTGCCATCTATGGATAACTCTGCAGACCGCAGAATATCGATTCTTTAGACGAACTGTAAATTTGCCGTTCTATAATATAGATTTCTAGGTTATTCTTTAATATAGATTATCGATTCCTTACATTTAATTTAGTTCATATTGTCTCCGTAGATAGAAAGGCTCTACTGGGAGGGAAAAGTTCTTTTGACTTTCACTTTCGTTTTTATCCTGTTACAGGTATGTCACGCTAAGCCTTTGGTTTCATTAAATTTATATTTTATCTGATAATAAGTATGTAATTGAACTAATTGAACCATAAATATTACTTTCTAGAAACCCACGACCTTTTAAGCTATTTTTACACGAACTAAATTCCAAATTTTAATGTTTTAACAAAGAATAAACACAATACATGCCGACCATCATGGCGTCATATTTTAATAATCTCCATTCATCTCATTTATCCTTCTAAAGTATAATGTTTTTAATGATCTAAAAGCATCATCTTAATAGACAGAACGCAGTAATATTATTTCCTCAGTAAGTTTGTATTTCAATCAATATTTTAATAATCTTCATTCATCTCATTTATCCTTGTAAAGAATAGTGTTTTTAAAGATCTATTCTCGGGATTCTGTCGTTCTTATATGTTTTAGCAAATATCATTGGCCAGTTGGTGGTTTATTTAAGTTCTTGATGAACATTGGTGAGGACCAGATATAGGGTAAACCTAGCTGGACCATTTACAAGGAAACCGACAGATCCAGGCTCTACAGAACTTGGTAACTGACAGAATATCCAAGAAAGCTGATATCGAGGAAAGCAGGTGATTTTTCTTTTGTTTCTAATCAGAAACCTAAATTGAATTTGTCGGAAAGCTCACCTAGTTTCTCTCAAAGATATCTGTCAGAAATCAATTCTGATCTAACATTACTTTTTCTAAAACTTCTAACTCAATTAGCGCGACATGCTTGTAATGGATGGATAATACCTTAAGTCACGTTGTATATAAAATTTCTCTTGTACCGTATCTTGAACTTATCTTGTTCGTATCTTACCTTGGGTGCCATAATCAAGACATTAGTCTGGTATGCCAATATTATGTGGTAACGAATGCCTGTAGCTCGTTCAAACCACTTTTATCTCGCAAACGATTGCCTTTTTGCTCGTTATGCATATCGAATCTACACAAAGTTGTAGATGCTTTTAAGTGCAGCATTTTCTACTAGTTTAAATATCTGTATGATATATTTGTACATTTTGTATATTAATTACTTAACTTTTATCTTGTTGGCACAATATATGCTTCTTTTGGATTAACTTAAAACTTAGATACATTTTAAGTCAATCAAATCATTTGTTTTTCTTACTATTTAGACACGAAAGAAAGTTCCATATGGTGCGGAGTTTAATGGTGAAACTGTATATAGCATATTTCTAACAAAATATAAGCAGGCCCCGTATTTGTTCATGTTTAAGGGAAATTTTAAAAACGTAAAAAAATTAGCTTTATCTATCATCTTTAGAAAAACTTATTCCAATTTGTTCTATGCATCATAATTTGAATTATGTAAATATTAACATAAATGAGATATTTGATATTTTCAAGTCTGTCGCTCCCATTCAATATTGGCATCTTCCTATAAAACAATTTTGTATCAACATCAATAATTTTAAGATAATTAAGCTATATAAAACATTTAAAATATAATTATAATTTAAACTGAGGGTACTGCGACCGGACCGAACTGCTTTTAAACTAAATATAAACTAATAAGGGAATGTGATATATCTTAATCATATAAAGGTACAACGAAATATCATTTCATTGATTAATAAACACAAAAATAAAGAATAAAAGAAGTATAAGTGGTATCTGACTGTGCGAACTCACGTTTGTAACAATGAGGTACACAAACCTTTAACCTGTATCTCCACAAGTCGACTGGTTCAAACTTGTTAAAAAATTGGAAAATAAAATCCTTTTTGAATTTTACTGCATTATTTCTTTATTAAAAGACTAATAATATTCCTCCTCTCTTCACCCTAGCATGGGCTACAACATTACTAACAAGACATGTTAGTTAAAACACTTTTGTAAACACTGAACAACTTTTTAACGTGAAGGCTTTTTTCTTACACGGAGCGACGATTTGCCTCTTTAGATTTCCACCTGACACTTTAACACAATTAACTACTTTTAACAACTTTTTAAAGTGAAGGCTTTTCTCTCCACGGAGCGACGACTTATCTCTTTAGATTGCCACCTGACACTGCTTTGTTTACATTGCAGAACATATATTAACCCTATCCAAACACCTTGACCAATCAAATGTTAACACGTCAAAACCAAAATGGCAACGTCCATCCATCAGGCCACTATCGATCGGCCAATCAAATAGCTTATACTTGCTTCGCCGACTGCGGCGTATTCTTAGAATTACCACGTGGAAGCTAATATTATTTGATAGTTTTAGAGAATATTATAAAATAGCAGACAGTTTTTTACATTATAGGATTTTGCTTGAACGTATATTTTTATAGATTTGTACAACGTTGCCACCACTTTGATATGCGATGTTGCCATTTATATTGCATGCGAAATTAATGTATTTTTTTCTATTTATTGCATTTAGTTGTTGAAGAAAAACATAATACTTTAGCACGAATGCGACGTTGCCGCTTGGCTTAGTATTACATTACATTATATCCCCTAAGATTGATTTCAACCTTTTCACTTTACTTTCCTACTGGGTCACGACAGAAATATAAAGTGTGTCCCAAACACTGACGATTAATCCGAAGCACTGAGGGAGTTAATGGATTTCATTGTTTTATTTAACCCTACCGTATTATTAATATCAACACCGATGCCCTTACTATAGATATCCTATTTTCATAACACATCTTTACTCTTCTTCGAAAAGCACCACTTTTTTTATTTTTTTTTTCTATTGTTTCATATTTGACATTTTAATGATTATGTTTAGTTAAGGACCCTAAACTGACAAAAAAAACTTATCTCTAGCCTAACTGTTGCGGATAACGCAAATATAAAATATTAAGTTATTTTCTTTTAAAAGCAATAAAAAGCGTAACAAACTCACAAAATTTCAACTCGAGATAACGAAGGCAGGGGTTTTATGGGTTTCTAGGAACCACTAGAAACGGCAACCCGCACAGCCGGGACGATGCGGGGAGAGAAGGGAAAATATACTTGGTCCCTTAGGACAACCGTGTCTTTGAGAGTCGACGAACGGGGTCGAAGAGAGAAAGAGAAGTCGACGACGAAAAATAATCGCGTACGGCTTCTAATTGTTTGTGCCCTCGGGTAAAATATAAAAACAGGGACTCTTGATTGATACATTTTCTGCTTCAAGAAATATTTGTGCTGTGTACCCAAGTAATTATCCAGTGAGGCTCAAATCTCTACTTCAAAATTTATTTCAAGTTGCTGGTTAGTGCCTAAAAACAAATACCCATGCAGTACCGCAAGTATAAAGGCCTTTCAATAATTTGTGTGTGACTGAACCTGCTGAAATAGCTAGTTTATTTTTATGCCTCTACAAACAGGTGTAAATATTATCAAAATTAATCTCCGAACTATTTAATTGAACAACTTAAAGGAAGTTATTTACAAACTATAGTGAAAGTAGCAATTTTTTACCTTTGTGCCGCCTGCCTTAAGGGCGATTTACAGACACTGTTAAAATCCGATGATTACAAATTAGGCAGAATTGTACTGCACTAATAAAATACTTGATTTAGATATAACGATTATTTTATTCATGTATTGCTTACTCGTGATTCATTTAGTTATAGAATTTGTATGAATGAGAGCGTGACTGAATAGGTAGTTCAAATAGAGGGTTTATTTTTGTTTTTAAATATTATACATATTTACCATTATATTTTTACAACCCTATTTGTTTAATATATTATATACATATTGTTAAATTCAGGTAGTGCTTCATTGTTTTCTAAAGGGAGGGTCCAAGCTAGCTACCGGGATGAGCAGTGCCTAACTCCGCCCGCATAATTATTCCAAAAATAGTGACCTCTCAGGTATGTTAATCCTGCACCCCAATTCCGCCCCGAAATATATATTATAAATATATACTTATATTGGTTAAACAGCGCTAACACGGCATCTAATCCACCTTTTTGGTTCAATTCGCATTACCTGCAATGTACAATCAAAGTGTAAATTTGTAATTTTATATACATTAAAGGTTCCTAATTGATTTGTTTGTTTTATTTCGCATTAAGGATTAGGAGCGGAGTTAGGTAGTTAGATAAGGGAGCGAAAATATTTCGGGGCGGAGATGGGTACTGTCTGTCCTCGTGTACCTGGCGCCGGGCGGAGTTGGGAATCGCCCACCGGGATAATACTTTTCACAAGTGTCCTACCTGTAGATAGGTTAGACACGGGTTTCGGCCCTAACTGGGAAACTCACTCCTGGTCTTACTATGCGGAAGAGAATTTGACATCCTTCGCGCACAGGATGGTCCTTCGAGCCGGATCTTTTATATTTTAGGCTTTCCTTTGGAGAACAACGCTACCTTTATTGAATTTTTTTTTAACTTAAATATTTTTACTACTATATTTTTTAACGCTCCCTTTTTTGTAATTCCGCGAATTATTGTGTGATGACATTTTACGCAAAATTATAAAAGACAGTGGTTTTCTAAATTCCAGAGACATTTGCGATAATATTTGGAGGTCTCTTAAGAGTCCCAAACCTTTACTGACATTTTTAAAGGATTTTTCTACAGAGTGCGTGTAAGTGAAATTTATTGTGCTTGGGTTTCATCTGTCTATCTAGTGCATTGTTTAACTAGTTTTACTAGTAGTCTATTGATTATTTTTATTTACTGTAATTTGCTTACTATAAAAAAAAGAAATTAATTTAGTAAAATGGAGGCATTAAAGAAACAATTGGCACCGATTAAAGGCAACATCACCAAAATCCACAATTGGTATATTATCCGTAAAGACGCCTTAAGTGATATACAGGGTGATTCAAAAGTACTTCGGCAAACTTCGGGAGGTAATTGCCGGCAATATTTCAAGATGAAAAGTTCTTATAAACAGTGGTCCCTGGCGACTTCGTTACGGAGATACAGGGTGTTGAAATGTTAGAAGGAATGGTAATAATTTTTAAATAACTCCTTAACGAGTAATTTTTTTTTTATGAAATTTGGTGAATTAAATAAGCATCTCAGGACACTTATTTTCAAAGTAAAACACATTCGTAAATTTAACCAGTGGCGTCGGTACAAAATGTGGCTATCATATTTTTTGTGGAAACTATGCCTAACCTAACCACACCACTGACTTATTTGATTTTAACTTTTTTTTTATGAATCCCCCATTCAATTACAACAAAAAAGTTCACGTGTGTTATTTTGCTACGAGGGCCAGTTTAATGTCAAATGATTATTTTATTTGACTATACACAAATATTAAAAAATATGTTTTAAATAATTGATCAAACACTCAAATATTAATTTAAGTATATTAACTAAGATCTATACATACTTACAATAAACAAATATGTAGGTATATGCCAAAGGAAGGCATCTGAGGATGCCTATTTAAGTATAACATGTTCTCAGTGACATGCATATTTATTTATTAGTATGAATAGTATGTTATTTTCTAATATTTTCTATTTTGACAAGGCGGCTTTGGAAATACTTTTTTGATATTTTGTATTTTGATAAGGCGGCTTTGGAAATGCATTTGCCGTGAATTAAAACATATTTGACAGTTAGTTGCTTATGTGGTTTATTTCTCAGTTTTGTCATTTTCATTGAATATTAATAGTATTGTTTAAAAGGTATGGATTACTTAAGAAATAATGCGCATTTAGCTGACATGCATTTTGTATATGGCCTTGCCGATGGAAATGCACGAGCAGCTAGACGAATCTATCAAGAGCGATATCCTAACAGAGTACTGCCTGCTGCTGAAACATTTTCAAATCTTCACCGACGTTTAGCTGAAACAGGGAGTTTTGCGAGGTCACGTGACATTCCTGGAAGACCGCGAACAGCCCGAACTCCAGAATTAGAAGAAGCTGTTTTAAATGCTGTAGTGGAAAATCCAGATACAAGCACTCGAATAATTGCTGATGCTCTCAATTCCACCCAAGCCACAGTTTGGAGAATTCTGCACGATGAGCAGTTGTATCCGTACCATATTCAAAGGGTACAAGCTCTTTTACCCAGGGACTTTCCTCAGCGCATTAATTTGTGTCAGTGGTTTTTGGAAAAATTTGCTGAAAATCCCCAATTTTTAAATTATGTACGTTTTACGGACGAGGCAAATTTTTCTCAGAGTGCGATTACAAACTTTCACAATAACCATATCTGGTCTTTGGAAAATCCCCACGCCGTTAGTGAACGAAATTTTCAATACCAATTTTCATTAAACGTGTGGGGGGGAATAGTTGGCGATTACTTAATAGGACCTTTTTTTCTTCCACTTCGGCTTAATGGCGAGACGAACCGACATTTTTTGGAAAATGAACTTCCTCCCTTACTGGATGATGTGCCCTTAGAAACTCGAAGACGTATATGGTTTATGCATGACGGAGCTCCCGCCCATTTCAGCATAGTGGCCAGGACCCATCTTAATCAAATTTATCCAAATCGATGGATAGGTAGGGGAGTTGAGGAAGGAAATCAACCGTGGCCACCAAGGTCCCCAGATTTAAATCCTCTTGATTTTTATTTGTGGGGACATTTGAAGTCAATCGTTTACAATACGCCAGTCGAAAATGCAGAAGTGCTAAGAAACCGAATAATCGATGGTTTTGAGGCAATAAGAAACAGACCAGATATCTTAGCATGCGTACGAGATTCCATGCAAAGGAGATTAGATGCCTGCATCTTGGCTGAAGGTGGACATTTTGAACAATTTATTTAAAAATCATTTAATTTTTGCAACGCACTTATTTAATTATAATTAAATTAAATGTTATACCTTACCCCTTACATAATAAATCTTTGAATTTAAAACATATTTTTTAATATTTGTGTATAGTCAAATAAAATAATCATTTGACATTAAACTGGCCCTCGTAGCAAAATAACACACGTGAACTTTTTTGTTGTAATTGAATGGGGGATTCATAAAAAAAAAGTTAAAATCAAATAAGTCAGTGGTGTGGTTAGGTTAGGCATAGTTTTCACAAAAAATATGACGAATGTGTTTTACTTTGAAAATAAGTGTCCTGAGATGCTTATTTAATTCACCAAATTTCATAAAAAAAAAATTACTCGTTAAGGAGTTATTTAAAAATTATTACCATTCCTTCTAACATTTCAACACCCTGTATCTCCGTAACGAAGTCGCCAGGGACCACTGTTTATAAGAACTTTTCATCTTGAAATATTGCCGGCAATTACCTCCCGAAGTTTGTCGAAGTACTTTTGAATCACCCTGTATATCAATATCAAATAAAGGAACAACAACTCGTTACATTTTATACTAAATATGAGAATTTATTGGAAGACATTGTAGGATTGGGTGATGGGACTCTTAATGCTGATTGTGATGCTATGGAGGATAAATATTGCACCACTTTAGCAGGTATAAGGCAAAGGATCGATGAACTTAAGGGCGTCACACATGTTGCATCTCAAGTTCAGACAGCCCCTAATACAAAACTACCTGAAATTAACATTACCCCTTTTTCGGGCAATTTTACTGAGTGGAACGCTATTGATGAACTTTTTCAAAATTTAATTGTAAACAATTCAAGTTTAACAAATATACAAAAATGTATTTACCTAAAATCATACCTTAAGGGTGAGCCTCTCGAGTTAATTGACACTTTACAGTTGACCAGTGATAATTTTCAAATAGCGCTTACAACATTAAAAGATCGATACTCAAATGAGTTTAGAATTATTAACTCGCATATTAAAAAGTTATTAGACGTGCCTACTTTTACTAAAACTTCTGCATCTGATATCAGAAAATTTATTACCCAAGCCAAACAGGGCATCCAGTCTATGAAAAATCAAAAGGTTCCAAAGGAAGAATGGGTAGACCTACTGCTTATTCACATATATGCACAGAAGTTAGATTTTAACACGAATAAAGCATTTGAGAGTGAAAGAGACCCAAAAAAGCTTCCGACTTTACCAGATCTTTTTGATTTCTTGGATAAACGCTGTGCAGTTATGTCAAGTCAATTTAGACCTGGGCAAAGGGCAACGCACTATTCCTCAAATACGAGAAATATTAATTATGGTCAGGACTCAGGCCAAATTAAATGTTTTTACTGCAACGTAAATTCTCATCGCATATCTCAGTGTGATAAATTTAAAAGGTTATCGGCACAGCAAAGATTTACCTTTATAAAGGACAAGAAGTTATGTCGAAATTGTCTTTCTTCTCAGCACCTGTTTGAAAATTGTGCATCAGAAAGAACATGCATGTTATGTAATAAGAAACATCACACCTTGTTACATATTCAGAATATCCAACCAATACGAGGATATAACAATACCCAAAATAATTATCAGCGTCAAAATCAAAATACCGCGACCGGTGGAAATGTCATACAGAACCAAGATGTCTCACATGGTAACAATAACCAAATCCGTGAATCAAGTTTAAGCCTTCCGCAGGTACCAAATGTGCAAGGCAATAAGCCTGTAAAGGATGCGAGGCCTTCAAGCTCTACTACAACGTGTTTTGCAGTTACGAAGACTGAAAACGAAACACTTTTAGCCACAGCGCTAGTCACTCTGTACTCAGCCAGAGGTGAAAGAATTGTAGCTAGAGCGCTGTTGGATATTGGAAGCCAAACTTCATTTATAACTAAAGGCTTAGTAAGAGAACTTAAATGCGTAACTTATAAGAGAAATATGCAAATTACAAGCATTTCTCAACAAATTACGCATTCTCATAAAATGACCGATGTAAAATTATATTCTACTTTATCCAATCAAAGGGAATTTTCTGTTTCCTGTATAATCCTTGATAAAATAACCTGCAATCTACCACGGATCAGATTGGATACAAGTTTATTAAAAATTCCCAGTGATATTAGACTTGCTGACCCAAGATTCTTTGAAAGCCAGCCTATAAACATGCTACTGGGTATGGATATTTACAGTGACCTTCTTTGTAATGGTATAAAGAAATTGGGCAAGGGATTACCTGTTCTTATTAACACATACCTTGGCTGGACAGTGTCCGGTTGCGTTCCCGTCGCAAGAAAATCGGCACATGTGACGGCTGTCGATTCTGATGACTCCGAAGGCGAATCATCATCAGTCTCATTATTTGTTAAGACTCATACCTCTGACGAAAAGGCGAATGAGCTTCTTCAAAAATTTTGGTCTGTAGAAGAAATCCAAGACAAAATTCCAAGGTCAAACGATGATGACTTGGCAGAAGAAATATTTAAGGAAACTACTGTTAAACTAGAAGATGGTAGATTTCAAGTTAATTTGCCACTAAAAGGTCCTGAAGAACACCTAAAATTGGGTGAATCCTTTCATCGTGATGTAAAAAAATTTTACTCACTTGAAAATAAATTGCATAAAAACGAAACCCTGTTAATGGAATACAAATCATTTATAGAGGAATACATCTCCCTGGGTCACGCAAAGGAAGTACATCTTTCTACAAGGAATGAAAAATCGGAACTAAAATACTTTTTACCGCACCACTGCGTCATCCGTGAAGATAGTTTAACAACTAAGCTCCGCGTTGTATTTGACGCATCAATGAAATCGGACACTGATTATTCCCTAAATGATATAATGCTTAAGGGTACGACAGTTCAGCCTGAGCTTTTTGATATTTTATGCCGTTTTAGGATTAATGAATTTATTCTCACTGCCGACATAGAAAAAATGTTTCGGCAAATTAAAATAAATCCTAGTCAAACATTTATGCAAAATATTTTGTGGCGTGCCAGCCGAACAGAAAAATTAAAATGTTTGGAACTGCAGACAGTAACATATGGAACAAATAGCGCCCCATATCTTAGCACTCGATGCTTGATTGAACTAGCCAGTACACATGAAAGTACATACCCTATAGCAGCAGACGCACTAAAAAATCAGTGTTACATTGACGACATCTTATATGGATGCGATTCAATTAATGAACTCCAGGAAGCACACAAGCAACTAACCAGTCTTCTAGAATCAGCAGGAATGAATTTACATAAATGGTGCTCAAATTCTCAAGAATTTCTCAACGTAATTTCCGCGAGTCAACATCAAACTAAATATGTCATTACGTCAGAAAATAACACAAGCAAGGTTTTAGGAATATCTTGGGAACCAAAACAAGATGAATTTGCGATAACACTTCCCAAGGAAAATATTAACGGGACAGTGACAAAACGACAAGTTTTATCGGTCATTGCACAAATTTTTGACCCGATCGGCTTGATAAACCCTTTTATAGTCATAGCCAAAATGTGAATGCAAAAAATATGGCTTGCAAAAATTGACTGGGACGACCGACTTAATGCTGAATTGCTTGAGGAATGGAAAACTTTCTTGGAAAATATCCCAGACTTAAAAAAAATTGACAATTCCCCGTTACTTGTTTACACAGTCTAGGAATAAAGCAGTGAAAATCGAAATTCATGCTTTTTCAGATGCGAGCCTAAAGTGTTACGGCGCATGCGTCTATCTGCGTGTAATTTACGATGATAACAGTATCTCCTGTAACGTCAAAAAGCAGGATTGCACCGTTCAAACAGCTGACTCTGCCACGGTTAGAGTTATGTGGAGCAGTTCTAATGGCAAAATTGACTAAGAAAATATTGTCAGTATTTGAAGACAAACTTTCTATTAATTCAGTACACGTATGGACGGATTCGCAAATAGTTTTAGCCTGGATTAAAGGACACCCATCTCGTTGGTCAGTTTTCGTGGCCAATAGAGTTGCGGAAATTCAAGCCTTAATACCACAAGGTTATTGGCATTATGTTAAATCTGCCAATAATCCAGCAGACATCGTATCAAGAGGCAGTACGCCGCAAGAACTTATTAAATCAAATTTATGGTTTCACGGTCCTAACTTTCTGCAGGCATTTGACCTAAACTTAAAGGATTTTGACTTCAAAGATGAAGTACAAGATATCCCAGAAGAAAAAAGACAGCCTTATTTGTACAAAAAACTGAGAATGGTTTATACGACAATTTCTTATTAAATTTTTCTTCTTTTAAAACATTACAAAGAGTAATGGCCTATTGTTTAAGGGCATGCTTAAACTTTAAAAACCAGAAAAATCCGTCTAAGAAATTAAATGGACCTCTATCTACAGAGGAACTTCAAGAAGCAGAAAAAACAATGATTAAAGTGGTACAAAATATTTTTTTTTCGCTGAAGAAATTAAAGAATTGAAGGTATCGGGACAGGTTAGTAACAAATCTATAAAGTCTCCGAGTCCTACACTGGATCAGTTTGACATGCTAAGAGTGGGAGGTAGACTTTCTAACGCAGAAATTGCCTATGAACACAAATATCCACTTTTACTTCCAGCAAGAAACCAGGTTGTAAGACTTCTCATACATAAAGAACATTTAAGACTGTATCACGCAGGTGCACAGAATGTATTGGCAAACATTCGACTAAGATATTGGCCAATTGACGGTTTACGAGAAGTAAAAGGCATTATTAGGAAATGTATGACATGTTTCAGATTTCGGGCACAGCCAGCAGTCCAAATTATGGCTGATTTGCCGAAAGAAAGAGTAATAGCAACTCGTCCCTTTGTTAACGTTGGTATTGACTTTGGTGGCCCATTTTTGATAAAACCCACAAAACTTCGACCAAAAACGTTTATAAAATGCTATTTAGCGGTTTTTGTCTGCATGACAACAAAGGCAGTTCACTTAGAACTTGTCTCAAGTTTAACAACAGGAGACTTTTTACAAACCTTGCGTCGATTCATTGGACGAAGAGGTTGTCCGTCTGGTGTATTTTCAGACAATGGAACAAACTTTCAAGGGGCACGGAATAAACTAAGGGAGATGTACAAGTTTTTTGAAGATATCAAAAATCAAAAAGTCATCCGCCATCACTTAATGGACAAGGAGTTAACATGGAAATTCATACCAGCTAGGAGTCCACACTGGGGTGGCATATGGGAAGCTGCAATAAGAGTCGCAAAACACCACATCCTACGTGTAGTAGGTGAATCTGCATTCACTTTTGAAGAATTTGCCACAGTACTAGTGGAAATTGAGGCGATTATGAATTCACGTCCGTTATGTCAATTGAGTAGTGATCCTAATGATTTATCCTGCCTAACACCGGGGCACTTTCTTATTGGGGCTCCATTAACTTCTATACCTGACAAAACCATTTCTACAAGGAAGTATTTTAGGTCCTTTATTATTTATTTTATATATAAATGATATGCCAAATATTTTGTCAAATACTAATATTCAAATATTTGCTGATGATACTTTAATATACGTAAAAGGTAAAAATATTTTAAGTTGCATAGATAGTCTAAATTCTGAATTAAAATTGGTATCAAACTGGCTAAAAGTAAATAAATTAAAATTAAATATTTCTAAAACGAAATTTATGGCAATAGGAAATAATATAAATTATGAAAATATAAATATTTTTATAGATGACCAAAAATTAGAAATAGTTCAGTCTTTTAAATATTTAGGGATAATAATGGATTCTAAATTAAAATTTGATGCTCATTTTGAAAACACTATATCTAAAATTGGAAAAAAAATTAATTATTTCAAAAGAGTAAGTAAAAATTTAAGTTTATTTTCAAGAAAAACAATATATAACACAATAATTTTACCTCATTATTTGTATTGCTCTACAATTTTATATACTGCAAATGAAGGAATTTTTAGTAGACTTCAAATTTTACAAAATAAGGCGATGAGAATAATATTAAATGTTGATAAATACACAAAGATAAAATATATGTTAAATAAACTTAAATGGTTGAATATAAGAAATTTAATATTTTTCCTAGTTTGTATTTTTATTTATAAAATTCAAAATAATTTATTACCATCTCATTTAAAAGACTTTATAACGCAAAACTTTGAAAATCATAACTATCAAACCAGAAACAATCAAAATTTTTGTTTAGGGAAAGTGACAAAAAATTTGACATATAAATCAATCTTTTTTAAAGGACTTCATGAATATAACAATTTAGATTCTTTAATTAAGAAACAAAATTCCTTAAGTAAATTTAAAAAATCCTTAAAAATATCATTACTTAGAAAACAAAATATCTGATAAAATTTATTTAAAAATATTTTTGGTGCATAAAATTGATTGTAATTTTAAATGTTTTATTATTGTTAAAAAAACTAGAATTTATAATATTGTAGCAGTATTGCTAAAATAAATCTTGTTACTACTACTACTACTGTTCCAGAAAATCTGACATCCTTCGCGCACACTAACCTACCATCAGGTGACTTAGGGATCGTATAAAATTAGCTGTTTTAAATATATCTTATTATGTACTTGGCGACAGCAAATGTTTATTTATGAGAACAATTTAATTTCATAAGAAATTTGTTTTTGTTTCTATATTGTAGTAGAATTGCCATATTATAAAATAGTTATAAAGTGATAGAGATGTGAGAGGAGAATATTCTCGAGAACGGGAATCTGTAAGAAAAGTCTCCCGAGAATATTCTCTAGAGAAGTTTTTCTACATAATCTACTCTGAAAAATTTTGCAATGATTTTTAAAATTTTGAGCTTTTCAAACCTTTTCTATAACTAGAAATAGAAGCGAGATCGTATACTCGTATACAGCTGTGAGAATTGTAAATGATGTGGTGAGATTTGTTTTATTTTGGCGTTCCGTTCGGCTCAGTTTAGACCGCCTATAAGTATAAAAACATGGAGCAAAATAAATTAAAGGGTATCACATAACCAAAACGTAATGTTTGGAAATATTTTAATACAAAAAATGTACTGTAGTGTAATGTAAAAATTTTATTTCTTATTATTGCCATTTCTAGCGATTTTCTTACCATTCCCAGAAAATTCTCTAACTTGAGAATATTCTCCAAAAGATTATTACCGGGAATTTTACATCTCTATAAAGTGATCACTAAAATAACAATTTACTTTTAAAGGCGAATTGTTTTTAGAAGTACTCTATTATAACTGTTTTCTTAAAGTCGCAGAAAGCAACTATAAAACAATTTTAAAATATATTTATAAGGAAATTAAAAATATCGCCGAAATGTACCTACTATATAGTCTCTATAAAATAACGCGTTTCGGTTTCTTAAACCATTTTCAAAAGCTGTCTAAAAAGTTCATTTATATAATAATCTCAATTCAAAATCAAAATTATTAGGTATTACTTACATGATACAATCACAAACCTTACATTAAGGACAAGTTCACCATGGCGAACACAGGTTAACTAACTTTACAAAATTGATCAACGGGATAAACCCAAAAAGAATTTAAAAAAATAAAACGAAATATACCGAACCAGAGCGGCATCTAGGTTGCACAAAAAGAGGTACGATTATTTAAACAAACATTCACTACTTAAACTCATTCACAATATTCGCTGCTTCTCTGTAGTGGGCATTGACAGGATCGTTTAAACACTCAATCTGATTATTAATCTCTAATTTGGCTATTTCTAAATTTTCTAAGAAATTCAGCTTATGGCCTTTATTCGCATTATGTAGCAGTTTAAAGTTGTCTTTAGTACTAAAATGATGTAAATTCCCTCTTAAATGTAGACCAAAAGCTGATCTCTTGTCATTAGGCGATTTCTGAGAGTTTAAATGTTCTTTTATTCTAATATTAAAACTACGTCCTGTCTGACCAGCATATTTAGCTGTGCAAGAGTTACAGGACAACAAATATACCCCACTTTTGTCAAGCACATTAATTTGAATCCTTTACTCTCTAGAATAAGCTACGTAAATTGTTTACTGATTTGTAAGCTATTTTAAAATTGTTGTTTAAGGACTTCAATACATTACCAACCATCAGAGAAACAGCGCCCAAAAAAGTTAGTCTTATATACCTAGGTGGTTGAAAAGAAGTTATGGTGTTAACCAAAGGGTCAATCAACACCTTTCTAAGCATGCCATTAAATTATTTTCTTATTAAATTATTGATTAATAATATCTTGTATCCGTTGTTATAAGCCATTAAAAAGATGATGTTCTTTTCCCTCTCAAATTCCAAAGATAAGAGTGGGATGGTGAACAAACGATGGATCAAAGAGTTAAAAGCTGCCATTTTATCAGCTAAACAATGATTGTAGTCAGCTGGTATAACATTGTCCGTATGTGTGATTTTCCGATAAATAGCATAATCAAAAAAGTTATTCACCCTCTTTATTGTTAAATCTAAAAAATTCAGACAACATTCAGATTATATTTCTCTTGTAAATTTGATGTGGTTGTTTCAAAAATTTAAAAAAAAATTCCAATTCATTCCCTGTTCCTGCCCAGACAATAAAAGTATCATCAACATATCTGCGCCATAATAAAATCTTCAACGTCAACGACATATCGTTTCTTACATTTATCCGACGTTTTGGACAAAAAAATCATCATCTTAATTCTACCCCACAGTATCTTCTTCTTGTACAGCCAACAAAACGGTTAATGTTTCTTCTAGATTGTTCGTCTTTACTCTATGCGACACTGGATTTCGAAATGCGCCATATTCGCTTAGGTTTGTGAGAAGTCTTTTGAAAATTGATATATTAGGTTGGCGTCGCTCTGGATATTTGAGCAAATATTGCCTTTCAGCGTAGAAACAATTTTTATGGCTTTCAATATAACAACATAACATGTCCGATTTTTCTTCATTTGAAAAATGTGTCATCATTAAAAAACACTCACACTATCACAAGACAAGAAAAACTTTAAATTCAATCGGTAATTTCCGAACTAAATCTACTTCTTTCCGTAAAAATTTCGATTTATCGGCAATACTGACAGATCGCCATGATTTATTTCAACAAATGCGTTTCAAAGTCTACTATTTCAAGACGCTGTAACTGAAATAACTCGCAATTAAGTATTTGGTAATAACATTTTGCTTACTTGCCCTAATAATAGTTAAAGCTTAAAATTTTGGGATTATTTTAAAAAAAGTTGATATAGGTCGAAAAAAGCCAAAACGTAGAATCAAGAATTGAATGACGTCATGCTGTAGAGGAGAAAAAGACAATAAAAATGTAAAATTTATTTTAATCTATCTCTTACAGAAGAATCAGAAAAAAATCTACGCATTCTTGAAATTTTAAACATAAATTTTGGCAATCAATTTTTTTCTGATTTCACAAAAGACGACAGGTCAAAATAAAAACCACATTCCTACGTATTTCTTTCTCCTCTACATGATAACGTAATTAAATTTTTGATCCGACGTTTCGTTCCTTCGTAATAATCATCAAATAATATTGATGAGGATTTTTTCGTCCAAAACGTCGGATAAATGTAAGAAGCGATATGTCGTGGGATTTAGAATTAAAGTTAGAATTTTTTAGGAAGAACGCAAAATTTTTCGACTATTTAAAAAAATTAAGTTAATGATGGTTGCGAAGAAACGAAACGTCGTATTGAAAATCTAAGAACGCCGGCTTGTAGAGCAGAAAAAGTGGCAATGAGAATGTGAAATTTATTTTGTCATATCTTTTTAAATAGAGTCAGGAAAAAATAAAAACGAAATCGGGAAAATGTTTTTTTGACTTCAAATTTGTATTTGTCATAAGACTACTTTGATGTTTTAGTTTAAACACAACTCGGTAATAGTTTATGCAATGATTTAAATAAACCGATTTTTCTCCTAAATCATTGGCCCAATAATTTTTTTTAAGAATACCCTTTTTATGTAGAAAAATCACTGGAATTATAATTTTCTGGTAAAATTTTTTAAATGTTTGTTTGTGTCCTTAATGTAAAGTTTGTGATTATATCATGTAAGTAATACCTAATAATTTTGATATTGAATTGAGATTATTATATAAATGAACTTTTTAGACAGCTCTTGAAAATGGTCCAAGAAACCTAAGCGCGTAGAGCAAAATATTAAATATTTGTGAGGAATTTTGGATTTTTCTTTCCTTTTCAATAGAATAGTGTTTATTGCAGCTCTTATGTGATCGATAAGCATTTTGGAAGTATTAATAAAATATTAATAAAATAAAATAGTTGTATAACCATTGGATTATAAAATAACTTTGTTGGTTGGATGCGTGTATTCTGAGAATTCACATAACCGGTGAGGTGGAACCAGACTTCATCAGAAAAAAATGTCAGGTCTAATAAGTCGCTTCTTTCCAATAAATCTTGGGTAAACCATTGACAGTAATTCCTGCGTCTTTCAAAATCTGCGGCTTGTTTTCTTGGAATACTTGTACCGGGTGTCCCACTAAGAATGGCTGTCGGCCGTATCTCAGAAAGTGTTAGTCGTATGGCTTGCGGAAAAATAATATATTAGGTAAAGTGGTCATGAGAAATTGTTGGAAATTATTCTCAAGCTTCTCAGACTGGCGCTAGAGGGCGCAACAGTAACGGTAAATATGAATCACGAAGTTTTCTCTAAAGTCGCCTAGTTAAGGTATCCCGAAAATAACATTTTTGTACATTTCGAAGATTTATTAATAAAATTCACCTATAGAACGTGTTCGTCACTTTTTAAATAAAGTGGTGGGAAAAGGTTGAACATTATTTGTAATAAATGCTGATAACTCCGGCCTGGCTTAACATAATTTAGTAAACTTAATTTTGTTAAAAAAGACTTTTCCCCCATCTATATATCATGTTCTGAACTACGGCAATATGTGTTTTACACTAGGCGCTAGAGGGCGCTGTCTTAAAACTTCACAAACATTTCGCGTTTTTTCCATAATTGTAAATATAATAGTATATTTAATTTCACTTGATTACAAAGATGACTAAAAGTCTAATAAGTCAGCGAAAACCGCAAGTTAATACCTATTTTCAATCCGGAGATATCAGCAACAATAATAATAATTACGGAACATTATGATTTTATTTTCAAGTTGCCATTATAAAGGTTTTTAAGAGTCAAATGGCCTTGGAAAAACAAAATATGAATTGAGACTGTGCACGCGTGTCACCTTTTATTATTACGTCAAAATTTTTGTCGTGCCAACAGTGTTGTGTCGTATTTGATTTTCAAAACGCCTCTGTTACTTGAAGAAGCGGTTGACATCATTGCGGTGTCTTTTGAATGTTTGGGAAATGCAACAATTGCTGAACGGGTTTATGCAGTACGATACTTTCAAAGGCGCCGATACGACAGTAGAATGTTTAATCGTTTAGCTAGCCGTTTTCGTACTACTGGAAGTATTCGTCGCCCTGTATATCGCAAACGCCGCCGAGGTCGAACCGAGGAATACATTGTAAATGTTTTGGCATATGTGGAACTTAATCCACAAATTAGTATTAGATTAATTGTTAGAGACTTGGGCGTTACTCGCTCTACTGTGCATAGGATTTTATTAGAAGAAAGGTAAGTAATTATATCTATATGTTATAACTGTTAAATAGTTTAGAATAATGCCAATATTTCTCTTAATAGTTTTCAAGTCAATGTAATAAGTATTTTGTTTTTCTATAGGCTACATCCCTACCATATTGTGCTCCACCAGGCTTTGACCCCGCAAGATTATGATAGAAGATTGGATCATTGCTATTGGTTGCTCAATATGATTTTGGAAGATAGAAATCTCCAGAATTTTGTGGACTGATGAAGCTACTTTCCATAGTAATGGAGGAGTAAACCGCCATAATATGCATTATTGGTCGCGGGATAATCCCCATTGGTTGCGGGAGGTGCAGCATCAAGGAAGATGGAGTGTCAATGTCTGGTGCGGCATTTTGGGTGGCAGAATCGCTTACTGGGAAAAGACATTTACATTTTTTAAATCCCAATTGTTCTCGAAGATGTGCCCTTGGATATTCGCAGAACTATCGTTTTCCAACATGATGGATGTCCTGCACATTTTGCGGCAAACGTTCGTCAATTTCTTGACGACACATTTCCTGCAAGGTGGATAAGAAGAAGGAGTATATTTTCGTGGCCTGCCAGGTAATATTATAGGATATATTGTGATACTGTTAATGAAAGTGGTAATTTCTATTTTAGATCACCTGACTTAACATGCCTAGATTTTTATCTATGGAGGAGATTGAAGGATCTTGTTTTCGTTACCAGACCCACCACAAGGGAAAACATGATAGAAAGGATAATGGACAGCAGCCGCCGCATCCCTATGGCAGAGGTAAAAACTGCAGTATTATCAACCAGGGAGAGATTGGAGTCGTGTATACAGAACGATGGGCGACAATTTGAACATTTAGGGCGCCACTGAGAATTATTGTCGTAACGATATATTTGCTTGAAATATACGTAGCTTTATATTTTGTTTTTCCAAGGCCTATTTGACTCTTAAAAAAACCTTTACAATGGCAAGTTGAAAATAAAATCATAATGTTCCGTAATTATGATTATTGTTGTTGATATCTCCGGATTGAAAATATATATTAACTTGCGGTTTTCGCTGACTTCTTAGACTTTTAATCATCCTTGTAATCAATTAAAATTGAATATACTATTATATTTACAATTATGGAAAAAACGCGCAATATTTGTGAAGTTGTAAGACAGCGCCCCCTAGCGCCTAGTGTAAAACACATATTGCCGTAGTTCATAAGATGATATATAGAGTGGGAAAAGCCCTTTTTAACAAAATTAAGTTTACTAAATTATGTTAAGCCAGACCGGAGTTATCAGCATTTGTTACAAATAATGTTCAACCTTCCCCCACCACTTTATTTGAAAAGTGACGAACACGTTCTATGAACGAATTTTATTAATAAATCTTCGAAATATACAAAAATGTTATTTTCGGGATACCTTAACTAGGCGACTTTTGAGGAAACTTCGTGATTCATATTTACCGTAAAGTCCCTGTATTGGAAAGTCTGGACACGAGCGGACGTTCACTTGATTGGTTGGCCTCGAGCTAAGAAATTAATGGCGGTTCCAATAAGAAAGCGCAGATAAGACTTATTCGCAGCTAAGTTCACAGCATTCGCAATCTTTCAAATCGTTTGTTTACTTTTAGAAAACCAAACGAATATTTTTTTTTCTGCAGTATAAAGTGAAAAGTGAATTGTTTTTTTGGTTATTTACAATTTAGAAAGGATTTCTTTTGATTTTTTAATGTCGGGAGTAAAGAAGCAGAAAGGTGGCATATCGGGAGCTTACCCCGAATGCCCTTCTAAAACCGGCTAAGGAATATCATTTTTTAGATTTGCTAAGGAGATCACAGGTATGTACCTATATTATAAACAAATATTGTGCTTTTGGAAACATCACATGTATGTGGATTTATTTACTAATTCTTGAATCGTCTACTAATTTTAATATATTTAATAATTAAATTATAGAAGACACAAGTACTACCGTAATGCTCTTTCAATAAATATAAGCTTATAAATTAATCAATTATAATATTAAAAAATAAATAAATTGTCTTATCATCACTAAAATTTAATTCAAACTGCTATTACAAACCACCCCATCCGCGATGGTGCTAAAAGTTATTATACCTCGCATATGAATGAATTTTTTGATGGTGTCCAGTTCTTTCGGCCAACATTAGTTATCCATTTCTCACGTCTGTTCTCATCCGAGGGAAATGAGGCCATATAACGTTTTCTCCCACGATTGGTATTATTTTTGCAACCGGGATAGCTGCATGTAGGCATTTTAAAAACACTTTGACGTTTAACGAACGCGAACTGTTTATTTACATCGCGAGATCATATGACAGGAGAGACTGACGCCGCGCGCACGCCCGGGCGCCATTAATTTCTTAAAAGGAGGAAATAGAGAAGGACACAGAGTTCTCTTTCTTACACACGGGCTTTATAGCTCGTGTCCAGACTTTCCAATACAGGGACTTTAATTTACCGTTAACTGTTGCGCCCTCTAGCGCCAGTCTGAGAAACTTGAAAATAATTTCCAACAATTTCTCATGACCACTTTACCTTATATTTTTTTTTTCGCAAGCCATACGACTAACACTTTCTGAGATACGGCCGACAGCCATTCTTAGTGGGACACCCTACTTTATAAGGAAACAAATTTAACTGTTTTTTTAAGAATAATCCTGCATGTTCAATAAGATCTTCCCACTTCTTAAAAGAGGCATCTTACATATTTTGTTTGCGTATCTTGCATTATTTCATGAACGTTTGCAATAAGTTCTTCTGTTCTTACAGATGGTCTTCCCGCTTCTTTTTTATGTTGTATAAAAATCCTCAGCAGTAAAAGCGACGTTAGGAAAATTTTCGCGAAAATCGTCCATGTACAGGGTCTTCCAACGAGGACTGAACAGGGGCTCATTTTTGAGCTTCCTTGTATTTAAAGAAAAATCCAAAATAGCCAATCGATGTACTTTTTCCTGCAGAATTCAAAAATGAAACCAAAAATTTATTTGAACCAGAAACAAAAGAGTTACGCTATGGATAAGGTGTTTTTTAAATGGTGCATAGCTTTTTTTATACGATTTTTGGAACGAGTGATTTTTTTTTGTCCGTTCTGATTAAAATATTTAATATTGTGATAGCTATTTTTATTAAATTTTAATGTTTTATCCAGTATAATTTAACTTTAACCTGTTTGAAACATACACTAGGTAATAAAGGTATAATCACCTTTGAATCCTTCAAAGTCAAAAAATTTGACAAATTTACTATAATATTGCCGAAATGAAATATTCATTAGATGAGAGATTGCAGATTGTTATCTTGTTCTACAAATGCCAAGAAAATGCAGGAGAAGCAAGGAGAAGATTTATTGCAAATTTTCACAGAAATATATCCGTCAATACTATTCTAAGGATAAAAAACCTATTTGAGGAAAATAAAACATTACATGACAGAAAAAGAAATCCAGAAAGGAATAGAAATCGAGACCGTGCCATTGTGAATTATTTTCGACTGAATCCAACCAAATCAATTTCGGACGCAGTTCGGGACGTTCAATACGGCGGCGGTGTAAGACGCAGAAGAGTTACCCAAGGAACTGTTCACAGGACTTTAAGAAATCATAAATTTAAGTCTTATCATATCCTTCCACTTCAACATCTAACACCGGCACAAAAAGAACTTCGCTTCCAATTTGTTTCCCAAATTGTGATTCGGAAAGAAAACGAAGACCCTAATTTATTCAGAAATATCTTATGGACTGACGAAGCCACATTCACAACATCGGGGGTTTTCAATAGACATAATATTCATCACTGGGCCGTTGGAAATCCAAGAAAATTTCAGACAATTAAATTTCAAGGAAGGACTTCAATCCATGTTTGGTGTGGCATAAAAAATAATAGAATTTTGGGACCAATATTTTTTAACGGGACCTTAAATAGACAGAGATACTACGAGTTCTTAGAAAACGAAATTGAGAACTTTTTGGAAGATTTACCATTGGAAGAATATCAAAATTTAATTTGGCAACATAATGGGGCCCCTCCGCATGCCGTGCGTGAGGTTACTCAATATTTAAACGGACGCCATGAAGAATGGATTGGTAGAAATGGAACCTATACTTGGCCACCCAATAGTCCCGATTTGTCAATATTAGACACATTTCTTTGGGGCCATTTAAAGAACGTGGTATACAAGCAGCGAAACCACGATATTGAAGAGATCATGCAGAAAATTGTGAATGAAATAAATCGCCTTAACCAGGAAAATCACAGTATAACAGCAAGTTTGGAAAGGCTACAAAGAGGTTATCGCACATGTTTCGAGAACAACGGAGGTCACATTGAACAATTAAATTATTAATGTTTTTTTTTTAAATTAGTATAGAGTTGGATTTCTTTTTCTGTCATGTAATGTTTTATTTTCCTCAAATAGGTTCTTTATCAACAGTAATATACCGATAGAGGAGGCGTCTTATCGGTAATACCGATGTTTTTAACAAGAAATCGATTTTCTGACAAATTTTTACGAAATGTAATTTTTACTTATAATCTGATATGATCCCGAGAGCTTTAGCTCGAGGGTCTTATCTTTGATTATAAGTAAAAATTACATTGAGTGAAAATTTTCTTGGAAAATCGAGTTTCGAGTGAAAAACGAAGGTATGAAGATAAGAAACCGCCTCTAGAGGTGTATTTTATTGGATAATTTACTGAACATAAAAATGAAGGCCGTCTGATAAAGGTAAATATACAAGTTAGAGGTGTTACTAATTTTTTATTTAAGTAAAAAAGCTACAAGCGTCTTTTCGAAAGCGTCTTTTCGAGCTAGCGGTAGTCTTATCGGGTAAGACGACCGTTACCAAGGTGGTTGCTATGAAAATGAGCGTTTTGATTGGTTCAATAAAAGTGAGGTGAATTATCCTTAGAATAGTATTGACGGATATATTTCTGTAAAAATTTGCAATAAATCTTCTCCTTGCTTCTCTTGCATTTTCTTGGCATTTGTAGAACAAGATAACAATCTGCAATCTCTCATCTAATGAATATTTCATTTCGGCAATATTATAGTAAATTTGTCAAATTTTTTGACTTTGAAGGATTCAAAGGTGATTATACCTTTATTACCTAGTGTATGTTTCAAACAGGTTAAAGTTGAATTATACTGGATAAAACATTAAAATTTAATAAAAATAGCTGTCACAATATTAAATATTTTAATCAGAACGGAAAAAAAGAATCACTCGTTCCAAAAATCGTATAAAAAAAGCTATGTTCCATTTAAAAAACACCTTATCCATAGCGTAACTCTTTTGTTTCTGGTTCAAATAAATTTTTGGTTTCATTTTTGAATTCTGCAGGAAAAAGTACATCGATTGACTATTTTGGATTTTTCTTTAAATACAAGGAAGCTCAAAAATGAGCCCCTGTTCAGTCCTCGTTGGAAGACCCTGTACAAACGCTGATTGTATTGCCACTCACCATTTACGCTAACCCCGTTTCGAAATTCCGCTTCAACCATGCATTTTTTTGCTGTTCCGTAAAACCCATTGCGTGAATTATTCAAGAAATTGGATAAATTAGCGATGAATCAAAAAATTTAAAAATTGTCGATTTAACACGGCGATCCGACTAATATACGCTCCAAGCTGTATGTGCGACGCCATAAACATACGAGTATGTAACAATGTAAAATTTAGTATCTCTTATAGGAAAAAGATAATATGATGTGTGGCGCTCGGTATAATAGGGTAAAGTCTGTTCAGAGATATAAGAAAGTGACTAACTGATCCCTATTAGGAAAGACCCGGGACAGCTGTAAAATTGAAATATGGCCGAACAGGTCCGTATTTTGCTTAGAATTTAAATATGGTTTGTAATAAAAATAAGTAAGACATTAAATAATAGTTTATTTATGTTTAAATATGAAATTACAAGTTATTTTATTATTAAAAATTATATTTATGATTACAAAATTATACAAATTATTCGGTACTTATAATAATTATTCACTTAATATATCAATATCACTATCGCTATCATCATGTGTTCTAATTATTATTTGTGCTATATTGTTTATATGGAGATAGAATTTTCCACTTTTTCAACATGTGTAACAGAATTTGCCCAACTTTGTGAAGGGATGTTACAAACTTTAGTTTCTATAAGCTCAAGTACACTGGAGTTAATAGTAGGGCAAATATTCTTACGACAAACGGCAGATTTCAGTTGGTGCCAAACATGTTCGATGGGATTAAATATACAATGGTATGGTGGAAGCCTTAAAACTGTATGCCCTAGATTTTTTGCATAATTATCACGAACGTATTCCTTTTGTAGTTTTAAGCTTTGTAAAACCTCAATTAATTGCCTTTTGGTGTAATCTTCCTGAAAATAAATGTCATTATCATACATGCAGTTTTGGATTGCTGCTTTTGTGTCATTTGAGGAGGGAGTCTTGATCAACTGCCTACTATGGTAGCTTGCACTGACTATTACAATTACGCTATTCGGAGGTATATTTGGAATTAGCTTGTTTTTAAACCAATCTTCAAATAAATCAGCAGTGGTGTCCTCATGGTAATCCAGAGAATAATCTTTAATGTTTTTCGCAGACAGAGAAAGTCCATTTGGAATTCATCCGTCTTTAGATCCAGCATGCAAAATCGTAATTCGTTTACCTCTGTTTGATGGCGCACTTGTTTTACACTTGCCGCTTAAGTCAACCCAACCCTTTTCCGGGGTATCATATGTGTCGAACCCGAGGTCGAACCAGGTTTCATCCAAGTAAATAATCGGCCTTTGCTGATCTCTGTAAATCCTAATTTTTTGTAGATACTCGGATCGCCATTCCCGAATTCTACTGAATTCCATTAAAAGTTGTCTTTTGTTAATTTTTTTAAATCTAAAACATATGTGTTGGATACACTTCCATAACGTTGTTCTGCCACATTTAACGCCGCTTTCTTTCATCTTTTTCAAGCTTCTAAATTATCTAATGTAGGCACGCTTTGTTCCTCGTATAACTTATAAAATTTACGCCGTATTATATCTTGTTCACTTCAATCTACCTTCGAGAAAATGCCAGTATCGGTTCTCTTTTTCCTCGCTAAAATAGGATTATTCAAAATTTTCCATACAGTTGATGTTGGAATTTTCGTTAATGTTGTCATTTCTTCTAACTCTGCTTGCTTGCTGACCGCACGTTTAATGGGAGTTGAATAGACATTGTTTATAACTTTCTTAGTTTCCACAGAAAAGTGTTTTCTGCTTTTCGACGAGGTTATCTCCTGAGGTACATTGGGCTCGCACATATTTTCCATGACTCACACACGATTAAACAAACGCTGTATTACACAAGAAGTAAGAATAATTACTTAGCTTAAAACTAACTAACTAGAGTGGCTATATACACTATCAGCAAAGTAAAACTTTGCAGGCCAATTTTAATGCAATAGAATAGTATGGTTATAAAATGCCTAAGATTAAAAAGAGAACGACAGCGATTTCCCCTATTCCCCTTCCAATACGACGAGAACAAACGAGAGTATTCCTTTCGCGCGGCCTCGGAACTGCTGGATTTTGCGACGTTGTCACGTAGACTTTTCGAACCTAAGTTTTTAATATTTTATTGGGGAAGACAACATAAATAATTTCATTTTTACTGGTTGATCGAAACCCTGCCCTTTGCTTTCGCGGGTGGCGGTACTATGCAAGACTTGTAAGGACTGGTGGGGGCGGCTACGGCAAGGCTCATATTCACAGAGTCTTTTGCATAGAAAGGAGTAAATTAATATTTAAAAGAAATGTATTCGCGTGAACAGAAAATTAATATAGTTTTATGGTATTCCAAAGCTGAAAGTGCCGCAGGTGTTGTTGGCCATTTGCATTTGCGTACCCTGATTAACAGGTTCCTTCCCGCCAAACGATTATTAATATTTATAATCGTTTTAAAAAATCCGGGTGCAATAACCAATGTAAATGGTAAATGCTATCACGAGGATCAACAAGCCCGTCCTATTCCTGAAGAAAGAGTCGAGAGGGACGAAAATGTATGCGCTTTTGTGGAAGCAAGTGAGCCATGTTCCAACACCCATATTTCTCAAGAAATTGGCATTCCAGACCGCACAGTTAGACATGTTTTAAAAAAGCATGGGTATAAATCCTATAAAATGAAAACTACCCAAGAAATTTTTCCAGATGATTTTATGAGGCGAATGGGGTTTTGTGAGAGACCATGAGAAGGCAAATTGATGAAAATGAAGATTTTTTAAAAAATATTCTGTTTACGGATGAATCATCATTTTCTCTTCATGGTTATCATAATCCTGCAGTCGCCAGATATTGGTCACGGGAAAATAAACATTTAAGTGCGCCTTTGCGGACACAATATCCCCAAAAATTAAACTGTTGGGCGGGTATTTTGGGCGACAATATTGTAGGACCTTTTGTCATTGACGGCAACTTAAATGGGGAAAAATATTTGCAGATGCTGCAAGAGGAAATAATACCAGCTGTGCGTGCCTTGAATGTTAATTTCGAAGAAATTTGGTTTCAGCAGGATGGTTGCCCTGCTCACAATGCAAGGCGAGTTCAGGAGTTTTTGAGTATGACATTTCCTGAACGGCTTATTTGTGGCAGAGGTACCATACCATGGCCGGCAAGGTCACCGGATTTTACTCCCCTCGACTTTTTTAAAATTTAAATAAATTTTTAAGTAAATTTAGTTGACTTAAGAGCAAAAATATTCGACATTACTAATTCCATAACACCGGAGGTATTGTCGAATGTTAGGACGGAGTTTTATGATCGGCTCGGGTATTGCGAAGCCCAGCAAGGCAATGTCTTCGAGAATTTATTAAAATGACTTTTTTAGTTTTATACTATTTTAAGAATACTTATTGTTAAAAGTTATTTTTTAATTAGAATTACCATTAATTTTATTTCTTTTTAAGAATGTTCATGATATTTTTTTTTTGAATAACAGGTTTTATTTTACTTTTATGCTTAAGGCCGATAAAAATTTAAACACCTTAAAATTACTGTTAGTTGTATGTATTAATAGAACTGCCAGTGATAAACATGACCGCAAAAAAACGACGTCGTAAAACATCGCACAAAATGCGATTGACAATCACTACTGCTCCAATATCTGGCTGATACGATACTGCCGTCGCCCGTCGCCCACCTACCGTGCCCGCTAGTATTCCCCTCTACCATAAAAGCGTATTGGTCGGTGGAAGGGGAATCGGCTAGAGCATGATTTTGTCCGTCTTTATTTCTCTCGAGCCTTTGCCTATACCGTTTTATCGCACTGAAAACCTCCGCATGTACGATAAATGCTTGCCAATATTATTGGATTAACCCTCTCATTTTAAATCAGGTAAAAATCGGTTTAAAATTCACAAACTATAACTTTAATAATGAAATTACTTCTTCCGGATTTGCAGTTTACTTTAAGACATTTTTAAGTACGGACCATAATTCACCTGTATTTATTTATTCATTCATTGTTTGTTTATGACCACCCTTGGATAATCCCATTCAAAGGCAAAGTGTAACTTTCTTATATCTCTGGACAGGCTTTACCTCAACTTAAGAAAAGTATACCTGTTTTCACTTGTTTCAGATTCTTCCTCCTTGATGTCTAGTTCTTCGTTTTTAATTTTCCAATCCCCATACATCTGATCAGTTCTTGGTTCAGCCTTTTCAACTTTAACCTCTGCTTCTGTTTGGTCAGAAAATATTTGTTTGCCCCTGTAAAACATAAAATTATACGTTTTTAAATTGTTTTATATAAGTAGTCAATTAGGGTATATAAAATTTAACCCTAAAGGACCCAGCACAAACCTTATGGAAACTGGTTTTGAGAGGAGGGGAACGAGCACAATGTCTGCTTTTATATCATAAAAAACAAACAAAAAACGATGAAACAGAAACCGAAGGTGAGATTATAATCCGAAATTTTTCGAAAACAAGGCAAGGCGGCGATAGAAATTTGAGATTTAAAATAGCGGATGCCAAACTAAAAAAAAAGCCTGTGGCCTGTCAGTCCTGTCTATCTGTATTCTAAACTACTACATAAAAGATGAAAAAATATTATCGACGAACATTTATTAACAGAAAATCCTTGCTGCAGATGAACTTGCAACTCTCTGCGTTGATATTTTAAACCACATTACAGGTTCGTTCCAACACACCCGAAAATCGTACATTGTACCTTCCGGTTTATGCGCAAAAGGAGAAGAGCGTTCCAACTAACCAGTGACGGTTTATCGTACGATCCGTGCTGGCGTTCCAACATTGTCAAGGACCGTTCGCGGATCGATTTCTGTACGGTCATTTCGATACTTGGTTGAAAACATGTACTGTTTGGACTGACTTGCGCATTAGTACATTTACCTGTTTGTTAAATGCTCGTGCTTTATTTATTTTCGCTACGTCATTCTTCTCTCGTTGTTTGTTTACTACTTAACATTACAAAATAAAATATTTTATCCAACACTTACATATAATGTGAACATTATTAGTTCGATTTTCGACTAATAAAGTAGCTTATAACTCACACGTGGGTTATAACCACGGCAGATTATCTGCCGTGTTATAACCATAACTCACTAGTGGGTTATGATTATAACTCACGCAGGCACATCTTTTATCACACCAGTTGATAAATTCTTTGAAGGTTTTGTTATAACTATCTCTTGACTTGTGGGGAATAATAAATGAACACGCTAGGTCAGCTTCTTTTTGAATTTCGGCTGAAGTTTCTTCCATATTTTGAGAAACTACCCTTGAGAATCGCAAAAATAATAATTTTATTTATCCAACACTTACATATTATAATGTGAACATTATTAGTTCGATTTTCGACTAATAAAGTAGCTTATAACTCACACGTGGGTTATAACCACGGCAGATTATCTGCCGTGTTATAACCATAACTCACTAGTGGGTTATGATTATAACTCACGCAGGCACATCTTTTATCACACCAGTTGATAAATTCTTTGAAGGTTTTGTTATAACTATCTCTTGACTTGTGGGGAATAATAAATGAACACGCTAGGTCAGCTTCTTTTTGAATTTCGGCTGAAGTTTCTTCCATATTTTGAGAAACTACCCTTAAGAATCGCAAAAATAATAATTTTATTTATCCAACACTTACATATTATAATGTGAACATTATTAGTTCGATTTTCGACTAATAAAGTAGCTTATAACTCACACGTGGGTTATAACCACGGCAGATTATCTGCCGTGTTATAACCATAACTCACTAGTGGGTTATGATTATAACTCACGCAGGCACATCTTTTATCACACCAGTTGATAAATTCTTTGAAGGTTTTGTTATAACTATCTCTTGACTTGTGGGGAATAATAAATGAACACGCTAGGTCAGCTTCTTTTTGAATTTCGGCTGAAGTTTCTTCGATATTTTGAGAAACTACCCTTGAGAATCGCAAAAATAATAATTTTATTTATCCAACACTTACATATTATAATGTGAACATTATTAGTTCGATTTTCGACTAATAAAGTAGCTTATAACTCACACGTGGGTTATAACCATAACTCACTAGTGGGTTATGATTATAACTCACGCATGCACATCTTTTATCACACCAGTCGATAAATTCTTTGAAGGCTTTTTTATAACCATTTCTTGACTTGTGGGGAATAATAAATGAACACGCTAGGTCAGCTTCTTTTTGAATTTCGGCTGGAGTTTTTTTATATTTTGAAAAACCACCATCGAAAATGGCAAAAATAATAATTTACTCTTCAAATTTTTGTTATTAATTAATTCCATAACAACAATAATCACACTAGCCTACTTTTACGTGTCAAATTTTTCATTCAAAAATATGTCAATTAAAATATAATACAGGGTTTTCCAGTTTACATTGACACAATATAATTTTCAATTTTTTATTAATATCATCAAGTGTTGGATAATAGTTGTTAATGATACTAGTTCGATATGAACACTATAATGAAACGTGTGCAACGTTAAACCACGAGGCGTTCATATCGAACGTGTATCATTCAAAATTTAATCTACGACAGTGCAAATAGATTTTATTCGTCTAAATTTCATTGATATCAGATAACGTTTTCGTAATTTTTAAAATTTTCAGGTGTTCATAATAGTCGTTATCATGGTAACCGCATTTTTGATTGTTTCAATTTCAATTTTGACAACGTCATTATTGCCGTCTAATTTTCTATTGTATGCAAAGTGGTCAAAAATAATTTAAATATGGGAGATTCTGAATCCGAAAGTCTTCCTTCGGATGTCGAAAATATCGCGCAAAGCGTAATAGATTCCCTACTTCCCGAAAAGTCTTAACATTTGGATGTTATTATGAAATCATAATGGCACTGAGTGCTATTATGAAGGTCATAATGACATCCAAATGATAATGCTAAATACGTCATAATGGCACTGTCGTAGATTATAGTTATTTACCTAACAAGTGCGGAAAGTGGTCCTTTACCGCACGCGACGGCAGTTGCACGAACGACGCGAAGCGGAGTTCGGGCAAGCCGTTAAGGGCGGTAAAGACACTTTACGCACGTGGTAGGTACACAATTTTTCCTTCGAGCAATAATATTTGGAACAAAAATCAAATTTAAAAGAAAAAATTTATAAAAAGTAACAAATATTAATTGTTAAAAGCTATAAATATTTTTATATTATGCATTGCGCGAATGCAAGTACATCAATTGCATTTTTTGAATAAAATTAATACAGTGCGGTAAAGAATCTTTACAGCACTGAGTGCGGTAAAGAATCTTTACCGCACCGGTAAAAAAAAGAAGTATATTACAAAATTAATACAAAAAGAAACAATATTTTTTAAAAATATTTATTACATACAAACATTATAATATAAAAATATAGCTAACGATAAATATTAAAATTAAATGTACAATTTGTAGCGCAATGCAAATTAAGTGCTGAGCGAGCTTGATTTTGTTCATCAGATGTAGTTGAGCAGTTTTTGTAAATTACAGAAGCGTTATTTTCTTGCGCCATGCATGGTACAGTAGATTGTTGTGACCTGAAAATTGCTAAAGGTGTAGGCGTTGGGTTGTTTCGTGTTGATAGACCAGGAGCATCCTCTAAAGTCTCTGTCACTGCTACTGACGTTGATGTTAAAGTTGAACACTGCTCAGTGCTTCTATTTGGGGTACTAAAGCTTTGCAGAATGTTTTGAGCAATCCTTTTTTTATTTTGCAAGGAATCTTCTATGTACGACTCTGCTACAGAGGTGGATTTCCATCCACCGTGCCTCTTAATGTTTGTTATGTTGCTGCCAGATTCTGCAAGCATAGTTGCCGATGATCTTCTAAAGCAGTGCCCGGTATACATCTCTGGATTGGATAGATGTAAAAATCCAGCAATATTTGCTGGCATTTTTCCGATAGTGTTAATGCCCACGCATTGTTGTGAGCATTTTCCAGCTTTATATTGTATAAAAAAACGTCTATGCGGGGTGGCACCAGGGCGCAAAGCTACATATTTTCTGAATAAGCCTAGGTAACTTATTCTTATATTTCCAGGATCGCAGACGACAAATTTTCGTGAAATATTTGTCTTTGTCGCCTTTATTGATACAACCAGCAAATCTTCTTTATCTTCAACGTCATCAACCGTTAATTTCATTAATTCTTCACGGCGACAGGCGCCTGCAATACCGAAAATGGCAGCTACCTTAATCATAAGGTAAACTTCATTGGGTGCTTCGATTAGAAACTGCTCTGTCTGTTCTTTTTCCAAAACCTTGGATTTTTTAGGCTTATAACCTACATTTAGTCGCTTTATGTATGACGTTAACTTATAGAATCTTTGAATATCAATGTTTTCCTTTACTTGTAACGTTAGTTTTAACATAGAAAACTTTGACCATAAGCTTGAAGGTGAATATTTTTTCGATATTTTATAAAAATATGCCAAAAGTACCTCTTCGTTAATTCCTGACGCTTTTTTTTCTTTGCACCATGTTTGTAATTGTTCATATTCTTTATTGTACCGGTCCTGGGACTTTTGTGGAATTAAAGAGCCGATTGCTGCATTCGCTGCTTCAGATATTTCTTCATCGGAGCTCTCCATCTCTCAAGAATAAACGTTATACCACAGCTTTATATTAGAAAATGAAAAATTTGAACCACGAAACACGCGAAATTAACTGAACTGTTTAGATGGTATCTACAGACGCGAAATATAATAATGAGTTGTTGCTATGGGAATACAATGCAATGCAGTCGAGCAGATTTTGACTAATACCATCTAGATCAGACGTTTAATCAAATTCCTGTCATAAAAATTATGACATAAAATTATTTATAATATTTTAGGTACAGGGTGTTTCATTATATAAGTAGAGAAGAAACGTATAAAAGTATGAGACCAAAAATAGGTACCTAGTAAAAATATTCGTAATGATGTGATACTTATCGCCGTTAGTTGTGGTTAGCATCATAATGTAGTAAATTAAATAGAACATATTACGCATATAATAAAATTTATAAGAGTGCGGTAAAGAAATTTTACCGCACTGAGTGCGGTAAAGTACTACTTACGACACGAAAATGAGTGCTGTAAAGTGTACTTTACCGCACGCGAGTAGGAAAAATTTTGTATGGCACTAGTGTGTTAGGTCATATAGGTCACTCGGGAATTAGCCCTCTCGGCCTACGGCCTTGAGGGCTAAACATTTCCCACCGTGACTTATATATAACATAACACACTTGTACAGGGTCTTCCAACGAGGACTGAACAGGGGCTCATTTTTGAGCTTCCTTGTATTTAAAGAAAAATCCAAAATAGCCAATCGATGTACTTTTTCCTGCAGAATTCAAAAATGAAACCAAAAATTTATTTGAACCAGAAACAAAAGAGTTACGCTATGGATAAGGTGTTTTTTAAATGGAACATAGCTTTTCTTATACGATTTTTGGAAGGAGTGATTTTTTTTTTGTCCATTCTGATTAAAATATTTAATATTGTGACAGCAATTTTTATTAAATTTTAATGTTTTATCCAGTATAATTTAACTTTAACCTGTTTGAAACATACACTAGGTAATAAAGGTATAATCACCTTTGAATCCTTCAAAGTCAAAAAATTTGACAAATTTACTATTATATTGCCGAAATGAAATATTCATTAGATGAGAGATTGCAGATTGTTATCTTGTTCTACAAATGCCAAGAAAATGCAAGAGAAGCAAGGAGAAGATTTATTGCAAATTTTCACAGAAATATATCCGTCAATACTATTCTAAGGATAAAGAACCTATTGGAGGAAAATAAAACATTACATGACAGAAAAAGAAATCCAACTCTATACTAATTTAAAAAAAAAACATTAATAATTTAATTGTTCAATGTGACCTCCGTTGTTCTCGAAACATGTGCGATAACCTCTTTGTAGCCTTTCCAAACTTGCTGTTATACTGTGATTTTCCTGGTTAAGGCGATTTATTTCATTCACAATTTTCTGCATGATCTCTTCAATATCGTGGTTTCGCTGCTTGTATACCACGTTCTTTAAATGGCCCCAAAGAAATGTGTCTAATATTGACAAATCGGGACTATTGGGTGGCCAAGCATAGGTTCCATTTCTACCAATCCATTCTTCATGGCGTCCGTTTAAATATTGAGTAACCTCACGCACGGCATGCGGAAGGGCCCCATCATGTTGCCAAATTAAATTTTGATATTCTTCCAATGGTAAATCTTCCAAAAAGTTCTCAATTTCGTTTTTTAAGAACTCGTAGTATCTCTGTCCATTTAAAGTCCCGTTAAAAAATATTGGTCCCAAAATTCTATTATTTTTTATGCCACACCAAACATGGATTGAAGTCCTTCCTTGAAATTTAATTGTCTGAAATTTTCTTGGATTTCCAACGGCCCAGTGATGATTAGTATGTCTACTGAAAACCCCCGATGTTGTGAATGTGGCTTCGTCAGTCCATAAGATATTTCTGAATAAATTAGGGTCTTCGTTTTCTTTCCGAATCACAATTTGGGAAACAAATTGGAAGCGAAGTTCTTTTTGTGCCGGTGTTAGATGTTGAAGTGGAAGGATATGATAAGACTAAATTTATGATTTCTTAAAGTCCTGTGAACAGTTCCTTGGGTAACTCTTCTGCGTCTTACACCGCCGCCGTATTGAACGTTCCGAACTGCGTCCGAAATTGATTTGGTTGGATTCAGTCGAAAATAATTCACAATGGCACGGTCTCGATTTCTATTCCTTTCTGGATTTCTTTTTCTGTCATGTAATGTTTTATTTTCCTCAAATAGGTTCTTTATTCTTAGAATAGTATTGACGGATATATTTCTGTGAAAATTTGCAATAAATCTTCTCCTTGCTTCTCTTGCATTTTCTTGGCATTTGTAGAACAAGATAACAATCTGCATCTCATCTAATGAATATTTCATTTCGGCAATATTATAGTAAATTTGTCAAATTATACCTTTATTACCTAGTGTATGTTTGAAACAGGTTAAAGTTAAATTATACTGGATAAAACATTAAAATTTAATAAAAATAGCTGTCACAATATTAAATATTTTAATCAGAACGGACAAAAAAAAGATCACTCGTTCCAAAAATCGTATAAAAAAGCTATGTTCCATTTAAAAAACACCTTATCCATAGCGTAACTCTTTTGTTTCTGGTTCAAATAAATTTTTGGCTTCATTTTTAAATTCTGCAGGAAAAAGTACATCGATTGGCTATTTTGGATTTTTCTTTAAATACAAGGAAGCTCAAAAATGAGCCCCTGTTCAGTCCACGTTGGAAGACCCTGTACCATAAATAAATATTTTTAATTATATAATCAATTCCATAGCAACAAAAATTACCTTAGCCTACTTTTACGTGTCAAATCTGTTATTCAAAAATATGTCAATTATAATGTAATACAGGGTTTTCCAGTTTACATTGAAACAATATAATTTTCTATTTTTTAATAATATCTATCAAGTGTTGGATAAAATTTTGTATGGCACTCGTGTGTTAAGTCATATAAATCACTTGGGAATTAGCCCTCTCGGCCTACGGGATAAGGACCATTTCCCAGCGTGACTTATATATAACATAACACACTTATACCATAAATAACTATTTTAAATCAAAAAATGTGAGTATGACGAAGGAGACAGTGATTTTCTATAGAATGCTTAATTTTCTGACAATGATTTGTAGGTTTTAAACGAACTGTGAGGTAAAAATGAAGAATATTTAGGGAAACAAAAGAAAGTTTATGAATAAAATATTAAAATTACCAGTTAGTAGTATTTATTTTTAAAAATATCCTGGCAATTTGTTACCATTTAAAAAAAGTGAGGTTAGTTTCGCCAAGCTACCATGCCGCATTCATATATCGGTCCAAAAACCGTTCTAGGTTCCAACGCATGTCTATCTGTGTTAGGTCACGAAACAATGCAAATTTAACGCCTGCGCACAAAATCAATCCCAACAGTTTCGTGACGGTTCTGGGTAGGGCTGGGCGATTATAAATTTTCACAATCGATTGTCGATTGTTAAAAATAATCGACTATATCGATTAATCGAAAAATAATCGATTTTCAAAATTTTCACAATCGTTTAATCGATTAATAATAGATTAATCGATTATTTTGCCCACCCCTACTCTATACCATTATGATTTAATTTTTTGTTAAATTTTTTATATTTGCCTCACTTATTTAGCCTGATTCTTTTATTACTTTGTTTTCTTTGAAAAATTCCAGCAAACAGTAAACATAATACGGGGCACAAAATTTTATTTTAACGTTATACAGGGTGAGTCGGGAGGGATGGGCCTAACTCTAAGGGTGTAATCTATGCATTAAAATAATAAGAAAAAACTCAAATGTTGTTATCCAATATTCATTTGTTTTCAAGTTATAAGGCAAACACCAAATATTGCATTAATTTAGCTTTCCTGTAATAAATGTTATTATTGTTTGCTTATGATTGTTGTGCTGTCACTATTCTATTAGTGTCAGTATAAAATGCCACACATTTATTCACATCTCGAATACGCCAATATGGTTTTTATTTATGGTTTGTGTAATGGGAATGCTACAGCGGCTGCTGAAGAATATCGTGGACGATTTACACATGAAAGAACACCGAACCGAAAGGCCTTTATCAGAGTTTTCAACAAACTCTGTAAGACCGGAACGCTTCCAAGTGCTAATGTAACATCCGAACGAGCCATTCAACAGAATTTAGAAGAAATAGAAAATGTTCTACCTTTAGTAGAAAAAGATGCGACGACAAGCTCAAGAAGAATTGGAATTCAGTTGGGAATTCCTAAAAAAAGAGTGATCAATATGCTTCACGAGCAAGGCCTATACTCGTACTATGTACAGCGTGTACAGAATCTTCAACCTGGAGACTACGCCAAGCGTATGCAATTTTGTGAGTGGATAATTAATAATCGTCATCTTTTACCGTACATACTTTTTACTGACGAAGCTACATTCACCCGTGACGGCATCAATAATAATCAAAACTCCCATGTATGGTCGGACGAAAATCCTCACGCAATAGTCGACAGTAATTTTCAACACAGGTTTTCAGTAAACGTGTGGTGCGGCATGATCGATAATAATTTAATTGGCCCTTTTCTTTTGGAAAATCGCTACTTAAGTTTTTTACACAATGAATTGCAAGGACTACTGGAGGAGATTCCTTTAAACATCAAAATTGAAATGTATTATCAACACGACGGACCGCCTGCCCATTTCGATTGTCGGGTCAAGCAATATTTAGACCAAAGGTTTCTAGGGGTTTGGATTGGTCGCGGTGGTCCTATTAGTTGGCCTCCTAGATCGCCAGACCTCACGCCGTTGGACTACAATTTATGGGGTTGGTTAAAAACTGAGGTTTACAAAGTAAAAGTAGATACTAGGGATGCATTAATTAGACGCATTAGAAATGCTGTACTCAATATTAAAAAAATGCACGGATCAATTAGAAGATCCACGCGCGCCCTTTGTAAACGAAGCAGGAAATGTTTGGAAAACCAATGATTTATTTAAAACAATGTTAATGTTGGATTTTTTGGTTTAACAATATTATTATTTTATTTAACGCTGTAACTTGAAAACAAATGAATATTGGATAACAACATTTGAGTTTTTTCTTATTATTTTGATGCATAGATTACACCCTTAGAATTAGGCCCATTCCTCCCGAATCACCCTGTATTACTATTTCTTCTTCAAGAAAAAGAAGCATAATATTATATTATGTTTATAATATGTAGGTATATAAGATAGTTTATTCCAACAGAATTCGCTTAGCAGGCTGCTCACTAGGATTATGAAAATTCATAATCGATTAATCGAGAATTAATTGATTAATTAATTAATCGATTTTTAAAATTTTCACAATTGTTTAATCGATTAATCGAAAATTTTGCCCACCCTTAGTTCTGGGACGGTACAAAAATTGGGTATTGAAACAAACCTTACATCAAAGTCTTTAGGCTCAAATGTCTCCTCTCGATGACGAGAAAAATCACTGCGGATGAAGAGGCAGAGGACAAAGTTGCGCCTACATCGGTGATGAGGTCGTATTTTACAATCTAAATAGCTGACCATACTTATCGATGATGTGACCTTTGTTTCGGTTAGTGCGAGCACAAGAGGTGCATTCGAGGGGGAAACCATGGCACCCTAGGAATTCTAGTGTACAAGTTAAAGCTAATGAAGGTATTCCTGGGATAAATTGTGGTATTACGTCGTAATCCCATGGTAATACTTGGTATTCCCAGGTAATAAAGAGATATTAAATGGTATTACCGAGGTATTCCAGGGTGTTTCTGTCGTATTCCATAGGTATCACGAGAAATATTTTCGAATGTTGGCACATGTGCATCCGCTTTGACAATATTTCTGGCCGGATCCGGGATCAAGAAACTCATGTCGGATTCAGTCCTGATACAGTCATTGTTGCCACCTTAGTTTAATACATACATACACCTCGCCCATGTAGAAAATATCCCATAATCAAGTCCATATTTTGTTTAAGACCAATTTTAAAGTATGTTCCAATCCAATTAATTTCAATAATTAATAAAGGTATAGTCGATGCAAAACTTATTGATACATGTAATTAGGTTTTTCTAAAAAACAGGACAAAAGGCCTCCTTTTACCAAAAAACTATAAATATTCGAGGATAATAATAAGGTGGCAACACTGGTTGGATACAGTGTACTGGAAAAGTTGCCATGTCTACTGACTTTTTAGTAGGTCTACTGATTTTAATTTTAGTCTACCAATCTACTAAAACCAACTCGGAACCCGCTACTGAAATCCCGTAATGTGAAACCGTAGACATGGATAACAAGATGTTAATACTAAATATTCCTAAATCTTAGCAGAAAAATTAATTTTTGCATAAAGGTTTAAAAGAAGCTATAATAGTTATTTTTAAAACATTACACCACAGAAAATTCTGTGATTACACCCACCTACAACTATGGCACTGATCTACGTCAACTTTGTGGCGCTGGTCTACGTCAACGTGAATTTTGGAACGCATCATTCGAGGCGTAATTTAATCGAACTAAAATTCGATAGAGCGGTACCGGTAAAATACCCCTTTTTTCTCCTATAGTCGTATTCATCGATAAAATCCCTAGTTATCTCAATATTTTTTCCGTTTTTTACATCGAACATTAGTCTACTGATCTCTACTGAATGTTTACGTCTCTATGAAATCTAAACTCTTAAGTATTTTTGTGGGTATTTATAATGGATATTAGGTCCATAGGTATTACTAAGTATTCCATAGGTATTATTCGGGTATTACTAGGTATTCCATAGGTAATATCAGGTATTTCGTACTAGGTATTACCAGGTATTCCTAAGGTAATAAATCTAAAAATTGTGGTATTCCTTGGTCAAGTTGGTATTTTAGTGTACAGAATTTTGGGAGTGGCTTCCCCTCAGGTGCATCGATGTTCGAGTTCAATCCTCTAATACAGGGTGTTACTTATTATTATGCACTTATTTTAATGGGTGATTCCTGGACCAATTTTAAGTTAAATAGTTCATATTAACATGAATAACTGCTATATTTTTAAATTTCCAGGGTGTTGAAAATTTGAGACCGCTTTAAATATTATTGTGAATTCTAGTAGGTACCTACCTATTATAATACAGGACGATACAGCCACGGCAAACCGCCACGCGAGTAGTGGAACCCTGCGAGTCCCGTTAACATACTTTTCGGATGTGTAAAATACAAAATATTTTTTCCAATCGACACAAGGCTAGTGGCGTACGAAAAAATTTTGATAATGGATTACTATATTGGTATTATAAATGAAACAATGCAGTCTTCCTCCACAGTTTAATGATTACCAAAGTTAATAAAAAGCTCCCTACATATTTCGAGTGCTTAAGCACTCATCATCAGGGGATACTATGAAGGATAGTACAAAGTTAAGAACCAACAATGAATATAAAATAAAAGTTTAAGCAGGACTTACCTAATATCGAGTTTAGCGGAAATGTAATGTAAGTTGTCTCAAATTAATGAGTACAACTCACAGGATGATAAATGTAAAAGTTGAAGACTTTTTGTACGAACTGGTCATATTATCATATTAATTGTATTGAAATTCAGATATTGAAGAAGATAGTGAAGAAACATTGTGGATAAGATAATAAATTAAGCTAAAACATCTGAAGGAGAAAGGTTTTCTTTTTTATTTTAATTATGAGAGTTTTTAGATTTTTATAAAGTTCTTAGATCTTAAATTTAATACAAAGATTAACAATACCTTAGTTGTTAAAATTTTTTTTTATTTTTTTATTAATTGTTAGTGTTATTAACGAGGGGAAACCACCTTAGAATTTTGGTGTACAAGCTGATAGAATTTTTAGAATATTTTAGAATTTATTAGCATTTCTTAGAATTATCAAAATTTTTTTGAATTTTTTTAGTATTTTTTAGAATTTAATTAGAATTTTTTTGAATTTATTTAGAATTGTTTACTTATGCGCATGCTCAAAAGCATGCATAATCTATCAAAATTTCTCCCCTCTATACTACTTTCTACATCGGCATATTTGTTTATTTGAGCAGTAGGCTAGCGAAACGCACGCTGCGATTACGATTTCAGGTTTACCTACGAATGTTGATGAACTGAATGGTCTCTGAATATTAATAAAATGTTGTTTAACCGGAAAAAACAATACAATTTTTATCGCAATAAGAAAGCGCTACAGACATTAGAAAAAATATACGTGCCAACGATTTAGTACTTGTGCAAGATAGAAAACTTTTCAGATGATAATATTGGCTTAAATATTATCCAGATCAAAAAGTGGATATAACTGATCGCATCCTTTATCTACCCAATCTTATCTAAGAGTAAGCTTACCAAATAATGTAGTACGACTCCTTAAAAAATCATCACTTATTTGATTACTCTATGAGGGAAAAGAAAGGGTAAACACAGGTCGGATAAATACAGGGTGTTTCAGAAGTACGGTACGTAACTTAAGGAGGTGATTCCTTATGATATTCTAAGAGAAAAAGTTCATATGAGCATGTGTCCGGAGTTGTCCCGTCTTTGATATACAGGGTGTTAAAGTTTAAAAAAAAATCATTTTCTTATAATTTTTTTAAATATCCTTTTCCCGATTTTATTGAAATTTGGTACCGTTGTTCATAATGATAAGGGCCTTAATTAGCCCTAACAATTTTTTTTTTTATGATAAGGCACAGCACTACAAAATAAATCCTTTATGACGCTCTAGGAGCGGTGCGTGTGCGCAGGAAACGATTCACGTTGATCTTGAATCTTTGGAGATTATACTCGTTGGGGAACGCGATCTCAGGGAGGTCGTTCCAGAGTGATGACGTTCTCCAGATGAAAGAATTTTGAAACAGTGTCGTTCGAGGAACACTAAGCTGAACCACGTACTGGTGGGCTGCAGTGGCTCGTCGTGTATTTCTACCATGCACCGCTCTGGGTGGTATCAAGCGGGCAACCTCAGTTGAACACTTGCCATGAAAATATTTGTAAAATAGACTCTAGTCGCCAACCTGCCTTCGATGTTCAAGGCTTTCCAGGTTGTTTGTCAGACTATGGTCACCGATCAAGAGAATGGCTCTTCTTTGATTGGAATCTAGCAATCTCAGGGTATGTTTAGGAGCAGAGCCCCAAATATGCGAACAGTACTCCAGTGATGGTCGAATTTGGGCTTTATAGAGCATCAAAAGTTGTTGGGGTGTATAGAGCTTCTTTGTTCGGAAAAGTACTCCAAGCTTCTGCGAGGCTGCCTTAGCAATGGCCGCAACGTGACTATGCCAAGACATATTGCTATCCAAATTAACGCCCAATAAATGAATTGATGAAGCCAAGGGAATTAAGTGTCCCGCCATAACTATATTCGGTTCTTCAACATTAACTTTCTTAGAAAAAACTGCCTCTTGGGTCTTTTTAGCGTTAAATTCTACTTGGTTACTGTCACCCCAAGACAGAATTTCTTCCAGGTCTTTGTTGAGATGTGAGACCTCTTGCTGCCTATAGAGATGTGCATTAGCAGCCGATGTTCGAGCATCCAAAGTAAAAGATGAAACAAGTGTGCTGTCATCAGCGGAGCTATATATTTATATATAAAATGTACAGTAAGTAACGCAAAATCAATAAAACATTTCAAAAATATTTTTATTTTATTTCATTTTTTTTTTATTTTACGAAATTTGCTGGAAAGCCAATTACATGAAACACAGAAGATATTCATGAAAAAAAGTACTTCTTACTATATAGGTACCCACATTTTTTATTTCAGTGTAAAGCATTTTCTTCATCGTTTTAGTGCTTCTTTCAGTGTAATAACCCGGTCAACTGTCATAATTTCAAGGTGAAGGACATATAATTTGGACTTGAAGAAGTAGTCCATTACAGTGGAGTTGATATGAATGAATGAAGTTTGATCATATAATTTGGTCCCCATTTAATCAATACTAAACTCGGGATTTTGTCGCTTCTCGTTGTTTGCTCTTCTCGGATATGGGGCTATGCCACTCAAATGTAGTTATTTTTGAACATTCAGTAGATTTATATATTTTTAGGTTATTTTAAATTCTAGAAAATAAAAGGTTTTTTTTTTTTAATTTAAACTTTTTGTTCAAAGAATAAAATAAAGCGTATAGTATTAATAAAAAGATAAATCAATTTCTAATCCAGCTGTCAAAAAATATACCCACAGTGTCTCATTTAAAATAACCCAACAATGTGTTACAAGTCAAAAAAATAGAAAGTATAGAAAAAATATTGTAACTCCACTGGATTCTACGTAAAAAGCTACAACAAGTTGTAATTTGACTTATCTTTGTATCTATAATAACTAAGATACCTACAAGATACAAGGAGCACCTCAAATTACCAAAATTTTAAAAACACCCTGTATATCAAAAACGAATCAAGGTAGCCGTGATCTCTTTACGGCATTATATTAGTAATAAAAATCGAGCACGGGAGTGCGTGGTCACAATTTTTGTATCTAGTATAGTTTCGCCAAAACCCCCAATATTATGACGGCGACATGCACCCTGTACAGGGTTGTTCTTGCTTAATATTTTGTGCTGGATTTTGTAGTGCAGCACTGATTGGTAAAAATAGATAGTTAAGAATGGTAGAATTCTATTATTGTTCTCTCACCTATTTAATTACACAAAACTAACTTACAAGATCCCTAAACATTTTCTAAGAATTTCTCAACATTTCTGGCAATATGTGCAGAATGTACACCTATTTCTTACCGTTAGACGCCCCTCAAAAACTTATGGGGTTTGCCTTAACAAAAAGCAACTGTGTTTTGCCATGACTTTTTAAACAATCCTTGTTTTTACATGGTAATGGTAGTTTCTTAAGTTGTTTTTCATATTGTAAAGGCCCTCATAGACTTTGTTTACAGATTTGTTCTTTTCAGCAGTTTTGTCTGTCCGGGTAAGAGTGAACAATGTATACCTACATCCAAACACTTTACATTCTTTTTGTTTAGTTCTTTTAACATTATTTCTATGATCACGTTAGTAGTGCTATTAGCTGTTAAAGTACAAAATTCAAAATGAATATGTTCAAAATGATGGGCTAAAGAGTGACTGCTTAAACAAAGACAACATTTCTACATACTTAAATCTATTAAAATTACCGGTCCTGCCAAACTTGGCAGTAGGTGTACAAATTTTGACCAGTGAGACACCCCTCGACAAAAACTAAGAGACAATCAGACATCAGATCTATAAGGGTGGCAACTCATAAATATTGTACAATATTTCAGCAGTTTTTTTCTGCTAGGTAAGAATGAACAATGTATAGGTAGGTACCGAAATCCAAAGTAGAGAGTAGAGTAATTTATTGGTAATAGCCTCGGTAATAGCATACAAAGTATTTTTACAAGTCAAATAGAAACTAAATATTTAGTGTATAATACATGAATACAAGAAACATCAATATATATCAAACAATTAATACTATAAAACTCTTACCTACCTCGACTCTTACAGACAAAATTTTCTAAAAAGTTTTATAAATTATAAAATTACTTATAAAAATTATTTTATTATAAAAATTCTCGTAAATCTTATAATTTGGCTGATACCGAGGACCTTAAACACTTCACATTATTTTTGTTTAGTACTTTTACCATTAATTCTACGATTACATTAGCAGTGGTATTAGTTGTCAAAGTACAAAATTTTAAAACAATATGTTCAAAATGATGGGCTAAAGAGTGGTTGTTTAAACGAAGACAACTTTCCCATGTAAATCTATTAAATTAGGTAATTCAGGTTAGTTATTTCCGAGGTTATTTCCTTAAGCTTGATAACCATATCTGCATGGGCTCTACCTTTCTTTTTCTCAGACTAGCTCTAGACATGTCACAGTCACACAGAGCCAAGCACAGAGCTTAAAATATTTTGCTAGCTAATGCCACTTTAGAAAATCTTCCGCCATTGCTGTACTCAACAGCATCAGTTTAACAGTTAAATAGGTACCTACACAAATTTTTAGATTGGGGCGTGCCGTTATATGAAACTGTAAACCAAAATGTTTACTCATTCTATAAGCAGACGTTTTTAAAATTACCAAAAAAAGAGGAAATGTTGTCAGGTATTACAATATTTTAATGTTATGCAGTTGCAAAGAAGACAACCAGCTATGGGATCAGCAAAATTACCGAGAAAATTACCTACCTAATCTGGCCCGTTACCTCATCGTCACTGTGCTCAGTTTTAATTTTTAATCCTTGATTAAAAGATACGTCTGTTGTATCGTGGCATGGATTATTGCTGTCTTTCCACAAATCACACATGTTCAGAAACTAATTAAATTCAGCTTTATCGCTAACTATTGATGGCTCGGGTAACGGAACCCAGACGGAACAAATTAAATTTGACAAACATTTATCTACCATCTTCTTGCGATATTGAGGTTTAGTCACGGATTTATTTAGTTCACAGCTTTGAATATAAATTTATCAAAGGTTCACAACATCAAAACCACCCTAAACAACTACCGTCAAAAACAATAAACAAACATCAAATCTAGGTTACTTCTTAACATGTCTTCTCTTCACTCTTTTATCAGAGCATGCAGCCAGCCAATCAAACCTTCATGTTGGTTTGCACTAGCTATTTTAAGTAAGACTTAAATCTGCTCCTATTTTAAATTTAACTTACCGCTTACACACGCGTAAAGGGGGATTTACACGGTTCCAGTAACTGGAACAAGTACTAAAGCTAGTAACTAAATGAAATTTGTTTTTGTTCAAGTGGTTGTCTACACGCATTTTAGTGTTTTGAAATAGTTCAGATAAGTTGAACACTTTTAAAATGGCGGCAAGTACAAACAGTTCTTAAATTATTTGTTCAAAAATGCGTTTTGAATATAATATGTGGAGATAATTATCTAATATTTTATCAGAAGAAATTAACAAAGAAACACTGTTCAATAATTGTAATAAATGTTCAGTAAATCATTTTACATTTGGCACGTAAATACTTTCTGTTCCAGTCCCCGATTTTTTAGAATCTTTAATTTTTTTCTTTTCCTGGGAATAGGTGGATCTCAATGCTTTTATTTTGTTTTTTATTTCGTTTACCCCAAAACCTTCAATCCTCATATTATCTTGTATGATTATAAGGGCCGCATCCCTTGCTTGCTTGTTTTTGTAAAGTGAAATTTTTGTGTTCCAAAGACACGGTTTGTTTCGATATTCTTGCACAAATTTAACGGTTGTTTCTTCAGTCCAACGAGACGACATTGCAATGTGATGCACTGCGCTGCTATTCAAAACTAAAACTCTACTAATATGCTTTACTGAAATCAACTAAACTGTTCTGTCTACACGCGTCCAGTTCGCTTCAGCCAGTCGAAAAACAAGAGTGGGGGAAGCCACTTGCTCAAGTAAATAGAGCCTGCTTCTATTCACTTGACTAAAAGGTTTACTTGCTCAAGTACTAAATCATGAAGTCTACACGGTTCCATTAACTAAATTTTAGTTAGTGGCTTTAGTACTTGTTCCAGCTACTAGAACCGTGTAAATCCCCCTTAAGAGTAAATAACAAATTGTTTCGCGCACATCAGACACTAAAAAAAAATACTATACAAGAAAGTTCTTGGGTTCAGGAAGAAACTAACCTTTATTGTTCTGTAGGTTCGGGTTAGTTTATTTGGATTCGAGTTCTTGGACGCCTTGTCACGGCAGATACAACAATGCCTTGTTATATTTTCTACCTTATAATTATATAACCTTACTTTCTTTAAAAATTGAAATGTGTTTTCTTTGCGGTTGATATAATTCTTATGGGTTCTTCTTTTGTTCGTCTGAGGTTCTTCTTGTTCTTTTCTAATAATAATTAATTAAAATGGAAGATATCTTGGAAGTAGGTGTTATAGCAAATTTGGATGTTGGCGATTTGGAAGATGCGGTGATGCTTGAAATTTTAATCCGTGGTGCAGGAGCGATCGGAAATTTATGGACATTTTAATTTAAATATTCTTTATTACAACAGATTTACCAGCACAGATGCAGTGTACCGGGAACTTGCGTGTGACAGACTAAGTGAGTTGTTAAAACTAGAACAATTTAAATAAATCTGACAAAGGGTTAATAAAAATCAAAAGTACAATACTAGTAAGTACTGTTTATTTCAACAATGTACATAATCATGATACAGGAGGACATTACAACACATAACTTTTTTAGGAACAACTACAGGCTTTAGTACCCTTATTGTAGGTATATGTGCGTTAAAAATTTACAATAACTTACCAAAGAAAATTATATACGTAAACCGCAGGGGAAATCTGCAGCCGAATTACGAACACTCGACATCGACAAAACTCCCTTGCGTCTCTCCTCGTCTTGCCGTAGTCCGGTTTAAATCGACAAAATGGGAATTACAGATAATCTATAAGTTAAAACATCTCGATTTTCTCGACACGAAAATAAGCGACTAGTTTTATGGACCCGATAGCCATATCGAGCCAAAAGATAACCTCAATTTGTAACAAGAAAGAGTAATTTTGGATGTTTTAAAATTAAATTCACCTTTGCAGAATACGTAATTAAAGTGGAAGTGTATAAAACGGTAAGTATTTACTGACGAAATATTGTTTGGAGAAATCAAATTGTTCTAAAAGGTACCTAGAAATTTCTTCCAAAAATTAGTCTTGTACAATATTTATCATTTAACTTTGATTAAATTAAGCGTAATATTGCTTGTACTATATATAAATATTTATATTTATAAATATATGTATCAATCATTAGGTACTTAATAAATCCTCAGTATATAATAGGTATACATACTATTTCTACAACCATGTAAAAGAACTTTACGAACTTGCATAGTATTAAATGAGGTTTTTTACTGGCATCAAGTGCTAGTCTTAAATCTGTAAAAAATAGGTAGGTACCTACCTTCCTAAGTTAGAAAGAGAGCATAAAAGTAATTAGGTAACTGTTTTTAAGTAGGTACTTTTCTGCCCATGTCAAAAATAATCAGGTAGGTACAGTGCTACTATTACAAAAAAATATTTGTACCTCACGTAAGTAGATGATCTCCTGATAACCGATGAAAAAAATCACATTTATGGAAAAATAGTGACTATTTTACACTATTGATGAATATATTATATATTTTTGCAGATGGAGCAACAGCCACAAAAAAGAATGCGTGTACATAGCAGACACTGGGAAATCCTGCTAAATTTTCTTGAAAGTCATCCTGAGTTGATTACAGGAAAATTTACATGTGCAAATGCGAAGCAAAAATCCAATGAACTCTGGGAGGAAGTCTCCAAAACTTTGAATGCTCTAGGGCTGGGGACCAAGACTGCTGATAAATGGAAGATTGCTGCAACGCGTCTTTCGCTGTTATAAAAAAAATTTAGTTATAAAAAAAATTGTTTTTTTTTTTTTTTTTTTTTTTTTAATCAGAATATTTATTTAAATTGAGTAAAAATAAAAAAAGTGAAGCCAAAACTACGAAGCCAAGCTGAGGTGAGAGGCTGAGGGACTGCGTGCAAATGCCCTAGCTCTATAGCCAGAGAGTAAGGGGGGGTTTTAAATAGGGCGCCACCGTTTTGCAGCCAGGCCAAAACGGAAACCTTCAAGATGGTGCTGGGGCCTCACTCTCAGCTGGACTTCACAACTTAGATAGAAAAAAAAAATAAATAAATAAAAGAAAACCACAGGGGGAGCTGTATAAATAAAACGAGGAGAATTAAAATTATTGCTCGCTTTATTCAATAAAAGGGAAACAAAATATATGGGGGTTAGTATTTAACCTAAACTTATCTGTACAGACGTTCTAGTCGATGCTGCGTCCAGGGACGTCAACAAGACGTCAGTAAGACGAGTAAGTAAAACGGGGAATATTAACAGAAGAAGATAAGACGGAGAAGAAAGAACGGAGAAAGAAAGAACGGAGAAAGAAAGACCCTGTTAACAAAAAGAAAGCATTAGCTGATGGCTTATTAAATAAAAAAAAATTACCTAGTTCCTTTTCCCTTTGTATAATAAATTTATAATAAAGTAATTAAATTAAAATGGCAAAACCAACTAATTGAAAATAACCAAAAGGAAAAAGGAACTATATAAAAAAAAAATAAAGCAACCATAGAAATGTCAAATTATACGCAAGAATTAAATTTAAATTATTTTGAATTAAATTAAACTTTGAATTAAATTAAACTTGAATTAAATTAAATTTGAATTAGATTAAATTTGAATTAGATTAAATTTGAATTAAATTTGACTTGAATTAAATTTGAATTTGAATTAAATTAAATTTGAATTAAATTTGAATTTGAAAAATATAAATCAAAATAATTAAAGTCACAAACCAAGTTTTGGTTTGAGATAAAAAAAAATTTATAAAATTATATTCAGGGACTTAATATTGTGATAAAATATTTTAATTAAGCTTGAAGAGCCAAAAACTTAAAATAAAATTAATTCTTTAAGCCAGCACGTACGCCTATGTACTAAGGTTACATCATAAAATAAAAAAAATAATCGATTATGTACACACATAAGGGAAATATACAACAATATAAAATATAGCACAAGTAATGTCAACATATTAGTTATCAATTAGCAAACCAATCAATTATTTATTAAAGCTAGGACATAATAAAAATAAAAAAAAATAATTATAATAATATAATCAGGATATGCCGCTGTTAAAAGAGCAATACAAACTTAAAAAAAAAATGTCCATTCAAGAACCATCTTGACAAAATGGTGGATTTATAATAATTATAATCAAAAAAAATAAACGAGATGGTTAACACTCGAACATCTCAGATTGATCAAATAATTTATTCGATGGGGAGTGAATGCTGTGTAACTACATTGTTTAAGTTACTTCACGTCTGTAGACATTAAAAGATCTACAGTCTGCTTGCTAATCTCAACGATAAAGTATGTGTGATTTGATTTTGACACACTTATTAATATTTTATATTTCGGGCACACCCTGTATGGCAAGAATTAAGATACCATATCACGCTTCAAGCAAACTTGTGCTATATAAAACAAAGAAAACGTTCCAAAATAAGCAGTAAGTTGGACCCCGTTATAAAGGAAAAAAAAATATAGTTTAAATAAAGTTAATTAAGTTTCAAGGTCAAGATTAATTGCATTTAAACCAAATTAACAGTAAACAGTTAAAAAAAAATTCTATAGTATAGGTAAAATGGGGTCCACTTATTCGTAAAACAACAAAGAATTTCATTTACTTAGCCAACGAGACCCATTTTAAAAACTAAAAATCTTTAAAAAATCCTTTACTTGTCAGATGGAGTAGATAAATATAACATACTAATTAGGAAAATATTTCCTAGCCATCTGATTTAAAACCTTATACTATAAGGCCGTATTTGGCTAACACAGTTAGCGCTACAATACTAAATTGATTGCTTAAAACTACCAAGAAAGAAAGACCTTTCTGTTGGTAGGATGCTGCTACCTATGGACCGGTTTCGAACTTATTGGTTCTCGTCAGCATAGGGTAAGCACAGACATACCTAACAACAGAAAGGCCTCAAGTCTTTATAACCAGTTTTATCGTCCTGCTCAGGCAGTGAACGATAACTGGCGCCATCTCTTAGAAGTTTTAAGCAATCAGAAGAGAGGACTATACCATTAGGTACATTAAAAACTAAAAATCTTTAAAAAATCCTTTACTTGTCAGATGGAGTAGATAAATATAACATACTAATTAGGAAAATATTTCCTAGCCATCTGATTTAAAACCTTATACTATAAGGCCGTATTTGGCTAACACAGTTAGCGCTACAATACTAAATTGATTGCTTAAAACTACCAAGAAAGAAAGACCTTTCTGTTGGTAGGATGCTGCTACCTATGGACCGGTTTCGAACTTATTGGTTCTCGTCAGCATAGGGTAAGCACAGACATACCTAACAACAGAAAGGCCTCAAGTCTTTATAACCAGTTTTATCGTCCTGCTCAGGCAGTGAACGATAACTGGCGCCATCTCTTAGAAGTTTTAAGCAATCAGAAGAGAGGACTATACCATTAGGTACATTAAAAACTAAAAATCTTTAAAAAATCCTTTACTTGTCAGATGGAGTAGATAAATATAACATACTAATTAGGAAAATATTTCCTAGCCATCTGATTTAAAACCTTATACTATAAGGCCGTATTTGGCTAACACAGTTAGCGCTACAATACTAAATTGATTGCTTAAAACTACCAAGAAAGAAAGACCTTTCTGTTGGTAGGATGCTGCTACCTATGGACCGGTTTCGAACTTATTGGTTCTCGTCAGCATAGGGTAAGCACAGACATACCTAACAACAGAAAGGCCTCAAGTCTTTATAACCAGTTTTATCGTCCTGCTCAGGCAGTGAACGATAACTGGCGCCATCTCTTAGAAGTTTCTTTCTTGGTAGTTTTAAGCAATCAATTTAGTATTGTAGCGCTAACTGTGTTAGCCAAATACGGCCTTATAGTATAAGGTTTTAAATCAGATGGCTAGGAAATATTTTCCTAATTAGTATGTTATATTTATCTACTCCATCTGACAAGTAAAGGATTTTTTAAAGATTTTTAGTTTTTAATGTACCTAATGGTATAGTCCTCTCTTCTGATTGCTTAAAACTTCTAAGAGATGGCGCCAGTTATCGTTCACTGCCTGAGCAGGACGATAAAACTGGTTATAAAGACTTGAGGCCTTTCTGTTGTTAGGTATGTCTGTGCTTACCCTATGCTGACGAGAACCAATAAGTTCGAAACCGGTCCATAGGTAGCAGCATCCTACCAACAGAAAGGTCTTTCTTTCTTGGTAGTTTTAAGCAATCAATTTAGTATTGTAGCGCTAACTGTGTTAGCCAAATACGGCCTTATAGTATAAGGTTTTAAATCAGATGGCTAGGAAATATTTTCCTAATTAGTATGTTATATTTATCTACTTCATCTGACAAGTAAAGGATTTTTTAAAGATTTTTAGTTTTTAATGTACCTAATGGTATAGTCCTCTCTTCTGATTGCTTAAAACTTCTAAGAGATGGCGCCAGTTATCGTTCACTGCCTGAGCAGGACGATAAAACTGGTTATAAAGACTTGAGGCCTTTCTGTTGTTAGGTATGTCTGTGCTTACCCTATGCTGACGAGAACCAATAAGTTCGAAACCGGTCCATAGGTAGCAGCATCCTACCAACAGAAAGGTCTTTCTTTCTTGGTAGTTTTAAGCAATCAATTTAGTATTGTAGCGCTAACTGTGTTAGCCAAATACGGCCTTATAGTATAAGGTTTTAAATCAGATGGCTAGGAAATATTTTCCTAATTAGTATGTTATAGACCCATTTTACTCGGTCATAACTATAAAAGCACATTTATCTGAACAAAGCATGTGGTGTTAAATTATGGCCATTTAAAAGCAATATGCAGGGACAAATATAAAAGAAAAATGAATTATGCTTACCTAAGGAGCTATAGGGTCTGTAAAATTGAAATTGGGGGTCTCAACGTTGGTGAATGCTCTGATGGTCAGCCCCTTCACGGTCTTAGTGACCCGACTTAACTAAAAGAGAGCCCCAGATGGTGTTTTTAGGAGAACAGTTGAAAAATTGACAAAGAAACGGCATGGTATATTAAAAAAACTCACCTCCAGCGAACAACTGATGACAAAAAATCCCACGATGTGGCTTTCTGTGGCCCCAGAAACCAAAAAGGAACAAGCAAAACTAAAGGGGCACAGAAAGTATCGCTTCAGATCCAAAAATCCTGTAGAACAGATGGCTTGAATAGCCCTGGATCTGGAAACGCCTGCTGCCTGGTTGAACGCTGGAAGTTAAGTGAAGTCACTCAAGAATTCTAGGTTAAAAGTTGAAAAACGTGCCGTTAACAGGATACGAGAGAGAAGAGAAACGCCAGAGAGGGGTGGAGAGAGATAAAGCGAAAGAGCGACCCATTTCCGGCCAGAACCACAGAACAATAAAGGTTAGGGCAGAACTACCTGCTCGCTCCGAAAGAGAGAGACCAGTTCACACACTGGCGGCGACACGGAATGAAGTGTTTAGAGCCGTGCGCATTCAATTGCAGATGCTCCAAGCCAAGAGAAATGAAACAGATGCACCCAAATTTAGTTTTACATAAGAAGTCAATTCGAAAATCCTACAACTCACTAAAAATTATTTAAAGAAAACCCAAGTCCTAAGATACCCCTGCCATTCTCGGAGCAATCGGCCATTAATGTTATGGCCCACACATGTGCAGAAGAAGAATATTAACCTAGAAAATTCGTTAGTCAATTTGACAGGTTATCATACGAATTGAAAACAAACAAATATATTAGAAATACATAATAAAATACTTATATAACTCTCGGATGGTGTATTCCAGGGAGATATGTGATTTTAAATAGGGGGATAATGTAGCCTGCTTCGTCAAAGACAACGAAAACAGAGGCCGTTGACCTTGGGTACGTACTTACTATTTGTATGGTATTTATTGGTATTTGTAGAAGCTATGACAGACCAAACTATTAAACCTGTTAAGGAACTTATTTATGAAGAGTATACAGGGAACCAACATCGTTTTAAAAGGGCAAGGTATGTATTTACTTTATACAGGGAAGCAGACATCGTTTCAAAAGGCAAAATTCAATTTTTTTAAACGACACAATACAAGTCAGGCTGTGATATAAGGCATTAGATTCTAAGAGTTCATTTGTGACAAAATCGGATTGTCACATCGCGATGCAGGATTGGAAGTATAAAGTTAAACTTAAAGTTGCGGAAATCAATAAAGTAAGATCTCAAACTGGTGGTGGGCCGCCCTCAACTATCAAACTAAACGAGCAAGAAGAACGTTTAATGAATATTGTCGGGTGGGTATCAGTTACGGGCAATGAAAGTGTGCCCGAAACTGGCTTACCTCTAACAAGATTTCAAGATTTAGCCCCCGAGGAACAAATGGAGAGTGAACCCATCTGTGAACTGGTTGTGGAGAGTGCTACAGATGCGAGAGCCTCTACCTCCACAGAGGCTAGAGCCTCTGTAACTTCACAGAAGAGAGGAAAAAGTAGAAAAATAAATGATGATGATATGCTACAAGCAACCTTGGAAGTGTTAAAAGACATATCACAGGGAATAAAGGACGTTAGGAGCGAACTTGCCGGGATGAATGCTACTTATTTGGCGACCATTGCTAGAAATGAGTAGAATTCCAATTTATTTCTTTATTTATTTATTTGTACAGTAAGTTAGAGTGGATTACAAACTTGCCCTTTTGTGATATTTAATACGCTATATCTACAGTGTAGTCGATTAAGGGGGCAACTTTTTTATTATTAGTTTATCAGAAAATGGTTTTCTTGATCAAATTTGGTGCATGTCGGATAACCATTTCAGGTGCACTTAAAATGGCTTCAAGTGAAATAGGATACAGGGTAGGGCAAAAAATATAAAAATCATTGAGGAGTAAAGTACCCTCATCAAAATCATTATACGGGGTTAATTTAGAGTTTCCAACTTTTTTTTGTGATAGACTTTGTATTTACACATATCTTTTGATTCTAAACACCTTTTCTTTATAACGTTTTTCTCTATTTGGCGACATATGGTGTCCTGGCACAGTTCGCCTTCGCTTCCTTCTTCAAGGGGCATATCCCTGGAAGCACCACGGCTAGCTCTATCCGTTTTCTCAGGGGCGGCGAGCTGTGTAGGGCAGTTTGAAGTCGCCCCAGGTCCCTTCCTGGGGTCGGCCTCGGTATTCGTGAGCATGTACGGGTTTTCTTCGCCCTCAGCCGTCAGGGCTGGAGGGGTATCATTATGTAAATCTTTATTTTCCGACATTTCGCTGTTTGCCACACTTGGCTCCTTCTTTGCCGACCTGGGGCAGTTATGCCCAGGTGGTAGGTTCTAGTATTCGTCCTCTAGGTACCGGCACTTGCTGCTGGAGGTCTGGCCTCGTCGTACAGCTCTCGGCGTCGCCGGGTTTCTACTAATTCGACTTAAAATCACGTTGCCACGTGGTTTTCTCTTCTTGCCGACCTGGTGCAGGTTATGCCCAGGTGGTAAACACTCGTACACGCCTCCCTGGCGATGGCGTCCGTTGCAGCAGTTGTGGCACAGTTAGTCCAATGTCGGCAACGTCAGCTATGACCGGTTCTCGTCGTACTTCCTCTTAAAATTCTTTCGCCACTAGGTTTTCTCTTCTTGCCGACCTGGTGCAGGTTATGCCCAGGTGGTAAATACTCGTACACGCCTCCCTGGCGATGGCGTCCGTTGCAGCAGTTGTGGCACAGTTAGTCCAAGGTCGGCAACGTCGGCTATGACCGGTTCTCGTCGTACTTCCTCTTAAAATTATTTCGCCACTAGGTTTTCTCTTCTCGCCGACCTGGTGCAGGTTATGCCCAGGTGGTAAACACTCGTACACGCCTCCCTGGCGATGGCGTCCGTTGCAGCAGTTGTGGCACAGTTAGTCCAATGTCGGCAATGTTGGCGATGACCGGTTCTCGTCGTACTTCTTCTTAAAATTAGGTCTCTAGGTTGGCAAAGGTTCTCGAACGATTGGCCCTCCTCCGAAGATCGTGAGCAGACACTTTCCCCTAGGTGCGTGCAAAATTTGCCCGTATTCCAGGTGCAAACTTCTTGGATCGACTAGGAACCACTGTTTCCTCACAGTATCGGGCTCGACTACGGCGTCCTCCACCGGTGCTTCTTCAGCACGCCTTGCTTTTAACTTTAGGTTCACGTATGCCGCCTTGGCACACCCAGGTCTCGGAATCTCCAAGATCAACTGGCAATTCGCTTGGTGACGGTCGTCCAAAGAAAAGACTTATGCAGATTTTAAAGCCGGAACAAATGCTCAACACTACTTGATACTTGCTCATTTATGGTTCTGCACCGACTGATCTCTCCCTTGAAAATCACGCTATTTATAGCCGTTTTCCACGCTTGAGCGTCAAAACAATGGGTACTGTACTTTGAACAATTTTCATATTTTTTGTCTTACCCTGTATGTCATTTAACATTCCAAGTGCACGAATGGTTATCGGACATGCACCAACGTTTTACAAAGACTAAAATTTTCTGAGAAACCAATAATAAAGGGAGTTTCCTATTTGTTGCACACTTAATCGGGCACACTGTATAATTAGTACACCCTGTAGAACATAACTGTATGCAGAATTTGTATTATGTTGTTTCTTTAGGTAAGATAGTAGGTAGTTGTTGTTAAAAATTATTATTTAATCTAAAAATTACAGGGTAAACTAATAAACTAACCATACAACGGAAAGACTGACTCGAAGACTGAAGGTGAAACTGTTAAGACTAAAAAATAAGAACTGCAGCCAAAATAATGTTTGTTCAATGTTAATAGTTATGTACATATATAGTTTATGTTGATATTTAATAAAGTTTTTGTTGAAACTTACTTTTCGTTAGTATTTTTTTGGTAGATATGTGTCATTACAGCAACCCTGCAAGTTAATTTGCAGATGAAAGTTTACTAGAGTGTTACCATAGCAATTCCAGATGAAAATAGTAGGTAATGTTCAAAACTAGTTGGGTGTGCAAATTGCCTTGTAGGGTTTTTGTAGTTTCATATACAAAGGATTCTAAGTTAAAAAATTTGCAAGTTTCACTAATTAATAAAGTATAACTTTTTGGGTTTTCAATATTTTATTTTTTAAATTTTAAACAAACAAAAACAGTTATTGAAAATACTGATTAACAATTCTTTGCCTTTGCCGACTTCCTCAAGTAAACAGAAAATCTCTAGGCAATTTAACATTCAAAGGATCATCATCATCATCATCTTCCTGAACCATATTAATATCTTCGGCCTCACCAAGGCACATATTAAATAGCACTGCACAAGACGTGCCAATATATCCACACATTTCGGGGCTGTATCGTAAAAGCCTTTCACCATTTATGCAGCGAAATTTGGCTTTTAATACACCATTGCACCTTTCAATGCAATTGCGTGCTGCACAATGGGAACGTGTATACCTACTTTCAGGTGTATTTGGTGGTGCATTTGGAATGGGGGTCATTAACCGGTCGCAGACAAACTTTGTGATCATTTCAGCGAAAATCCGACCAATGACGCGTTACAAGGCTCACCTGTCTCTCCGATGTTGTATAACATTTATACTAATGATATTCCGCGAGATAGATTAACGCAGGTCTATCTTCTCGCTGACGATACAGCAATTACTTCGACTTCTAAATCACCGCGCATTGGCATATGCAGCGTCACATAATCAAGCTGAAAAAATGGCTTTCGGCTTGGAAGGTTCGCTTGAATCCCGCCAAGACGAAGGTCATCTTTTTTTCAAAAAGCACCTAGCGCAGGCCTGAAAGAAGGCTTTGGGTCAATGGGGTCCAAGTGAACTCGTGCCAGGAGGTGAAATACCTGGGATTTATATTTGACCAAAGGCTGAACTGGAGGCTCAATTCAATTAATAGAGTAAAGCTTGCATTGCGTCAATTAGGCTCTATCTACCCCCTGCTTCACAGGCGGAGTAGACTTTCAAATAGGAGTAAGGTCAACCTCTACAAGATATTGGCCAGGCCGGTTCTCACTTATGGTGCACCTTCGTGGTGCAACATAAGCAGAACGAAGCTTAATAAGTTCCAGGTAATTCAGCGTTAAAAACTATCGCGGACGTGCCTAGATATACACCCAACAGAGTACTTCACCGTGACTTTCAAATGCAGACGATAAACGAGTTTTTCTTGAAAATTATTAAATACTATTACCGTCGCACAGACGTATCGACAAACCCACTAATCACAGACTCACATACGAGATCTAGACAAGCAAGACACGACATACAAACTACCAAAAGACTGGCTTCCTGTTGGCAGGACCGGCGGAACACTTACAATTCGGGTGGTGGGTTGAGTAGAGTATAGGCTCAGGGGTGGGGGAAACTCATTTTTTGTCATAAAAGATGGTTCATGAGATATTTTCGGGTGGTGGGTACCCTGCACCCCCACATAGGCTTCCGCCGGCCCTGCCTGTTGATCCAAATCCAAATCCATAGTAGAAAGGCACTTATATGATATATAATAAATAAAGAAAACGCACGAACCAAAATTAATTAAGGCAAGAGCCGATATCAAAATGTCTATAAGCGATAATATTGTCACGAAGGGTTCATTTAACCATCACTCGCTTCTGGACTGTTGTCGCCTGGTCGCCCTGTATATCGTTTCCTTAACGGCAGGGTCCGTGAGTGGGGCAGACCAGCGCGAGGACGGGCTAGAGGCGAGGGGATACTATCACCGATCTCGCTGCGAAGCCGTGCGGTCGAACGGTGGACGAAGACGCTGGCCGCCGAGACGCCCCCAAGAACTCCGTGACCCTTTCGCCCACGCCTTGGAAGTTGTAGGAGAATAATTAAAGGTAGGTCTGGGTTGAATTGATTGTAAAGTGTAAATATTTGTAATAATAAATAGCTGCAATAATTATGATGACCGCCTTTTAATCAAGGATCCCGGTGCCCTCGTGACAATATCTAAACAGTACAGAATGAATAACAGATGTCAAAGGATAAAATCCTGATGTAAAAATACATTCAAGAACCCGACAGTTCCGCCAGTAAGTTTGCTTTTCCAGTGCTTTGGTCGCAATGGTGCCATCAGAACGTGTCAAGGTGAAATGATAGACTTGGTAAAGTTCTGACTGGCGGACAGGCTGGAACTCTTTCAGAATAAAGTATTCTTGCCTTCAAAGCGTTGGATAGCGCTTTACCATAAATTATTATGTGTATGAATTGTCTTCCATTTTTTAAAATAATTTTTACTTGAAGGCGGTTTTGACAAGTTCCGTCAATAGTAATTCAATATGTAGGTATTAACAATAACAACCTGATTTTTACCTGTTTGTGTCTAGCATTAGTAACTTCTGAGTGTTTCGCATAAACATCGATTTATCTCGAAAACGGCTAATTTTATCGAAACAAAAGTAGAGTACCCTTTTTAAAGAGGAATAGAGTATTTAAAATAATCAGTTTTCAGCTCTGTCAAATGAGACCATTCAAAATCTTGGACCAACGATTGTGTTGGCAAGTCCGTTCCTGACTTCCCTGACGATGTAAAACATCTACGGTAGTATGGTTTAATGACTCTTTATGACTTGTATAAAATATTAAAATTTCATGAAATTATACAACTCGGTTCAAAAGTTAAAGCCAAAAAAGTAAATCGCTGGGTACCCCTTTGGGGCGCTGTCTCTTCGTTAACGGGCACTTTAGGAATTTTTTTTCTATGACAAATAAGGAGTATTTTGACCTCCTCTGTACGCTTCCGAGAAATTAGGAGGTACTTACCGTATATTAGATATATGAAAATTAACGAATACAAACATAAAATGTCGTTTTAATAAGTCATGTTTAACCAGCGTTATTTCATTATGTAAACTTTAACCGCGAAAATTGATATTTGTTTAATAAATTTGCAAATGATATCGATATTAAAACTACATTATATTCCTAGGCAAATTATAATTTCTTACCCTTTCTTGGTTAACACAAAAAATTAACATTTTTAAGGAATATAGTTTTAAACTTATGTACCTTACTGATTCCTTGGGGAACCTAAAAAGACTGAAATCGGAGTTTTTTGAATAGTTTCTAGGAACTCAGCAGCCTAGCGACTTATTTCACGATTTTCAGTAGTCATTTTAAATAAAAAAAAATAAACACAATGTTAATAACTTCTCCAGTCCTGCTCTGTATAAACGATGTTTGCACAATATTGCTTAGGATGCTGTCGGCACACTTACATTTTTACATACAAGGAAGGTTGATAAATCCAGGTATTGTTTAAATCTAGACCATTACAACATACACATGGTATAAAAGTATAATTTATCACTAAAGTACATTTATATGAAGCGAAAACCGATTTTTCACAGGGAACAAAATACTTTATTCAGGCTAGTTACCGTCAATAGTCTTCCCTGCACAAAGCGTGTCTAAAATACTTTAACAATCTACCAAGAAAAAAGTTCAACATTATTCACAACGTATTAACTTCCCCTGGATCCTTATGCCGAAGAAGGTGTTTGTTAAAATAAGATTTATACTTAGTTTGAAAGGCACATTGAGTACATTTAAACATATTGACTTCCCCTGGATCCTTATGCCGAAGGAGGTGAATCTTTAAACTTCTTTTCAACTTAGTTTCATAGGAGCATTGACTGCATTTAAACATATTGACTTCCCCTGGATCCTTATGCCGAAGAAGGTGAATGTTTAAACTTCTTTTTAACCTAGTTTGATAGGAACATTGACTGCATTTAAACATATTGACTTCCCCTGGGCCCTTATGTCGGAGAAGGTGTTTGTTTAAATCAGTTTTAAACTTACTTTGATAAGCACATTGAGTGCATTTAAACATATTGACGTCTCCTGGATCCTTATGTCGAAGAAGGTGCTTGTTCAAATAATATTTATACCTAGTTTCAAAGGCACATTGAGTGCATTTAAACATATTGACTTTCCCTGGATCTTTATGCCGAAGAAGGTGACTGTTTAAACTACTTTTCAACTTAGTTTGATAGGAACATTGACTGCATTTAAACATGTTCAGTTTTCTTGGATCCTTATGCCTAAGAAGGTGTATGTTTAAATCACATTTAAACTTAGTCTGATAGGCACATTGAGTGCATTTAAACATATCGACTTCCCCTGGATCCTTATGCCTAAGAAGGTGTATGTTCAAATAAGATTTATACTTAGATTGAAACGCACATTGAGTACATTTAAACATATTAACTTCCTCTGGATCCTTATGCTGAAGGAGGTGAGTACTTAAATAACTTTTAAACTTAGCTTGATAGGCACAATGACTGCATTTAAACATATTGACTTCCCCTGGTTCCTTATGCCGAAGAAGGTGATTGTTTAAACTACTTTTTAACTTAGTTTGATAGGCACATTGACCGCATTTAAACATATTGACTTCCCCTGGATCCTTATGCCGAAGAAGGTGTCTATTTAAACTACTTTTCAACCTGGTTTGATAGGTACATTGACTGCATTTAAACATACTGACTTCTCCTGGATCCTTATGCCGAAGAAGGTGACTGTTTAAACTACTTTTCAACTTAGTTTGATAATCACATTGACTACATTTAAACATATTGATTTCCTCTGGATCCTTATGCCGAAGAAGGTGTCTGTTTAAATCAGTTTTCAACTTAGTCTGATATGCACACTGACCACATTTAAACAAACTAACTTTCGCTGGATCCTTACGAGGACGGTGCTTGTCTAAATTTGTTGGCGGAAATAACACTGGGTCATTCTCAATGTTTACGTTAAGTTTGTGACCAATCCGATTATGACACTGCTGATGAATCTGGAGTCCGTAATTTTGACGTCCGGCAATGCTGTAATAGAGAAAAACATTATATTAATCGTACGAATTAATTTTTTAGTATTTTTTATTAAAGTCTAACTTGTGTTATTATTTACAGTTATAATTCAGTTGCCTGACACGTGTTTCGACCCTTGCGGATCATTATCAAAGAAGTACAAAACAATACTAAATATTCTACGCTTAGTTACTAAGTAATAGTAATGGTAAACATGTCAATATGTCACTAAAATAAAATTAGGGGATGAAGTGAATTGACAGACAGATTATGGGTTATTTTGGTCCTTAGTTTTCAGGTATTGGCTAAAGGTACAACTAAGTTACAGGTGTGATTATAGATATGATATTGTGTATATAATTATGGATTTTTTCATAATTATTGACAGTGTTTATTGTATATTTATCCTAAGTTATTAGACTATTAAGTATTAGATTGGCACCTGAAGGTATTTCAATTTGATTATTAACAACATTACATCGATTTTTTAAGGCTTTTTTGATTGCTAATGTTTCTTATAGGTTTAGTTTTCTACCCTTGTGTTGAGTATATATCGGTTTTATTAAAAATTATTTTGTTGGATATTGAGTGGTTATTTATTATACAGTGGTCCGCTATTCCTGTTATATTTTGTTTTTTTTTTAATGGATGTTTTATATTCTTTAAGCCTAGTTTTAAAAAGTCGACGTAATGTTGTTAATAATCAAATTGAAATACCTTCAGGTGCTAATCTAATACTTAATAGTCTAATAACTTAGGATAAATATACAATAAACACTGTCAATAATTATGAACGAAAAAAACCATAATTATATACACAATATCATTTTCTTAATATTATTACTTAGATGTAAATAACTCTATCATTACACCTGTAACTTAGTTGTACCTTTGGCCAATACCTGTAAATTAAGGACCAAAATAACCCATAATCTGTTTGTCAATTCACTTCATCTCCCTAATTTTATTTTAATGACATGTTTACTATTACTATTACTTACTTAGATATAAATACCTTTGTAACTAAACGTAGAATTTAGTATTGTCTTGTACTCCTTCGATAATGATCCGCAAGAGTCAAAACACGTGTCAGGCAACTGAATTATAATTGTGAAATATAACAAGTAAGACTTTAATTTCCTCTACCATGGAATATCCATTTCACCAAACATGTAGCCCATCACAAATCAATTATTTATTTAAATGTCTCGTCCAATAGTTGATTTTCTAATCAGCTACATAAAAAAATTAAATCTTCAGAATGAGGAGCACATTTGACTGTTTAGAACTCCTCAGTAACCTTTTAATAATAATAATAGTAATACATTTATTCTAATAATTATGCAAATCATTACAATATAAAATAACCAATTTTTTTACAAGTACTTCATTGGTTTCCCAAAAGGCAATCATTGACCGTGGTCCTTCAGCCTATTTAAAATATATTTTAGCCTATGTTTTAGTTCCATAAGTAGGATAATAAATATATAATACACAGGGTGTCTCACGGTGACCGTCCATTTGAATATTTCGGAAAGTAATGCGATTTAAATCCTGCAAATTTGGATTTGAGGGTTTAAAGAGAAGCTCTCTTCAGGGGAAATAACGGCGACCTTGTGCGAGCTCCGGTTACGCCGGAAGATGTTTCAAACTTGCTTATTTTAAATGGAACACCCTATATAATATACTTTTTTTGTATTCCTTTCTTTATTACCAATAACTTTTATTAAAAATATTTTTACCCTACCCTATAAGTCTCTGCGATAAAAATTATTTTCCTCAAATTTTGACATTTGACAGGGTATCACCTAAAATTGAATATCTTTTTAAAGATAGAAGAGGGAAACTCGAAATTTAGGTTGTGGCATTAGATAGTGGGGTGCTAGATAATGTATTGTCAGAAAATAAAAATTTATATACAGGAAAGTGGAAAAGTAACAATTTCGATATTTATCAAAAAATTAACAAAACTTCATTTTTTTAAATACGATGCTATGTTGCTAGTTAATTGAATGGATAGGCGATAACATTTCCTATCTATCCATATATGGTATCCCTATACCTAACTAGTATAGTTTTGAACTTATTTACGGTGTTTCGTAGAATCATCCAAATATCAAGCAGTTTTATTGCTTTTTGGCAAGAAGGCCATGATAAACAAGACACGTGTCATTCTCAGTTGCAATTATTTCTTTATCGACGTTTTGATACCGAGTTTATTCCAGAGAAATATTGTTGACAAGTTGAAAATAATACGTATACAAATGCTGACATATTTATACAGGGTGTTAATAAATAAATAGTAAGAGAATACTACTTGGCAAGTGGTAATCATAATATGACATATAAATATGTATACATGTGAGAACTTTGTTCTCTAGCAATCTGAGTCTGTATTTTAGTACTAACAGTGTTAGTTAAAATACGCCAAATTGTGCTATTTAATTCAGCGCTCGTTGGGGCATGTAGCCCAGAGAATAGCTGTTTTAGCATAATTTGGTTAATCCTTATTGTATAAGGTCTCAGCAAGTGGCTAGAGAACAAAGTTCTCACATGTATACATATTTATATGTCATATTATGTTAATAAATGTCTTGCAGATATTTGATATTCATAGTACTTGTCAAAATGAGCAAAAAATTCAAATATATGGGTCAAAATCAGAGAGGTGAGCATTTTCGGTTTTCAAATATCTGAGAAATTAAGTTTCCTTTTAAAGAAAACTAACAAGAGGAGTCTGTTGTGTCATATATTATGAATCTTTTCTGTGAAGAGGCACGCTCAAAAATATATATTTTCGAAATTCTACCTGTTAATAAGAATTTTGCCAGAGTCGTGAGTCATTTCGGGAACATTTTTAAACAAATTTTAAATAATAATATAACTAACGTATTTAAGAATCACCTTCAATAAATTGTAATAAACCTGTTCCTAAATCGGAAAATGTTGATATTTTGTATATTTTTATCATCAAAATGCTTATTTTTCAAATTACTCCCATAAATTTTCAATTGGTGTAAATTCTGCACCAAAATTTCAATTTATTTTATACATTCTTGCACTACGTGGTATATTAATAATGTAAATACAAAAGTTCAACGGTCATTGCATGTCGTATATACAAAATTCAACTATAACGTTACTTATTTGTGATTTATTTGCCATTTTTGTGAAGTTCTCGAAAATGATGGGGGTGTTCCAAAAATGACAGCGAAGTTCCCTAAATGACGTTAACGTTTCCTGAATGAGCGCAACACCCGGTTTTCGACATATTTTATGCATGAAAATAATACACTTTTACAGTATTATAACTTTATTTGTACTTAAGGAATGAGGAACATGAGTATCAAATGTTAATCTTAAACTTTAATAATAATAAACTAAGTAGTTTCAATCAACAAACATTAGGTATTAGGAACAAAATGCTAACAGCACACTCATTAAGATTACTTGCATATCAATGCTTAAAATTAAAATCGAATAACAATAAACTTTGTAGTTTCAAAGTAAACAGACATTAGGCATTAGGAACATTATTACTACATGCATAATTGCATTATATCACAAAGTAACTTGAGTATCAAAATTTGAACTTAAAGTCTAACAATAATAAACTTGGTAATTCCAAAAGAGTTAAAAACCAATGTAAAAAGAAGAGGATTATTTTATATAACCACATTACTTTTCGAATATGTCCATATTTTTATTAAAACAATAAAAGCTTCGACTACCTTTTTTCTGCAATTTCGGAGTGGGTAAAATTTTAACAACTTGTTCATAGGTGACATGAAATATCATTTTGTTCAATTTTGAATATTTTTGCTGTGTTCCGCTGACAACGAAGAAAAGTGACTTTTATTTGTTCTTTCTATGAAGTTTATCTGAAACCGTTTGGAGATTCTCATCATCTTAAGTGTCTGATTCAGATCCGTATACGGCATCGTAAAAGCTTTTTCTATTGGGATGAAGAGGATTTGGAAACTCTCGATTCATTTCTATGTCTAAATCTATCATTTCTGACGGCGCTGGACTTTCTTTTCCTCTATCTTCGACTGAAAATGCCTGCAGTTTAATTTCTCGCAACAATTTTGAAAATTGATACAATAGTATCGACACATCAGAAGCATTCTGCCAGACAATCTTAGTTACATTCATGATTCCGGGGATAGCATCTATCTTTTCAGGTATTAAGTTTTTGATTGCAACTATTTCATCGTCGGTTACTTCATGGAGTAAAACAGTTGAATTTGTTAGTAAACGGACAACATCTGCAGCTGTATTGACATCGTTTTCTCGTAATACATGGTCATCAGCTGTTCTTTTTAGCACTCCTCCTACACCATCCATTGGCCCCTTACCGTGACCTGGTTCACTTAATGTCCACGTTGAAGCAGTTATTTGCGGAAATTGGTCCATTAAGGTTTTAATCCATAAGTAAATATTAGTGCGGTTTCGATACTGGGATGTGGGTCCGTCTGAAAACATGTGAAGGGTATTTACGTGACGCCTGGTACTTAATATTTTCTCTAACGCTGATTTCAGGTGACCCCATACAGCATGAGCCTGATGGTCCAAATTATCACTCACAGTGGCAAATGAAACAGTTTGTAGAGACGTATCGTTTTTGGCATACGAAACACCTGTGTAGATCGATAATTGACCTTTTGAAGCACCGAATCTAATTGATTAAATCTCTTTCCCATATTTTGTCATATAATTTTCAGCGAAATCAATTTGAATCATTAGCTCTGTTTCTTTTAAATCATCTTTTAGTTCTCTTTTTGCCTTCAAGTTTTCGCCTATTCCATAAATATGTTTTTTCATTAGAGGAATATCCGCAGCTAAAGACATCTTTAAATTCTTCACTGTGCTTGTAACAGTTACTTTTTTAGTAAGTTTGACGGTTTTTTTCTCTCCTTTTATGATTCGATCTTCTTTTGTTGTTTGCCACTGAAAGTATTGAACGGTATCTTCATTGCTCCCTGATTCCATTTTTATCTCCTTGCAATCACCACACAAACCAAACATACAATCGTAAGAAGTAATGTCACAACTGTACGCTTTTATCAATTGAGATGTAGAATTGTGTTGCAGCTCTCCTAGTCGATTCAATTTGTTTAGTTTGTATTCAAAATTTTCGTGCCTTACACAAAGACAAGAATCGCGATCCTTTTTTGTAGGTTGCACCACCCAATAAGGCTTCTCTCTTAAAAGTGTCGCATAAGATACTCGGATTCCAGTCTCAGCACAAAATTGTGGCTGCAAATTTTTAACAGTTTCTAGAAGCAACCGCTTTTGTTTGCCTCCCTTCAGGCAATCTTTCTTCCCAGGACACATTCTGCTGACATCATCCCGCTCATAAAACGTATGAATGTCTTCACGAATCTGATTAGTGATTAAAAACATTGGACGCTTCCGATTAGATATTAAAATGTTGTCATTATTTTTATTTTTGCGTAGAAACTGTTTGGCAATATTATTTAAACGATGTTTTTTAATACGGTTGCCACTGACGCATTTTTGAAAAGCCTCTCGCTGTTTGGAATTTTTTGGTAATTTGTCAGCGGTGTCTTTTAGTTGGGCTGTCAAAACCTCGCCAAATAATAGACGTTTACGAACTTCCGGAGTAACAGAACATCCTGTTGTCAATTCATCAACTTTGCGAGTAGGCGTATCAGCACTCTTTTGGGATGCTCTTTCTTCACGTCTTCTGCTTCTCTCTACTTTTTTTCGCAACTTATCTATAGTTCTTTGCATTTTTTGTATTTGTTCTTTCTGTTTCTTAACGGTTCTGTAAGCCTGCGCTTTATCTTTTTTAACCTGTTTTCTCCCCGATTTCTTCCTCAACACGTGAATATCGTTTTCCATCTCATTTTCAGAATCTGGTGGGCTGTTAGCTAAAATATTTAACATCATCTTTTTTTTATGCCTATACTTTTGAGAATTTTTTCTCCACGACTTTCTCTGTCTCTTCTTGTCTCTTTCAGTCATATCACTTACAGTCTTAACTTTCTTTTCAGCTTTCTTTCTTTGGTAATATTCCCTATCTTTCAGTTTCTTCATCTCTTTTTGTTCAGGTGTCATGTTGTCTAAAAACTTGCGCTTCCTTGCATTAGCCTTTTCACGAAGCCTTTTATAAGCTATACTGTCCTGTTTTAATTGTTTTTTCGACTTCCTTTTCTTTTCATTTTTATCATTGTCCATGTTACTCGTACTAGATGGATACCTAAAACCAAAATTTAGCATGGTTATGCTTTTTAAACGAATTAGAGTATCATTTTGTTCACAGATTGTCATTTCGGGAACGGCCGTCATGGACGAGAACGTTCCCGAAATGGCCGTTCCCGAAATGATTATTCGATAAATATTTTCATGTCACGCTTGACGACGCCATGTTAGACATTGGTTTTAGAGGTTATGAACAAGTGAGCTGAAATGTTTTTCAGAATTTTGCAAAAAGTATGCAAATCTCCGAAAAACTAATCATCAAACAACGTTCCCGTAGTGACAGGGAATTAAAGTACGCTACACAAATATCAAATTAAATGGTAACTTACCAACAAAATCAATTATTTTTTTCCGTAAACACGACACACGACATTTACTTTGTCAAGTGAACTTCACAATGCTACTCCCTAACGCCACCTAGGGTATTTTGTTTTAACTACGTCGACCAATATCAACCGCGTTCACGGAATAATTTGATAAACGTCAGACAGCATTTGAATAGCCAAAACAGGAAGAAATTAAAATGATATGAAATTATTTTATACATATATTCTTAATTTAATGGTTTTCAAAGCTAATATAAAAATATGACATTTTTAATTCTTAATTGTATACATTTTTGACTTGTCTGAACTACGAAACATGATATAAGGATGCGTTCCCGGAATGACTATTTAGGCTTTTTTTGTTTAAAATCAAGTAAAACGTTATTATAAAAAATAAAATATGCTAAGTGCCTTGTAATTATGCACAGTACCTATATTTTGATATAAATATTGTAGTAATATCATGTTATTTTATTAAGAAAAACTTTGTCAGAAGCATAATGCTCACCTCTCTGATTTTGACCCATATATGCATGGTCTAAAACGCGTTATTTTCGTTATACAGGGTGGCAAAGTTTCAATTTTTTTTCTCGTATTTTGCGTTTTCTCTCTTATATTCTGTGATAATTGTTTCAAATTTGGAACATCAACAATTTTTTAGAATCTCTACAATAAAGTATCAAAATTGTCGGTCGCAGAATACAGGGTGTTACATTTTCTTGAATCGGCTACAATTTTATCTTTCAGAACTTTTTTTTTGGGGCTCCCTGTATGAATTCCGGCATGAAATTTCAACTCTCTATTCCTTTGTTTAGCGTTCTGGTCTCTTGCACTATTCTCCTATCTGTGACTATCTTTCGATTTATTTGCAAAAATAGCCATCGATGAAAATTAAGTGTAGGCGAAATAAAGCAGAGTAAAAAGCTGTTTTTATTTGTATGTATTCTAAATAATTATTTTCATTTTTATTTTAGATCAACCGACAGGGTTATCAACAATCAGATAAAAACATTACAAATTAAAAATAAATTAAAACAAAACAATTAATTAGTTAATCAAATAAAAATAAAACAAAATTATAAAAACTGTTGAAAATGTCCGCCTCTTGCTAAAATGCACGAATCAAGTCTTCGTCTCATGTACTGACGGACTCTGCCAAATATTCCAGGAGTATTGCGAATGATGTCGCATGAAGCTATTATTCTGTTCCTTAAATCCTCTTCTGTCTAGACTGGGGTCTGATACACTAATGCTTTCAGGTGTCCCCAGAAAAAGAAATCCAGGCTATTTAGGTCTGGGGATCTAGGGGGCCATGGCTGAGGTCCCCCTGGACCTATCCAACGGTTGTTAAAAATGATGCTGAAGTGCGGTGGTGCACCATCGTGCATGAACCACATTTGGTTTCTGACAAGAATTGGTACCTCTTCTAGCAGCCCTGGGAGTTCCTCTTCAAGAAATTGACGATAATATTGTGTTTAGCCTTGCTGGTAGAAAAAATTATCCTATCAAATAATCTCCAATAATGCCGGCCCACACATTTACTGAAAACTGTTCTTGGAAATTATTTTCGCCTATCGAATGCGGATTCTCTTCTGCCCAAAAATGGTTGTTGTGAAAATTATTGTTTATGGCATTACTTAAGAAATTTGCTTCATCGCTAAATAAAATCGTATTTTCAAATAATGGATTTTGGGCTAGCATTTGTAGGAACCATTGGCAAAAATTAAAACGTAGTGGAAAGTCACGTGGGAGAAGAGCTTGAACCCTTTGGATGTGGTAAGGATACATTAAGTTGTCTATTAAAATTTTCCAGACAAGCACAAATGAAATGTTAAGTGTTGCGGCAATTTTTCTCGTACTAGTAGCAGGATCATTTTCTACTGCATTCAGGACTGCTTCCTCGACTTCAGGAGTCCTAACCGTTTTGTTTGCTTCTGCTAAATGAGTGGATTTCTTGAACGATCCATTTTCACATAGTCGATTATGTAGATTTGCGAATGTCCGTGGGTCAGGCAGTATTCGATTTGGATACCTTTGTGGATACAGTCGTCTGGCTTCATAACAATTGCCATCGGCAAGTCCATAGATTAAATGCATCTCTGCAAATTCTTGATTTGTGAGTTCAACCATCATTAACCAGTTCAAAACAACTCCGGAAACATCAAACAAAAAAAATACGTGTTACAAAGTGTCAGAAGGACAATAAGCAGAATTAACAATTGCCTATCGCAGCCTACTATTTTTTTTCTCATATTTATTATTGCGCTATTTCGCCTACACTTAATTTCCATCGATGGCTATTTTTGCAAATAAATCAAAAACGGTCAGATACGAAAATAGTGCAAAAGATCAGAACGCGAAACAAATGAACAGAGTTCAAATTTCATACCGGAATTCATACAGGGAGCTCCAAAAAAAAAGTTCTGAAAGATAAAATTGTAGCCGATTCAAGAAAATGTAACACCCTGTATACTGCGACCGACAAGTTTGATACTTTATTGTAGAGATTCTAAAAAATGGTTGATGTTCCAAATTTGAAACAATTATCACAGAATATAAGAGAGAAAACGCAAAATACGGGAAAAAAAATTGAAACTTTGCCACCCTGTATAACGAAAATAACGCGTTTTAGACCATGCATATATTATTTGCATTTTTTTTTTTATTTTGACGAGTTATTACCATTACTAATTAAGTTGGAAGCTAAATCGGACCCTTTTCACAAAACTCTGTTTTCAGAGAAAATATTCAAAAATGTAACAGCAGTACAGTGGTGGAGATCTGAAGATGTTTCAGAAATTAGGCAAGTGCTCCCTATAGTCATTTCTGTTTTGTGTGCCTGTGCATGGTCTGCTGATATCGAAAGGATGTTTTCTGCTTATGGATTCGTACATTCAGATATAAGAAACAGACTTGGCAGTGACAACGTAGCTAAACTAGTATTTCTATTTAAGCATTATAATACTTTGGTTTTTTTATATTTTTTTTTTGTTTAAATTAAGTATTTTTTTGTATTAAAAAGGTTTTTTTAGTTTTAATTTTTTAATTTTTTTAAAGTATTATTTTTGTAATAACCAGCTGTTCTCTTCGATTATTATAATAAAATAATAAATAACACCACATAAAAATGCGTCTGGGTTTTATTTCTTGTATGAACCATATACATTTTAAGTGTTGAAATTTTAAAACTCTTTTTTTAAATTAATTTTAAATTTTTAAAAAATCATACTGATTAAAATCATGATTTTAATCAATTGATTTTAATCATCTCAACCCTGGTATACAATCAGAATTTCTATATCGTTTTTTGGTTTTAAAATACAGGGCGATTCTAAAAATGTGCACTTTTGGGACCCCCTTTGTATTTTGGTTACCAAACATGTTTCTAAAAAAGTAAAACTTAATTCCAATAAAGTTTTTTACGTAGAGTTTAGTGGCGCAGTCAGTATTTTTTTTTAAAGTTTAGTTTTTGAGATATTAACCAATCTTGTGATTTTTTAAATGGGATACCCTGTATATTATTAGCTTATTAGATAGCTGTTTTTAAGCTGATTTTAATGATATAAGGTTTGATAGGTTTATCTTTAATAGCTTTTGAGAAAAAAAATAAAAACTGATTTTTGCCATAATAGGGAATCTGTCTGAGTCTGGGATTAGAGACTGAATGTTGATGAAATGATATAATATATTTTTTTTATATTCAGGTAAAGCTCGCTATTTTAAGCATTTTGGAATTAGGTCTTAATATGTATACGTGGCGCTGACTCGTAGTATAGATCATTCTAACAGAAACGCCAATAATTATTTAAACCCATTACATACTGCGTTTCAGACCGTTAAAACAGAGTCGTGGTCTAAATCGCGGTACATATTGTATTTTGAAATCACTCGTAACATAAAGCCATAGTAGACTGAGAAGGAGAGTACAGCTGCTCTGAATAACAGTACAATATGCCAATACGCTCCCTGAACACGGCGATCCACACCAGAACATGAACAAGCAGTATATGTGCGCCGCCGTAAAAATATACAAGTCACTAACAATCTAAAATTTTGTATTTGTATTTCTAAAGCACGTTTTACAATCGTCAAGTCTTTTGAAATTTGCAATAAAGCTTGAAGGAAGGCATGCGCAATCAATAAAGCACAAAGAGGGATAAAAGAGAGGGTATGTATGTTCAGTAAGTTATTTTCTTATCTCCTTGACAGATTGGCAACAGAGGCATTTATTCTTATATTGTTGGATATCCCTTTCAATCACAATTGAATTGTCAGCTGTAAAATCGTCCTACAAGAAACATTTCAGACAACGCCTTGCTTGTGCAATGCACTGCAGCAATTCAGTTGCAAATAGTATTGCCGACTGTAAAACGTGCAGTATATAGGAAAAAACTAATATGCACAGTGGCGGCCGCTATAATAGGTTACCTAAACCACCGTATACGAACAAAGACAAGCAGAACCACTCTCGCTCGAGATGAAATCCGGCGCGCCGTCGTTCGGCCCGCACGCCAGTAAGTAGTTGGTTAGTTGACGATACAGAGTAAGGCCTCAGCCCGGTGAGACCCAAATAGGAGGAAGCGAAGCAGAAGAATGACAGCTGTCACAAAGCTACACTGCAAAAACCGCAGAAAGAATCGCCACTCTTTGACATTTCTCGGGTTATCCTTTTTTACAATGTGTTATTTGAAGTTGTTCCATCACTCTCACTCTTAAAAGTTCAGACTATACGTCGTAAGTTAATCTTCGGATTTTTTAATAAATGGTGGGTGAGGCTGACGTTTCCTTTTTGTGATTTTATTATCTTTTTTCCAATTTTCTGCAGAAAATGGGTCTTTTTGTCGCAGGTACGTCATTTCAATCATTTATTGGTTAAATGTGCTCAAGCATCACTATTAGATATATCGGAAGATTCAAAACAAATCGCTCAAAATTGGTCACTGACCTCCCAAAACCTTGCAATTTTTCTAAACAATTTTTCCTGTTTAATTTCCATCCCATTTTTTTATATTTTAGAGCTTGCTTTAAATAATAAATAGTACATTTTACCATATTACTCTAAGTACCACAGGATAGTGACAATGTAAATAAAATATAATTTAGGTGTCCCTCGGAGAAGTTGTAAAATACTTAATCAGTGCCCCCCGATTGCAATGTATGTTTTTGAACTGTAAATATTACTTCTCGACGAGTATTCCCACTATCAATTTCTTCACGATATCCCTGTAATACCTTTGTTTCATGGTTTTATAGTTACACCGAACCAGCCAGACCATCAGTTTACAGTCCTCAGAGTCCAAACTACTATTTTATTAGAAAGTATGTATACATTTGTTTTTACTTAGGTATATAAAAAACAGATTTTGAGTGTTCTCATATGTAATATAAATGTTTTAAAAAAATTGTTTAATTATATAAACATTGTATGTTGCTTTTATGTGGGGCTGTTTATTATTATAACGATGTTACCCTATTTTATATAGTATAGATTTAGTCATTGAACTGTATTGTTAAGTATATTATTATTTTCATATTATTAAATTAAAGATGTTTTGGAACCATCCAGTTTTGCGTTTAGTTACCATAAAATATTTAAAAAGCTTTAATAAAAATGTAAGAAAACATTTTTTGAACGAGCCGGTCTCGCGCATGCGTATATCGCAGCTACACTGCAATATGGCCGCTGATTTTGACATTTAATTAGACATGCGTGCATCGGTTTAATAACATGGGTATTTGCTTTCTTTAAGGCCGATTCATAAAACTTTTCGTCGCTGTTCCCGTTCGTTGTCACTGCTCCCGCTCGTCGCCGCCGTTGGATAGATATTTATAAAAAAGCCGAACTACGAACTGCGCCGCAATAACAAAAGAAGGTTTAAGGTTAAAAAAACAAAGTAAATAATTGTATTTTCTTTTAAAAAGCGTGATGTAAGTACCTTATTATATGATATTAATGTTTTTTTGTAGCAAAATCCACAAAACAGCAAAACACTCCAAGTACTCTAACCCTAAAATTACTTCCTTCAAAACTTCAAACCATATGGTCGAAAATTTCTTTCTTCTCATTGGCCAGAAGTGGGAACGGCGAACGACCAAGGTCAGTGGAAACGACGCGATTTAAAAATTGGCCAATTCAGAACTACTGTACGCTGTTTCCCTTTAGGTTAAATAGCGACGGGAACGGCGGCGACGAGCGGGAACAGCGACGAAAAGTTTTATGAATCGGCCTTTTACCTTGGTCTTCATTGATACAGAGCGTGTCAGGTAGGAGCTAGTCATTCCAAACGAATTATTATCAGCGCTTTATACACAGTGGGTCTAAAAATTACTAATTTTTTAAAGCGTAGATTTGATTTTTATTTATTTATTATTAATTGTTGTTGCTTAACTGGTTATTTGTGGTCGTCGTGTTAAAATGCCTCCTCTTATATAATACTGTTCTGTTGATGGGTGTTATACTAAAATATGTACAGGACTTCCATTTTTTCGCATACCAATTAAAAGATGAAACTAGGTAGGAAATTTATTTTTTATTTGATGTAGATAAAATTTAAGATCGTAATACCTATTTACTTAAATTATGAATATTAATTAATATGGTACCTAGGTAACCTACGACATTATATATAATTTAATTTAATTAATAAAGTAACCAAATTCAGGTACCGCAGTTGGAAAATGGCTTTATGCTTTACTGAAAACCATCGGTATGCCAATATTACACCAGAGGAAGGTAATAAAAAAGTAAGGATTTGCGGATTACATTTTACCGAGGACAGTTTTTCCAGTAAAAATCATCTTTATCATTATGCAGTTCCTACTTTAAAATTGCCGTCTAATTTAATACAGGGTAAGTTTAGAAATTTGTAGAGAAGTTGTATTTGATGTTTTAAAGAAATTAATTAGTAGTATTACTCCACTTATTTTTCCAATTAGATTGTAGGTACATCGGTGGTTCTATGTTTAAATCGTTATATTTTTTTATAGATGATGGTGAAAATAGGTGGCGCAATCGAAAAGTATAGACAATGTTGTTTCAACAGAAGGTGAAGGTATATACTTACTTTTGTTTTATGGGGCTTATTATCATGCAGTTTAAAAAAAGTTGGTTACTTATAACAACAAATAAATAATAATAATATATTTTACCCTTAAATTTGCTAATAGAGATATCAAGAATAAAAAAATCAAAAAAATGTCTAAACGAAATCCTAAACTTAAAATTTTGCAAAACTTATAGATACATAGGCATTTTCGCATTAATTAATACTAGCAGTTTTTTACATAGTATACAAAGTTGGAACAGCATTATTTAATTAATTTTAATAAAAAAATAAAATAATGTTCTTCACCTTGAACCCATTAAAATTACTCTCTTATAATTTGAAAAATTATAATTTTTTCTGTCGTAACACAATATACCTAGTTAATAATACAAGAATTTATTTAAAAAAAAACTCGTGCTGAAAGCTTTCCTTTCATAATTTGAAACAATTCCAAATATTAAGACTGTTTATGATCATGCTAATTTATACTTATATGTTTCAGCAGCTAATACTATACCTGGTTATTTTCTTAACTATGCCATTTTATATTGTTTTCATGAAAACAATTCACCCTGCATCCTCTAAAATGTTTAAATTTTAGAATAGAGAGGCTGTTAACTTAAATACAAAATAGTTGGTAAGCTTTCAAGATTTTTAATTAAGTATTTTATAAAAGTATTTGTACTACCTACCTATAGGTATTTAGATTTTAATTTTTTTAAAATCGTATTAAATATTATATAAAAGTACGCTTTTGTTATCACGTCGTTATTTTGTTATATTATTATGTCGTTAGAACTATAATTATTCTCAATATGCATCTGAGTTTTATTTCAGACAACTTATAAAATATGCCCTGAATAAATGTTAAACCTTATAGATAAAAACTAATAAAAATAATAAGGTAATAGAGGAAAAAAATAAACTACATAAAAAATTTGATTTAATGTAATAATAACATACTTCCGCTTTTTATATATTTTAGTACAATTCAATTTTAATCAATCAATCCATTTTATTAATATTTTATAACATGTTAGAAATAATGTACTTTGGATATAACCCCGGTAGCTGACGCGCTTGCCGGTGCGTCGGCAAACCGCTTTAGATCCCGAGACATCAAAGGCCCGACGTTGAGTGGGTCTACTTGTCTTGTTCGTATACGGTGCCTAAACCTAAGGAAAGTATACCTGTTTTCACTTGTTTCAGGTTCGTCCTCCTTGATGTCTAGTTCTTCGTTTTTAATTGTCCAATCGCCATACATCTGAGCAGTTCCTGCCTCACTCTCTTCAACTTTAACCATTGCTTCTATTTGGTCAGGAAATATTTGTTTGCCCCTGTAACACATAAAATTATCCCTTTTTAGGCGGAACAAAAACAAAAATTGTTTATTGCATTTACGAGAAAGATCTCTTTACTCCGTATACCTGGGTCATATATTGGTAATATACTGGGACAGAAGATAACATTATTTTTGAAGAACTTATCAAAAATACTGAAACAGCATGAGGTCTGGAATTAAAAGTGGCATATTTTAAAAACATTTTACAGGGTGACTCAAAAAAGTGACGCCGACTAAACTTCTATTTTTTAATTGGCACAAAAGATGGGCATAGAGCTGCTGATCACTTTAATACATATGGGTTATGTAGATTTATTTTTAGTAGTTTAAGAAATAATTACGATTTTATCTAAAAAATATGCCTAAGTTTAGTAATCATTTCCAAATTACTAAAAGCAACTGAATGATATAGACACTCAAAAATAATATTTTAGAATGTTACCAATCTTTAAAATAAAAAATATTTGCGTTCAGTACATTTATTATACAGGGTGATCACATTATGCAAAATATTAAAATTCTCTCTTTTCTAAATGGAACACCCTGATTATTTTTTAATTTTTAGAAAGCCCTTTTGATATCCTTTCTACTGATACCATATTTAATACCTCTTAGAGTTTACCGTATTTTAGATATTTGGATATTAACTGTAAAAATCCACAATTTTGCTATTTTTTATTTATTTCATTTTACTTTCGTTCATATCGAGTTGCCATGATTTTTTTTTTGTTTAGATTGTCACTATGACAGCCGAATACAATTATTTAATATTTGTTCAGTTGCGAAAATTAGGTACTAACTTTCACAAAATGTCGAATTTTACCACTTTGGAAACGGTAAATATGATTTTTACATAATAAAATAATAAGTAAATAAGTTTGTTCCTTTAAATTTTATTTTTATTATAATTTTCCAAAGATATACAGGGTAATTTTTAAGTTGATGCTTTTTTTTAACACAACGTAGAATTCAAGAAAATAACCAATTTTCCAAATAAACTTATGTCCGGAAATGCGTCGTCTCTGAGATACAGGGTGTTGAATTTGAAATTTAATTTTCAATTTTTAAAATAACTTTTACAAAAGATAAATTTTTCGCACAAAACTTGGTAACCGGGGTTTTTTTAAGGTGAGAAATCATAATTTAGTATTAATGTCTGTGCAGCTATCATGTATTCAGTTTAATTTGCTCTAACTTTCTTGACAGAGAACTTCTGGGACTTTTTAGCAATAAACCTTATTCTAACACCTTTTCTGGGGAAAACAGGTATACTTTCTCGACAGCGCTAGATATGAGATATGACCGTTTTCGAGAAATTTGCTAATTTTTGCATTAGTACAAGTACAGGTCACTACAGGTTTTGGAGTTTGTTAGGTTAGGCCCGTTAGGCGCTAGACGAAGTTGCTCAGAATTTTACACAAAAAATAAAATTTCAAATTTAACACCCTACATCCTGTATCCCAGAAGTCAGAAACCATTTTTTAATAATTTGCTAAATTTTTGCTTGCTTGCTTTGCTGGGGGTACTTCTGGCGTGGATGCGCCATCAAACTCGTAGGAATCATAGGAACCATGTATTTCACAACAAACTTTACAGTCACTTTCCAGTCTTTTCACTCCAGATTGTAAGAAAAGGAAAGTAGTGTCAGAATTAGAAATAAGGTCAGTTCTAGTTCTGGATCTTTGTCATCTTTTGTCATACGCAATAGCAAATCTACGAAAGAGGAACGTCACAAACAGATTGCCAGAGCCCTCTACGCTACAAACAGCAGTTTTAACTGTATGGAGCAACCGAAAGTAAGAAAAGCTATCGCTCTTTTACGGCCTGGATACATACCACCCTCTCGATATGATGTTTTTAATAAATTGCTTGATATAATTTATAATGAAGAAAAAACCAAATGCTTTCAAAACTTGTCGGGAACAAGTGTGTGTCTGTCACTTGACGGATGGTCAAATGTACATAACGAACCGATACTCTGTGCAATGGTTACAACATAATATGGATTTACCGTCTTAATAGACACTCTGGATACTTTTGGGAATCCACATACTTCTGTATATTTAACAGAAATTGCAACAGCACTCATAAATAAGCTTAAAACCGAATATGACTGTACAGTATGTAGTTTTGTCACAGATAATGCAGCTAATATGGCTGCAATGCGACATCAAATCAAAACATCTACTGAATTAAACCTTATTACATAATATGGTTGTGCTGCACATATTTTAAATTTACTATGTAAGGATTTGGAAATCGCTGATATTAAGGAACATGTTGTTTTCATTACCAAAAACTTCCGTAACAACCATTTTGTCTCTGCAGCATATGCCAAAGAAGGAGGAAAAAAACTAGTTTTGCCAAATGATGTCAAATGGAATTCGCTTGCCGACTGTTTAGAAGGTTTTGTTAAGTCATGGCTCATACTTTACAAAATTGCTGAAGAGAATAAAAACGAAATAGACAATATCATAAGAGAAAATTTTTCCAACATTCACTTAAAAAGATTAGTCGAAGATTACCTAACAATACTTAAGCCTATCTCTATTGCAATAGATAGACTACAAAGAAACAGTGCCAGTCTTTCAGATGTTGCGGAAGAATTTAAAATATTAGAAACTCATTTTGACAAAACGGACATAACTTTAAATCAACTGCAAAAATTTAAGAGGCGTTATGAACAGTGTATAACCCAGTGGCGGCTCTTATATAGGAGCAATTGAGCACGTGCCTCCCTAAGATTCAGCCCCACATCGACCGACAAATATTCACTATAAATTACATATTTAGTTTACAATACAATGTCTGTTACAAAGCAATTCTAACATGATTTTATAAGCTCCCTAACCAATAACGAGCCGCCACTGGTATAACCACATATCATTTGTTGGCATATCTTCTTGACTCAACAAAAACTCAGCAAACACTAACAGAGAGTGAAAAAAATGTTGCTTTAAAAGCTGTTAAAGAATTAGATCCAAATAGATAGTGGTTTACTACCACTCATAGTCAAGTTTCTTGCCAGATCAGAACCTTTCACTGATATTATGTTTCATGATGATATTCTTCAGAATGTAAAACCTATAGATTGGTGGAAGTCGCAACAAAATATGCCCCTTATTCAAAAAGAATTCTTCATAATTAGACAATTAATTAATTTGTGCTGCTGCTTCTTCCGCATCAGTCGAGAGTCGAGAGAATTTTCTCAACAACGGAAAAAGCTGCAAAATTACTTTTTTTGTACAAGCACTACAATTAACTAAAATAAACATTATTAAGTTACAGTGGTTTAATTTTTTTGATATAATAAACCTGTGGGAATCAAGTTGTATTTCTAACCCCCAACATTAAAAGTGAGGCTTTGAATTTTCCTCGGGTTTAGGTTATTACACTGGTTGGTTTGCTATATTTGGCTAAGTGAATTAGACAGTTAGCTCACATTTAATTTGGCGTTTATTCATCCAATTCGGCACTTGTTTACAAGATAACTCTTTAATACATGATTAATTACTAACTTTAATTAATAACTTTAGTACAGGACAACTTTTATAACATTACTATACTTATTACTTGGTGCTCTTGTTTAAGCGAATGCAATTGTCATGTCCGACGGACGATGACGCACGTTAGTTTCGACGTACGTATTTACCTTTGAATGGTTTAAACCGCAGCTCCTCGCGAGGAACCGAAAGTGTCCTCTGTCGCCAGAAAATCACGCCCCGCTGGATATGGATCAATCACAAGGTAACATTTGTTCCGCCTTGTTTTCTTTGGACCAATCGTTATTTTTCCCGTCTTCTGTACTGCGGTGTGCTTAATTTTCTAGCGGCAAAACGTATCAAAGGATATGCGTTTTTACAATTTCTAAAGATAGACCTTTTAACATTGAATTGTATGGAGAACACTTTTTTTGCTTAATTAACCGTAGCGACGGGCCGATGTTTTAGGATAATATTTGCAAGTTTTGTTGTTTGTCTGGACGACAGTATTATTCGTTCTGAAAACATTAAATGCATTTTGTTTCTGTTTCTCTGACCGTTGAGGAATTGTGTTGCTAATGGAATATTTGAAAAGCAGCTATTTTAAGTAGTATTGATTCTGAAAACATTGGTTGCATTTAATATCATTATTTTTATCGCATTGGAGCAATTGTTTCTCCAACAAAACCATTAATTAAAACTGAAGGTTTTCATTTTCTCTTAATTATAACTTATTAGAAATGTTGATTTTAATCATGATTTAAATCCTTTCAACCCTGCTGTATAATAATAGGTTCTTAGCTCGGCTTTTAGCGTAGGCATGAAGCAAAACTTATTATTAATATTATTCATGTCATAACTAGGTTAACCCATAACACTACATGTGAGCTGTGATGGAACTACCAGAACCCAACAACTGTGATATTGTGCAATAATTATGACAAAACTAGCATAACAAGATTCCGTAAAGTAGTAAACTCATCGGTTCGAACCGCTTTTTACTGCTAATGATTGTAGGTAATAATAATAATAATAATCTCGATAATAATAATAAGCTTTGCTTAATGCCTATGCTAAAAATCTATTATTATTTACAATCCAAATGGCAATTGACCAAGGTCTTCATCTTAGCTAGTCTTGACTGGTTTTATTGAAAGTTATATAGGTATGGGCTATTCCAAAATTTGTGTACAGGGTGGCCAACTAAGAATGCCAGGTACTGTATCTGGGAAAATATCCATCGTAGAGGCTTACGGCAAACAAAATTATTACTAAAACGGCCAAGAAAAAAACCTGGAAAATATTTTCAAGTTTCTGAAATGGCCGCTAGGGGGCGTAACTGCAATCTTGAATCTAAAAAAGTGATGTTTCTGTAAATTCGGCTATATTAACCTAATGAAAAAAATCCTGATCTTTAAAGTCGAGGACAATCTGAACCTTTTTTGTTTGACACTTTTTGCAGTATCTCTAAAAATAAAGTGGTGGAGGGTATTCAAACGTTTCCGTAAATAACATCCTGTATCTTCGAAACGGCTAAGCCGATTTGAACAAACTTGGGCTCGTTAAAAGAAGCTATTCTTGGGCTACAAACATCATTATTTGAAGTTTTGTAAGTTTCACATATCGCCGCTACAGGGATTTTTTCGACATTTCAACAGAAATTGTTAATTTTCTCAACAAAATAAAATGCATTGGTATCATTTTTTTTTTCATGAAAAAGTAGCTAAATGATGCCTAAACTAGCTTGCGAAAACCGCATCTCAATATCTTGTTCCTAACCCAAAATATCGGCAATAGAAAATTTTATACGAAAATCCCTTAAATTTTCATTTTATTGTAACTATATTTTTCTGTAATTCTTTCTATTATGTAAGTTGTGGCCCTAAAAAGGACCGATTTATAAGGAAGACTTTTAATGCCCCCGCGAATGCTCGAAATGCTGACCATCACGTTCTATGCATTGCTGAAGCCTCTCATGGGGAGACAAAACTGCACTTTCAATTTCGGCTCTCGGTATGTTACGTATCAGTGTCAAATACCTGGGTGTTCTCCTGGATCATAAACTGACATGAGGACCCCACGTGGATAGACAGATCCAAAGGGCTACGGCTTCACTCTGGGGATGTAAAAGGCTCCTGGGCAAAACCTGGGAACTTAACCCCAAAGCCACCCTGTGGCTTTGGACAGCGGTAATCAGGTAGTATGGTGGCCTGCGGTAGAACTATCAACAGTAAAGACCCGCTTAGCTCGGGTACAACGTCTGGCGTGTACGAGCACGACGGGAGCTATAAGAACGACTCCAACTGCGGCCCTGGAGGCTCTACTTGCGCTTCCGCCTCTTCATATAATAGTGAAAGCGGAGGCCATGAGAGCGTCCTACAGGATAAAACAATGGGGTATGTGGTTAGATAAGGGCCATGGCCTAGGCCATTCCAGCATTCTGGGAACGCTTGTGCGGGGGGAGGGTATGCTGGAATCGCCCAGTGACATTCTTCCTCCCACATACGTGTTCAGAAAATCGTTCAGCACAGAGATACCGACTAGAGACGCCTGGGGCGAGGACCAAAGAGCTCAGACGGAAGGTCAAGGGCTCATCTGGTATACAGACGGGTCTAGGACTGACGGGGGCTCGGGTGCTGGCGTCTGGGGCAGGAGGCCAAGGTGCGAATTAACCTTCGCACTGGGCTCACACGCCTCAATTTTCCAGGCGGAAATATTCGCTATCAACAAGTGCGTACTGGCGAACCTCGACAGAGGTTATAGGAATCAGCAAATCACGATTTGCACCGACAGCCAAGCAGCCATAAAGGCGCTGGCATCAAACAAATTCGTGTCGAAAGGAGCCCTAGACTGTCGAGAAAATCTCAACGTCTTAGGCAACTCCAATAGGGTGCGGCTTATCTGGGTTCCGGGACACAAAAATATACAAGGCAACGAGGAAGCTGACACGTTGGCTAAACGTGGTTCAACGGCCTCATTCAGGGGGCCCGAGCCAGTGCTGGGGCTTCCAGCGGGCTTTGCCAACAATGTCATTGACAAGTGGGTAAAACGGGAAGCCAAAGAGAATTGGACAAATACAGCGGGGCTCAGACAGGCTAAGCTCCTCATTCAGGGGCACTGTCAAAACTTCGCCGACACGCTATCCAGAATGAGTAGGAAAAACCTAAGGATCGTTACGGGCATCCTTACTGGGCACGGCGGTCTGAATAAGCATCTGAATACAATGGGGCTGAACAACTCAGCAGTATGCAGGTTCTGCAAGCAGGAGAACGAGGACTCACTGCATGTCCTATGCTTCTGTAATAGCCTTATACGAAAAAGGCACCAGTACCTGGGTGCAGGACTACTTGCACCAGCGGATATCAAGAAGCTTTCACCAACCCTAGTGCTCGCCTTCGTGAAGGGCATAGGTTTGGCGCAACCCTAACCAACGCGGCAGAGCACAATGGGTCGACAGGCCTGAGTGCTGCGGTGTCAGAGCTGCCCGCACTTACATACAATACAATACAATACAATACGTATCAGTGGCGGCTCGTCAGGGGAGGCAGGGGAGGCGGTGCCTCCCCAACAAAAACTTACGAAATAACATTTTATTTTTTTAAAGATAACTTTATTCTTTTTTGAAAATGATACTTTCATATTCTTATATTCTCAGTGTATCAAAAATTCTGAATTAGCTACTTCTAGAAAAACACTTTCTTTATATAATATTTTTGGTATTGCCGCTCAGCTTTAGTACTATTAGGTGGTGTCTGCCCGCATCAGCGAATATGCGCCTAGACTATTATCAACGGAGGCAAGCTTCCGACGGTTTAATTTTTTAGCACGGATAACAATGCAAGAACCGAGCGTCATGACGACGCGAGTTGTTTTTGTCACGTGAAAAACTGATAGCGAGGAGGCAGAAACGCCCACAAATAATATTTCGCGGGAAGTCGGCGCGCGGCGGAAGCCCGGTAGTGTGTGCCGGCACAGTATACCGAACTATTTTGTTTATTTGTGACAATTTGTGTGTGGTGTTTGATTTTAGCGATTTTTTTTCTGCACAAATCATACTTTAATGTAAGTTATTATTATTTTAATGTTTATTTATTAATTTTATCACTATATTATTATAAAAATGGAGGTAACTGAAATTGGCGAATATAGTAGAAGCTCTAATGCTAATAATGATAAAATAAATGTTCGAAATTGAAAAGATATCGTCGAATACTTGATAAAATATAGATTTAGTCGACTGTCTTACGACGATAAATTGTTTATAAAAGACTTAAAGTGAAATTAAGGTTATGTTTTCAAGATCCGGTAAGTTTTAAGATTTCTTTATTATGTTATTAATTATTAAACGCTAAATTTTATTGTTTTAAAAAAATATAAATCCGGTTCATGATATTATTCTCTCATGCCTATTTTTAAGGAGAAACGAAACGGAAAAAAGACAGATATTATGTAGTCGTCCGACACCAAAAATTTCGGCAATATTTAACGATAAGAGACAGGGTAAGCAATATTCAAGAGCTTTTCAGGTAACTTGGTACGAAACCTATAAGTGGCTGTGCGGAAGTATTTATAAGGAAAGCTTATATTGATGGCCTTGTATTTTATTAGGCAGCGTAAAAAACAATTGGAGTTCAGGGGGTGAGTTTTCTGATTTAAAAAAAATTTCACGGGCGGTAAAATCACACGAAAGTTCCAAAGAACATAATATTAAGAATTCTGTGGCGCTTACGAGAGTAGAGCAAAATAGAGACACAATAGCGGATGTACTGAGAGAAGTTGACCCTGACCTTGCAAATTAAATATTTTTCTCGTGAAACCTAGTATTTCAAAGTAATTATATTGCTGGTTGAATTCCTAACTATTCATTTTAAGCCAATGACCTTGAAATCGCGAAAAATTTTCGCCTGCGGCGCTATTTTATAGCCTCCCCCCCTTATACACCCACGAGCCGCCACTGTTACGTATTGCATTACGAATCCGGTTTTTCAAATCTTCTCTGGTCGTAGGTTGAGTCTGAAACACGAAGTCCTTTAACCGCCCCCATAAATAAAAATCCAGGCAAGTTAGGTCTGGTGATCGCGGAGGCCATGGAAACAGACTTCCTCTTCCAATCTACCGCTGTTGAAATACTGCATTAATATGCTCTCGCACATTAACGGCAAAATGTGCTAGGCAACCATCCAACTGCAAAAACAAGTTTTGCCTTGTTTCCAAAGGCACATCTTCCAACAACAATTGATTGGCCAAAAAGTCAAGAAATACATTGCCATTTAGGCATTTAGGGATTGCTCAAAAAAATATGGCCCAATAATTCTGCCTTCCAGTATGCCACACCACACATTTAAACTCCAACGTCCTTGGTGCTGAACTTCACGCGGATTTTCTGCAGACCAATAGTGTATATTATGTAGATTGACTCTCCCCTCACTAGGTGGCCTCATCGGTCCAAAAAATTTGAAATGAAAATTCTCTATTTTGGCGTATCATACCTAACATCCAATGGCAATAGTCCAACCTCCGATCAAAATCTTCCCCTTTCAAGGCCTGATACAAAACGACATGATATGGGTGCATTCTAAAAGTAATTAAAAAAAGTTTAAACGAATACCTAACTTTGATGGCCATTAGAACTTACCTATGGTCCTTCAAAATATTTTGAACCGTTGTTCGTGATATGTTCAACTCAAGGGATAATGCTCTTGTGCCAACATGAGGATTTCCTTCAATATACCCCAGTACGTAGTTAATATTTTCTTGTATTTTTCCAATTCTTTGCCGTTGAATCTTAGGCCGAAAACAACCATTGGCTTGTAAACTCGCCACTAATCGGGGAAAAACTCTCACATCGCAAGGACGCCGATTTGGATATCGAACGGCGTAAACTCTTTTAGCTACTGCGGCATTCTGAAGACATCCAAAATAAACCGCAAGCACGTCAACAGCTTCATCATTCGTAAAATGCATTTTGTAAACACAAAAATTACTCAAAGTAACGCAAAACTTTGACAACTATTGACAATTTGGATTATTTATGTTTTGATTAGGTATTTGTTTTGTTTCCATGGCCTGCTTCTATTAATTGTCTTTTTTGTGCATAGAACGTGATGGTCAGCATTCCGAGCATTTGCGGGGGCATTAAAAATTTTCCTTTTATAAATCGGTCCTTTTTATGGCCACAACTTACATAATAGAAAGAATTCCAGAAAAACATAGTTACAATAAAATGAAAATTTAAGGGATTTTCGTATAAAATTTTCTATTGCCGATATTTTGGGTTAGGAACAAGATATCGAGATGCGGTTTTGGCGAGCTAGTTTAGGCATCATTTAGCTACTTTTTTATGAAAGAAAAATCATACCAATGCATTTTATTTTGTTGAGAAAATTAACCATTTGTTGGAATGTCGAAAAAAGCCCTCTAGCGGCGATAAGTGAAACTTACAAAACATCAAATATAATGATGTTTGTAGCCCAAGAATAGCTCCTTTTAACGAGCCCAGGTTAGTTCAAATCGGCATAGCCGTTTCGAAGATACGGGATGTTATTTACGGAAATGTTTGAATACCCCCCACCACTTTATTTTTAGAGATACTGCAAAAAGTGTCAAACAAAAAAGGTTCAGATTATCCTCAACTTTAAAGATCAGGATTTTTTTTATTAGGTTAATATAGCGGAATTTACAGAAACATCACTTTTTTACAGGGTTGGGCTGATTTAAATCAAGTGATTTAAATCACGATTTAAGTCATGATTTAAATCACTTGATTTTTTTTTAATCATGATTTAAATCACTTTATCATGATTTAAATCACTTGTTGATTTTTTTTTAAATCATGATTTAAATCACTTTATTTAAAAAAAAAATCATGATTTAATGAAACTATTTATTTTTAATTCAGAACAATGAACAATATAACATATTAAAAAAATATTTACTTCCACTCCCTTGAACAATCAACATCAAAATACGCGAGACATATTGGGCCACGGCAATTTATAGATCGGGAAAGAATCAAGTCGCGACAGGAATTTTCTTGCAAGAAGCGCGTTCTGACAATATTTTGGGTAGAATTTAGACCTACTATATTGTTAGACCGACATTAAAATAATTTGTATTAATTTGAAAAGAGAGAAAAATGTTAAATTTTTAATAAAATCAATAAAAATCAAAAAAATCAATAAAAAACAAAAAAATCAAAAAAATCAATGACTTGATTTTTTTAATAAAAATCAAATTTTGCCCAACCCTGCTTTTTTAGATTCGAGATTGCAGTTACGCCCCCTAGCGGCAATTTCAGAAACTTGGAAATAATTTCCAGGTTTTTCTCTTGGCCGTTTTAGTAGTAGTAATAATTTTTTTTGCCGCAAGCCTCTACGATGGATAGTTTCCCAGATACAGTACCTCGCATTCTTAGTTGGCCACCCTGTACATAATAGCGTTCTAACATTTTTTAAATACATTTTTTTAAAATGGAATAATATCTTTGTTGCTGTTATAAAAGCCATAATTGATATTTTTTAAAATTGCTTCAAAATGATTTTAAATAATTTAATTTATCTATAAAAACAAAAAAAACTGGCACAAGTAACACTTCCGTGGACGTAACCACTTACGTTTGTATACCATAATTTTTTAATAAAATGATGCACCACTTTATGATAAATGTTTTTTATTCAGATGATAAATTATTAGATTTTATCTTAGTTTCTTTTGTTTTTAATTACGTATTGTTACATTTGTAGTTTTTAAAGTATCATATTTTTTGTAACCAGGTTAAATGATCATTTCCGTAGACAATATTAAATTTAGTAAATTTAAATGGCAACACTGTGCGTCTCGTTGCGGTAGTTCACTAAGAATTACAATCTAGACAGTCTTTTGGCCGTTAATGGCGTCGTATTCTAACCATAGACATATAAAAAAGAGGAGACAGGACATCCCATTCATAAAACACGATTTGTTTACAATCATACATAACTTCATAGCTTTAAATAAGTTGGAGAAAGATGGCTTTAAAAAATGGCAAAGCTGTAATCTGCCGGTCTCCTTCGCCTATTATCTTGGCCAGAGACGTGCGGTTTTTTTAGGGAATATAAGAAACAAGGTATTTTTAATTTATATTAGATTTATTCTTAAGCAAAGGACAGGGCAGGAAAACAATAAAATAAACTTTAACACAAGCCGAGCTACTTTTATTTATTTTCTTACAGCGTATATCTTTCTTAAGTTTATGTCGGAAATAGAGAACAGGAGGTCTGTTGTTCAAACATTAATGTTGTTAAACACGGAAAACAAACACTTAAACACTGCAATTAATTAACTGTCTTATTATATGTAAATTATTCAAGTTCAAACAACAAACAACACGCTTGACAACATGATATCAATTCCTAATAAAATAATCCAACTTAGCACAAGGTAAAATAATTTTAAAAAAATGAAATAAAGATACAAAGAACTAGCGATCCGGAGCCGGTCGTACTTCGTTCAATACTTTCAGTGAATCCCCTCACCTTTTTTTTTATTTTCACTTACCGGCTCCGTTCCACCCAACTTGACATATTACCTTCTTAATAATATCAAGTGCGTTCCTTGTCCGTTATCCTAGACTAAACAATCTATGAAACTGTTAACTCTAAATTTATTGATCCCGGTCGGGTCAATATCCAACCATAAACAAAACTTAAAGTTGAAAAACAATAATTACTTCATCTAAGTAGACTCCCCGACATATATTTTTCAGGTCTAGATTTTGTCTTTATGCTTAATTAGCAGTTTTGCTTAACACATATTTACTTTATTTTATCGCATTTAACCTGGTGGCCACTGCATTTTAATTGCCACACGTCACTGCGTAGCGGTAAATAAATTAATAAACTCTTTATTTTAACAAACATTAAAATATGCATTACTAATCAATAAAACACTCAATACAATCAAAATTATTTTAGTCTTTTTCCTATAATTACAATGATATGTTAAGAAGTGTTATTTATAAAAATAGAGGTTAGAAAAACGAATAAATAATTACAAATGTCTAAAATACTTACCGGCAACGCAATAGTACGATAGAAAAGCTCTGAAAAGAACTGTTTTTAATATTAAATAAAGCTTCAAGGCACAAAAATGGATAAAAACGAATTAAAATGACAAACCAAAGCACCAAAACAATGTCAAGTAAAACTAAAACCTGAAACAATAACACTTAAATATTACTTTATAATTGCATCTCTATCTAGCACGTTTAATTACATTTAAGACGTATTACGACGCTTTACCTTGGCAATGTGGATTCAATTAATAGTACGGGAAAATAAAACAAAAATAATTTGCAGAACTTAATTATTGCTTTTATATTTTACATGCCCTGTAATATAACTAAAAAATGTTTTTGGAGGAATATGACTTTTTTGGCACTGGTTTAAACCAACTGGCCAGCTTTGATAAATGTGTTTGGAGGAAGGGAATGCAAAAACAATTTTTTTACGGTTACATAAAAATCGAAAGCTCATAAAAATATAAATATGGAGAAAGAGTTGTTTTGACTTGCATTATCTTAGCGAACAATCATAAACATGAAGGCGGCATTAGCGTTTTTGAAAACGAAGTTTTTCGTAGTGGGTAAGCGTTTATCCTAAAAATTAATTAAAATTTTTAATTGATTTGCCCGTACTATTACAACTATAGCAGCGAAGAAGCAAAGCCTGACCTGGCCTGTGATCGTATAATGGTTCGTGTTAGTTAGCACCGGTGTGTGTCTCACTCTTGCATGTATTTAACTCAACACGAGGAAATATGATAGATATACGATGTAGGTACCTAATAAAAGTTGCTTTTGTTTATGTTTGGAATGTAATTTTATTAATTTGTGGTGTGAAATCCTAGTAACTTTTATCTTCGTTTAAACGTGATTTGAGAGCACTGACATGATTTGCCAGCCGCCATCATGCAGGTTTACTGGCCGAAAATACTTTACCCTCTATAATTTACGCATTTTTTTAACATTTTAGATTTTTCGAAACGGGCAAGTCATGTATGTTGATGAAGTTTATACATCTAGTTCAGAGAGTGAAAAAGAAGCAGATGTTTATTCACAAAAAATAAATCCTAAAAAAGATGTTAAAATTAATGGTAGTTACGTTGTAGTACGAGTATAAGAACAAAAAGTACAGAACAATACTTTATTGGATTTGTAGTTTCTAAAAACGATGATATTCAAGTAAGGTTTTTAAAAAGATGCGGTGGAAACAAGTTTACATTTCCAGATCAAGACGATATAGCATATGTTGCCTTTTCTGATGTCATTGCCGTTCTAATTGAACCAACAGTAAATACCCGCCATCAGTATGTTTTTAATTTTCAAGAATTATATAACATTAAAAATTTTTATTAATCATGTTTTCACATACAAGTACTTATAATGTAAGATTGTACATAATGTTATTTTTCGTTCCTAAGTTTTTGGCCCATTCTATGGACATTTTTGTCACTTCTGTGGATTTCACTTTATTTAAATAAAAAACTTTAAAAAAGCATTAAGAATAAAAGTTTATTTATTTTAGGTTTGGTGGCATACCTATATAATTAATCTTATATAAGTGTTCCGTCCTCACTTACTTTCAATATTGTTTAGTATATTATAAGGTTAGTTTTATCATAATTTTGCGATACACTCTAACAATACATTTATTGTAAGTTTCATTTCATAATAATTGCATTCAAAATTACGCGTTTTAAGATATTTTATATTTTGTTTTCACTAAATTTTACAAGTTTACAATTCCATACATTTTCTCTCCGCCAACTTTAATTCCTATACCTTTTCCTACATTTTTACCGTCCCTCGTACCCATAGTACGAAATGTGCGGCGCAATGGTACCGGAGTTGAAGGTTGAAAGAGAGCAGGGAGAGAAATTGACCTCAACGGCGTCCGCTACGCTGGATTAGCTCTCCACGCGAGTGTCCAGTTTTTCCCGATTCCCTTTTTCCTAAGTTGGTAAGTTCATTAACATACATTTCATTTCATTATCATTTTACCATAATTTACGTTTAATATACACGCACTGCGAGGCTGTATTGGTGATTGCTAGGCCGAGGAGATCTGGTCGTGGGTCGAAAAAGGGTGTCCAGTGCAACCTATGATAATCACAGTTCGCTTTAATAAGGGAGGCTAAGATCGCCTCCATTAGTTGGTCCTTCTTTGCCCGATGCATTTTTTTGACCCAAATTTCGCAGTTTTCTCGGTTTTGTAGCGCCTTTCAGTTTTGCAGTGTTAATAATTTTGAGTGCAATTTTACCGACTTACTTTTAATACGTTTACTACTTTCATGCTAATTACTTTATAATTTTACTATTCTATGGTACATACATTTTGCAATTTATTACTACTTCCGTACCATAGATTTCTTTTGCTATTAATTCAGTATTTTGCGGAGTACTTGTCGATAGTTTAATTCATAATTTGATACATTTTTTAAGCCCATTGCTTAATTTTTTTTTACGGTTTTTATACTATTAAGCGAGTATCACGCAAATACTTTTACATTATGCAATTATTGCAATAATAAAATTATTATAGATTCGTCCCTTGATGATTAATAATAATTAAAGATCGCATTTTTATCGAATTCATATTTGTAGCAAGCCAAGGTTATCGCTCAGCCGATTTCACGGTCGCAAAAAAAAGGGCTCGAACGCTGTTTGAAATATTTATCTCCAATTGTCTTTTTTTTTATATGCCTACAATTGTTGCTTTACTTACAGTTGCCATAGCTGATACGTTGGTCTTTTCTATTATTTACTAGCGTTTACAGGGTTATTCCAAAAGTTACTTTGAATTTGACTTAATATATTTTACGTTGCTTTACATAAAAGTTGATTATATATAATTTGAATTGTTTTCAATAAAAATATTTTCGCATTTACCTTAATTTACTATGTCGTCTTCTGATAAAGTTTTAAAAGCAAAGGCCTTGCGGCAGACTGCTATTTCACAATTATCTTTGATTATCGATGCGGCAGTATTAGCTAAAAATGATGACGCTGCACTTAATCCTTTTAAAGTTCGCTATAGAAGCCTCACTAAAGTAACCAAAGATTTTGAGAAGCACCACAATAGTTTATTAGCGCTGCTTGCGTCAAAACCTGATGAACTCAAAATTGAGGAAAAAACCGGAATTGATTTTTCTAAACGGTGCCATGAAATTGAAACAATTTTTTATGAATTATTTGAATTACCTTTGGAAGAACATGGCGTTTTGGATAATTCAATTCATCCTCACTTTTCGCCGCATAGCAGACAGCATACTAATGTGCGCGATCATGCTATTTTACCAAAAATACAATTACCTACTTTTAAAGGAGATGTCACTACTTTTCCCACATTTAATCAAACTTTTTCTACTTTAATACATACCAGCCGCACTTTAACCAATATTGAAAAGTTTAACTATTTACTTTCTTCGTTGGAAGGTCCACCATTTAACTTAATTTCAGATATTCAAGTCACCAATGATAATTACCTAACAGCTTACAACACATTAATCGAAAGATACAATAATAAACGCTTACAAGCTTTTACTCATTGGAAATCTATTGAGGATTGTCCTCGTTTAACTACTGAAACTAGTACGGGATTACGAAACTTAATAGATACTTTTTCAAAAAATCTGTCTGCTTTGCAAAATTTAAAATTTGATATTGGTCGTTGGGACTTTATTTTATCTTACATGATACTTGATAGGTTGGACCCTTCGACACGAAAAGCTTTTGAGCAGCAACATGCTTCAAATGACGTCCCAGTATATGACGTGATTAAAGTTTTTCTGCAAAAGCAATGCATCGCTTTGGAATCGGTACCCCAAAAGCCAAAACATTTTCCAAATCAAAGTTCGCATTTTTCACATTCCCCTCGTAATTTGCAAAACCAATCTCATACTCATAATCAAAATTTAAGAAACCGTTCTGCTTTCTTACTAAATAGTCAACAAAATAGTACTTGTTTTTTATGCAAGGAAAAACATGTCATTTATAGGTGTCCTGTTTTTATATCAAAGTCAGTTAAACAACGTTTTGAAATTGTGAAGAATCAAAAGGCGTGCGTTAACTGCCTTGCAACTGCACATACTTTAAGTCGTTGCAACTCAGAAAAGCGATGTCGTTTGTGTCACCAAGATCACCATACTATGCTTTGTTTTAAACACGGTACTAATAATTATTCTGGTAATAATTCAAGCTCGGTTAGCCCCTCTGGCTCAAATATTACTCCTGAGAACTCTGACTCTACTCCTATGGTTGCGAAGACTTCTACCGTGGGAATGTTACTTAATGATCATGAAGTTTTATTATCTACAGTTTTATTGCAAGTCAAAGATACTTTTAATAATTGGCACACTGTCAAAGCCATACTTGACAGCGGAGCTCAATCCTCTTTTATAACTAAAAGTTGTGCAAATAAATTAGCCCTGCCTAAATTTAATATTGCGGTGTCACTACACGGTTTAGATTCTATGTGCAGTACTGCTAGATCAGGCATACATTGTGTAATTTCTTCTGTACACAATCAAAATGTTTTGTTTGATTTAGATGCTATTATTTTAGACAAAATTTGTGATGATATACCGACTATCTCACTCTCAAAAGAAAGTTTTGCATTTACCTCCAATTTATTATTAGCCGATCCGAAATTCTCGGAAAAATCTAAAATTGATTTACTACTCGGTAATGATGTTTTTCCTTATATTTTACAAGATGGCCGATTATATAATGGGCCTGAGCAACCAGTTTGCATTAATACAATATTTGGTTGGACTTTAATGGGTAAAACCACTTTTACCCCTTCCAATAAAGTAATTAAATCCTTTTTTTCTACTACACATTCAAATTGCGATACCCTTACTAATACTTTACAGAAGTTTTGGCAAATTGAGGAGGTTCCAGAGGTTAAAGTTCAATCCCCGACAGATGAGTATTGTGAAAATTATTTTTTGCAAACCACAACAAGAAATGAATCAGGTAGATATGTGGTTTCGTTGCCTTTTAAAATTACTGCGCCTGATTTCGGTGATACTTGTACTGTTGCTTTACGCAGATTTTTATCACTAGAAAAACGATTTTCACAAAATCAAACTTTTCATAAATCTTATTGTGACGTAATTCAAGATTATATAAATAATGGACATATGGAACTTGCTGTTAAACCTTTAACTTCTGATATACGAAATTATTTTTACATTGCACATCACGCTATTTTTAAAAAAGATTCTACTAGCACACCCATTCGGGTTGTTTTTGATGCTAGCACTTGCGCTAGTGGTAAACCTTCTTTAAATAATACTTTACACACTGGGCCCAAATTACAAAGGGACCTAGTAAATATTCTGCTCAATTTCAGATTACATAAATACGTTTTTACATGCGATATAAAACAAATGTTTCGAATGATCTTAGTAGATCCTAAAGATAGAAATTATCAAAGAATCTTGTGGCGTTTTTCTCCTAAGGATCCCATTTCTCATTATCAGCTTAATACTGTAACCTTCGGGGTTGTTTGTAGTCCATATCTTGCAATAATGACATTATTAAAATTGGCAGACGATTATACCGACCTTCCATTGGCATCAGAAATCCTTAAAACTTCAACATACGTTGATGATTTGACAGGTGGCGCAGCTACCCATAAACATTTAATTTTAATAAAAAATCAAATTATTGAACTTTTGTCCCGTGGAGGGTTTGAAGCCAGAAAATGGGCAAGTAATTGTCCAGCTTTACTAAAGGGTTTGCCAGACTCTCATATAGTTAACAAAGATATTTCCTTTGATGTGGATGTTGATAATACATTGAAAATTTTAGGATTACAATGGGATCCTGTCTCAGATGTTTTCTATTATAAATTTTTTAATATAACTAATGAGTGCACTAAACGCACGATGTTAAGTGAACTTGCTCGAACCTTTGACCCTGTCGGATATTTAACTCCGCTTACTATATTTATTAAAATACTTATACAAGTTTTATGGTCACTTGGAATCGATTGGGATGAAAAACCGCCTAAAGAAGTCATAATTAAATGGAATAAATTTAAATCTGAGTTAGAATGTTTAAACACTTTAAAAATTAATCGCGAAATAAATATCTCAGATTCTATTTCTCAAGAACTATTTGGTTTCTGTGATAGCTCAGAACGTGCATTTTGCGGAGCAGTATATTTACGAGCTCTTTTTCCCGATCATACGTATAAAATTTATCTTGTTTGCGCGAAGTCGAAAGTGAGCCCTCTTAAAACAATAAGTCTAGCTAGATTAGAGCTCTGCGCGGCTGTTTTACTTTCAAAATTAATGCATTACATTCTACAAGTTTTTTCACAAAAAATAAAGTTTAAAAATATATTTGCCTTTACTGATAGTTCGGTTGTCCTAAACTGGATTAAAGGTTCGCCACACCAGTGGAAAACATTTGTGAGCAACCGCGTGTCATACATACAAGAAAGGTTGGCCCCAGAATTATGGTCGCATGTACCTTCAGAACTTAATCCTGCCGATTGTGGTAGCAGAGGTATGTTTCTCTCGGAGCTCGCAGATGTTTCTCTTTGGTGGAATGGACCAGATTTTTTACTTCAATCAGAAAATGACTGGAGTTTCTCTAAATTTGAAATAAAACAAACAGTCGATCTTTCTTACGAACAAAGAAAATTTGCAATAACTACTTCTGTATCGGTAAATTTCATTGATTTGCTTTTCGAAAAATTTAACTCACTTTCTAAAATAAAACGAATTATCGCATACATCTTAAGAGCCGCAAACATGTTTAAGAATTACAAAAAAAATACCACAGATTATTGTCAACATTTGACAATTCTTGAGCTAAACAATGCCTTACTTTTTCTTACAAAATACTTTCAAGCTACTCACTTTGCTGCAGAAATAATTTTAATAAAAAATAACAGGCCCTTGCCAAAATACTTGCAAAAATTAAAACCTTTTCTCGATAAAGATGGCTATCTACGCGTAGGTGGTCGTTTATTTTACTCTGATTTACCCTACGATAAAAAATTTCCTTTGCTTTTGCCTTCAAATGCAAAACTTACGGCTTTACTGATTGAGGAGTTGCATTACCTTTATTTACATTGTGGTATACAAACCACGCAACATTTACTTTTTCAAAATTTCTGGGTAATATCGGCAAAAAAGGTCATTCGAAAGGTGATACACAAGTGTCATACCTGTTGGAAGGTAAACCCTAAACCTTATCAACCCCCTATGGGTGATTTGCCCAAGTTTAGGGTATCTAAGTTTCCTAAAGCGTTTACCAACGTCGGGCTTGATATGTGTGGACCATTTCCAATTACTATAGGTAAACTTAGAGGTGCAAAAGTACACAAATCATATATTTGCTTGTTTATCTGCTGTAGTATTAAGGCAGTACATCTCGAATTGGTGTCTGATCTTTCTACTGAAGCTTTTTTAGCGGCACTTCGCCGATTTATAGCTCGACGAGGCCAAGTTTTGAACCTTTACTCAGATTGCGGTACTGGATTTGTCGGCGGTGATAAATACCTGCGTCAAATATTTGCGGATGCGGCTGATAGTGAAGCAATAATTTGGCATTTTAATCCACCCGCTGCCCCTTCTATGGGAGGCATTTGGGAAGCTAATATAAAATCTGTTAAATCTCATTTAATACGCGTGATAGGTTCGCAAGTACTGACATATGAAGAGCTTAATACCGTTATTATTCAAATAGAGGCAGTGCTTAATTCGAGACCACTCTCGCCAATAAGCTCTGACCCTTCTGATTTGTCGGCATTGACCCCAGGTCATTTTTTAACTTTAAAACCTCTTTCTTCATTACCCGATCAAGACACCACAGATTTACCAATAAATCGACTTACTCGGTGGCAACTTTTGCGGCGTTTGCACCGCGACTTCTGGAATCGTTGGCATAGAGAATACCTCCACACTTTGCAACAAAGAGCGAAGTGGCATGACCCAATTGTTCCTGTTTTGCCGGGTACAATGGTACATATTAAGGACGATAATACCACTCCTTTAAATTGGGTTTTAGGTAGAATTGTGGAGGTGTTCCCTGGTCACGATGGAGTCCCTCGTGTTGCGATGGTGAAGACGGCTAAAGGCATTCTTAAGAGACCTTTGCTGAAACTTTGTCCATTGCCCTTAAATTAATACTATATTTTTTCTATGAAAACCTCTAGGTTTTCATGGGGGTGGGGATGTTCCGTCCTCACTTACTTTCAATATTGTTTAGTATATTATAAGGTTAGTTTTATCATAATTTTGCGATACACTCTAACAATACATTTATTGTAAGTTTCATTTCATAATAATTGCATTCAAAATTACGCGTTTTAAGATATTTTATATTTTGTTTTCACTAAATTTTACAAGTTTACAATTCCATACATTTTCTCTCCGCCAACTTTAATTCCTATACCTTTTCCTACATTTTTACCGTCCCTCGTACCCATAGTACGAAATGTGCGGCGCAATGGTACCGGAGTTGAAGGTTGAAAGAGAGCAGGGAGAGAAATTGACCTCAACGGCGTCCGCTACGCTGGATTAGCTCTCCACGCGAGTGTCCAGTTTTTCCCGATTCCCTTTTTCCTAAGTTGGTAAGTTCATTAACATACATTTCATTTCATTATCATTTTACCATAATTTACGTTTAATATACACGCACTGCGAGGCTGTATTGGTGATTGCTAGGCCGAGGAGATCTGGTCGTGGGTCGAAAAAGGGTGTCCAGTGCAACCTATGATAATCACAGTTCGCTTTAATAAGGGAGGCTAAGATCGCCTCCAATAAGTATTGTGGCATTTCAACATTTATGTCCTCTTATTTGCTTTAGCAAAGACTAAAAGTCACTTCCGTGGAAAAAATGTATTTTCTGTGGACATCCAACATTTTATTTTAATGAAAAAACCAAAAAATCACTGTTTGCCACGTTCACCAGGCATATAACTTAAAGGTATTTGAACCAAAGGATATTATAAAAACAAAAAAATTACAAAAATTAAATTTTTGAATTTTAAAATTTATATTTAGAAAATGTACCTACATTATTACAAGATTGACCCGTATGTAAATTTGTTAAGGCTGAGTTTGTTGATAACCCATTGATTATTTTGCCTTTGTTGAAAATATAATATGTATCAGATCAGAATAAGTAGGTATATACCTACATGGGAACCAGCACATTGTTTTTAAACAAATTAATAGACATTCAGACATCAGATCACTAAACACTTTCTACACCTAGGTATTCCCTACCATGAGATGCTTGATAATAAGTTATGGGGATTTCCATTAAAAAGAAACTCTGGTTTGCCATTACTTTTCGAACAACTCTTGTTTTTTATATTGTAAAGGCCCCCATAGACTTTGTTCTTTTCAGCAGTTTGGTCTCCGAGTAAGAACGAACAACATATACATCAAAACACATTGCATTCTTTTTGTCCAGTTTCTTCAACATAAACTATACAGGGTGTTTCAAAACAAGAACTTAAGAGGGTTATTCCTTGTTTAAAATATAGGGTAGTCTGACATATAAACGTTGGGTCAAAAGTCAACCATTAGGGAGATAACGCAGTACAAAGATGGCTGTAAAACAATGTTTTTATTTCTTATCTTAAAAACAAAAAGCGATAGAATAATGAAATTCTGTTGAAGTACTTATTACTATTAAGAAATCACACTTTCTGCATATTTTTTCACTTTTTTAAAATGAGTGGAAGGGGTTGAAATAGACTACTCCTATTATAATAATGGTTGACTTTGGACCCAACGTTTATACATCAAACTACGCGTTATTTTAAGCAAGGACGCCTTCTTAAGTTTTTCGCATTTGTTTTAAAGCACCCTGTACGATCACGTTAGCAGTGGCATTAGCTGTCAAAGTATGAAATTCAAAAAAAACTTTCAAAATGATGGGCTAAAGAGTGGTAGCTTAAAGGTGGATTTATAAACTCGAAAAGTTGGTGAGGTTGAAGTTATGGTCAAGTTGTGAGGTTAGATATTCCGAATTCCGAGCATAAAAATTGATTATCTCGAACTACCCGGGAAGTTTTCGAACCTTACATGAGCTTTACATGAACAACATGAACGAGTGTTTAAATGGAACTGAGTGTTCCCTTTAGTTTAAATTGAACTCCTATTTCCAACACCAACTGAACCTCAACCTCGCCAACTTGTCGAGTTTATATATAAATCCAGCTTAACAAAGACAATTTTCCAATCTATTAAATTTGTTTGTGTTAGTTAGTCTTTAAGCTTGATAATCATATCTTCATAAGCTCTACTTTTTTTTCCAAATAGAAAGAATTTTTAGAATAGGCAAAATTAAGGCGTGCCGCTAGCTGCTATATGAAACTGTTATGTACCATACTGTTACCAAAATGTTTATTCATTCTACAAGCAGACGTATTTAAAATGACCAAAAGAAGGGACAAAATTGACAGGTATTACAATATATAATATTGTGGAGTTGCAAACAAGACAATCAACTATAGGATTAACAAAATTACCTACCTAATCTGGCACGTTTCCTCATCGTCACTGTGCTCAGTTTTTATTTTTAGTACTAAATCTTTTCGATTTTCTTCTGTTGTATCGTAACATGGATTATTGCTGTTCTCCCCCAAATCACACATGTTTAGAAGCGCTACAATTAATTTAGGTGTAACGCCAACTTATCTCGAGGAAAATGGAACACAAACTAACAAATCTAATTTCACAAAAATTTAAATTACCGACTTCTTGCGAGGTATTGGGATTTAGTTCATAGCTTTGAATATAAATTTATCAAAGGTTCACAACCACCCACACTAAACAATTTGAAACTACAGCCAAAACCAATAAACATCAAACAAAGCAAATCTAGGTTACTTCCTACTGTGTCTTCTCTTCATTCTTTTATCAGAGCAAACAGCCAGTCAAACAAACATTAGTGCTGGTTTACACGAGTGTATTTAAGTAAGACTTAAAGCTACGCCCATTTTAAATTTAACTTTTCGTTTATACATCGGACATCATACACTAGAAATGAAAACCTGCTTACAATACCTGATAAATAATCGCTTTTCGTTTTTAAAATGGTTTTGAAAAGAGACACATGGACAAAGCAGGAAGAAAATTGTTCATAAAGTTACGTTGAAGGAAGAAGGCGAGGGACTAGCAAGACCAATTATATTTGAGTGCAGTAAACAGTAACCAAGCAGGTTGGTGTAGTCTATAAAAATAGTGACTAATAATTAATTGTAATTTTCTATGTTACTCCACGCACTATCTATTTGCCGTAGATGCAATGTGTCGTACACACCAACTGGTTGACCTTACCTGTCTTCTTCCCTATAGCCCCTTAGGACTACTAACAACCTTGTGGGCTATACTAGTTCTCAAGTTCCAGTCCATTCTCTATGTAGGGACTATCCTTATTATTTGATAGCAACTTCACTTACTAATTAGCCTTCCTCTTAGCTTCCTGATTAGTACATGCAAGTACCACTTAGTAATTCAATAGAAACTCGATTGGGTTTTAAAAAAGCTAAATCTATTTCTTTCATATTACAATTATTTTTAAACAAACCAATGGAATAGAAAACATTCATCCCTATTGGCAATAATAACGATTCTGCTTAATTTCTTATATAACTACCAACTACCCACACAGCACACTTCCTTTCAGAAATATCTCTGATACCTATATTTTATTTCGAATGTCTCAAAAACATAACCTTTCATAACAATATTTCTGAAATATTTTAGATTCCTAGATTCCAAAATGACAGTTAACACACACTGATTTTGACACTTGACGGACCAGATGCAGAAAAACCAGGCTGTTCCCATTGATATGCTGTTCCCCTTATTTTATGTTTTGTTTGCGTAATGTTCAATTAACAATAATTATTATTAGGCATTGTTATTTGTGGGTGAACAATGCTACTGCCAAATAATTATATTATGGATAATAAAGCTGAGATAAGTCTTTATTTCACTAATAGGTATTGGTCATTTTCATACGACGTCACAGGGTCGGCGGCCATTTTGCTTGAAGGACAAAGAAAGTAAATAAACACAAGCGTTTGGGTTATAAATTCAAGTTTCCTTTACAGTTTGCCTTGAAATTTGAGATCTCTGTTCGTTCTGCTAATAATTAAAGTGCCCTAAATGAAAATCCGTCCTTTTGTTTAGTGGTAAATTGTGGGATGAGGGGAAATAGGAACAATGTACGATCTTTTGGAATTCCTGCAAATGTGGATAAGAGCTTTAAAGAAGAGGACCTTTAAATGACAGCCAATTAAAGTATGGAAGAATTTCCTTCAGACATTTTATACGTGGTAGTATTTGATTTTTAGTATAATGACCTAATAAAATGATCTGATTGATGTAAACATTAGAAGCTCCAACAGAATTATCGAACAAAGATAACCCTGACTGGATCCCTAATTAGAATATGAGATACTTTAATCCAAACGAAGAAACTTAGACCCAAGTTAACAGACATGAGAGAGTTCAGAAATGCAAACGAGCAAAGTATCAGGTAGGTGTATGATGCAATATTGTAAATAATAGTAGGTAGTGGTAGGATTGAATGTATTATGACGTAGACATAGTGTTAATTTAGGTTGAAGTTTTTTTTATTAAGTAATTATTTATTCTTGTAGATCAGGGATGCACAGACTTATAAGGAACAGGGGCCACTCGGGAAAAATATAAGCCAAGGACGGGCCACAACAAACAATAGGTACTTATTAACACGAAAAATTTTATTTTTAAATAGTATGAAATACAATGATAAAAATAAAAGAACCTTCAAAAATGTTTGTTGTAATTATGTAATCGTAAGGTAATCTAATCATTACAATGTAATATTTCATGTTTTATTATTTTGATGCATGATTGCACATTAGGTACTTGTCACCACACGTAAAATTGCTTCCAAATTTTTCGTTTTGTTTAGTTTCATCACTGAAAACGTTTGTTCACAAATATACGTCGATCCAAATAAGCTTGCGTATTTCAATGCATTTATTGGCAACTCTTTATAAGCGTTTTTATCAACTCAACGGTAGAAGTTGAGTAAATTACCTTCATTAAATTTGTTTCGTAAACTATCATCATTTTGCATGTCTATTAATTCCAGCTGCATTGATTCCGGCGCATTTTCGGGTGAAATGTTAAAAGGATTGCTGAAAATGTCCAATAGAGGTTTAACTTTTTTGAAGACTACAAAACGATTTTGAAAAGCATGTATCAAAATATCAATTTTTTCAACATGAGCGAAATTGACGTCAGTTTTATTAACTTTCTCAATAATTTTTTTGTAGTTCAGAAAATGGCTGTAATTGACTGTATTGATTTGTGTCCTGAAAAGACTCAATTTGCATTGAAAGGACGAAACATGAGAGTATAACTGCGAAATCAATTGATCTTTGCCTTGGAGTCGCGTATTTAAGACATTCAAGTGATTTGTGATGTCTACAAAAAACGCTAAGTCACACAGCCAATCAGGGTTGTCGCGTTCGGGGACGTCGTTTTTTTTTTCCGCCAGAAATAATTGGATTTCTTCAATCAAGTTAAGAAACCGCTGTAGTGTCGAGTGTTATAGAAAAATACTCAAAACTTCTCGATTTCGTAGTTAAATGCTCTTCTATATTAGCTGCTAATGCGGTAATTCTTCTTTGAACAGTCATCCGATTTAACTGAATTTTTTCAAACTTCTTTACATTTATTTTTCCGGACAAATTTTTTTTGCGGCGATATCTAAACATTGCTTAACAAACTCACCATCTTTAAAAGGCCGACAAGTTTTCGCTATTATTCGAGATATTTCAAAGCTAACTCAGTAGCTGTTTCAGCAACTTGAATTGGTTGTCAACATAGCTTGCTGGCCTATTAGTTCCCGTTGTAAAGTGGAAATTCTTTGCGTTCGATTTTCGCCAGTTAATTTGGTAAAAGTAGGATGCTGGGTTTCATAGTGCCTTTTCACATTATATTCCTTCGAAATAGAAACACTATTCTTGCATATTAAACAGGCAATTTTGTTATGCGATGAAATAAAAAAGTATTTTTCGGTCCAAATATCTTGAAACTGTCGATTTTCATCTTCAACCTTACGACTACGTTTCTTACTGGAACCTGGTTTATCCATATCAAAATTGATATTATATTGTTACGTAGGTAGAAGCCAAGTTCGAACTACGAAACATTTACTCGTCACAGATTACAGTTCTCAATCAGTATAACGTTCGCTTGTCCGTAGTTAAAACTTAACTGCCCCGGTAGCTGGCGATGCGTCGTATTTATACGAGTTACCAAACATCGAGAACCTTCCACTTTGTTCGGGGATACTGCCGACGTGTTTCGCGAATCTTAAAGTAACCTAGTTGATGCGACAGATTTCTAGTCTCGTAACAATATGCTTAGACCGGAGCACGGCGAGTAGAATACTTTTAAAATTCGATGGCGGGCCGCATAAATATCGACAGCGGGCCGCGGTATGTGCATCCCTGTTGTAGGTAGAGCAACAGTTTGAAGCACCTTACGAAAATACCTCGGGAAGTAGTAGACAGAAAGAAAATGTTGAAATTAATGAAAACTATATTAAGTACTAATGATTTATGAAAACTTTTGGAAGACTGTACTAATAGTAATGTTGAAATATACAGTTAATTGAAGAAGCGGTTAAAAGAATGTGAAATAAATGAAAACCCTATCTACTTATTGTGATTTGTTATTTAGTCATGAATGCTTCTCTCTTTAAGATAGTACAGGATCTACCAATGAGGCAGTACAAGGAAAGAGTGAAACATTTTCTAGCATCGAAAGAAAACTTTATACTCGTTTGACAAATTTTTACCCTATGAGAACTTGATTTTAATTTTATTGGTTTAAATTGCAAATTTTAAATTTTTGAATGTATTAAGGATTTCTATTATGACCATTAATTTGACTTTTACACGTTTAAAAAACAGTATGTGTGTGTGTGTGTTCTAAGTTTATGGCTCTGGTTGAAACCAAATGGCCAGAAAATACAGTACACAGCATAAATAAACTACCTACGTGCGTCGATAACATAAGGTATTCTACCTAGGTAAGTTACGTGTGAATCTCTTTGAAACTTAGATTTGAGAACGCTTGAAAAAACAAAATGACAACAACAACGTCAAAACTGTCAACAACAACCACACATAACCTCAGATTTTTTGACAGTTATAGTATTCTACCTTTTCTACATTTTCTACCTTCGAAACGTAGAAAAAGGTTTTCTACATGTAGAAAACAAAAAGGTAGGTAGATACCCAACTCCGCCTATAACATAAGCATTAGCGAAAACTGCAAAGTGGGCGACATCTGTTAGTCTATATTGAAACTTCAATAGCGGTGAACAGAGTTGGTATCTACCTACCTTTTTGTTTTCTACATGTAGAAAACCTTTTTCTACGTTTCGACGGTAGAAAATGTAGAAAAGGTAGAATACTATAACTGTCAAAAAATGTGTGGTTATGTGTGGTCGTTGTTGACAGTTTTGACGTTTTGTTGTCATTTTGTTTTTTCAAGCGTTCTCTAATCTAAGTTTCAAAGAGATTCACACGTAACTTACCTAGGTAGAATACCTTATGTTATCGACGCACGTCGAAAACCAGTTTTCTATACTGTATTCTACCAAGGTAAACTACCTAAAGTTTACTACTGACCCAACACTGGCGGTGAACAACAAAGCCAGATTACGTGCACCGATATAGGAATATCGATTATCGATTTATTATGTTGTTTTTACATACATAGAGAGTTTTATTTAAAGTTTCAGTTTAAGTAGCAAAATAGTGTATGTATTTAAAGTACTTTTGTGAGGTACTAACAAATATACATTCATCAGGTGCATAACAATAACGTGATAAAAGTGGTTAGGTTAGGTACTTTTAGTGCACTAGTTAAAAGTGGCTTGTAAAACTTTTGTTTGTTTATACCTATATACTGGTAGTTTCGTTTAGATAATAAAGGGTTGTCTTGTGCCCAGATTGGCCCAGGCAGCATAAAGAAGTCGATAGAAATCACAACCAAATACCTACCTAGTTAAGGTTAGTTCAGCTATTTTTAAAAAAAATTTAAGATACTAATGAGTTACCTATCTTTTGTAGGTTTAGGTAAAGATGCAAGTTATTCATAAGTCAATAGAAACAAAATCTAGGAAAATATGTTCTGTACCACAGTGCTCTTCATATTGTACGAAAGATATATCGTTGCATGCCTTTCCAACAGATCCTAAGTTAAGTCGGACTTGGAAAACTGCATTGAAAATTGCAGAATCTGTGACAAAACATATGTTAGTTTGCAGTCAGCATTTTACAAAGGATGATTTTACTATAGGTAGGTGCCTAAAGTGGAAGTATAATTTTCAGAAACTACTATTGGTAAATATTATAATTTTAGCGACAAATAAAAGACGAAGATTAAAGAAACATATCATTCCAAGTAAAAAAATTCCACAGTTAAGTCATTCAATACCAAAAACAGTAATTCAACAAGTTGTTTTGTAGTTTGTAGTAGGCTGAACTAAATTATTATAAGTTGTATAATTATATTCATTAGTATCATATTTTATTCTGGTTAGTTTTGTATTCTGTACTCTTATTTACATTTATTGTACTGACTATATAGATACTTTTTATTGACTTTTAAGGTATTCTGCACCCTATGAGTAAATTTTAGAGGAACTAATAAAGATTGATTTTTTTTATCACCAGAAAACTTTATTTTTGAAATATCTGTTTAATTAATTCAATTAAATAAATTCTTATGAAATCCGACTTGACTTTTATTTTTTATGCGGTAAATAAAATATAGGTAGGTATGGTAGTATCAAATTAGAATGTTTTTATTTAATTATAATGTTCTTGATTGATAAAAATCATATTAGGGGAGTGTAAGGCAACATGGCAATGTTTTGATCCCGATAAAAAGAGTTTTGGAAGTATTTTTTTAGAACTTGACATACCTTAACTATCTGGGACTTTGTTTATAAAAGTTTATAAGTATTTCATAAGTAAATTCACCTTTACACTTAAATGTGAGCATAGAAACATAGGCCTCAATGTGTCATTTTGCCCAACGGAGTGTAGCCAAAATGACATACACTCTAAAATATTGCAAGTAATGGCAAATATAAAAACACAAAATATTTGTTACAAATATACCGGGTGTTGCATCGTCGAGCGGGACATAGGAAATCCCATGTAATTTTAAATGGGGTCAATTATTGGCTTCCCTAATTATTTTGGAGAAAAATTCTATTTAGGTTTATTAAAGAGCACTAAAACCCACATTCAAAAGAATAACTTTAGATATTTTTGATGAGCCCGTTTACGGGTTATCGCCGATTTCTTTTTAACTATTTCTCCTTTTTATGGCCCCGTATTTGCGGGCCCCAGTCAAGGTAAAAGATGACTGTCAAATAAAGTTGTCATTTTGAAATGTGTGCTTTATTGTTATAAAAACTCGTACATCGAAAATATTAGCCATGAATTACACTTCTGAAGAAAAAATATTGATGATTAAATGGTATTATCAAGGAAATAGTTATCAAAATGTGTCAGACATGTTTGCTGCTCTGTATCCGAATAGACAATGCAAGAAATGATAAGGACTTGCAAGTTTTATTGTGCGTGGAAGAAAATGATGGGAAGATCAGCACATAAGGAAACTTGAGGATGACATAGGATTAGATCACACCACAGCGTTACGAGCTTTGAAACAACATAAATATTATTCATACAAATATAAAAAGCACCAAGAGCTAAGAGATAGGCACGAAATACGACGACAGGAGTTTTGTTTTGGTATGATGGAAAGAGCAAACATGGATAGGGAATTTTTAAAAAACATTTGTTTCACTGACGAATGCACATTTACCTTAAACAATGAACCCAATGTTCAAAATTATCGATATTGGAGCAAAGAAAACCAACACAGGTTTGTGGAAACAAGGACGCAATATCCACAAAAAGTTAATGTATGGGCTGGGATTTTCGGAGAAAATATTATCGGGCCATTATTTCTTACACGAAATTTAAATGCAGAATATTTTTTGGAACTACTTGAAGATCATATTTTACCTACTTTACATGATGCCGCCAGGGAAAATCAGGAAGTTTGGTACCAAATGGATGGCTGCCCGGCACATAGTACCCTGGCTGTCCGGGAATATTTAAACCGTGCTTTTAATGGAAATGTTATTGGCTTAAATCATACAGTAAATTGGCCAGCCAGGTCTCCTGATTTATCGCTAAATGATTTATTTCTCTGGGGCCATTTAAAAAACAGGATATACAAAGATAAAAAATACCCAAATTTAGACGAGTTAAAAAATGCTATTTCTGCCGAATGCAATAGAATTTCAGTTTACCAACTAGCGAATGTAAGAAGAGAATTATATGATCGCCTCGGTTATTGTCTAGCAGTCAATGGAGGAATATTTGAACATCTTCTTAAATCCTAAAGTTCTAACAATTTAATAGTACCTACCTATTAATTAGTAAAATATTGAAACATGTAAAATGTCATAATTAACCTTGTAATTGGATACTTTTTTTTAGTTTTATTCAGATTAATTTGTACTCATAAATACACCTTTAATATTTTCGATGTACGAGTTTTTATAACAATAAAGCACACATTTCAAAATGACAACTTTATTTGACAGTCATCTTTTACCTTGACTGGTGCCCGCAAATACGGGGCCATAAAAAGAATAGTTAAAAAGAAATCGGCGATAACCCGTAAACGGGCTCATCAAAAATATCTAAAGTTATTCTTTTGAATGTGGGTTTTAGTGCTCTTTAATAAACCTAAATAGAATTTTTCTCTAAAATAATTAGGGAAGCCAATAATTGACCCCATTTAAAATTACATGGGATTTCCTATGTCCCGCTCGACGATGCAACACCCGGTATATAACTTGGAGCAAACTAAAGTAATCACTACTTATATCATAGACAGTCTAAAGGACAATAAAGTCAGAATATATTAAAATAATTAGTTCACTTCGAACTGTAAAGAAAGTGCAGAATCACAGATTTATTTTTTTTTTGAAAATTGTAAATATTTCAACAAGTTCAACAGTGGAATTTGTTATATATATGTACGCATTTCTTGGAAGTATATGTATTTTTTTTACCTAATCTTAATGCTTTTTACAAGGCAATTTAATAAAATTATTACTCGAAATTATTAATAAAACTTAATTTTGAGAAAAATATAAAAATATATTAATATCGCTATTTTTTATACTACCATTAGTATTAATCAATCCAAGGTAATGGAAAATTAATAGGATAGATATATAAGCTAGAAATAAGAGGCACATACTCACACTTTATTTCTTTTCATGTTATCACACACACGATGGAACGCACTTCAAAGCCTGGTTCAACCAAGGGCCATTCGAAGCCATCCTAATCCAACAGTCCAGCTTGCTTCATCATTGTTGGACAGCCTGTCTCACTCAAACGCTGTGATACCTCCACAGGATACCTCTGGTTCCCAGCCAATACTTCGCACCCACAAAGTATTTGTACCACCTCAAGAGGAAGACAACTGATGCTAAAACCTCATGCCATGAATGGAGTCCTCACGCACAACAAACACTATAAGAGGACCGTCATCACGTGAACTTTCAGCACGGTTAAATGCAAGGCAGAAACGAACAACGATCATCCCAGTAATGCATACCCTAGAGGAACAACCCAACAACAAAACAAACACCTTACCGCACTGAAAACACACACATTCAGTTGCCAATGGGGATGATTTCAGACGAGAACACGCCAGAGACGCCGACATTTCCCAGCCCTGCAACGAAAACTGCTAAATTTGCAAATATTTTGAATTTGCTAATCTCTAATCCAGCCGTTAGGTGTAAAGTTAGCTTGGATTGGCAACAAGTACTACATAGGTCACAACACGACAAAGGTTGCAGCCTCGAGCAAAGAAACGGAACCAAAGGAACCAAAAAATGGAAAACTAAAGCAGTATGGAGACGATGAGGACACACTTCCAATAGTTTCGGAAAACTCACTCCAATAGTTTTGGAAAACTCCCAAGTCCTACGCCTACGACAAACGAAATGCTAATAAGCAACCACTATTAGCATAGCACTAGGCTGCGAACACAAGAGGCCTTGACACAAACGTACCGGCATTTGGATGGACTGCCCGCGCATCCGCGCTACTATTTAGCCAAGACGACAGGACCGTACCCATACACCGAATGTGTTCCATAGTGGAGTGTGTGTATAAACATTGTAATTTTTACCTTTCATTTTTTTTATATCTTTTACTTTTGATTGCAAAATTATTGTGTCTTATTGTTATTAATCTTATTTATAAAATGAAAATAAATCTTAACTAGGTACGTAGTTTATAAAAGGATTGAAGTAGAGACGTTCAACCATCTTTTTTTTAACAGGTACATACGATGTTAAAATTTTAACAATCGCGAACCAAAGAGAGATTTAGAATCTCTTTACTATACTCTTTTCGAGTTTATAGCTGGGGGCCAGCTCTCGTAGGACCGGGGAATGTGTCACAAAGGGAATAATCAAAAAGAATATTTTCTCAAAATAATTCAAAACCTAAATCAATATTTCATAAATCCACTTTAGTAAAGGAACATTCAGTAAAGAAATTAACTTCCCATTATTTATTACTAAATGTATAAACACGCCAATCAAGCCGATTCAGCAAGTCAGCAGGAAACAGAGGTGCTCGACCTATGCATTGACCGTAGTACATCGTCTACCTAAAATAGATTAAAAGATAGTAAAAAGAGTGCTGACTTGACGAACCGTTTGAAAGGTATAAAGTCAAATTTGATCAATGGCTAGCAGGGCAGTTGTTGGCCGACAAGGTAACTGATCGATTCTACCCCGATTCTCCCCTTTGCGAGACGCCATTCGAATGCAGCCCCACGATGGTTATTTTCAAAGTTAATCTTTTATTGTAAGTATGAAACTATAGTTTGTCTCACCTATAAGGAAATGTAACCAAGGGTAATATTTAACCATAACGTAATTGAAGTGTAAAATAATAATTGTAATGATTTATTTGAAACAGACTAACAGTAAATAAATTAATTTGTTATTGTTATATAAAATTTAGTGTTTTATTCCGATCTTAGGTCAACGTCCCCAGTCGCACCCGCAGGGCGTGACAATATTTCTCGATAAGATTAAACTGCTCTTCTTTATTTTTAACTAATTTAACGACTTTGCACAGAATTATGACAAAGTTTTTTAAAAGTGTTTGCCCAGTTTGCTTAAATTCATTTATGTTGCAACATTTAAAAATTTCATCACCCAAGCTTAGTTTTACTTTATAAAACTTGCCTTCACTAGCCAATAAGTTTAGCTGAGACATCAATTGCTCTAAAGCAATGTTGCCCTTAGTGATCGGTATAGTTTTATGCGCGCATATTTTATTTTTATATTTTATCATTATCTTAAAAAACGTGGGTTTTATTTCAAACTTTAAATTAGGCAAACTTAGCGCCGTATGGCTGTCTAAAGTTTCACAAATTTTAGGTTCAAGTAATGTCTTTTCGTCGAGAGTATTATTTTTTGTTGGCGAGTTGTCTTTTGTCATAGAACGAGTTATTGCACATATTTGTGGAGTATTATCACGTATTTCTTTTAGTGTATCAATACTTATTCTTGACAAAGCATCTGCCGAAACGTTATCTTTGCCCATTATATATTCAATTTCGAAATCATACTCTTCTAAATCTAAACGCATTCTAGTTAGCTTAGATGAAGGATCTTTCATTGAGAACAAATAGGCGAGGGGCCTATGATCTGTTTTTACTAAGAATTTTTGTCCGTATAAATAACAACGAAAAAATTTAATTGCCCAGTGGATGGCGGTCAGTTCTTTTAGAATGATTGGCTTGTGTGATTCGCCCTTTGTAAACGTACGTGACGCATAAGCAATCGGTAGGTCCTGACCGTCAAAATTTTGCGACAACACAGCACCGCACGCCTCATTTGATGCATCTGTAGTGACAATAAATCGTTTTGAAAAATCCGGAAATTCTAGAATTTTTGGACTAATTAGTGCCTTTTTTAGGAGATCGAATGAATCTTTGCATTTGTGTGTCCATATAAATTCAGCATTTTTTCTAGTCAGTTTATTTAATGGTTGTGTTACTAAAGCAAAATTTGGTATAAATCGACGATAGTAATTGCAAAATGCCACAAATCGTTTGACTTCGTCAGCTGATTTCGGCATTGGGTAGTTTTTTATAGTATCGTACTTGGAATCATCGGGTAAAATGCCTTTATCTGTGATTTTATGACCTAGATAAGTTACTTCTTTTCTGAAAAACTTGCATTTTTCGGGATTTAATTTTAAATTGTATTTTCTACAGGTTTGAAAAACTTTGGTTAAATTACTTAAATGGTGCTTTTCGGAGCAACCGATTACTATGAGATCGTCCATATACAAAAAAGCGTTTTCAGGAGTGATGCCAGCGAATGCCATTGACATCATTCGTTGAAAACTGTTCGGGCTTACTGACAAACCGAATGGTAAACGCGTAAATCTATATGATCCAGACCCGACACTAAATGAAGTTATGTCGCGTGATTCTTCATCTAAGGGGATTTGATGAAATCCAGATATAAGATCAATGGCTGAAAACCATTTTGCTCTACCGAGTTCATCAAGGATATCGTCTATCATTGGAAGTGGATACGAGTCAGCTATAAGTTTATTTTTATTAATAACACGAAAATCTATCACGAGGCGCCAGGCCTTTTGGCCATCTTGTGATTTTTTAGGCACCAATAAAACCGGGCTATTATATTCAGACGCAGAAGGTTCTATTATGTCATTATCTATCATTTGTTCAATTTGTTTGTTTATTTCATTTTTTAGGATTTTAGGGGTTCGATAATTTTTTATATAAACCGGGGTAATTTCAACTTCTGTTTATAAAAATTATTAACCGTGATTTTATCTGTTTTTAATGCAAAAATATCTGAAAACTCATTACAAAGCTTTAGAACGTCGTCCTTTACGAAATCTGGTATATCGGGGTTTAATTGTCTTAATAAATTTGAATACCGGTCAACCGTCTCTGTCTGTATATTGTAGATATGAAATTCCACTAAATTAATAATTTCAAATATATTTTTTAAAATTACTGTCTTGAATGTTGTGTTAATTATCCTAACTATAGGATTTTCCTTAGAGATTATTGCTCTCGCTACGAAAACACCGTGTTCTAGCTCTTTGTTAAGGACTAAAACATCCTGATTTATTTTTGTCAGGCTTTTCACTCGTCTAATAACTTCGCTTCTGGGGGGAATTATTAATGTATCGTCATTATCACTATGTATCGGTACGTGAAAGTCTTTTTTGTAGTCTAATAGTCATAGTCCAGTTTGAATAGTCCAAAATACATTTATATCTAGAGATGAAATCTCGGCCTAAAATACCGTCGGAGGGTATAGGAAAGTCGTGACCTACAATGTGAAAATTATGATTTATGCCGAACTTATTTATAAAGATTTTGGTGCTTGTTGTACCTAGGGTATTTTGAATTCCTTCGGTGACACCTTTTATTTTACTTTGACTGAATGTATCAGCTTGTTGGTTGGGCAGTATTTTAGAGTTTTTAACAACAGATATATCTGCTCCGGTATCTACCAAAAACGTAATATTTTCGCCTGTCATCTCGCATGGAAGAACAACAAAGATTGAGAAAGATAAATCTAAAGTGTATATTTTTATATCGCCCCCAACCGGCCCTGTTGGGGGCCCGGCTGGTCTTCCTGCTCATTTTCGGTTTCATAATATCTTATTCTAGGCTGTTGATTATAATTATAATTTCTGTCTCTAAATTCGCTGCTTTGCGAAAAGTTACCGCGACCACGCCTAAAGTTGTTATGTTGTCCTCTTCTATTATAATTTTGAAAATTGTTGTTAATATTTTGAAAATTACCTCTACCACGATAGTGATTATTGCGGGGTCGGTTGAAATTATTAGTGCCCCTTTGCCTAAAGTGGAAAACATTTGAAGTACTTGGACTCGGGTTTACATTAACGAATTTCGTAATTGCCTCCTGTACAGGGACATTTTTTTAAGTGTCTCACCCGATTGGCGATTTTCCTGCTGACTATCATAAAAAACAAATCACTTATTTCTGAATGATTTTCGATAAGGAAGCCGAATTTAATGTCAAAAAATACATAGATTTACAAATTTGACAGATGAGACGCCATTTTGAATTTTCTTAAATGGCAACACCCATAGATAACCACACGATTGGATTGCCTTTGGCGATCCGATTCTAAAACTATATAGTTGTTGACACTTATTTTCAGCCGTTTCGGAAATACGCGCGTTCCTAATTTGCCTCCATCGATTTTGTCTTTTAAGTGTCTCACCCCTTTAATAAATAGACCTTCTAAGCTAAACACTCTAATTTTTTTTACAGTGACATAATTTCCCGTGAGCAAGCGATCTACGCTATAGTCAAATCCAACAGATGTCAAAAAGTGACAGATACGACGCCATTTTGAATTTTCTTAAAGGGAACCCCCATAAATAACCACACGATTGGATTGCATTTGGCGATCCGATTCTAAAACTGTATAGTGGTTGACACTTATTTTCAGCCGTTTCGGAAACACGCGCGTTCCTAATTTGCCTCCATCGATTTTGTCTTTTAAGTGTCTCACCCCTTTAATAAATAGACCTTCTAAGCTGAACACCCTAATTTTTTTCACAGTGACATAATTTCGCGTAAGCAAGCGATCTACGCTATAGTTAAATCCGACATATGTCAAAAAGTGACAGATACGACGCCATTTTGAATTTTCTTAAATGGCAACCCCCATAAATAACCACACGATTGAATTGCATTTGGCGATCCGATTCTAAAAGTATATAGTTGTTGATACTTTTTTTCAGCCGTTTCGGAAATACGGGGGTTCCTAATTTGCCTCCATCGATTTTGTCTTTTAAGTGTCTCACCCCTTTAATAAATATACCTTCTAAGCTGAACACCCTAATTTTTTTCAGTGACATAATTTCGCGTAAGCAAGCGATCTACGCTATAGTTAAATCCGACATACGTCAAAAAGTGACAGATACGACGCCATTTTGAATTTTTTGAAATGGCAACCCTCATAAATAACTAGACGATTGAATTGCATTTGGCGATCCGATTCTAAAAGTATATAGTATAAAAAAAAAGGCCAACTTCATATTATAGTTGGTTGCCAGTCTATCAGTATTTTCAATTGAGGCTAATTTTCAAATTAAATAGTAATAAAAATAGCCACTGGAAATCACATGTAAATTTTGCTACCCTCAAATATTGGCTTCCCAATTTTTTGCCACAAAATTACATTCGACTTTTTGGAAGGTTCTCTTATTGACTACCACGAATTTAAGTATTGTCTAATTAATAACCAAATTAAAAGTTATTTAGAAAACATTCTTTGTAAAATTCTTAATGATAATGTCAAATGTTAGTAGACGTTTAATTTTTTATTAGTTTGAACATGACGTTGCCGATATGGCGAAGAGGAAAACGGGAAGGCAGTGAAATTATAAAGCGTTACTGGGCATCATAAATATCGAAATTTGTTAAAATTCAATATAGCATGCCTGATGCCTTAGTTATTTCCTTATATCATTTTACTTTTGGATGACAATAATTAATACGTTTTATTTACATGTTACAACGAATTTCATTGATTGTGAAATTTCAATAATTAGTTACTCAACTACGATGAGAATTGTGATTAAAAATTTGGTAGCAAATAATAAAAGTTGAGAAACGCCGGTTAAAAGTAATTAGATAATGCAAGGGAGAATACTTAAATTTGTATGTAAACTTATACCCTGACCAACAACCATAGAGAAAGGTAGGATATTCTATAAGCAAATTTCTTAAACCCAAAGTTTTTGTAATTTTATTTAAGTTAATATTATTGTTTACAATTCGCTAATTTCTAAAAGACAATTGCACAAAACAAATAACAACGAATTTTAATTTCTATTTGTTAAATTAATAATCCTTACTTTTTAATTGCTTCGACTAGACATGCAATAGGATATCTTAATCATTCTAGTGGCACCCAATTGCCCTTTTTTACTATTCCCAATAGTTATATAATATATAATAAACTAAAGTTCATAAAATATGTTAAAGAAAATACTAAAACGTTTTGCCATTTTAAGTGGCGGTAGTTTGTTGGAAGGGGTAAAAATAAAACCTTTTATTTAAAGCCACTCACTATAATAATCAATAATAATTCACTTTACTTGTTAGAGCTTGATAATAGAAATTTAATAAATTTTTTTAAAAAAACATGTACTGTTTCTTGTTGTTTAAATTAAAACATACGTGGGATAACATTTTCATTAAGATACAACTTACCAGCAAAAAGATTGGGGTTTTCAGCTTAGAAAGTCTATTTATTAAAGGGCTGAGACACTTAAAAACAAAATCGATAAATGGTTTTAGAATCGGATCGCCAAATGCAATTCAATCGTCTAGTTATTTATGAGGGTTGCCTTTTAAGAAAATTCAAAATGGCGTCGTATCTGTCACTTTTTAACATCTGTCGGATTTGACTATAGCGTAGATCGCTTGCTCACGGGAAATTATGTCACTGTAAAAAAATTAAGGTGTTCAGCTTAGAAGGTCTATTTATTAAAGGGGTGAGACACTTAAAAGACAAAATCGATGGAGGCAAACTAGGAACCCCCGTATTTCCGAAACGGCTAAAAATAAATATCAACAACTATATAGTTTTAGAATCGGACCGCCAAATGCAATTCAATCGTGTGGTTATTTATGGGGGTTGCCATTTAAGAAAATTCAAAATGGCGTCGTATCTGTCACTTTTTGACATCTGTCGGATTTGACTATAGCGTAGATCGCTTGCTCACGGGAAATTATGTTACTGTAAAAAGTATTAGGGTGTTCAGCTTAGAAGGTCTATTTATTAAAGGGGTGAGACACTTAAAAGACAAAATCGATGGAGGCAAAGTAGAAACGCGCGTTTTTCCGAAACGGCTGAAAATAAGTATCAACAACTATACACTTTTAGAATCGGATCGCCAAATGCAATAAAATCGTGTGGTTATTTATGGGGGTTGCCATTTAAGAAAATTCAAAATGGCGTCTCATCTGTCAAATTTGTAAATCTATGTATTTTTTGACATTAAATTCGGCTTCCTTATCGAAAATCATTCAGAAATATGTAATTTGTTTTTTATGATAGTCAGCAGGAAAATCGTCAATCGGGTGAGACACTTAAAAAAATGTCCCTGTACAGTACCAAATGAACCAGCTTCCATCACTACACGAGTCCGATCAGAATTTGCATTTTGGCTTAGGGCCTTGATAACGTTTTCGGTCGTGTAGAGATTAGCTGTGCCAATTGGCACGCCCTCGTTAATGTAAGCTCGTTTCAAGTTTTCAGCTAGGGCTTCAATCTCTGTGGCATAAGTAATAGAATCTTTAGTGTTTTGCTATAGGTTTAATAATTTTGACGATAATAGTCTTGAGCTATCGCCCTTTATTTATCATTTTTAAGAGTAGCTATTATTTGATCAACTGACGTCTCGTCTGTTATAAGATCGCGAGGTTTACCAGTTAACCGCGTTTTTATAAAAGCAACTGCATTTACAGCATGATCAGCAGCATTACTTTGCAGCAAATTTAGAGCGTCTTCTCCGGGGAGCCATCGAAATCTAGCGGGACTATTTTACTAGCTAAGTTAAAAAATTCTACTGATGTTAGGGGCATGTCGTCTAATTGTTCGTCTTCGTCAGAAATTAAAATTTCGTCGTCCAAAAGAAGGGGGTCGATCTGTTCTGTACAAGACGTAGGGACCTTATAAGAAACGTTAAGTACTTGGAATGCCCTTACAACCCTGTCTCTAACTATCATAAAACTTTGACGCGCCGCAGTTTGTTCTGTATTTAGTGAATTCCAATATAATTTTAAAATTTTTGTAAGGTCATTGAAATGGGTGGTTAGGTTATCTGAATTTCTTGCCTAATTGACTCAGTTTTAGGTATTCTCTTTTTAATGGCCCGTTTTGCCTGATTAACCACGTCTTGCCTTATGGCTACTAATTTAGCTTCGATATCTTCCCACCTAGTTGACATTAAATTTACAAATAACTGAAAATATACATTAGAAATATATTGCGCCCTAAATAAATACCTATAGCTAAATACCAAGATTAAAAGTAAGAGATTAAATTAATTTTTAAACCAATAAATTTACAATGGCGTATTAAAAGTTTCATATTGTAGCACGGGGGTAAGTTTCATATGGTATTGAAGTACTTACTGCCTACTGCCTCTTAATCACTTTCGGTGAGTTTTATACCGATTTTAACACTCACTAGACACTTTATTGTTTATTGCACTACACAGCACTCACGCTTACTACAGAAGAAGCCAAATTTCTTCGGATTTGTTTTTTAAGGTTCTTCCTGTAAATCTGGAACGCTTTACATAGCATCAGGGACAGCATTATGGACATTATTACGTACAAAATTATTTTGACATTCGACGTAATGTGGTATTCTTTCTCCTGAACGATAAAGTTCGAGGTTACGACACCGTTTTCAGCCAGTTCCTGATTTGGTGATTTTAATTTATTATTGCCCATTTTTTTTTCTTATTGTAGTTCTTTAGGCAGGATCGCCATGTAGATAATTGAAGATTTAAATTAAAGACCTTTTGATTAACTGTTTGACTTGTTTATTTCTTGGTCTCTTCAATACAAGTGATATGGTGAAAAATGGTTCATTCAAATGTTTACATGTTAAATGTATAATAATAATTACTTGCCTAACAGTATACTAACCTAGTATCCTACAATAACATTACGCAAGATGAGTCCGCACAATAACTAGATCTAGGACGATGCAATAGTTGTTGATATGTTTAATAATCGAAATAAGTAGTTTAATAACATAAACTATTACAATCGCGTTTAAACATATTGACTTCCCCGGGGTCCTTATGGCGAAGAAGGTGAATTATTAAGATTTATACTTAGTTTAAAATGCACATTGACTGCATTTAAACATATTGCCTTCCCCTGGATCCTTATGACGAAGAAGGTCCCACTGAGCAAAAAACATACTTGGTATGATTTGTAACGTTTTTGAATTGAACGTTAGAAAACGTTTTTCATTTAACGCTCTAGTGTCATACCCGTTATTGCCTTTTCAAACGTTATGTTCAATTATTATTTTTGAAACGTAATTTTGATTTTGTACCAGTGACGCTATAAATGATGATGTGAAATGATTAAATGAACCATTTATTATAAATGTGGATCAAAGTTCAGATTCCGACTCTGATGGTGGCTAATAATAATTTATATTTAGTTGCCACTCATGTTTATTGTTTATGGTTTATGTATGGCTTAGTTTTTCTAAGTTATTAAAATATCTGCCTGTATAACTATACAGTTAATCCTAATTGTTGGTCTACGGTGTTTTGTTATTATAATCCGTATGCCCAATATTTAACTATTTTTTATTACAATTTGTAAACAATATTTACAATTTTACCGTCAAAATATCCGGACTCTCAAGTCCCAAACTATTCATTTAATAATAATATTTTACCAATAATTAATTAACGAACTCATTTCCTAACTATACAGAAACCAGGCTTTCTGATAATGTCTATAATGCCGTTCTTTATTTCTGGTCTCAAATATTTGTCTCGAAATTAAAAATAATTTTTCGGAATATTTAACGTCTGAAAGTCCGAACGCTACCCACAAAAATTTTACATTTATGAACATGGACTTTGTTTTGACTTTTAGAATCCCATAATTTTTATTAGATATATGGGACAAATAATTGATGACGCACGGGCAAGGACAAAACGTGCAAACTGTATTTAAAGTATATCTGAAATATTTTTAAAATTTATAAAGAAAAAGGTTGAACACAAGTTTTTATTTATTCACGACATATTAACTTCCCCGGAACCCTTATGCCGAAGAAGGTGACTCTTCAAATAATATTTACACTTGGTTTGAAAGTCACACTGATCGCATTTAAACATATCGACTTTCCCTGAGTCCTTATGCTGAAGAAAATGACGGTGTAAGTAATATTTATACTTAGTTTGAAAATCACACTGATCGCATTTAAATATACTAACTTTCGCGGGATCCATGTGCTGCACAAGGTGCAACTTTAATCGGTCTTTTCGAATGCTTCGATAATCGCATTGATCGCATTTAAACATACCGACTTTCCCGGAATCCTTATGCCGGAGAGAGTGCCTGTTTAAATCAGCTTTAAACTTAGTTTGAAAGTCACAATGATCGCATTTAAACACATTGACTTCCCCTGGATCCTTATGCCGAAGAGAGTGACGCTTTAAATTATCTTTAAACTTAGTTTGAAAGTTACACTGATCGCATTTAAACATATTGAAATCCCCTGAATGCCGAAGAAAATGACGGCGTAAATAACGTTTAAACTTAGTTTGAAAATCACACTGATCGCATTTAAACATATTGACTTCCCCTGGATCCTTATGCCGAAGAAAGTGAGTGTTTAAATGACATTTATACTTAGTTTGAAAATCACACTGATCGCATTTAAACATACTAACTTTCGCGGGATCCATGTGCTGCACAAGATGCGACTTTAATTGGTCTTTTCGAATGCTTCGATAATCGCATTGATCGCATTTAAACATACTGACTTTCCCGGAATCCTTATGCCCGAAAAAGTGCTTGTTTAAATCACCTTTAAATTTAGTTTGAAAGTCGCAATGATCCCATTTATACACATTGACTTCCCCTGGAACCTTATGCCGAAGAGAGTGACGCTTTAAACTCCTTTTAAACTTAGTTTGAAAGTCACACTGATCGCATTTAAACATATTAACTTCCCCTGAATCCTTATGGCGAAGAAAATGACGGTGTAAATGACGTTTATACTTAGTTTGAAAGTCACACTGATCGCATTTAAACATATTAACTGTCGCGGGATCCGTGTGCCGCACAAGGTGCGACTTTAAACAGTCTTTTCGAATGCTTCGATAATCGCATTGATCGCATTTAAACATATTGACTTCCCCTGGATCCTTATGCCGAAGAAAGTGACTGTTTAAATTATGTTTATACTTTGTTTGAAAATTACACTGACCGCATTTAAACACATTGACTTCCCCTGGCTCCTTATGCCGAAGAAAATGACGGTGTAAATGACGTTTATACTTAGTTTGAAAATCACACTGATCGCATTTAAACATATTGACTTTCCTTGAATCCTTATGCAAGAGAAGGTGACGGTTTAAATTATTTTTAAACTTAGTTTGATAGACACACTGGGTGCATTTAAACATATTAACTTTCGCTGGATTCTTACGGAAACATTGCTTGTCTAAGCTTCTTTGCCGAAATAACACTGAGTCATTCCCAATATTTACATTAAGTGTGTGACCAACCCGATGATGACACTGCTGATGAATCTGGAGTCTGCAATTTTGATGTTCGGCAATGCTGTAATAGAGAAAAACATAACATTAATTGTACGAGTTAAATATTCAGTAATATAAACATACGCGCATAATGTCTGTAACTTTTGAATTACCTGGTATACGAAAAACTGACCTTTATGAAAGTTGTTTAGTAAATTATTCCCCACATTTTTACTTACATGAATTTTTTCTGTCATTTCTGCTTTGGTTGCCATAGAGACTAACTTACTTTTTTTTAAATGGAACACCCTGCATATGATTGCATATTTGTATTCTACTAGGAAAACTCAGAATTTTTTGTATTTCAAATGTTCACCTATCTGCAAGCGTTTCCGAGATAATGACAGCTCAAAAATGAGAAACTTCCTAATTATAATTACTCCTACCTAATACCCACCAGTTGAGTCGTGGTGTTTTTATGACAGTGACCTAAGAGGTGTCAATTTTGAGTTCCTGTTTAATTTTCTGTTGTCTGATTTCTAATTTGTTTACACTATGGTTCATATGAATGAGAAGCAACGAGTTGAAATTTTAATAAGGAGCGGTTACGGATATATGAAGAGATCACAAGATCAGGTTTGTCAAGTTTCTAATAAATTGTATCCAAATAGGCCTCCAATAAATCAGTCAACGGTGTGTCGAATGGTAAAGAAATTTAAAGAAACAGGCAGTGTTAGGGAAGCCGCTAGATCAGGTCGACCTAAAACAGCAACCGGGGGAGACAAAGCTTTGGATATCATACTCTCAATACATGAAAATCCAACACAATCATTTACGCCAATGGCAATGGATTTTAATGTGTCTCATCAGTCAGTGAAAAATTTATTTAATCAGGAGAAATTGCATCCCTACAAGATAAAGTTGTTGCACGAGTTAAACGAGGACGATTTTAATAGAAAAGCTAAATTTTGTGGTGAGCTGATAATGAAAAGATGCAATAACGATAATAACTTCGCAGCTAATATCATTTTCTCGGATGAAGCTACTTTCCATTTAAATGGCATTGTTAATAGACAGAACTATCGGTATTGGTCTGCTGAGAATACTCACTGGTTCCAGGAAGGTCATACTCAAAGGCCCAAAAAAGTTAATATTTGGGCGGGCATAATTGGTAGACATATTGTGGGATCTTTTTGCATAGATGGTAATTTGAATGGCGAAAAACATCTGGACCTCCTTAGGAATCACATAATTCTTTCTTGCAGAATGGTTTTACCAGGTGTAAATAATGGCATAAACGAACAGGTATGGTTGCAGCAAGATGGAGCACCTGCGCATTATGCCGCAAATGTTAGACATCATATAAGCGAACAAATTCCAGGACGTTGGATAGGTAGAAGAGGTGCTATTGACTGGCCAGCCTTAACCCCGCTCGACTTCTTTTTGTGGGAACACTTAAAGAACAAAGTCTACGTTAACCGTTCAAATGCATTAGAATCTTTAAAAGTTAGAATTAGTGCCGAAACTCGGGCCATTCCAGAGGACTTTTTTTTAAACGTTGTAGACATTCAGGAATCGACTGGCGCTCTGCTTAGCAGAAAATGGTGGTCATTTTGAACACCTGATCCACTGAAAGGGTTTCACTTGTTTATTATTCCGATGTTAAGTTGTTCAATTTTCTAGGCTATTTATTTTGTTATTATAAGGTTTGTTACAATTTTAAATAAATAAAAAGTTAAAATACAAAAAATTCAGAGTTTTCCCAGTAGAATTTAAAAATGCAATCATATGCAGGGTGTTCCATTAAAAAAAAGTAAGTTAGTCTCTATGGCAACCAAACCACAAATGACAGAATTCATGCAGGTAGAAATGTAGGGAATAATTTACTGAACAACTATCAAATAGGTCACTTCTTGGTATACGAGGTAATTCAAAACTTACAGGCATTATGCGCGACTTCTTTACCACTCTGTATTTCTTTAACTGTCTCGCCCAAAAGGTGATTTTCCCATCAGCTACATAAAAAAGTTAACTCTTTAGAATGATCGCTACGTGTTCCTAAGAGAACCTTGGCCGGTTTAGAATTCTTCAGTAACTTATTAATAATAATAATATATTTATTCTGATACCTATGCAAGAACTCCGCCAACGCCGGTCCTAAGCCCGGGTGAAAAAGGAGTAACAACCTCGTTAAAAACCAGGGTTCATCTCGCCCGGATGATGTCGACCTGTAAGGGCCCCTGCCTAGGGTTATAGGTAAAACCCCATGAAAATAGAGACCAGAAGTGGTAACCGCCTCGGGAAAAGAGGGCTGTCTGGGGATCGCCAGGGCATGTCTGGAGCAGGCGCTGGACATGACAGCATACGGATAGAAGAGAAAGAAGCAACGTCAAGGAGTCAAACAAGAACCAGTACTCCGACCGCCGAGGGTGCTGCGCAAGAGCTACAACCAGCGTTCACCCAAGCGGGACGGCGCATGAAGTGGACAACAGCCATTAATGAAATTATAATGCCTATTTTTTACCGGGTGACGCAAGTCTCAGAACAAAGAGTAGTAGATCAGTACAGAGTAATACTTAGAAATAGACTCATTCAAGAGACCAGATTAAACACAATTAAAAGAGAAATTGAACGAGAAATCCAAGAACAAGAAATTGGTGAAGAAAATGCAAGAAATACAACAAAAGCGCCACAACACGAAGACCAAGAAAATAAACCAGCTGAATTACAACCTGAAGATCGGGACCAGCAAGAAGAGCAGCTGATCAAAAACCCACCTGAAAACTATCAGCTCGTTGAAAATCTGGCTAAAAATATGAGAAGAGCTTAAATGGAATACGATGTTACAGATCCATTGTGTAGACCACCACTACCCAAGCTAAACTCATCCAAAACACTAGCAACCACACTCGAGGTAATGAACAACATAATCCTACCATTGGAAGCATGGTAATATATTGTGCAGCAATAGCAGTAGCCCAATCAACTGGAGCGAAAATAAAGCAAAATGGCCACCAGGCAAGAGCCTAACCCCGAACGCCCGCATGGCAGCAAAGAACCCAGAAGAAAATAGAAGCGCGCAGAAGAAATATTGGACAGCTTCAATCTTATATAAGTAGAGTTAGATCAGAAAGAGTACTACGATCTGTAGAAGCTATAATGACTTAAAACAGGATCCACTTAAGACAAGATGCAGAAAATATCTCCCCACAACAACGTCCTGATACACTACAGCTCACAATATTCTTCACAGAACCATGAAAAAGGTTGGTGATCGTCATGACACTGGTCTTCTATGGGGAAATGAAAAAGGTGTCCTCTCAGAAAGTAAAATAAATGCAATGAAAATGCTAATGTGTACAAAAAGAAAAATAGACAAAAATCTCATTTACGGTCAAACTTAATGGAAGAAAATGAACGAATTATTACAAAAGGGTTGCATTAGAAAACTCTCGATTAATAAAGCTACAAAACGAGTACATTATATGGATTCTTTTAGTAACAGCCGATGGTTGTACGGACCGGAATTCCTTCAAACGTCACAGAAATATTGGCCTAAAGAGGAAGGACCATACGTCTGGACATCAAAGAAACAAATCTCTTGGAAGAAAGAAAAGAATTTATATTTTTAAGCGTTATAATGAGATGCGATATAATATACCTGTTCCTAAACCAGAATATTTTCCAAAATGGATAAAACTGTTACGATCAACTGCTTAGATGCTAAGATTTATTCAAAAATGCAGAAAAAATCTAGAAATTGTTGAATTTGAAAACAAAGAGTTAAATACCAGTGAAATTACAAATGCAGAAAACTTAAAACTAAAGAATACAAAACGATGCCTTTCATGAAGAGGTAAAATGCCTTCAAAAGAAAACTCCAATAAAAAAGACAGTAAACTTTACATTTCAACATATACTCTAAACCGTGTTGGAATTATTCGTTTGAAAGGAAGACTTGATAATATTCATGCATCTGAAAATCTCCAATATCCAATTATTTTAGACCCAAATCACCAAATAACAAAACTTATTATAAAACATTATCACGAAGAAGTTTTTCATAATGGTCAAGAAACTGTAATAAACAATCTTAGATAAAAATATTGGATCCTAAGAATGCGGCAAACAGTTAAAGGTGCATGGGCTCATTGTCAACACTGCAAGAATAGGAGAGTAATGCCAAATATTCCAATAATGGTACAGCTACCAAAATGTCGTCTTGAACCAACCGTCCGTCCATTTACTAAAACTGGCGTGCACTATTTTGGTCCGATTAGGGTAACTGTAAAACAGAGCTACGAAAAAAGGTATCGAGATATTTTTTCTTGTATGGTAACAAGAGCAGCTCACCTGGAAATAGCCCATGACTTACTTAAGTACCGATGCATTTATACATGTTTTTAGACAATTTGGACCAAGAAGAGGTTGAAGAACTTTACAGCGATTGTGGTCCCAATTTTAAATCTGCAGACCAAGAACTACAAGAATCCTCTGAAAGAACTCAACAAGGACGAGATTATGAAATTTTGCAATTTAAAAGTTATTCATTGCAAATTCAATACTACTACTACCAGCTAGCCCTAATATGGGTGGCGCCTGGGAACGTCTTATTCAGTCAGTTTAGAAAATTATTAAACAAATTTTGTCTTCAAGATACCCTGTAACGAAATAAAACTTATTTCGTTACATTGGATTTTAAAGTATCTTTAGGTATTGGCGCTGCCATCTATGGATAACTCAGCATACTGCAGAATATCGATTATTTAATTTTGTATAAAGGAAAAGAGCAACTGTAAATTTGTCGTTCTATAATATAGATTTCTAGGGTATTCTTTAATATAGATTATCGATTTCGTACATTTAATTTAGTTCATATTGTCGCCGAGGATGCGTAAAGGCTCGACTCAGAGAAGTGAATTTTTGACCTCACTTTCGTTTTTATCCTGTTACAGGTACCTATGTCACGCTAAGCTTCTGTTTCACTAAATTTATATTTTATCTGAGAATAAGTATGTAATTGAACTAATTGAACCATAAATATTACTTTTTAAGTAGCCATGACCTTTTAATCAATTTTTCACGAACTAAATTCCACATTTTTATGTATTAAGTATGTTTTAACAAAATAAAGACGTGCCGACCATCATGGCGTCATATTTTAATAATCTTCATTCATCTCATTTATTCTTGTAAAGTATAATGTTTTTAAAGATCTAAAAGCATCATCTCAACAGACAGAACGCAGTCATAAGATTATTTCTTCAGTAAGTTTGGATTTCAGACCAGATATAGGGTAAACCTGGCTGGACCATTTACAAGGAAACCGACAGATCCAGGCTCTACAGAACTGGTGACTGACAGAATATCCAAGGAAGCTGATATCGAGGAAAGCAGGTGAGTTTTTCTTTTTTGTTTCCAAGCTGAAACCTTAATTGAATTTGTTGAAAAACTCACCCAATTTCTCTCTGATATCTGTCAGAAATCAATTCTAGTTTAACATTTATTTTTCCTTAAACTTCTCACTCAATTAGCGTGACATGCTTGTACTGGAGGGATAGTATCTTAAGTCACACTGTATAAACAATTTCTCTTGTACCGTATCTTGAAATTATCTTGTTCGTATCTTACCTTGGGTGTCATAATTAAGACATTAGTCTGGTACGCCAATAACATGTGGTAACGAATGCCTGTAGCTCGTTAAACCACATTTATCTAGCAAACGATTGTCTTTTGCTCGTGTTGTATATCGTACCTGCGCAAAAGTTAGAAATACTTTTGAATGCATTTATTTATCTAGCAAACGATTGCCTTTTTGCTCGTTATGCATATCGAATCTACACAAAGTTGTGGATGCTTTAAATGCAGTATTTTCTTTTAGTTTTAAATATCTGTATGATATATTTGTACATTCTGTAGTATATTAATTACTTAATTTTTATCTTGTTGGCAAAATATATGCTTCTTTTGGATTAACTTAAAACTTGGATACATTTTAAGTCAATCAAATCATTTGTTTTTCGTACTACTTAAACACGAAAGGAAATTTGTTTTTGACCTTATGTAATTAAACATGGTTATTTATTTCTTAATTTAAAACTTTATGCATATTCACTTGAGTAACAGGGAGTAAAAACATCCTGTGACTATAGTATAGAAATTTAAGTTACAACTGGTACTGTTTACCATAAGTATTCATTTTCAAACCTTTATTGCAATAATACTCGCTGGTCTAATGCCACTTTTCTAACATTACATGTAAACGAGCAAACCTGAGGCTGACAAACTGACAAGCTCATCAGATGTCATTACTCCTATCAATCGCTGTCACAAGAATTCAAGTCTAATCAAGTCCTGACGTCTTCCTCATCGTCTCCATTGCTGAAGTCTATGCATGGAACACCTTCTCCATTGCTGAAGTCTATGCATGGAACACCTTCTCCGTTGCTGAAGTATATGCATGGAACACCGAACACCTCATCGAGACAACTTACAGGTGAAAAGGACTGGATCTTGGACACACCTCATGGAAGACAATGCAGAGCTAAGTATTTGTCAGTCAGAAGGATAACTTTGTAAAGACCAGCAGACCATTGCTATATTTTCCCTTTAATTTTCACCTTTTTATACTGTAAACTGTTTCCTCAGAAACCAATCTCAATAATCATTATTATACAGATTTAATTTAATATACTACTAAGTGTTTTTAAGATTTTGTATTATTTCTGGTAGGATGGCGCCCTAAAAAAAATTGTCAGATAATAAGACAAACCCACACCTAACAACAAAAAAAAAGTCTTTTTAGCCGAGGCAACTCGACATCATTTGAACGATTATCAACGTTACAATGGCGTCCAACGTCATCGTTACAACCCATAAGAATGTCTTAAGGACAGTTTTCGCAGAACGTTTCAATCGACTCAGAAGAAGTTGAGGCACTTACCCCCAATTGGTTCATCATACGCAGATTTGCTATGTGCCAAAACCGATATAAATGACCTCAATCTCATGTTAAAATGGAGAGCCGCTCAAAGTTTAACTGATCTATTCTGGAAACAATGGACTACCGAATTTATGCCGTTATTAATAAAAATACCGAAATGGCATGGTCCAAATCCCATAAAGTTAAATGACGTAGTCAGTATAGTTGATCCGAACGGCCCCAGAAACTCATGGCCTAAAGGTCAAGTTGTTCAACTATATCCTGGAAGAGACAAGCGCATTAGAACAGTCGACGTGAAATTTTAGCAAATGGTAGTATTTTACGAAGACCAGTTTCTAGACTATGCGTATTAAAATTATATGTAGACAGGGAAGATGAGTAATTTTTCCCCAGAAAAGTTAATGCAGGACAGATTTGTTACATTTTAAATTATGAATATTATGTTTATCTAGCTTAACCTCGAGACTCATGTAAGCCACTTTTTACGAAATATACAATACTAACGGTTGCATGTCTATTTATCCTTGAAACGGTTTGTCTGGTAAGAAAGAAGGCTAAAGTTAGAACAACTCTATTATACCCGTTACGTAACACTCACACTCTGTAGCTTTACCAATTCCTGACTCGGGTTTAATAAACAAAAAATATATTTTCTAGAATTCGCTACCACTGAATATTAGGCAAATTCAATATGATGGAAAATTTAAAAGACAAGTAAGAGAGTTCCTCGTTGCTAGGGCATGATACAAAGAAAAGAAGATATGACACCGCGCAGGAATGGGCGGGAACAATTGTTGAGTGTGACGTCACTTTGTGAGTAGGACGTGATTTCATAACCTGCGAACGTCACAATATTTTTACCTATTATTTAAGACATTTTTTATTGAAAAACTTTAAAATATTGTATAAAATGAGGTGCGCTGTGTACGGTTGTGGTGCTGATAATCAGGCGAAAGTTTTTTCGCCCGATATTACCTAACAAACCCATCAAGGACTGCGAAAATGGTGATTCTTGCAGGGAAGAACGTCTTCAGAAAAGAAAAAGAAAGGAGATTGTAGAATCTATGTTAAAGCGGTACCTAAATAGTTTGCTAAAAGTCCATTATTCCATTATATGAAAGTGGAGTAATTGAATTAATTAGAAGATGGTTGGGAAGTTCTTACTCCCAACCCTGTGTCAATCATTATTATGCATATATATTTAATATTCTATTATTTGGTAGTTTGTATCGGGGTGTGTGGTTTTATCGAGGGAAATTAGCTAGCTACTACGATAAATATGTTTTATATAAGTAGAATATTTTGTGTTTCCAGAGTCGATGTTTTTGGTGGTGGTGCTGCTGATAATGATCCCTCGGAAGATGCTGCATGTGATGATAATTTTATCTGTGATGGGGCTTTAGTAGATGCATCTACCCGAGACATTGGGTATATTATATAATACCTATTATCATAGTAGTTGTAGTATAATAATCTTATTAATTTTATATATTTTTTTATTTATCGTGAATATTTTTTAGAGTCGATACAGAAACAGGCACTGAAATAAGTGATCGTGACAAGTTAATAGAGAGTCTTCAAGAAAAAATTAAATATCTGGAACAGATACTAGATATTATTGGAAAACTTTTTAGCAGTGAACAGCTAAAAAAACTAGAAGGTTCAAAGGCTCGCCGAAATGGTCTGTTGAGGATATTTCCAAAGCAATCGTTATTCATTCTGCAGGTCCCAGAGCATACAGATTGCTTTTAAAAAAAGGCTACCCCTTCCCCGCTGTGTCCACTTTTAGATCCTGGCTCAAAAAAATTCAAATTGCTCCTGGTATATTAAAAGGTGTTTTTAATATAATGAAGGTATCAGATATGAGCTGTTTGGATAAAGTCTGTGTAATACTGTAGTTTAGTGGTAGTACTTGTGAAGTTGTTATTATAGAACCTATTCACACATTAACGAACTATGCATGCTAGCTTTAGTTATCGTTTTATTTCTAGTCTTAGATATTGTCCTTACTATTTAATTTTGTATGTTATTTGTAAAAAATGGCACTGACCGTCAATATACAGTGTCACCATTAAAGTCCGCACTATATGGAACTTTTTTTTATTAATGAGGTTAGTTAAAATTAAATTTCGGCAATCGTTTTTGCTTCAAATTAGACTAAAAATTATATAATCAAATGTCACCATCTGTCATTCGGTATCTGTCAAAAATTACATTTTAATCAAAAAATGCTGAAAAATGGCATTGTTTTACCGAATTTCAAAAAATTTTATTAGAAAAAGTTGTTTCTATTACAATTCTTGGCCTAAATACAAAGTTTCAGTTTTCTAGCTCAAAGTTGATTTTTTTGCCATTATTTCTAATTCACTTTTTTTTTATTTAATGTAAGTTCGCTTAATGGATATTAAACTATTTGCTTATACCATACTCAATATTTTATTTAGTTTGTATGAGCTTTTTTTTACTAGAATGCCATTTTTTTTCGAAATTTAAAATTAGAGGCAAAAAAATTTGACACAGGTGGTGCAAAGTTATCCTAATTTAAAAATTTTAACAGATAGACGTCAGATATTCCATTTTTTTGATAGTACATACACCTAAGAAGTTTAAAAAACTTATAATAAAATTCCCAGATATCAGATTAGTTCAAAATTTAGACACATTTTCTTTTTATCCACAATAAAATATCAAGGCAATTTTGAATTTTATAAGTAGGCTATGGAAAAAAAAACGAATTAGAGTGCCGAATAAATAAAAGAAATGTCATAAATTTGAATATTTTCGCAAGTTATAGTTTTCAGTGTTATCACCAATGTTGTCAATTCAAGAAAAAATAGAAATTGTCTTAATTTGTGGAGAGAATATGCCTCACCGGCAAGTATCTGCCATTTTTAATGAGAGGCATCCAGAAAAAAATTTGCAGCATAGCACTGTTTCAAGAATAATGTCAAAATTTAGAGAAACTGGATCTGTTCAAAATAATTTTAAGAAACCTCACGCGGCAAGTAAATACGATGAAGCAGCACAACGTGATGTTTGTTTAACTGTTATTGACCACGGTCAAACTAGTGTAACCAAGATAAGTGATTCAACAGGGTGCAAGAGGGAAAGCGTTAGAAAATTTTTTCAGAAAAATCGATTTCGGGCATATAAACCCAAGTTTATAAACACATTAAAAGAACGCGATTTTGATATCCGACTTGATTTTTTGTTTTGGTATCAGGGACAATATGAGGAGAATATTCTTTTTCCATACAAGATATTATGGACAGATGAAGCCACTTTCTCTTCGAATGGTACCGTGAGCTCACAAAATTGCCGATGGTGGTCCCAAGAAAATCCTAACTTCACAATTGAATGTCGCGACCAGTATCATTTTAAAACCAATGTTTGGTGTGGAATTTTGAAAGATGAGCTTATTGGACCATACTTCTTTAGAGTAAACTTAACTGGTGAAAGGTACCTGAATTTTCTTGATAACGAGATTACCGAAGTTTTGGATAACATGTCCTTACACCATAGACATAACTTATGGTATCAGCTTGATGGTCATCAAACTGTAGCAGTGAAAGAACGCATAAACCAATTATTTCAAAACAGAGTTATAGGGCGTGATAGAGAATGTCACTGGCCACCCAGGTCGCCTGACATAACCCCACTAGACTTTTTTCTGTGGGGTTATCTTAAGCAGAAAGTTTATAAGAATCGACCGTTTAGAAATATCGAGCATTTGGAACAAACGATAAGACAGTGTTGTGCCGATATAAGACCAAGCTTTTTACAAAATGCTGTCAAAGACGTTTATAGACGGACGGGTGTTTGTATAGAGCGAGAAGAACGTCACACTGAAATGTGAAATTTATATTGCTTTTGTGTTACCTATTTAAAATGATTAAAGTTCCTTTTTGTTCCTTTTAATAATAATGATAGTTTTAAGTATAAAATAAAATTTTTATCAAATATTCAGATGTATTTGTCATTTGAAAAACGAAACATCTGACGTCTATCTGTTAAAATTTTTAAATTAGGATAACTTTGCACCGCCTGTGTCAAATTTTTTTGCCTCTAATTTTAAATTTCGAAAAAAAATGGCATTCTAGTAAAAAAAAGCTCATACAAACTAAATAAAATATTGAGTATGGTATAAGCAAATAGTTTAATATCCATTAAGCGAACTTACGTTAAATAAAAAAAAAGTTAATTAGAAAAAATGACAAAAAAATCAACTTTGAGCTAGAAAACTGAAACTTTGTATTTAGGCCAAGAATTGTACTAGAAACAACTTTTTCTAATAAAATGTTTTGAAATTCGGTAAAACAATGCCATTTTTCAGCATTTTTTGATTAAAATGTAATTTTTGACAGATACCGAATGACAGATGGTGACATTTGATTATATAATTTTTAGTCTAATTTGAAGCAAAAACGATTGCCGAAATTTAATTTTAACTAACCTCATTAATAAAAAAAAGTTCCATATGGTGCGGACTTTAATGGTGACACTGTATAAATAAATAAATAAATAAAAAAAAAATTACAACATTCTAATTCTAACGTTTTTTTTTTTATATCTAAACATGTTCTGTTTTATACAGTGTTACTTAAAGTTATGTACTTATTTTAATGGGTGATTCCTGGGCCAATTTTAGGACAAAAAGTTCATAAAAATATACCGATTTATTTTTAAGATACGGGGTGTTACAATTTTCAAGCAGAAATCAAATATATGTACACCACTGGCTTTTCCCTACTTGGTACCACAGTTATGTAGACAATTCAATATCTAATACAAAATACATTTTGATATTTTCTTGATTTTGGCCTCGTTTAGTAGATAAATGCAATTTTATCAAACACCGACAGGCGCCTATCGATATGAAGCACCTTTCGTCACACTATAGAAGCCTAGGAACAATTTTTGCTCAGTAATAAGACGTAATTCTGAAACTAATAATAATTTAAACAGAAAAAGTGGCGTGTAATTTTTTTCGTTAGAAATCGAGTTAAAAATATTAAAAACATGTTAGCGCGGACGCCACAGGTAGACGTAGACCAATCTTTTTATGAAAAAAACCTATTTTTATGCCTAGTTAGTACTTACTAAAATTCAAAATAATATGTACAGCGGTCTCGAACATATTAAGAAAAAAACGTCATTTCTTTTTTAATTTTGGACACCGTGTATCAAAAATAAAGCGGTTGACGACCTATATTTCTGTGAACTTTTTGCCTTAAAATTGGTCCAAGAATTACCCGTTAAAATAAGTACGTGACATTGAGCAAGACCCTGTATAATTAAGTTCCAAATTCTGTGATAATTAAGTGTAGGTTGGTTATATTTACATTGTTGGCTGTTGACTGTATCTGGTTCTTATTATTATTTTAATTGATTAAATATACTTATTAAGTTTGATAACCATATTCTTTAATAATGCAGCAATAAATGCTTGTACAATATTATATTAAAATTGATATAATATTTAAATATTCCTACATGGTTATGCGAAAACTTCTTACCAGCTCACAAAGTGACGTCATGCGCAGACTGAACGCATTTTGGACCGCTAGGTAGGTATCATATCTTGAACTTCTTTGTATCATGTTGCTAGGGTGTATTACACCGTAGATGAGTTTTATGACGACAACCCTTAATTTATTTTGCTCTGGGATGGTGTCTGATCTTTGTCAGGTTATTGTCTCAAATCAATTTATTGTGGAAAGTAAATTATTATTGTTACCTCTTTTATTCTTATAAGTGCAATCGTACAATAAGTGTCTGTTTATTGAATGTATCAGTACCTTATTGTTATTTTTTATATCATGTCATATACATTGTAACTTTCATACCCTATATATTTTTTGTTTACTTTATTTTAGCCTTTCTGCTCTACCATTTTAAGTGCATGCTTTGTCAATGAATTTCTTATTTTAAGACAATAAAGCTAAGTTTGAGTTTGGGAATGTTCAGTTACCTACTTAAATTAATGGAACTTAATAAGGATACATCAGAAATTATTATTATTAATTTTCAGAAAAGGAAAAAGTAAAAGAAAGCCAGGAAATTCCACAATTGTGTCATTCAATAAGGGTTATTTAGATTTAGGAGCTTAAATTCTGAGAACCGAACAATAGATAGAGTCCAAACTCCTCCCACTTTTATCCTGCTATCTATTGTTCTGTTCTCAGAATTTAAGATTCCTGGCTTTCTTTTACTTTTTCCTTTTCTGAAAATTAATAATAATAATCTCTGATGTATCCTTGATTAATAATTTATCGTGTTTGTGTACTTTTATAGTTGGATTTTTGGTGTTCTCCATCTCTCATTTTACGCCTGACGTTTGTCTTCTGTCAATGTTTAATGAAAAAATGAAAAAGCAAAATAATGATGCGAGAGGAAAATTCCCGAATCGATATTTTCCTACTTTAAGGGACCTCTGACCATGACGTGTGAGTATTCCGAGGATATTTGTGATGTTAATTTACAGCTTAACGTTATGATTTGCGCTTTTAAAGAGTTTTACAATAACCAAATTTTTTCGCATAATGTTTTTACACCGTAATTTGACAACTTGATTTTAGTATTTAAGTTTTACATAGGGAGAACTTTTTACCTGTCAATCACCTTTTTTAAGAAAAACAATTTTGTTGTTAGAGCCTAAGCCCTGATGATGACTCAGTGTTGAGCCGAAAGCGCTTGGCTGAACTTCCCCAAGAATTATACGCTGAATACATATTAAAGTTTAGTTTTATAATAATAAATAGATTCAATATATTAGAAAACACAATTGAAAATTACCCTTACAACAATGATCAGCATACTCATCACCATCGAAATAAACAAATAAACCTAGGATGTTTTTAGGAAATAATGTAAAATACTATTTACATACTTTTCCCCAGTATTTATTAATATGATTATATATTAATGTGACATGTTTCGCTACATTGTAGCTTTATCAAACGAATGCAAATCACAAGAGGCTTGTGGACCTTTTTATATGTTAGGATTGTACATATAAAAAGGTCCACAAGCCTCTTGTGATTTGCATTCGTTTGATAAAGCTACAATGTAGCGAAACATGTCACATTAATATATAATCATATTAATAAATACTGGAGAAAAGTATGTAAATAGTATTTTACATTATTTCCTAAAAACATCCTATTGTTATGGATCTCCAGCAAGTATCGGCTGATTCAATAAAAAAAAAAAAAAAAAAAAAACATTTTTATTTAGAGTCAGATAATACTTACCGATTTGAAGTTGTGCCTGGCACCTGATGCAGAGTAGTATCGGTGCTAAGTTCTTCAATTTCTTTGGATATATTTAGTCTTTCTATAAGGATAATTAATTTAGGTCCCTGTTTAATATCTTCTTTATCATAAGGATATTCAGGTACATGAAGTGGAACGCTCTCAATTTCAAAATGGTCTATTTCTGGCTCTACGTCCATTATAGAACTACCAGTGTTCTCAAAATTACACGCAGCATTCAGTAAATTTTTCCGTTTTTCGTTTATTTGCAACGTGGAAGCGTTTTGGTAATTGCAACTCTCAAAATTGTCTTTACCGGCCGGCAATTCTGACAAATCTTTTGGTACATTCATTTTGGTGGTCTTTGCTTCTTGACGTAAATTATTTAACATTATATTGATCATTTCCGGACACATGGAGGGATGCGATTCTTGATTATCGTCGGTTGCAGCTGAATTCCACATTCTGGATTCGGTCTTAGTTTCCCTAGACAAAAATAATTGGCGTTATATCAAAATGAACCTATTAATTAGTACAATATCGGGTACAACAAAATGGTGGCTCAGCCTAATATTTTTTTTTCAAATAAAAGAAAAGATGAAATTTTAGATTATCAAAGTGCAAATCATCAATGTTTTATATCTTCTAACTAAAGATACTCTGATTGAAACAATTGTTGTTATTATTATGTTATCATGAACAGGCCATTAATAATTTGGGCCTTAAGGGTACAAAGTTTTGCAGCCACAAAATCCCGAGTTTATAGCATTGATTAGCCGGGTTATTACACTAAAAGAAGCACTAAGCGATGAAGTAAATGCTTCACACTGAAATAAAAAATGTGGCTACCTAGCAACAAGTACCTTTTTCATGAATATTTAAAAATTGCCCTTGTTAATACAGACATTATAATTTTACGTAACTTCTCTTACGCACAGCTTGGCTTCTAACAATATACTGTGCGTAATTAGAGTTTTACGGATAAAGTAGACAGTGCGTAAGTAAGTTCTTATTAATATAAAAGTAGAAAAACAGTATTTTCTTATGTATTCCTTTATTTCTTTTAAAATATTGAACAGCATTTTTGTTACCTTTCCTTACATTTTTAATCAACAATCCTACAGCGGTGCCAATGTACTTACTGTTCAGGATCCTTTGCAAATGCAAACATCTTTATTCATTGACCTTCTTTTGAGTTATTATTACCAGGCATAGTTTTATAATAGCACAGCACTCACTATATCAAACAGTTAAACAATACACTTCTATCCAGAAAAATGACAACTAAACTCGATAACGATTAATAATCGACTAACGGCTGAAACACGGCCGGCCTAAACTAATGACAGTTGGCCGAGTTACCTCCCACTCCAATAATTTCGCCAAATGTCATATTATCGCTTCTCGTTATTTGCTTTCCTCGGCTATTATGTTATTACTCTTGCATTTCTTCTTATCCCTTTCAAATGTTGTGGTTTAAAAAATCCATTATTATATTCAGGTAGTTGTAGCTAAACATTTTTTCGTACAATGGCCATTTTCGTCACCTGCCGTGTAAAGGGTGTGGTGAACGGCACTTTTAAAATATTATATTTAAATAAAACCTTGAAAAAGTCTTATTTAATGTGTGAATTCTTCGGCACATGTCGTAATAACGATGACTGAGATATTGTAGGGACAGAAGCTTTTATCTTAGAGTCAAGGCCCTTCAAGATTCGTTGAACACCCAGGTAGCAGGATGACGTGTTTATGACGTCGAATATTGGGGATTTTTAGTCACTTGACGTCTTTTGGTCGCGAAATGACGTCAAAATAACGTAGTTTTTAAGACGTGCATTATACGTCATAATTTTACGTAATAAACACGTCGATTTTCAGTCATTTATTGATTTATACGTATCATTAGAAAGTACTATAAACGTCAAAAATTTGGTATCCAAGTTTTTTGAAAATATAGTGGGACAGAGTTTTAAAGTAAAACGCCTGAGAATATTTTTTTTTTATAGTTATATAGGCACGTCTCATAAAACTTTTAATATATAAGACCCTATACTATATTAATTTTTTACATTTTTATGTTAACAGCAATGGAAAAAACTTTAAAAATATTACCATTTCAAATTAATAATTTATGTATGTAAAATGTGCAAAAGCGAATATATTATTATTGTTATTAAAGGTCTGCAAATATCAAATTTAAATTACCCGCGCTCCGTTTTATGACATTTCTTTGCTCTGATTGTGGCAGTCTGGCAGAAGGCAGAGCACATTGGTGTTCTGTTGTCGGCGCTGGCTGGCAGTCGACCATTCGGCAAAAGTGAAAAGTTTATGGTGATTTAGTTATATATTTTGTGTTATGTTTTAAAGGAATATATATGTATCAGATTATCGAGTTCGAGGAAAATGACGGCGGGGGTGTAGCCATTGTTCACTCAAACTGGGTGACGCCCCGAAAAAAGAAGAGGTATTTTGGCCGCCATTAAAGGATAATTGGAAAACAATTTCGTGTTTATAATAAATCATTATATTTATATCCAATCGACTCAAAGTCATTGAACATTTATTTTATTGAAAATAAATCAGAATAATATACAGAATATTGGTCACTAGATAATATTTTAGCAAAAATGATGATACTTCCTACAACTGATGATAAGTTAGTGTCTTTTCCAATTCTCCATACACATGAAAGTTGTAATATTTAATTTATCATTAAAATGATTTTGTACATAAAATATACATATGTATTTTTGTTGTCCCTGTTATGTATTATGTACTATCTTAGGAATAAGTTTTTAGTAAATGTTCGTTATATTGATACAGGATGTTTAAAAAAATCATAGATTTAGGAAATAATTTAAGAGTATAAGGTGTTCGCACCTAAGTCAGTTCGGAAATGTGCAGTTTTGAATACCGCTGAAAAAAAAAAAAAAAATTATGACGTTTATTGACGTTTTCTGCACCTACATAGACGTCTTAAGATGACGTCTTTTTTACGTCAAAAAAGACGTCATTTGACTTACGCACGTCTTTTTAACGTTTCATTTACGTAATTTATGACGTCACTGATGATCACTAATCGACGTCTTAAAAACGTCACCTTGCTACCTGGGCAGGGCGCTGCCGCAAAACAATCTCGGACATTCTCAATTCTACAGCCAGAATATTCGGTACAGTTTCTCCCAGGAAATTAACCGTTGAATGTGAAGAGAATAGTTCCACCAGTACGTTTGCTTTTTCATGTGCTTTGGTCGTAATAGTACCATTAGGGAATGTAAGAGATGGAATGGTTGACTCTGACTGACGGCCTTAGCTACCGATCAAAACTATCTTGATCCCTTAGGACATCAAAGTTTGTCTTTGATCCTGTGGGTTTATGCTTCTTTGCTTTGGTTTATCATTTGCTTGCATTGGTTTCGAGCGTTAACAAAGATTGTACCATCAGCAGTCGGGTTTTAATGCTATTGTCGGTAGATACAATCTTTAGAATCTAACAGCTCGTTCGCAATTTTTGTTGAATCAAGGCTTGCCGTTGGTTTGTGAAGGGAATGAAGGCTTCAATGCTAGTAAGGATGAAATCCGATACGTCTCTAGCACAGAGGTAAAGCAAACGTCGTGCCGCCACGGCAAGGTTCAAAAATGGTTCATTAGGTCATTCCACTTAGCTGATACATGACAGGCCCTCCGTAATTAAGGAGGCTGCTTGTTCGATCCGAAAAAAGTTGTGGTCTGACATTCTTACGGAGGCTTTACGGTGACCGTGGTCGAGTAGAGGTTTGAATCTGAGTTGGTTCGCCTACCAGTTGTGTAAGAGCTGATCGTGACCTTGCTCGTCGGTTGTAATTGAGAATTTGAGCCAGTTGACATTATGAACGTTGCAGTCGCCAACAACTTCGGATCTAGGGTGATGGGTTTGCAGAAAGTCGACAATATTAGCAAGATGACGTTCATAATGTCAACTGGCTCAAATACAATCGACAAGCAAGGTTACGAAGCCGAATCTTTTGCCATCAGCTCTGGCCTCACCCAACTCGAGGGTGAACCAACTCGGATTCCAGATCGAAATGGTGATTTTGCTAGTTTGTTGGATATTTTCTTAACTTCAAACCCCGACTTGTATACTGTCGCCGTGAAGCCTCCGTTAGAAACGTCTGACCACAACCTTATTTTAGCACTGAACAAACTACTAATTAGTACCGAACAGCCTCCTAAACAACGCAAGATCTGGCATTCTACATCAGCTAAGTGGGATGACCTAAAGGACCATTTCCGAAGCTTTCCTTGGCGAAAACGTGCGGTGATCCTTACTGGCATGGAAGTATTTATCCCTTTCTCAAAAAGGTGCCCTTTTAACGGCAAGTCTTAGAGCTATTAAATCAAAAAATTATTTATACCGACAATGACGTGAAAACCCTACCGTCGAAAATCGTACTCTAATCTTTGTTAACGCTCAAAACCAATAATGCAACAAGCAAACGATAAAACAAAGGATAGAAGCACACAATAAGAGGATCAAAGACAAACTTCTTAAATGTCATTTTGGTCGGTAGCTAAGGCCGTCAGTCGGAACTTTACCAAGTCAACCATTCCACTTCTAATACAGTCTGATGGCACCATTGCGACCAAAGCACAGGAAGAAGCAAACTTACTGGCGAAACCATTCTCTTCACATTTAACGGTTAACTTTCAGGGGAAATGTCCCCTGTAGATTGTTTTCCGGCAGCGCAATGTTAAACGCATCTTGAGGAGTCTTGACATCCAAGAAGCTTCTGGCCCTGACGAAATTCCACTCATCGTAATTAAGACATGCTTCTTGCTGAAAAACTGCCCGAATCTAGTCCATACCCAAAAAAGGCAAAAAGACCTTGCGAAACATCTATCGTCCAGTCGCATTGCTTTCGGTTTAGTTATGGAGAAGGATATCACCGAGAAAGTAATAAAGTGCCTGGAAGGCTTCAAAATTATCAGTGATCGCCAGTATGGTTTCCGTACGATCAACAGGAGACCTTCTCCCTTAAGTTACTATGTTATTCACGTTTGAACAACGCGATACAAAATTATGGGGAGTCTCGAGCGGTAGCACTGGATATTTCCAAGGCCTTTGACCGAGTATGACATGAGGGGCTCCTAACTACAGTAAGAGCATTAAAAAATTTTGTTTATGGCTGTCAAGCTTCCTTAAAGACCATTCTCTGCGAGTGGCGATGGACGGATTTCTTTCAGACACTTTTAACATTTACGCCGGAATCCCTCAAGATTCTATATTGTCACCCACCCTCTTTTTACTATACATCAAAGACCTTCTGGAAAAAACTAAAAATCCTATATATAGCTTCGCTAATGATAGCACACTTGTTTTATCTTTTACTTTGGATGCTCGAACATCGACTGTCAACGCATATAGGCAGCAAGAGGTCTCACATCTCTATAGGCAGCAAGAGGTTTCACATCTCGGCAAGGACCTGGAAGAAATTCTGTCTTGGGGTGACAGTAACCAAGTAGAATTTACCGCTAAAAAACCCAGGCGGCAGTTATTTCTAAAAAAGTTAATGTCGAAGAACCGTATATAGTCATGGCGGGACACTCGATTCCCTTGGCTTCATCAATTCATTAATTGAATGTCAATTTGGATAGTCATGTGTTGGCATAGTCACGTTGCGGCCATTGCTAAGGCATACTTTCCCGAACTAAGAACCTCTATACACCCCGACAACTTTTGATGCTGCATAAATTCCAAATTCGGCCGCTTCATCAACAATAGCGTAAACTTTTTATTACCCAGTGACGCTCAAATTTCTTCTAAAACGGTTTCGTATACTGAATGGACATTCTTCTTTCTAAGTGTGGATTCGTCAGGAATGGTTTGTTGACAATATTTTTGCAAAAATCCTCTAAATTGCGGATTTTGCAATATTTTAAAGGGTATGTTTGCTGCGACCAAAGCCCCGCATAAGTCTTCTTGAAAAATTTCCTTTACAGATTTCAATTTTTCTTCAACTAATCAAAAATGCGTTTCTTGCACTCAGCTGAACTGGCTCAGATTTCATTTTTTGTAACTTTGATTTATGCAGCGGTGTTTTCAAATGTTGATCGATTTCGAACTTCTTTTCACAAACAATCATTTTTGCACAAGCTTTACAGAAGACTATTTTTTCTCCACTAAACTCTAACTCTGCGAAATTTTTAATCCACGAAGACGTTTTCGCCACTTATTACAACCCGATATAAATACAGTTTGTTAAGCAGGTAATAATAAGGCATTATTAAATGACAATACATTACTCCTAACAATATACCTGCAAACCCCGGAAACCCCCAAATATTACCTTGTGTATAACCAAAATGTAAATATTAATTATTATATAATTATCTTCAGATTGGAAAATCCCTGAAACAAGTGCCGGACTGGACATTAAACCTTATGAGTCTACGAGTTTACATGACCGGGCGTTTTTAATTTTTTGGTAACGCCGAAAACATAAAAATATGCTCATAAAATAATAATTTGGGAAAAATATGAATTTTATTATAAAATTGACAAAATATGCAAAAAATGCATATATATGCACTTTGCATATATTCCGCCTTTAATCATAACATATGTAATCGAAATAAATAAATATATCAAATATTCCATGGTAAAGGAAATTAAAACTTGTTATATTTCACAATTTAATTCAGTTTCCTGACACGTGTTTCAACCCTTGCGCATAAAAGGCATATAAGACAATACTAAATACAGGAGAGATTATGGAGACATCTAAGTAATAAAATTAAGAATATGATATTGTGTATATAATTATGGGTTTTTCGCTCGTAATTATTGACAGTGTTTATTGCATATTTATCTTAAGTTATTGGGCTATTAAGTATTAGATTGGCACCTGAAGGTATTTCAATTTGATTATTAACAACATTACATCGATTTTTTAAGGCTTTTTTGATTGCTAATGTTTCTAATAGGTTGAGTTTTCTACAGTTGTGTTAAGTATATATCGGTTTTACTGTGTTGGATATTGAGTGGTTATTTATTATACAGTGGTCCGCTATTCCTGTTATATTTTGTTTTTTTTAAATGGATGTTTTATGTTCTTTAGGCCTAGTTTTAAAGTTTCTACCTGTTTGACCTATATAGATTGCATCATAGTCATCACATTGTATTTGGCCGACCCCGCTATGTGTTAATTTGCCTTTATTTTCAATTTTTGAATTAGCTATGTATTTACCTAGGGGTTTTTTATTGACTTGTATGGAGATAAGTTTATGGTTTTTGAGTTTCTTGGAGATTTTTTGACTTGTGTGACCTGTATATCTGATTGAACTGTTTTTCGCGTTTGATGGAAGGACACGTCCTCGGTAGAGTAGTTTTTGTGTTTTTTGTCTGAGTTTTTTCTTTAGTATTTTGTTTATGAGTGTTGTTGGATAGCCGTTGTTTAAGGATATAGTTTGTATTATGTCAAATTCTTTATTATATGAAGTTTCTGAAAGTGGAATGTTGACTAATCTGTGGATCATGCTATTGAACGCAGCTAGTTTGGTTTGTTCGTGATTATTCATGAAGAACTTTAAATATCACCTTTTTAATTTAGAAAATCTGTTAATAAAAAATATACATTTCTGGCGCAAATACGTAGATGATGTGTTTTGCGTTTGGACAAGAACAGAGCGACAGCTAGAACAATTGCTAAACCTTCTAAATGTCTTAAACACTAAAATTCAATTTACCACAGAAAGGGAAACTGACCACTAAATCAATTTCTTGGACCTTACAATAATAAATCCAAACAACCAATTAACCTACCAAATCTATAGAAAACCAACGACAACCGATATAGTTATATCAGCAGACTCAAAACATTCCGAACAAACCAAACTATACTATATTCATTTTACCAATTCATAATAGTAAACAAATCATAGCGCGTGATCGCCGCGTGCTGGGTACAGAAACGTGTTGCAATTGGTCAATCGACAATAAAACTTCGTAGACCGGCGTGCTGCATTTCTTACAGGGTTGGCGTGCAGTTGGGTATTTGTTTTAATGAGTCTATTCGTGCATAATTTGTGTTTTGAGATACTTGTGTATTATTAGTTTGTGACATTGCTGTTTTAATTTTCGTTTTGATTTCTTGCAAGTAATTTGAATTTTGTTGTTGTTTGTACGAGGTTGTTAATACAAAAACTTTTTGTCTAGTACGGACACGGCTGACGAACCGATGGATGTAGCTACATTAAGTCCTCCTAAAAAGAGATCTAAAAAAACACATCTTGATGTTAACACTAAGGAGATTATTTTAAATATTTATAAATGTGAATTAACAGAGCACCCTGCATTAGGGAAAGATGAAATTGCTGTAAGAGTTGCAAATAAAGTAGGTGTGTCTAGTCGCAGCGTTTATAATGTAATGAGAGAATATAACACAACTCGTTCATTCCGTCCACCAATGCCGAAAAGAAATCGTAAAAGCACCATAGATTTGCTGGACGATGCTGATAAACATGCGATAAGACGTAAAGTACATCAATTTTTCTTTCGAAATGAACTACCTACAATAGATAAAGTTTTGAGGGACGTCAACGATGATCCAGATTTACCGAGTTTCAGAAGAACTACTTTTGCTAAGCTATTGAAAAAACTAAATTTTAAGTTTCAAGGACGTGGGAGAAATAGTTTATTATTGGAAAGAGATGAAATAGTACTCTGGAGAAGAGATTACTTAAGAAATATTAAAGCTTATAGAAACGCGGGCAGACAAATTTATTATATTGACGAAACTTGGATTAATGCTGGCCACACAAAATCAAAAATTTGGGTAGATACGTCAGTTACATCATCACGACAAGCATTTCTTGATGGACTTTCGACTGGATTAAAAAATCCCTCAGGTAATAATTAGGTACATTATATATGAACTATTTATAGTTTTTATACTAAATAACGATAATTCCAGAACAAAAATTTACAATACGCGCATGGAGACTAAAAGTAAATAAAAAAAATCTGACTATGTAAAATATACTATCACAATTGTGATGAAAGTTTTAATAACAGTTAGTTCCATTTTTTTTTGTTAGATTTGGATTCGAATGTCTCGAGTTCAAGTATATTGTAATTAAATTTTATGACATTGTATAAATTATTACATTTCTAAGCGAAATATTTATTTGTGCTATGAGGGTACATTATATTAGTTTATTATTTTAGGTAAAGGGAAAAGACTTATAATATGCCATATTGGCAGTAACCATGGATTTCTTCCCGATAGTTTGTGGGCCTTTGAATCCAAAAAAAACCGGAGACTACCATGAAGAAATGGATGGTCAATCTTTTGAAAATTGGTTTAGAAATATTTTACCTAAGTTGGAGCCTAATTCGGTTATTGTATTAGATAATGCATCATACCACAGCCGAAAATTAGAAAAAATACCTACAACCGCTTTCAAAAAAGCTGATATTCAGGACTGGCTGAGATCAAAAAGTATTGAATTTGACGACGCAATGCTAAAAGTTGAACTTTTAGCAATCGTAAATCAAAATAAAAAAAGGTTTAACAAATATATTATTGACGAAATGGCAAAAAGTCAAAATAAAATTGTTCTTAGATTGCCCCCTTACCATTGTGAACTCAATCCAATTGAGCTAATTTGGGCTGATATTAAAAATTATGTTGACCAAAAAAATACAAATTTTAAGTTTGCAGATATGAAAACAATTTTTCATGAAGCTGTGTTACAGATAACAGAAAATAAATGGAAAAAATGTATTAGCCATGTGCAGGACAAAGTAGAATCACGAATGTGGGAATTGGACAATATTATAGAGGCTCATGTAGAGCCTCTTATTATAAATGTTGGAAACAGCAGTTCATCGAGCTCAGATTCAGATTAAAATATGTTTGGTATAACTCCCCACACAGCAGGTTTTACTTTTTATTATTGTGTTTGTTTAAACTATAACTTTTTTTTTATTCATTAGTATACTGCTATTATATATGTAAATATTAACTTGTACTGTTACAAGGTCCTTAATGCGACCCTGGGTGTTGTTCAGGTGCCCTTCGCGTATGTTTGTTTTGGTCTTCTGAATAGCTAAAATGAATATAGTATAGCTGCGTTCAATAGCATGATCCACAGATTAGTTAACATACCACTTTCAGAAACTTCATATAATAAAGAATTAGACATAATACAAACTATATCCTTAAACAACGGCTATCCAACAAAACTCATAAACGAAATACTAAAGAAAAAAACTCAGCAAAAACACAAAAACTACCGAGGACGTCCCCTTCCATCAAAGGCGAAATACAATTCAATCAGATATACAGGTCACACAAGTCAAAAAATCTCCAAAAAACTCAAAAAACCATAAACTTATCCACATACAAGTCAATAAAAAACCCCTAGGTAAATACATAGCTAATTCAAAAATTGAAAATAAAGACAAATTAACACTTAGCGGGGTCTACCAAATACAATGTGATGACTATGATGCAATCTATATAGGTCAAACAGGTAGAAACTTTAAAACTAGGCTTAAAGAACATAAAACATTCATTTAAAAAAATAAATAAATAAATAAAACAGGACTAGCGGACCACTGTATAATAAATAACCAGTCAATATCCAACAAAATAAAACCGATATATACTCAACACAAGGGTAGAAAACTTAACCTATAAGAAACATTAGCAATCAAAAAAGCCTTAAAAAATCGATGTAATATTGTTAATAATTAAATTGAAATACCTTCAGGTGCCAATCTAATACTTAATAGCCTAACTGCAATAAACATTGTCAATAATTACGAGCGAAAAACCCATAATTATATACACAATATAACTTTCTTAATTTTATTACTTAGATGTAAATACCTCTATAATCACACCTGTAATTTAGTTGTACCTTTGGTCAATACCTGTAAATTAGGGACTAAAATAACCCATCATCTGTCAATTTTTATTTTAATGACATGTAGAATTTAGTATTGTCTTATATGACTTTGATCCGCAAGGGTTGAAACACGTGTTAGGATTAAATTGTAATATAACAAGTACGACTTTAATTTCCTCTACCATGGAATATCCATTTCACCAAGCATGTAGCTCATTACAAATCAATTATATATCAAATATTTTTATTCAGAGTAAGATCACACTTACTGATTTGATGCCGTGTTGCGAATCTCATGTTGATTGATATCGTTGCTAAGTTTTCCGCTTTCTCCGGGTATATTCAGTTTTTCTAGCAAAATAATTAATTTGGGTACGTGTTTAATAACTCGTGTGTGTGGAACGTTTTCAATTTCAAAATCATCCGTATTTTCAATATTGACTAATTCGGCACTTAACACTTCTTTATTTTCTTCTTTTATGTGAAACGTGGAAGAAAAGCTTTGGTGATTGCAACCTTCAAAATTTTCCTTATAAGCAGGCGATGCTGACATATCATCTGACACATTAAATATGGTGGTTTCTGTTCCTGTATTCTGAAATTCTTGGTTACAGTCGGTTACAGCTGAATTCCATGGCCTGGCCTTAGTGTCAATAATTGTCCTATAAAAAAATGATTGGTAAAGTATAAAGTCAAAATTAATTAATTAATAGAATACCGGGTGCCACAAAATAGTGGTTCAGCGTTATAATTTATTTCTATAAGTGTTAAAAGTAATGTGGTTTGAAATAATTTTACACCCCTCTGTGCTTTTCTAGTTACAGCATTGCATTATCACCCTTACATAGCCAACCAACAGTAGTTGTAGTTGTGTTTGCACTGTTGGCTGTGCATCTTTGAATTGCTTCAATAGTACAAATACATACAGGGTGGCGCATCGAAAACGAAACAGAGACATTTACTGGTAGCTCAGTTCCTTTTTGGGAAAACGCTCAGACGCGTCGATTTTGTTTTCGAGGTGGACACAAAATTGGCAAGAAATCACGTTAACACGTGCAGCCCCCTGGGCGGGGGTGGCACCATCCTTAAAATCTTAAATAGAAATGGGGGTCGAGTGATACCTTATTTTAAAGGTCTTTCAATTCCCTTTGTAATGATGTAAAATTCATGTAGGTACTTCAGTTCAGTAGTTTTGGAGATTTATTGATTTAAAGCTTAAAGTAGACTTTAATAGGTACATCAGATTAGTTTGTACTACTTTCAGAAGAAATTTGAGTAAAAGAATTTACTTAATAAGTAAATGCTTTTCTTCACTACGCCCATGGTTTGTTTATCATTTTGGTGTTAAAAATAGCGATTGGAGCGTTTTTTGTGGCAAAAAAAGTTGTTTCTTGAAGAGAGATAAGAAGGGAATGTCTCGTACTTATTTTAAATAGGAATTTGGTACATAGTTTGCGATTGATTCGACCAAACTTTGTTGTTAAAATACCTTTTAACCCTTTATACATAAATTAACCATGGTATATTCCACGGCAGAAAGGGTTGAAATTATCGAAATATTTTTCGGAAATAATCAGTGCGCTAATAGAACAGCACAAATATTTAATGAGCGACATGAGAACAGTAACGTGCATCGAAAATATGTTCTAGAACTTGTAGCTAAATTTCGGGAAACTGGATCAGTCGCCAATAAAAAACGCAACATTGAAAATCCCATAAGGAACGAAGCAATGGAAGTGGGGGTTTTAGGGCGCAAGTTTATGTAGATCCTACGTTAAGTACCCGCAAATTGGATACTGTGTGTGGTGTTAGTCGACGTAGTATCCAACGGATTCTAAAGGCCCATAGTTTTCATCCGTATAAAATTCACGTTGTCCAAGAACTTAGTGAAGACGATTTTGATCGGCGATTACAATTTTGCGAAGATATGAGTAAACGAATTATAAACGATGAACATTTTCTATTTAACACTTGCTTTTCCGACGAATGTTCCTTTTTCTTAAATAGCGTAGTAAATCGTCATATTGGTCCGATTCAAATCCCAGAATTTATCGTGAGGTACACACACAGCAGCCACAAAAATTAAATGTTTGGGCTGGTATTTTTGGCGATCATTTAGTTGGTCCTTTTTTCTTACCTGGAAATTTGACCGGTGAAATCTATTTGGAATTACTGCAAGACGCCATAGATCCTGCATTAACAGCCACAATTGAAAACCAGAATGATCGGCGGTACATTGCGAATAGGTTGATGTTCCAACAGGATGATACCCCACCACATTACGCATTACGTGTTCGACAATATTTAGATCAGACGTTTCCAGGTCGATGGATTGTTAGAAGAGGTGCCATTGAATGGCCCCCAAGATCGCCAGATTTATCACCTTTGGATTTCTTTCTGCGGGGTCACTTAAAAAGTAAAATCTTTGCTACTCAGCCAACATGGTTAGAAGATTTGCGACAAAGAATTGTGAATGAGTGCCTTCAAATTACTCCTCAAATATTGCAAAATGTGCGGCAACGTTTTGAGCAAAATCTTTTATTACTTCATGGAGAGTCATGGTGGTCATTTCACATTTACTTGGCTGACGGGTCAGTTCATTTTTCATTTTTACACTACTTTGCTGCCAAATGTATTGATCTTCACTAACGATGATGTATTAGAGTTTTATTTAAACTTTAAATCAATAAATCTCCAAAACTACTGAACTGAAGTACATGAATTTTACATCATTATAAAGGGAATTGCAGGACCTTTAAAATAAGGTATTACTCGACCCCCCCCCCTTCCATTTAAGATTTTAGGGGTGGTGCCACCCCCGCCCAGGGGGCTGCACGTGCTAACGTGATTTTTTGCCAATTTTGTGTCCCCCTCGAAAACAAAATCGACGGGTCTGAGCGTCTTTCCAAAAAAGAATTGAGCTGCCAGTAAATGACCCTGTTTCGTTTTCGATGCGCCACCCTGTATAGTGTGTATCAGCCAAATAAACACATGAGGGCGTGTCCGAAAAAACCCTCGGACACGTCGATTAGTATTTCTAGTTGCGCATTTTTTTCAATAAAAACTTTTTATACTGGGTGTGTCATGTAACAGTGGCCAATACTAAATTTCTTATTTTAAATGCAACACCCTGTATATTATTCAATTTTTGGATTCTTTAGAAAATTTTAGACATATTTTATGTACAATATCCTATACCTATCTTTAAATGTTTCGGAAATATATCCTAAAGGCCTAAAAAATTATAACTTGCTTAATATTTCAGTTGGTAAGGATTCTTTTTAAGGAAATTTAAACAGAAATACTAAATAAAAAACAAATCAAGTTTATTCTTATTCAAAATTTAGCAAAAAAAGTCATTGAAAATGTAGAAGTAAAGTTACAAACTAAGTTAAACAAATTAATATTTAAAGTTAAGTTTTGGCAAGTTGTAATGTAACAAAATTAAGCTTTCTGCTCTTTCCGGAGTTAGACGATTTCTTGCGCTTTCATAAACATTTCCAGCCGAAGAAAATAGCTGTTCACTAGCAACACTACTTGGCGGCGGTGCTAAATATATTATTGCAACTTTGTACATCAATGGAAAAATGTATTTTTTTTGCGCCCACCAAGTCAAAGGATCTTCATGTCTTCATATTTTTTCTAATTTCTTATACAATTCAATCTCATCATCAATTTTATTCATCATATCATCAGTACTTTTCTTATATGACACTGATTTACTTGTCGTCATACCAGTAAGTTCATCAAAAGTATTCCAAAATAAACTATGAGAAATTGAGCCCGGGACATTTTCCTGAATCTGTTGGTTTACCTCGTTTGATTTTTTTGGCGATTTTCGCTAAAGGAGCATCATCGTCGCTCACTTCAGATTCTCCGGAATTATCTTCCAGCAAGTCTGAATCTTGTCCATTAATTTTTAAAAGTTCTATTTTCAAAAGTTCTTTTTTCAAATCTGTAAAGGTTCTTTGCGATAAATCATTGTCAAAGAAAGATGTCTTGAACCTTGGGTCCAATAAAGTGGCAAAAAGAAGGTTTCTATTAGTGAAGCAGGCTTTGCATCTCTTATTCAAGGAGTCTTTAAGCTCATTTTTGGTACTCTGCATTCCTGAAAAGTCAGCTCCTTCCGCTTTCTCGAGATAATTTAAGAGAGTTTTAAGTAAGGGTGTTACTTCCGATATAGATGCACTATTCTTACTAAATATCTTCATAATTTCTTCAAAAGGTTTTAATGGATTTAGTAAATTTTTAGCTAGTTCCCATTGGTGGTATGCTAGTGCCACATCTTTTAAAGCTGGATTGTCCATTATATACATATGAAGAGCGATTTTTTGTTCTATCAGACGCTCCAACATAAAAAACTTGAGTTCCATCGTTTTTAGATTTAGTGCTATCAATGTCCCATAACTGCATATTTTCAAAGGATTCAAAAATCTTTGGTTGTGTGGTTGAGCTTCCGCTTAAGCTTGCACATGAACGAGATGAACCAGGTTTTTCGTGTGCTTCTGCATCTAAAAAACAGGACCCTTCTAAATACTGGCTGTTTCATAATTCATAAATTTATAATATAATCACTATAATCAGAGGTACGGTTTGGCTTCAGGGCTCAGGAGTAAAAGTACTCACTTAACGACTTAACGCAAAAACGAAAACAGAAATTTAATAAATTGTCGATATTGCAGGCAAAATTACTAATTTCTAAAACGAATTTATTAGATACTTACTGCCATCAAAATTTTTTTCTTTTGACTCCTCACTTAATTTTTCAATGTGAAACTTCGCCATATGATGCTTTAAATTGGTGGTATTTGCTGTTTTGCCTTTACCTCCCAGAGAAACAACAGCATTACATAATTTACAGGTGGCATTTGCTTTTATTGTAGATGCATTAACTTCGTTCTTGGAGAAATACTTCCAGTAAATACTTTTACCACTAGTAATGTTGCCACTAGTACTGCTACTTATTGAAGATAAAGAACCAGAACCAGACTCTTGTAAAGATGACGACGACGGCTGTGAAACGGATGGAGAACGCACGACGAAACGATCCATGTTTGTGAAAAATCAGAGCAATACTATACACGAGTTTTAATAACTTACTGTTTCCAAGCGTATTCGGAAATACTGGTATTCTCCGACCGAGCGAACGCAGCTGAATGGCCGGCACAGAACTCAAAAATATGGCCGGGCTTTGTTAAATTCGGGGATTCACCGTATAGATTTTTATTCCGCCGGTTGATTTTAAAATAGCTATTTTCGCGGAGCAGATCCCGAACGTATTCAGAGCACTACATCGCCATTCACACTCATCTCACTGGTTCGCTGGTAAGGCGGTGGGTGAGTTTATGCCTGTGTGAATGGCGCTTCAGTGCTCTGAATGCGTTCGGGATCTGCTCCGCGAAAATAGCTATTATATCGAATTTGCTCTGCATTTTTTTTAGTGATTTATTTATGGTTAATCCGTGTAACGGTTACAGTATATTATTATTATCACTTTTACCTCATTTATACAGCAAAAAATTTACGACAAAATTTTATGGCCGATATATTGGTATCGGCCGATATCGGCTATGAGTATATCGGCATCGGCAACAAAAAATCATATCGGTCTATCCCTAGTCAAGAGCCACATAAAATATTTGAACTTTAAAAATTTCTTCCGGATCGCGATGCGAATAATCTTCTTGAATTTCATCGTATAATTTGTTTGCTTAACGTATTCTTTCTTCAGCAAAATTTAAATAACTTTCACATTTTGTTGCAATTCTTAGCGCATCTGCCTTCAATCGTAGAAATGTCTTCTAATCTCTATGAGCTTTTAGCACATTTTCAGTAGTTCTTACTAGACTGACTGCTGTGTTCAAATTTAAATCAGATTTTTGCATATAGTTGGATAAGGCATACATTTTTGTCAACACAGTTTTGGATTAATACATCGTATGGATTTTTCATGACATACCCATTAAAAGCCATTATTGTACGTTTAAACCATTTAATATGACAGCATATACATATTCTAATAATAAATTTATCTTTTTACAAGTGAACTCTTCATATAAGGAAGTACCGATAGGGGCGGCACGAGGCCAGGGGCTCGCAGACGATGGCCTCCCTGCCCACCTATACGCTACGCCACTGCAAAAAGTCACAAATCGAAAACGGCTGTATTTAGATTGCCAGACTGAATTAAAATATCAAATAAATCTAGAGTATCCTTTTCAACAATCAGAACAAAATAGCAGAAACTTCGAAGCTAAACAAAATTCAACAACACTGTCACTGTCAAAACAGTTTTAGTACCAACAGTGTTAGTCAAAATACGCCAATGTGCTTTATAATTCAGCGCTCGTTGGGGCATGTAGCCCAAAGAATAGCTGTTTTAGCATAATTTGGTCAATCCTTATTGTATAAAGTCTTAACAAGTGGCGAGAGAACAAAGTTTATCACATTATATATTTATACAGTGTGTATCAGCAAAATGGAATAAATTCGATAATAAATACATGGGGGCGTGTCCGAAAAAACGCTCAGACACGTCGATTGGTATTTCTAGTTGCGCATTTTTTTTTTCAATAAAAACTGTTTATACAGGGTGTGTTATGTAACAGTGGCCAATACTAACTTTCTTATTTTAAATGCAACACCCTGTATATTATTCAATTTTTGGATTCTTCAGAAAATTCTAGATATATTTCATGTACAATATCCTATACCTATCTTTAAATGTTTCGGAAATATTAAGTGTTTTCAGATTTATTGCAAAAATTAACAGCCCACTAAAAAACTAATAAGTAATACTGTTTATTTCTTGATAATGTAAAAAACAAAAAAAAAACATTAATGTGGGAGATGTTGAAAATGCTCGCCGCGAACGTCTTGGCAACATCCTAATCTTAAATAGTTACTGAACATCTTAGGCGTGACCGATCTAATCGCAAGCGTTATTCGTTTTCTTAAGTCAGCTAAGTCGAGGGGTTTAGTTTTGTATACAATATTTTTGATATAACCCCATAAGAAGAAGTCTAATGGCGTCAGATCAAGGGATCGTGCTGGCCATTCCATCGATCCACGCCTCCTTATCCACCAATTTGGAAATACTCGGTTGAGGTACTGCCGGACATTGATTTGGTAATGGGGCGGTGCTCCATCTTGATGAAACCATATCATATTCGCTGGAAGTTGTGGGTTTGCTGGATCAGGATATAAGTTTGTCAAAGTTGGCAAGACATTATTTTGGAGCAGTGCTAAATAATTATCGCCATTTAAGTTGCCATTAATGAAAAAGGGACCTATGATATGATCTCCAACAATTCCTGCCCAAACATTAACCTTTTTAGGATATTGCGTATGTTCTTCTCTCATCCAGTGAGGATTTTCCCTAGACCAATAGCGGCAATTCTGACGATTAGCATGACCGTGAAGTGTAAAGGTGCACTCATCAGAAAACAAAACATGTTCTAATTGGACCACATTGTTATCTAACATTGCCATCATTTGTTCACAAAAATACGTTCTCCTATCAACATCGTCTTCCATGAGCTCATGAGTGGGTATCATTTTATAGGCATATATTTTATTTTCTTGTAATGTTCGAATAATCGATGAATGGCAAACATCGAACATTCGGGCTGTTTCTCGACTAGAAGTATGTGGGTTTTCCTGAAACTCAAGCTTAATATCTAATTTGGTATCATCACTTATTGCGTTGGCAGCTACTTTTTTTATCTGCTTTACATTCCAAGCTGGCGAAACTGCTTTTCTATTTTACTAATTGTCCTTTGAGTTATAGGCGGCAAATTTGGAAATTTTTCATGAAATAAGCGAGCAACTTACATTTGTGTCCGTGTTTTATCTCCATAACCAATCATCTGTAGAATTGTTATTTTGTGCATTTCTATTAAATAAACCGTTTTTCTGATATGCAGTTAACAAAATTCAAATGACTATAACACTGACAACTACTGTCATGCAGACAGACAACAATTTGCTAAGGTCAGGTGTTTTAAACAAAAGTAAACAAAACTATTCATACCTTTTTTACTTAGGGATCTTCCTTGTCTTCTAAGTCAGGCTTTATGCCTTTACTTCTATTCAATGATCTGTAGCGTTATGGGCCGAACTTCACATAAATATTTGGATTGGGTAATGCCCTAAGTATTGTTGTTTGAGAGTGCGTCAATCTTGCCAAATGTTATCACACTATTTCTTCTCGAAATTGGTTTCCTTGTTTAAAATATTATTATATTTCGTCGAGCCCTCCAGCTCAGTGCCTCGCAACTATAACTGGAGGTAGCCAATTCTTAGGGTACTTATAAGTGGAGCCTGGCGGTGTTTGTCTAATAAGTGGGTTAGTGGCAATGTCCATACGTCTGTAGTAGTTTGTAATAATTTTATTGTAAAATTCCAATAAAGTGGGAATCTCAAAATCTCTATGTAACACCCTATTCACAGCATACCTCGGAGCGTCCGCAATGATTTTTAAAGCTTTGTTCTGAAATATCTGGAATCTGTTATACCATAAGTCAGGACCGGCCTGACCAAAGTCTTGTATAAGTTTACTTTAGTTCTACATCCTATTTTACTCTTTGTATTTAAAAGACAGTAAATAGAACCTAGCTGATTTTCAGCCTTTTTAAGTCGTGTCACGGAATTTTTCTTCCAGTTCAATCTTTGATCAAAAATTAGACCCAGATACTTGACTTCTTGAACCCAATTTACTTGTATGCCGTTCACCCTTAGAAGGGTCTCGGGCCTTCTCACCGTGCTTTTCGAAAAGAAAATGGCTTTCGTCTTGGCGGGATTCAGACGAATCTTCCAGTCCAAAAGCCATTTTTCTAATGATTTAATGTGTCTTTGCAATCTAGACACCAGTGTCCGCGGTGACTTTAAAACAGAAGCAATTGCAGTATCATCAGCAAGCAAAAACAACTCATTAAATCTGTCCCTCTGTATTCTGGTTGCCAGCCTTGTTGTTTGTCTAACAGTGCAATGCTAGCCCCGAAATCCAAATTGTTCATCCGGGAGAATATTGCACTCAAAAACGAAATCTTGCAGACGACTAAGAATTATTTTTTCAATGACTTTGGCCAGGCTCGATAATAAACTTATCGGCCTATAGCTTACAACCTGTGTAGGATCCTCGTTTTGTTTAAGGATCAAAGCAACTTTTGCCTTCTTCCACACACATGGATAGTGGCCTTCTTATACCTTTTTTACTTATTTATATTACTAATGTTAATAACTGATGTATGCAGGTAATTGTAAATATTTTTTTTCTGGCAAAACAGCTTATCCAACGAAAAATATTGAAGAGGTTGGGTTGTCATTGATATAAAAAATCAGGAAAAATGTTGACGTATTATATCACTTTTATAACACTTCCACTTATTTACAGCCGGTGACTATACTACTAGAAAACGTCATTTTATAGTATTAGTCTACATACCAAAAATCATTAAAATCGATTAGCAGGTTTTCACAAAGTTTAGGAAAAAACAATATTTTTACAAATTTTTGACGCCCTTTACCGGCTAAACGAGACAATTTTGGATATAACTAAGTCGGCTTAGATCGACCTATTTTGACGTCAGGAGTCTGTCGTCAAACGTTGTACACGTATTTTCCGGACACCCTGTATATATACGTATTTTTAAATAATGAAATGAAGATTTTTGTTTTTGTGCGCAACTTATGTGTTTTCACCTATAAGGGCGAGTTCTTTTATTATGATTCTATTTATACCCAATTCTAAAATTCAAAATTGGCCTTTCTCTGCAAAAAAAAACACAAAAATAATCACGTACATTAGAAATATGAAAAAAAAGTTGTGGACAAACTCATACACGAACCCGGGTCAAAACGGCTTTTAACTGAACTACTAAATTAAACGATTCGCATAGGACAATGTTTACCTTAGGAATTAAGCAATGGGAATGATATTGCAAAATATATGGAAAAAATACGGCGATATTTCTCAATATTAAAGTCTTAACAGGATGAACACATCTTTTGAGACCTATTTATAACATTTCCAGGGCGCAAAACCATGCAATATTAACACTACGTTAAAATAAAACTCGAATATTCCGACAACTTGTCGTCTATCGTTTATTTAAGCTTTGCCAATTATGAACATTTGTTTGCTTCAAAGGAGGCTCTTCAAAACTTATATTATTGGAAATTCGTGATTTTTGGACAGGTTTTATGGCATAAAAACTGTGATATAGAAATAACTTTGATTTCCTTTTAGTCAAAGTTGTTAAAAAAATAAAATAAATCTAATATGAATGTAACGCGCAAAGTTGTATGTTCGACGCCATAAACAATTTAAAATTTAGTTTTAGTATCTCTTATAGTAAAAAGTAATAAACTTTGTGGCGCCCGGTATAATAAGATATCCAAACTTAAGCAAAGTGTACCTGTTTTCACTTGTTTCAGATTCGTCCTCCTTGATGTCTAGTTCTTCGTTTTTCATTTTCCAGTCCCCATACATCTGATCAGTTCCTGCTTCACCCTCTCCAACTTTGACCTCTGCTTCTGTCCGGCCAGGAAATATTTCTTTGTCCCTGTAAAACATAAAAGAATCCCTTTTTAGGCAGGAGAAAAACAAACAATGTTGATTGTTTTTACGAGAAAGATCTCTTTAATCCGTACACCTGGATCATATTTTGATGATGGTTAAATTAAATTATTTAAGTAGTTCAGGTTAATTCATTAAAATTAAATGTATTAAGTTTCCCTTCACTTGCCATTGCTAATAGGTAGTCAAATTCAAATTCAAATAAGCTATATTATCAGAAGATCCAAAGACTTATTGAAAAAGCAATACAAATAATATTGAATTACAATTAAAATCACAGTATTTTATACGGTAAATCAAAAATATGATTAGTAAAAAGAAAATAAAAAGGAGACAATTAAAATATATATTAGGACATGAACACACCACATTGAAAATGAAACCAGCCCAGGCAAGCCAAGTTAATTATACAGGGTGATTTCTAAGGTGATACTTTTTTTTCAACTGTGTATACCACTACTTAAAAGAAACAACTTTTTCAAATAACTTTTTTTAAATAACTCAAAAATGAAGGAGATATTTTTTTATACACATGAGCCATTTTTAAACACTCCCAAACTAACTGAAATCTATCACGCGATGAACTGACAAAAAATTGAGACTTCACTGCCAGACATAAAAAAAAATAAACACCAACAAACAAATTATCAGCAGTCGTATCGTAGGCTTTTTACATTAGCGTATCTCCTTTATTTTTCAGTTATTTAAAAAAAGTTATTTGAAAAAGTTGTTTTTTTTTAAGTAGTTCACACTGTATAGAAGAGGAACCAGAAAGATTCAGCACATAAAAAGTACATTATTAATTATTAAATCAAGCCATTTATATAAAGGGTGTCCCAAAATGAACGCACATTTTTATTTGTTAACAAAACACATTTATTTCTTGAAATATGTCAAAACTTTACCGCGATTAGAAAGAATACATATCACGATTAAGTGTGAAACACAATATCCGACAAATGTCCACCGCGGCTTTGCTGGCAGGCCCTTTTGACGAAATTATTGATAACATTTTCACATATTTGTAGACGAATTTAATCAGTGACGCATCGAATTTCGTTCAAGTCAGGAATTGCGGTTGGTTTATTGGCATAAACACGAGATTTAAGAAAACCTCAGAGAAAGAAGACGCACGGTGTTATATCGCATCACTATCGTGGTGACCAGTTCTAATCACCATTGCGAGATATGACACGACCAGGAAATTTCAGTCGTAACGAGTCCATTGTTTCACGCGCAGTATGACAGGTCCTGTTGAAACAATAAGTTTTCCACATTAATTCGGTCTAATTCAGTCCATAGAAACTCTTCTAACATTGCACGATAACGTTCGCCATTCACTGTTAGTGCAGTTCCAGCCTCGTCTTCAAAGAAGTATGGCCCAATTATTCCGCCGAATCAGAAACCGCACAAAACGGTGACTTGTAGAGGATGCATTGGTTTTTCGTGAATAACACGAGGATTCTCTTCCCCCCAAATTCGACAATTCTGCTTATTGACGTATCTATTTAATTGAAAATGTGCCTCATCACTAAACAGGATTTTCTTCGAAAAATCTTCGTCATTTGCCTCGTTTTCCAGAATCCAATTAACAAATTCACGGCGCAACCCATGATCTGCTGGCTTCAATTCTTGGGTCAATTAAATTTCATAAGCATGCAAATGCAAATCTTTTGTAAGAATTCGCTGCATACTGCTTTTGGTAATGTTCACTTGCTGTGACCGACGGCGAATCGACGTGCCTGAATTCTCACCAACACTTTCCGACACTGCTGCAATATTTTCAATAGATCGAGCAGTACGCGGCCGCTCTGTTGACTTTATGTTTCCAACTGAACCACTTTGCTCAAATTTCTTGATTAATCTTTGCACTGTCGTATGTTTTGGTGCATTATTTTCTCCAAAAACGGCTCGCACTCTTCGAACTGTTTCCGCATAACATTCTCCACATTTATAATACGTTTTCACGATAACAGCGCGCTGTTCTACCGTGTAGCGTTCCATGGATATTAATTGCAATAAATTACATGACAGCTATTAAATTTTCAGAAGCCTACTATAACAAAAACGAAAATGCCAAGATATTTAAAATGTGCGTACATTTTGGGACACCCTTTATAGTATGATTTAAATTCAAGAATACTTTATTGTTGAAAGAATCTTGTGATTCCCATCAACGTCTCAGCAAAGTTAATCTAATTTATAAAGTATTATTACGCACGGTAAGAATACAATGTAAAATATTACTTATTAATACAGACAGGGTGTTGCCTAATTACGGTACGAAACTTCAGAGGTCGTTTTAAGAAAAAAAGTTTCTATGAACGTATGTCTGGAGTTGCTTCGTTTCTGAGAAATTAAAAAAAACGGTCATAAATATCCATTTGGATGAAATTTTGTTCAGTTATTTGACGTAATAAGGCGCTTATTTAGCCCTAACTAGATTGAAATTATTAGGTCCAGTGGCATCTCAGTGGGCACCATAGCCAATTATTATTGAGAAGAAAAAGTACGCCACTGCCTTTTTTTTTAGTTATTTTATTTTTTCAGATTAAGCAACTACAAATTCAACTTTTTAGCCTCTTGTGTTTTTTTCATATCTGGCTTCACTTGCGAGAAAAATTAAATTAAAATCACTATCTCAAAGATCCTTTTGGCGATCTTGGTGAAATTTGACAGTGTTGTTCGTTGTTATGCTAAGTTAGCACTGACTGGATGACATATTGCCAAAAAAATTTGACTTGATTAAAAATTTTATATTGTTTTCAGGTTAACAAGCTGATAATTCACCTCACTTTTATTGAACCAATCAAAACGCTCATTTTCATAGCAACCACCTTGGTAACGGTCGTCTTACCCGATAAGACTACCGCTAGCTCGAAAAGACGCTTTCGAAAAGACGCTTGTAGCTTTTTTACTTAAATAAAAAATTAGTAACACCTCTAACTTGTATATTTACCTTTATCAGACGGCCTTCATTTTTATGTTCAGTAAATTATCCAATAAAATACACCTCTAGAGGCGGTTTCTTATCTTCATACCTTCGTTTTTCACTCGAAACTCGATTTTCCAAGAAAATTTTCACTCAATGTAATTTTCACTTATAATCAAAGATAAGACCCTCGAGCTAAAGCTCTCGGGATCATATCAGATTATAAGTAAAAATTACATTTCGTAAAAATTTGTCAGAAAATCGATTTCTTGTTAAAAACATCGGTATTACCGATAAGACGCCTCCTCTATCGGTATATTACTGTTGAAAATACAACATTTTTGTCTTTTGTTTTCTTTCTCGAGAAAAAAAATAAAAGTCACTTCATTGAATAATAATAATAATAATAATAATAATAATAAACTTTATTCAATTATACATAGGGTATACATTGAAAAGGCAAGAGTGCAGCTGAACAGAGACTGCCTAGCTGATTTATACACTTATCCTTATTAGGTAGATAGATACGCTTTACAATAAAATATTTCAACTAATAGTACATTTCTTCTTCTCTAAATAGGTGAACATCAAAAAATAAAAAAAAATAAAATAAATTTAATTTATATAATATATACAATACATATATAGAGACATGTATTATAGCCGTACATAATAGCAGCAGGTTAGCCAGTAAGGTGCTGTTTTAAACGCTTGGAAAAAGATTGAACAGAGCAGGACCGAAGCGGAGGGGGTAAGCCATTAAAAAGTTTAGCAAGGTCATACGCAAAAGATCGCTCAAATATTCCGGTTTGATGACGAGGGATAACTATTCCATTAAACCTCAAGTTTAAGGTATTTACATCGGTTCTAAACGTAATCCTCTTATATAAGTACTGAGGATATTTGAGTTTAACAATTTTGTGATACAGAGAGCCTCTATGAATATAGCGCCTTGTCTTCATATCGAGCCATCCAGCTTCTACAAGTTTGTGACTTATTGGGCGTCTACGGGGAATACCATATATAAATCTCAAGCAATATTTCTGAATCATTTGTATCCGCTCAGCGGACTTTGCTGTTAAACACGGACCATACACTACATCACAATGATTAAATATAGATAGAACAAGGGAGTCACACAAAACTTTTTTTATTTTTTGGTTGAGAATGTGCCTCGAATTATATAGAACTCTTAATCTGCCGATGCATTTTTGGATGCATAAAGCAATATGTTTATTAAATCGGAGTTGATTATCTAAAATTAAACCTAAATTTTTTGCTTCTGTCTTTACAGGCAACACTTTATCTCCAACAGTAATGGAAACTATAGGAGTCAGGCGTTTGATATCTATAGGTCTGCCAAAAAGCATTACAACTGACTTTTCAGGATTCAAGCAAAGAGCATGGTCTCTCGAAACTCTTTCAATAACTTTTAGGTCATCATTCACAGTTTTGCACCCCTGTCTAATTAAGGAAGGCGGAAATGAGTGGTAAATCTGGGTATCATCCGCATATTTCTGGATATTGCAATTTTGTAAAAACTCTGGAAACTTAGACGTGTAAAGAATAAATAATAATGGCCCTAATATAGACCCTTGCGGAACACCACTGTTTATGTCTAGATACCCAGATTTTACACCGTCCAGAACAACCCTCTGCTTGCGATCTTTTAAATAACTTTGTATTAATTTAACCGAATTTAAGTGAAAGCCAAGATACCTTAAGATGACTAACAAGGTTTGATGATTTATAGTGTCAAAGGCTTTCGAATAGTCAAGCAGAACCAATATCGTACACCTGCCCTCATCAATAGCCCGAAAAATGTCGTCAGTGACATTCAAAAGAGCCGTTGCACAACCGTGTCCCCTCCTAAAGCCCGACTGAGTGCTGTCAATTAATTTTTCTGTTTCTACATAATCAACAATTTGATTTTTTAAAATGCGCTCAATAACTTTTGACAAAATAGGAAGAATAGAAATTGGTCTAAGGTCGCTATATCTTTTTGGGTTATCAGTTTTAGGCAAGGGCAATATATGAGCAATTTTCCAGTCGAGAGGGAACACTGAGTGAGTTATGCAAAAATTAATTAAGTGGCAAATATATTTAAGAATAAAAGGACAGCAAAAAATTACAAAATTTACATGAATCCCGTCGGATCCAACCGCTCGGGTTTTAATTTGTGACAAATATTTTGAAATTTCGTTTTCAGAAACGGTTGAAAATTCAAATTGTTTAGGAATTTTAGAACCAGCACTCCTATAATACTTATTAATATCTGGCAAAATAGTGGTTGGGGGAATGGTGTTGATGAAGAAATTGTTAATATCATCAGGGTTTGAAAGATGAGCTGGTATATTTTTATTTTGTTTACTATTAATAATATTAAGACGTTTTAGCGATTTCCAAAATACTTTGCTATTATTATTATTTAGTTGTTGCTCTAAATAAACTTTCTTTTTACGGCGAATTGCGTTATTTGCAAAATTTCTTAAGTCTTTATAGGCTGCATGACTTTCTGGTGTCTTATTTTTTTTGAATTTAAATTTAGCTTTGTTTCTAAGTTTTATTAAAAGTTTTATATTTTCAGTGATCCAGGGCAAATGTTTTTTTTTTAAATATGGATGTTTTTAAAGGTGCATGCAAGTCCAATAAGGCGTTTATATTTTGGTTGAAAAATGCAATTTTTTCATCGATATTGTTAAGATCGAAAATATTTCTCCAAGGTATGGATCGCAAGCAGTCATATAGTGCCTGAATGTCGATGTTTTTTAAATCCCTGTACGTAACCGGTTCCACTTGACTATTCTCCTTATGGAGGTCGATCACCGCAAAAATTAACTCATGATCCGAGACACCAAGATGAAGAGTTCCAGATTGCAAAACACGTAACTCGTTAGATATTATTAGGTGATCAATTAACCTTGCAGAAGTTGGCGTTATTCTGGTAGCCTCATCAATAATTTGCTCCAATCCTAACAAATCCAAAACTTCCATATACGGACCAACTCCATACTCATTCAAATCAAACAAATTCAGATTAATATCGCCAAGACAGACCAAGTGATCAGTCCGAGGGAGAAGGTCGGTACAGATCCTTTCGAGTTCCGGAATAAATTTTTTTAATTGAAAATCTGGTGGTCTGTATATGCATCCTACAGTCACGGTTTCAGTTTTAAATTTAATTTCTACCCAAAGACATTCAATTACTTCGTGATATTGGTGACTCAGTTCATGAGGTAATGATGATTTTACATATAAGCCCACCCCGCCTCGATCACGCTCCAACCTGTCCCACCTATAAAAATTATAATTTTCAATTTCTATATGCCTACTTAATATATGTGGCTTTAAATTTGTCTCCCCCACTGCAACAACATCATAGCCTTCTTCGAGAATTGTTCTCTAAATTCATTAAAGTGTGCTGTTAATGAAGAAATATTTAAATGACATACTTTAAACTTTGTTGACGGCATAATAATCAAAATTAATTGTTAATAAAACCAAAAGAAAACAAACAGAAATTGTGAAAAAAATTTAGAAAAAGATAAATAATTTAACTCAAAATAAAAAAAAAAATATAACAATAATAATGTAGGACTTATAACAAATTATAGGTTTTCTACAACCCCTCATAAAAATTTAATATAATATTTAAAATTACGCAGTAAACAGTAACACTAGTGACAATAATAGTTAGGTGTACGTTGATTATTTATAGATCTCAAGAAAGTATATAGCAATAAAAAATTTGAACTTACAGAATGGTGGAGACCATATTCATTAGTGTGTGTAAACACAGTGATTGCACATTATAATTTAGAATTCACTTCGAATATCAGCCCACATTTTTTCAGAACTTACGAGCACTTTTTTATTATTATGAAAAATATACACCGACCCGCCTTGGGTCCATGCCGAGTTACCCATAACTTCACGAACACTTGTAAACAGTTTGCGATTTACGTTTGTTAACAATTCAGTGACTAAAAACTTACTATTTTTAAGTTTCTTTTTTGAAAAGAATATTTCGTCACGTTTCCAACGATGCACAAAAACTATTACAATCGGACGTGTTTTTTCAGTATTTTTATTTTTAGAACCTAATCGATAGCACTGAGATAAATCGGATTTTTGAATGCTTACATTTAATTTTGTTGTTATAAAGTTAATAACCTCCTTGTAGACGTCTTCATTTTTGATTTCCTGAATGCCATGGACGACACATGCAATGTTGTTATTGCGCATCTGCAAGTAGTTGTGTTCGGAGATTTGTTCTTCGGAGTGTTTTTGAAGAATTCCCAAATCATTTTTGATGGCCTGAATTTCAATTGTCACCATGTCTTTAAAAGTAGAAAGCTCTTCAGATAGGCTGGTTTGAGACTGGTCACCTGCTAAAGATAACCTAGGACGATTGAGGGTTTTGTTTTGGTTTTCAAATTCATGCATGAGGCGCTCAAACATGCCACTAAGTTTGTCGATACGACCATTTAATTCTCGAAGAGTTGGGGCCATCTCTTACAAATACAACTATGTAACTTTATCACTTTTATACAAAAACACTTAAATACGTTTATTGCACTCTTTCATTTAGTAAGGAAACTGAGATTTTTTGAATTTTCGAGGAGCCGATCAAAAACGTGTTAGCCAACGTACAGCGCCATCTCTGTCGAAAAATTTTTTTTCTCGAAAGCGAAGTAAGATACGGAAAAATATCAAGAAACAAAAAAGTTCTATTTTTAGATGCTTAACCTGAAAACAATATAAAATTAATAAACGAGTCAGTGGCGTAAATTTTATTGTCAATATTATTTGTGAGACTGCCCCCTGGGACGCCACTAAAACTCATAATTATTATCTAGTTAGTGCTAACTTAGCGTCTTATCACAGAGAACAACTCTGCCAAATTTCACCAAAATCGGCAATATGATCTTTGGGGTATTAATAAAAAATCGATTTTTTTTTAAACTTTGACACCCTGTATCTTGAAAACCAGACATTTTAGGATACATGTTTATATGAACTTTTCTACTTGAATTTAGTTCAGGAATGCACTTTTGAAATTACGGCCTATCATTAAGTAACACTCTGTATTGTAACATCTTTAAAACTAGCTCCACTCGAGGGGAAGCCACTCCCAAAAACTTGTACACTAAAATACCAACTTGCCCAAGGAATACCACAATTTGTAGAAATATTACCTCAGAAATACCTGGTAACACCTAGCATTATCTACGAAATACCTGATAATACCTATGGAATACCTAAGTAATGCCTATGGAATACCTATATAGTAATACCTACGGAATAACCAGAAATACCTATGGAATACCTAGTAATACCCATTAAAAATACCTAAGAGTTTAGATTTCATAGAAATCATTTACTTTATTCCAGATTTTATGTTTCAACTAATTTCAACAATTTGAGGATTCTCATTCTTATCAGAAAAAAGCCTGTTGAAATGTTTAAAAAACTTTGTTGGTCGAGGGTAAAGTATATCTGCATGTAAACATTCAGTAGAAATCAGTATTCTCAAAAACAGTGGGATAACTAGGGATTTAATTGATAAGTTATGACAGTGGCAACCTTTTGTCATAGACAACAGGCTGTCACTATCTGCAGACGGGAGCTCTTTATTTGGAGGCACTAGGTCGTGGTCCGTTATACTTACACCTTCCCTTCGTCGCTGGCTTGCCTTGGACGCCACCTGGTTTAACAGAAGTCTAAAGCAGGAAAAATATACCGAATGTTAATACTATTGAAAATCCATGCAACAAATAAAACTTAAATTTTCCCACACAAACAATAAAGATTTTATTATTTGCTATATCGCTAACGAGAACCCCGAAGAAACCCCTTCTCCTTCAACAATCAGCTGACACAAAGTTTTGCCAACTTATAGCGAATTCCATTGGTAAAAGAAGTGCGGCACCGGTATGTCAGTAAAACTGCACCAGTGCACAGAAAGTGTTGCACTATTTGAGTACCAATGGTTTTCAGATTAGACCTTGAGTGCATTTTTCCAACAAAGTTGATGATAATACTAGTCAATCCTCAATGATTTTATTTACCACTGGACAAAATTTGAGACAAAATAGAATTTTAAAGATCGAAAAAATCAAAACACTGTATTTTTTGACATTTTCATCCAGATTCAGTGCAGCACGGTCTCCAAGAGCACGTGCGGAACTGATTGCACTCGGTACAACACTTGTTGCACCGGTTTCCCAATGGTTTACAAATACTTGCACTGAAATGTCCAATGGTTTTCAAATTTTGCACTTGTTCCGCACTTTTTTTACCAATGAAATTCGCTATTAACCTTACTCCAAAAAAAAGGAAGAGAACATAGGCACACTACAAACGATCTGAACGATAAGAGAGTCTAGGCTTCTATCAGAACATAACTTAAAAAAAGAAAGGTCTTCAAAAATTAATATTAGGGATAAGAAGATAGCTGATATCATACAAAAATCTTTTGATCGCAGAGCCCATGATGAAGCGCTGTACTCCCCTAATGGAAGAACCCCAAATTCTAATACACAATCTACACAGATAACATACCTACAAACACAACCAAGTACTTCCCACAATAACCCCTATATAAACGATTTTCAAAGTACAACTAAGCCTCATAGTGCCTTTCATAGAATAAATAGTACAATGGTAGATGACCCAATTAAAAATTTATATAATATTTTTTCCAAAATGTCAAATGAACAACAACTTAGAATTAAGGACCTTATTTTAACCCATACACACCCAAGTGTTCAAAGTTATTCTCAAATGGACTACGACTATGACTCAAATTAAAATGGATCCAACAACAATAAGAACCCAAAGAAACAGTAACAATAAAAACACCAAAAAAATTAAAATTCTACAATAAAACCAAGGGAAGTAAGTATCTAATTTTCTTCAGTTAGACAGCAGTAGCACACTTTGTCCTGGAAAAAGAGATACCATTACTTTTTTAAAGCAAAAGAAACAAAAGCGTTATCTAAATGATTCACTTCTAATTTGTGGAAAGATTTTTCGAAATCAGTTAGCCATAAGTTGATTTAGTCAACATTTTGTCGTTTTAAACCGTTTTTCGTTATAGAAAGGAATGTAAATAAGAGAGACACATGCATGTGCAAACTATGTGCAAATATAACCCTCATTATTCAAAGGTTAAAAATTAATAAAATAATAAAGGAAAACGACCTGAAGCAATTTATAACAAGCATGTGCTGTATCCAAGAAGGCGAAAATAAAAGAAATTAATTGTGTTTATCAAGAAAATATAATAAATGCAAGGAAAAATTTGTTCAACCAGTTGGAGACTATTTTGGCGAAGACTGAAATACCAGAAATGGAACACAAAGCAAGAAAAAGTCAAAATTCAAGGTAAAGAGAAGCTGATTAAAAAAACAGTAAAAGAAAATATTCAAACTACCAAGCAAGATTTATTTGAGTTATTAAGAAAAGATTCCAAGGAGTTTTTAGAGCATACATATAGAAATATTTACCATCATTTTTCAGCCACAAGAAATTTAAAAGACAATTTAAAAAACCATGAAATCATTATTCACATGGATTTTTCTGAAAATTATGTTGCTAAATATTCAGAAGAAGTGCAGTCCGCTCATTTTGGAGCTTCAAAAGCTCAGCTATCATTACACACAGTGGTGGTTTACGGAATTGAGGATAACAAAATAAAACCAACTTCTTTCTGTACGATGTCTGAAAACTTGAGGCATAATCCTCCTGCAATAATAATTCACGTAAAGTTTTTGATTATATAAACGAGAACTACGGCAACATTACAACCTACCATTTCATAAGTGACGGTCCATCAACGCAATATCGTAATGAAATGATGTTCCAGATTATTGGGGATAATTATTTGACTAAAGAATTGGGAGAGAGTGTGATAACCATTAGGTGGCACTATTCGGAGAGAGGTCACGGTAAAGGAGCTGCTGACGGGATAGGAGGAAGAGTAAAACAGGTAGCAGATCAGGTTGTGGCCAGAGGAAAGGATATTGCGACTGCAAGCGCTTTGGTACAAACATTAGAATGCTCAAAAATAAAAACAAAATTAGTGGATATAAACGATCAAGCCATACAGAAAATTGAAAACAGTTTGTCAAAGGTCTTACTGCCATTCAAAGGGACCTTGAAAGTCCATAAAGTCGTTTGGATAAAAGGAATCAAGTTTTTAGAACTTCGAAGTCTAATATGTACTCGATGTTATGAGTCATGTCATTTTTTATTAGGCAAATTGAAAATACAAATTCAGACGATTGGTATCCTTTTTTGTAGATCTAAATCTCATTTTTCAATCTTCTCTTATTTTAAGTTTTTTAAGAACTTTCCTTAACAGTTTATTCAGAGAACCTACGATACACTGATATATACAGTGACTCAGAAGATGAAAACGGAGACAATGAAACTAGCAACTTACAAGATCTTGACAACGCACAGAATCAGGAAAATGTGATGCTGAAGAAGCAAGCCCTCAAAATTAATAACTTTGTTTTAGTCAGCTTTATGACAAAAAAATCTGTCAAAAAACTATGTCGGGCTTATTTTGTTGGCTGAAGGGGAAAATGACTTCAGCATAAAACTTTTGCGAAAAGTCGGTGCAAACAAATTTCATTTTCCAGAAAACGAAGATGTATCTCTGACAAATAAGTCTGACATAGTAACAGTCTTGCCATATCCTACGCTAAGTAAGAGGGATCAGTATATTTTTAATAATAAGTTTCCTCAAAATACATGTTAACTTTTTAAAGTATTTTTTGTAATTAAAACCTACAATTTTTCACCTCCGTTACAACTTATTTCACCTCCGTTTTTTATTTTTTCTAAAATCCCTATTTTTTCGTAAAATACTTAATAAAAGTTTTGACCACATATTGAACGGCACTCACAGAATGTAAAGTAACCCAATTTACACAGTTTTGAGTTAATTACTTGTTACAAATGGTTACAAAATTAATGCAGTTTTAAGTGAATCTGATGAGAATGACCCATAAATAACTTGCTATTTTCAACACCTTTTTGATTTTATTCTCGCCGTTCCTCAAATTTTAATGAAGATAGTTCCTGTCGAAAAACGCTCAGAGCTGCAAATTCCTGTCAGAACAATAAGACCCTCCACTGTTTATATAAAGATGCGTCCGCCCGAACTCGCAGTATTTGATAATTGGCCGTCTAATAAGCAGCGCGACGCCTCATTTCTGTTGTAAATTTCTAAAGGTTACCCAAAAATCTGCAAATAGTGTACCTAACAATGTCAACTCTTTATAGAAGTGGAAGGAAAAAAGACCCTATCTGGATACATTTAATAGAAAAATCTAATAAAAAAAAACCATAGATTGGTGAAAGTCGCAACAAAATATACCCATTATTCAAAAAGAGTTCTTCATAATTAGACAATTACTTTGTGCTGCTGCTTCTTCCGCACCAATCGAGAGAATTTTCTCAACATTTGGTTTAGTCCATTCCAAACTCAGAAATCGATTAGGAATGGAAAAGCTACAAAATTAGTTTTTTGTACAAGCACTACAGTTAACTAAAATAAACATTATTTAGCTACAGTGGTTTTATTTTTTTGATATAATAAACCAATAATTAAAACTGAGAGTTTTTATTTTCTCTTAATTATAACTTATTAGAAATTTGGATTTTTATCTTGATTTAAATTGAAAAAATCAAGTGATTTAAATCCTTTCAACCCTGCCAGGAATACCTTCATTACCTTTAACTTGTACACTAGAATACCTCGAGTGGTTTCCCCCTCGGCTCCACTCTTCATTCCAAAAATAAATTGGCAATTTAAAACGTTTAAGTTTTGAGTTGGCTAGAATCACATTTAACTAATAGGAAACAATTTGTTGGGGGTCTGAATGGTATATCAACGGGGCAGATCATTAAGCATGGGGTTCCTCAAGGTTCAGTGCTGGGCCCACTCTTATTTTCTTATTTCTTATATATATTAATGACCTGGCGTCCATCAGCATTAATGGGTCCTTTACATTATTTGCTGATGATACATCAATATTATGGCTAGGAACAGATAATAACATTTTAGGGAATACCATTGATCGTGATATTAAAGCGATAATGGACTGGTGCAATAGTAATAGGTTGTTGACTGTATATTGATACTAGGCTGAAATTTAAGGATCATATACAGATCATGCGAAAAAAGTTGGCATCGGCATTTATTTTGCCTTAGTAGAATCACATTATTTTATTATTCAATTTTGGGGTTTTGCCAACAAACAGCTTATGCAGTCCGTCTTTGTACTACAAAAGCGGGCTGTGCGATGCTTGTGTGGGGTTGGTCCTGGGGAGCACTGCGGGCCGCTGTTTGTTCAGGAGAGGATCCTGATTTTGACCTCCATTTTTATTCTATTGACTGTGGATATGGTCCACAATAAATATAAAGTTTCGGACAATAATGCAGCAAGAACAACAAGATTTAATAACAATAATTTGAGATTGCTCATCCCAAAAACTGCTTTGACAACTTAAAAACTTGAACAATGGTAGGCATTTTGATAAGCAGGTTAAAAGGCTGCTGTTGAGTAAGGCTTATTACTCCCTTGACGATTTTTATAGTGATAGATTGTAGTTTTTGTTTCTGTTTTTTTTTTTTGGTTCTTTGAGTGTATTTTGACAACTCTGATTACTGTTGATGTGTTATTGGATTGATTTTTCTTTTCACGTCTACATACATATTTGTTTGAATGTTTTTATTTCTTAATGCTTTTAAATGTTTTTATCACTGATAGGTATATAGGTATTGTGTAATTTAAGTAATATTTTTCTTCCAGCTTTGTAAATGAGAGTGCTGAGCTCTTTATACAATAAAGCATATTTTGATTTGATTTGATTTGATTTAAAAAATGTAACGTTTTATCGCAATGGCCATAGATCACTATATTGACATCAAAACAAATAAATTATACTAAGACATTATATTAATATAAATAAATGAAAAGTTACACAGGGTTTATCGAGGGGTTTATGAATAACAGTAAATATTTTGATGTAACAAACATTTGAATTGTTTACATAAGAACCTCGAACTCGAATACCTGATATGTAATTACTGCAGTATCACTCACGTCAAACGAAAATAATCACTACAACTACAACAGCTACAACATAATTTATTTGTTTTTCAATAAATTCCCTATACTAGGGTATCACAAATAATTTCCTAAAATCCCTAAACATTTTCTAGGAATTTCCAAACATTCGACAATATGTGCAGAATGTACACCTATTCCCTATCGTGCAAGCAACTGTGTTTTGCTAACACTTGTTTTTCATATCGTAAACGTCCCCATAGACTTTGTTCTTTTAAATAGTTTGTCTGCCCGGGTAAGGACAAACAACGTTTACATTCACACACTTCACATTCCTTTTGTCCAGTTCTTTCAACATAAATTCCACAACCATGTTAGTAGTGGCATTAGCTGTCAAAGTACAAAATTTAAAATGGGCTTAAGAGTGCTTGCTTAGACAAACACAATTTTCCAACATAAGTCCATTCAATTAGTTCAGGTTAGTTAGTTCTTTGAACTTGATAATTATATCTGCATTGGCTCTGCTTTTTTCTTCTCAATCAGAATACTCTGCAGATTAGTCCAGAGCCAACCTTTTAGAGGCATGGATAGTTTCGATACAGTCCTACTCATATTTAAATTGAATTACACATTACAAAGTCAAAATCTTTTGCTTAACATAAACACTGTTATAAGTTGACAGACTCAACACTGATAAAGTTCATCGCTCTAATGTGTGATATGTGGCAACATTGCTTTATATATGTCATTGGTCGGGCACAGGCCTTGAGAAAATAAAGAACGGCAGTTGCCAACTAACCAGTTTACAAGCTAGTTCATTTTTACACCCTTCCCCACTTCACTATCAAAGAACACAAATATATAACATGGCGCAGTCTTAAAGGTGAAACCACGTGCAGAGTGCAGAAAAAAAAAGGTAGAGTTGATGTTGAAGCAGTACCAGCCCTATTTGGATTTGAAGAAAATTAAATGAAATGGAGTTTAGAGGCATTCCCCCGATGCAATTTAATGGAAATTTGGCGGAAAAGTGGAAATTCTGGAAACAAAGGTTTGTCACATACCTTACTGCCACTGAAATTAGTAAAAAAGATGGTGCTACCAAGTGTGCGCAGTTATTAACTCTCATTGGAGATGAAGGCATGCATGTTTATAACACTTTTTTAATCAATGAGGATAAAAAAGATGATTTTGATGAACTCTTAAGACTTTTTGACTCTCATTTCAACCCTAGAAAAAATGTAACATATGAAAGAAATAAGTTTTTGACATGTAAACAGAAATCTGGACAAACTATTGAGCAGTATGTTACAGAATTAAAAAATCTCGCCTCAGGATGTGAGTTTGGAGACCTAAAAAATAGTTTAACCAAGGACATCTTGATCTGTGGTCTCAGATCAGAAGGCCTAAGAGAAAAATTGTTGCAAAAAGATGTTGGGACCCTGGAGGATGCAGTTCTTATTTGTATTACCACGGAAAATGCCAAAGATCGAAACCGTGAAATCAGCAATGGCTCTGGCAGGCATGATCGAACACCAGAATATGGAGTTGAAGTTATAACACAACGAGGTCCAGTAAAGCCATCAACAGCGGGACAAAACAGGCAGCAGTCCATGAGATTAACTCATCCGATGATCTGTAGAAGCTGTTCTTATCAACATCAGCCAGGAAAATGTCCAGCATTTGGAAGAAAATGCTCTAAATGTGGTAAATCAAACCATTTTGCTAATGTTTGTAATAGTAATAATAATTTGCAACAAAGTAACAAAAATTTTAAGTATAATCAGACAAATAATGTGTTTAAAAATAAAAATTTTCGTAATTTTGAGAAAAAAACAGTCAAAAATGTCAATAGAGGGTATTTTAATAAAAATGTACATGCTGTAGGAAATCTAGAGAATAATGATACTTCCGATAATTTTGTTTTTGTAGATTTGGTACAACTTAATGGAGTCGATACTGTCTCGGAGGAGGCATGGGTTCAACCGCTGGGGATCGAAGGAATGACTTTCAATTTTAAGATGGATACAGGCGCTATGGCAAATGTAATTCCTGTGAGTTTATTACATAAAGTAAATTTTCAGTTTAAAAATTTAAAAAAAACATCTGTTACTTTATGTTCATATAGTCAAAATAGGTTACTAGTAATAGGTCAATGTATTTTAAAGTGTGCATGTAAAAATAAATTTTATAATATTTTATTTTATGTGGTGAATATGAAATGTTTTCCTTTGTTAGGTTTGAAGGCATGTTTAACTTTAAATCTTATAAAAAAGAATGATGATAAGGATTTATCTATTGGAATGTTGAGTGATAAGGAAAACAATGGTTTGCTGATAAGTGACTGTAGTGAGGTTCAGAATCTTTTAGATGAATTTAAATTTTTATTTTCAGGAATAGGCTGTATGAAAAAACCCTATCATATTGATTTAAAAAATAATATAGAACCGGTTGTTAGGCCAGCTAGGAAGATACCTTTTGCTTTGAAGGAAAAATTTGAATATACCTTGAATGAATTAGAAAAACAGGGTGTAATACAGAAAACTTTTGAAAGTGCTGAATGGGTTAATGCTTATGTGATAGTTAGGAAACCTAATGGGGATTTAAGGTTATGTCTGGATCCAACTGATCTTAATAATGCGATTAAAAGACATTATTTTAAAATACCTACTCTAGAGGAGTTAACTTTGGGATTTGCGGGAGCTAAATATTTTTCAACTCTCGATGCTACTAATGGGTTTTTGCAGATAAAATTAGATAGGCAAAGTTCGAGTTTATGTACTTTTGCTACAGAGTTTGGTAGATATAAGTTCTTGAGATTACCATATGGTTTAACGAGCAGCCCAGAAGTTTTTCAGGAAAGGATGATGGAAATTTTTGGTAACATAAAGGGTGTAAGCATTTATATTGATGATATTATAATTTCTGGTAAAACATTAAGAGAACATAATGATAGGTTGGCTCAAGTGTTAAAAATCGCGGCACAAAATAATTTGAGGTTTAATAAGGACAAGTGTAAACTTATGGTTAATAAAGTTAAATATATGGGACATGAGATCTCAGAAGATGGTTTAAAGCCAGATCAATCTAAGGTCGAAGCCATTTTTAATATGCAGACACCTCAAAATAAGAATGATATTCAAAGATTTTTAGGTTTTATCACTTATATAGGAAAATTTATACCGAATTTGTCGGAGGTGACTGCACCTTTAAGGGAACTTTTAAGGAAAGACAATGCTTTTGTATGGAATCAAGAACAAGAAAATTCTTTTAATAATCTTAAACAGTTAGCTAGTAAAAGACCTTGTTTAAAAATTTTTGATTTAGATAAAACAACAACAATTTCTGTAGATTCTAGCCAAAATGGCATGGCAGCCATCTTGATGCAAGAGAATATGCCTTGTGCATATGCATCTAGAAGCTTGACAGACACTCAAAAAAGATACAGTCAGATAGAAAAAGAATTGTTAGGTTGTCTTTTCGGTGTGACTCATTTTGAGCAATATGTTTATGGAAAATTTTTTATTGTAGAAACAGATCATAAACCGTTAATTAGTATCATGAAAAAACCTCTTAATTCTTGTCCAGCTAGGCTTCAGAGAATGCTAATTCAGTTAAAAAAGTTTGATTTTAAACTAATATATAAACCGGGTAAAAAATTAATTTTGGCTGACACTTTTAGTAGATCTTTTGATAAAAATAAAATGTTTAACGAAAATTTGGATTTAGAGATAGAAGCACAAGTTTGTTTAATGCAATGCAATTGAATGCAACTCCGGAAATAATTTCAAAATTGAAAAAAGAGACTGATGTAGACTTAGAATTATCTATTTTAAAAAAGTTGATTGTAAGGGGTTGGCCAAATAATTATTCACAAGTACCTAATAATGTCAAATAATTTTATAGGTTTCGTGACGAAATGAATGTCATGAATGATTTGGTGTATAAAGGTCAAAAATTGATTGTGCCAAAAAGTTTTAGAAAGTACATTTTAGAAAAACTGCACTATAGTCACTTGGGCATAACTAAAACAATTTCAAGAGCGAATCTTTCTTTTTTTTGGTTAGGAATGAACAAACATATCAGGGATATGATAACATCATGCCATATTTGTCAAAGTCATCAAAGATCAAACAGGTCCCAACCCATGATCCCTCATGAGATAGTAACGATGCCTTTTTATAAGGTCGGAATCGATTTGTTTAGCCTTTGTAATGAAACTTATCTTTTGTTAATTGATTATTACTCAAAATATGTAGATGTGGTTAACCTAAATGGGGATCTTTCCAGTAAAAATGTCATAAGTACACTCAAGTCGATTTTCGCTCGTTTTGGAATTCCTTTTGTTTGTGTGTCAGATAATGGACCACAATTTTCTAGTAGTATTTTTAAAGATTTTGCTAATCAGTATGGATTTAAACATGTAACATCTTCACCATTATATGCTCAGAGTAATGGACAGGTCGAAAGAACTGTTCAGACGGTAAAGAATGTTTTAAAAAAATGCTATATAGATGGAAAGGATCCTTATTTGGCCCTGCTAGAGTTAAGAAATACTCCTATAGATGGTAACCATTCTCCAGCCAATATATTAATGAGTAGAAATTAAAGATCATTATTACCGCAATTGAATAAAACTCTAATGCCACGGTTATATTATAATAAACGTAAATATGATAACTTTATATTTAAATCAAAGAATAATCAAAAAATGTACTATGATAGGAAAGGTACTAGAGTTGTGAGAGAATTAGAAACAAATTGTGAGGTATGGATTCAAATTAAACCTAAAACTAAATGGCTCAGGGGTAGAGTTAAAAGGAAAGTTGGAATTAGAGCTTATGAGGTGTTATTACAAGATGGTAGAATTTTTGTTCGTAATAGCGTGTTTATAAGACCAATTAATGAAATTAAAGGTAAAGCAATAATAAGTAAGACCTCAGGGGCTAAAATTTTAACTAAGGATAGTGATTACAAAGAACAACCGAGTACGAGTTTTATGAATGATTTTTCTCAAGAATTTTCGCAAAAAATTTTACAAAATTTTTCACAACAAAATGTTTCAGTAAAAAATCAAATAAAGTTAAATAATGATAGCGTACCAGGTAGTTCAAGAAGTGGAGAGTCTTCTAAAGGCAACATAGAAGATTGTTCAAATAAGGGTGATAGTGAATTTAGCGATATAACCAGCAGCTTAAACAGCAGTAGATGTAGTATTAGTAGTGACAATTCGTTTAAAAATTGTAATGAGTATGACGAGTCTGTAAGTGAAAATATTGTAAATTCCCCTTTTAGTATAAGAAATGACAGAAATATTGTATATACTCCTTCCATTTCAAATAGTGACAGAAATATTGTATATTCTCCTTCTAGTTTAAGTAGTGACAATACTGACAAAAATGGTGCAACCTTAGTACCTGAGAATTATGCAACTAGAACAGGTCGAAAAGTTGTACGTCCTTTGCGATATAAGTAAACTGATTTCATTGTTACATAATAATGAAAATGGCTGTAAGAAAACTGTGATTAATTTGTTATAAGAAGTGAAATTTTGTCAAGTAAGGTAATTTTTTTTTAAAGAAAGGGGTATAGTGTTGTATTACAAAATATGTGTCCACAAAAGTATTGTAAAATTGTGTATAGTATTGTATTACAAAATATGTGTCTACAAAAGTATTTTAAAATTGTGAAAAGTATCGTATTACAAAATATTTGCGGTTGTATAAAAATTGATTAACAAAAGAAGCTGTTGGTTAAGAAAATAATAATTATTGTGATAAAATTTGTGATATTAGGATATAAGGAGGTACTGTAAAAAGGGGAGATGTGATATGTGGCAACATTGCTTTATATATGTCATTGGTCGGGCACAGGCCTTGAGAAAATAAAGAACGGCAGTTGCCAACTAACCAGTTTACAAGCTAGTTCATTTTTACACCCTTCCCCACTTCACTATCAAAGAACACAAATATATAACATAATGGGGTGTGGAACCACACCCTGGACTTATAAAATAAAGCGCTTGCATACATTTTTCAACGCCGACAAGGTCAGCTTTCAGCTAAACACCTGGGTTTTGTAACTGTTTTATGCTGGCAGACAAAAGTGTTGAAAAAGAACTTTGGAAAAATTCTAAAATTTTAAAATGTTTTTCTGTCCAGGAAATTGAAGTTATAATTTTTCACTTATTTACCCACATTATTAGCTCGTTGAGTTGGTTTTTTTAAAGAGGTGCCTACTTCGGATGTCGGGATGCAAAAATCAATACTGTGAAGTAACGCGACACAGTCCACCTTACCATTCATAATTTTATGCAAAAAGAGCACCATGGCTTTCTTTCATCGATTCTCAAGACTGTCCAATCAAACTAGCTGTATCCTAGTACTATACGGTAAATTTCTATATATTGATAATAATAATAATAATATAAATGAGAATATATTTTTATGCAGAAGAAACTAAAATGTTTACATACCTACTCATTCGACAAGCAGATATTTTTGAAATGACTAAAAGACGGGATAAACTTGTCAGGTATTGCCGTGGGTATTACAATATTTACTATTGTGGAGTTGCAAACAAGACAACCAATTGGGTATGGGATTTACAAAATTACCTAATCTGGCCAGTTTTGTCATCTTCACTGTACTCAGTTTTTATTGTTAGTCCTAATTTCTTTCGCTTTTCTTCATTAAGAAATACTTCTGTTGTATCGCGGCATGGATTATTACTGTTTTCCCACAAATCACACATGTTTAGAAACAAATTAATTCAAATGTAACACAGATATCACAAATTAAATCCTGTTTACTTTACAGAAATTTAAATCTACTGACTTCTCAAATCTAGGTTATTTCCTATCAGGTCTTCTCCTTGATTCTTTTAGCGGAGCAAATGGCCAGCCCAACAAACCTTAATGCTGGCTTGCACCTGCATATTCAAGTAAGACTTTAAAGGTAAGCTTATTTTAAATTTGACTTTTCGTTTATACCAACAAAACTCGGAAAACAGTAACAACACTTCTTGGCCCTGTATTATCGATTGCCTCTTGTACAGCTGACGCTTGTTTCTTGCTTTTTAGTTTCGATTTGTGATTTTTATTGATCATTTCATTGTCCAACAGCTTCAGGACGTCTATTCTCCAACTTAAGCAAAGTAAATTCTCTCTCTGAAGAAATGCCTATTCACATCATATGTTTTTATTGACTGACCATGAATGCTTGTCAACGCACTTCTCACGATATGATCCCGCTCTCTTAGAAAATTCCGAGAGAACGCGCTCTCCTAACTTATAATCAGCCCTATGATCAAACATACAAGTTAACTTTTAACGTACCGTATCCATGACAACAACCGGAAAGTCTACTTGTTAATTTTTCACTGTGGTTGAAAACAGCTACCTAGTTAGCGTCTAGACTAGAGTTACCTTGTGTGTTTGATCATAGGGCAGGGCTGAATGGATGTGAATAGTCATTTTCACTTTCAAGAATACGGTTTAAAAATTCTTAAGAGAAAAAATTGACTGAAGACAGATCACTTCTCTTGATATGACTATTTCCCTCATATACTGTAACTACAATGCGCTTTTCACTTGATTTTCGGTGAAAATCAGCCCTCGGTCGCGATTGAGCTGAAAATTGCACTCTTCTGGTTTTTCATTGTTGGTTACCTACGAGAATAACCGTCACTGTCACAACAAGTTGAAATTTCTGCTTTGACAATTTCGCGTCAATTTATCAAAATGATTCAGGAAATAGTCTAAAAAATATATTTCGTGCATGTAAAATGGCTTGATAATCATGCACTCAGATTTGTTGCCCTAAAGAAACAGCTTTCATGCATTTTTATTGTTATTTACCTTAAAAAGTGCCCTCCCTTCGGACGGGCACTTTTTGGTAAATAACAATAAAAATGCATTCAAGCTGTTTCTAGGGCAACAAACCTTCATGCATGATTTTCAGCAATTTTACATGCACTTAACATATTACTATTGATAATTCCCCTAATTCGAGAACAGACGTCCAGGAGGTAGACTTTTAAATTATTTATATACTTTTGATGTATTCACGTGTAAGAAATAAGTGCTTTGGGAATAAGAATTAGGCTCGCCCTTCACTGGCGATAACTAGTCGAGTAGTCGCGCAGTTTTTCAATGGCAAATTTTTCAAATTCCAATTTTATTTAATTCAAAAGTTTTTTCTTAACAGTAGATGCTTTATAGATAAATTAACTACATTGAAGTCCTTATGCTAGACTTAATTAATTATATTGCACCTAGGTCACTTACCTGTAGGTATGTGCAAAAAAAAAATGAAGATTTGGTTTATTAAATTCTTGTACAGTTAAATGAAAAAAAAAAACAAAGCCTGCATTGTATCTAAAAAAAAACTGAATAACAGAAGAGGAAGAAAAAGTGAAAAAAAAAGAAAGAAAGAGAACAATTATTAAGAAACCGTCCACAATACAGAAAGCGAAAGATCAAAATCAGTGTAGGTCAAGACATGTCCTATAATTTCTATAAATAATTGGCTTACACTTTTTGGCCAATTTTTTATGCTAACTGGTAGCAAGTTGTACAACTTCGGACCAAAACTACTCATAAATCTTTGGTTACTATCTCTTCTATAAAAAGGAACAACTAAATTCTGGTTAGATATTTCTCTAGTTTGATATGTGTGCTCCAGTCTTGCTTGTAAATTTTTATATTTGTATACAAAAAGACAAATTTAATGTTATAGAAATACAACATTCGAATATTCAAAATATTCTCATTGTAGGGGAGGGTGGGCCACCATGAGACGGAAAAAGATAAATTCTATTATCACAGTAATTTTTTAAAAGATTATGTAACAAACTATTTTATCTCCCATCAGTAACCACACGCCACACATTCGTATAAATCGATGGGCAAATGTAAAAAAATATGTTTTTTCGAAGAAATACGAACATTTTTATTTTTCTTAGCATGTCTCATCGTGGCCCATAACATGGGGCACTATGAGACATTATTAAAATTTAAAAAAACAAACACATTTCTACGAAATTATTTATGTAACTCAACCTTTGGAACGAAGAATGATTAAAATACGTAAAAGTCTGTTAAACAATACTGGCTTTAAAACTAAAAATACTAAAAACATGTTTAAATACTGTTTTAGCGCATATTTAAATTACTAAAATAGATCTCAAATTTGTGGTATGATTGAAGCCTTTTCGTATTTCCCAGAAGAGATGGCGATGGTAAAATTAGTTTTATATCTGCAAGTGAAACCACTGCTACATCAGGTTCAGGTGGAAATATAAAATGCCCCTCGAATTTAGCAGATTTTCTTAGAAAATCGACTTCAATGTCGTTAGTTAATTTTTCGAGTTTCACCACTTTTCCAACATAGAATACGTTACTTTTAGCTTTAAATTTGACCAACACAAAATCGTCGAGTTCTGGGTCTTTGTCAAGTTCTTCAAATGCTGTAGGTTCATCTTCGGGAATCCAGTTTTGGAATAGGTTTTCTTTTTTTTTGCAAATAGATTTTTCGTGGCAGCTTCTTTTTGGCTTCTTGTTTTCTCTTTTTTCTCCATATCTCTAATTTCGATTCTTTCATTTTCAGGAGTGTCGGTAGGAATGCAACTGGTGGCTTTTTTACGTCGGCTGCTATTCAGTTTTCTTTCACCTGCTTTAGGATATCCTTTAAATTTAAATGTTTCGGGACTTACAAAAATTTGTAATGAATTGTTATCAGACGGTTTACTTACGAAACGAGGTATTTCTGACGAAGTTGATGAAACTTATTGTTTATCACTGTTGAGCGAATCTGACGTTCCTACATCTACAAATTCTCTATCAGTGATAGAACTACTCAATAATCATCAGGCGTAAATACATTTCTATTGAATAGGTATATGCCGGTTTTTTTAAACCCAGACGTAATATTCGATGGGGTCATCGAACGTTCAAATGCTACACCTACACATCCAGCAATATCGTAAATTGATAATGGTGTCCCTGGATGATGCAAGAGCCATGAATCGATAGCAGCATTATAGTTCGCCTTGAATGACGCGAATACCGATGTATCCAAAGGCTGCAGCATATGGCTGCAATGTGGGGGTAGCGTGACTATTATAACCCCATTATCCTTTGCTACGTTGAGAGTTTCAATAGTAAGGTGGCTCTCGTGATTATCAGATATTAGAATAGTCGCGTTTTCTTTAGAAGATCCACTCTATTGGATAAGTGCTTCATTACAGATGGAAAGAGCTTCATCCAGCCCGAAGGAGATGCGAGACCCAATGTACCGGACGGTGCTCTTTTCAACATGTGATGTTTAAATTTTTTTCTTGAAAGCACCATAACAGGTGAAGTGTATTTCCAGTGGCGCTTATTATGCAACAAGTTACTAATACCCCACGTTCTCCACTGGTGCATTGACTGACTTGCTTGGTTCCTTTTGATGATAAAACCTTTTTTGGTTTTTGTACAGTGGTTGTACCCGTCTCATCGAGATTATAGATGCGGCTACCATCCGAAAATTTTTCGGAGCGACGATATGCTTTTTCAAGATTGTTAAAAAATAAATTGAAGTAGTATAGCAATGTCACTCTCAGGACAAAATCCCATAAGAAATAACATTGCGCTGAAATCTGCAGTTTTCGGGCCATTTTAGGGCGTGGTCACTTGGTCCGGCGCGAGCCCCAGAACCGCGGCGGAGGAAGCCTCCACAACAGGCGTTGAGCGCGCATGATGATAGAAGGCGATACCGCGAGACCCTATGCATAATTCGCGAGGCTAGCTCAGGCAGGTCAGCGACCCCGAGCGGTGGTCACCCGATGGTCACCCGACGATCGCCCGAGGGTATCCGATGTCGGTAATATAGGGCCCTATTGACCTGTGTGGAACCCTCCACTGCTGTCACCTAACCCCCCACACATTATTCTAACCTAACTTTTGTCCCAACGGAACCCAGATCACGTGTTACCCCGATTATATAGTAATATCATTGTAGGGGTGCCACCTAACGGGGAGAGATGTACGTACCTGTTATCTTGAGACCTGTAGCGCCACCTGCTTTTCATATCTTGTTTACCGCGATGGTAGGTATGACGTTGTAAATCAGTTAAAATATTTTAAAATATAATAATACCATAAAAAAGTTTTTGTCCTCGGTGGGATTTGAACCATAATCCTCTGGGGCCGAACCTCAAAGCCTTGCAAAATACGCTACGAGAGCATATAGATTAAAACTGCTAAACAATGTTAGACAACGTGAAACCACGGGGGCACATCTGATTAGATTGCTGGAACAAAAGGTCCTTAAGTGGGGTTATGGAGGTGTTTTATAATGTACAAAATTAGGGTAAACCAGGCTGGGCCCTCCAATGTTAATTTTCGGAGGGATTTTTATGACTCATATCTCCGGAACCAATGGGCCTAGGATATTGCGCATGCGAAGTTGGGGTCTATGAAATGGGTTCTTGCGCGTGACTCGAAAACGACACCTGTCACCTGTCAATTAAGAACTGTCACATGTCAGATGTCACCTGTCAAATGTCAAAATCGACAGCTGATGTATGTCACGTGTTTAGGGTCACGTCATGAGTCGTTTAAAAAAAGAACGGGGTTGATCGGGCCAATAGGGCCAAAGTTAATATAGCTAATGCCCTAACGGCAGGAGGGTGAAAGGTTGCAAATACATATCGCGTGTTTAGGGTGATGAAATAAGTTGTTTAAAAAAGAACGGGGTTGATCGGGCCAAATCACAAAAGTATTTTGAAGATCCCCCCCTGTATTTCAAATTTTATTATATCCTACAAGCTTTTAATTGAATTTTAATAATCGATTGTCAGTTCAAAGGATGGAAAATAACCTTGACGAGTGCGATGCAAATGTAGTATCATTATGCAAAACACTAATTATACACGAGGCTTGTCTAGATAATGATTTATTTATGCTAATTGACTACTGCTAATTTACAACAATATATTGTGTCATTTATATACAAAAATGCATTTCTTAAACAGATAATTACTTGCATAATTTTATAGAAAAATCTATACAGGGAAGATGTAAAGTAAGTATACAAAGACCTCCCAGATCCCACCCAAATTCCCTAAAATATATATTCCCGACGAAATTGTGACCTTAGTATAGCTAATACATGTCGCGTGTTTAGGGTGACGTCACTAACAAAAAAATGAATGGAAAAAGACATTGGCGGGTATGGGCATTTGAACAGAGTAGGAGTAATGTGCAATATTCGCTTATAGATAGAATATTATCCTTAACTTATACATACAACTTGAAACGAGGGCAAGAGCAAAAATACCTGAAAAACACTACACTTACCAGAGGGCACTCGGTTTAAACAGGGACACGACGTGAACGTGGCCCATATTGTCCCCATTCGATTTTTATGGAAAAACGAATTTTCAAAGCAAAACCATTTGTGGCATATTTTTTTTTTCGTTATCTGATTTGAAATCAGAAAACAGTTCTATAGATAACATAATATACGGCTCTTTTTTAAGTTATACAGGGGGAATTTTTGCCTTCTTTTACTGTATAACCAACATGGGCTCTTTTTAAAGTTATACAGGTTAGGATATAATATGTGTGCGTTAGTATTTTGGTCTTCTTTTTGCTGTACAACCAATATGGGCTCTTTTGAAAGTTATACAGGTTAGGATATAATATGTGTGCGTTAGTATTTTGGCCTTCTTTTTACTGTACAACCAATATGGGCTCTTTTTAAAGTTATACAGGTTAGGATATAATATGTGTGCGTTAGTATTTTGGCCATCTTTTTACTGTACAACCAATATGGGCTCTTTTGAAAGTTATACAGGTTAGGATATAATATGTGTGCGTTAGTATTTTGGCATTCTTTTTACTGTACAACCAATATGGGCTCTTTTGAAAGTTATACAGGTTAGGATATAATATGTGTGCGTTAGTAGATTATTCTAGTAATAAAAATAATTTTAATGCTAATAATAATATGAGTGTTAATGTTATAATAATATGAATAATTATAATACTAATAATGAACAACTGAACAGACCCTATTGAACAGACCCTGTTGAACTGAACAGACCCTGATCAACAGACCCTGTTGAACTGCCCTGTTGGCCTGTTGACCTGTTGAACAGGCCCTGTTGGCCTGTTGACCTGTTGAACAGACCCTGATCAACTTAGTCATCCACATGCATAAGTGAGCAATGCCCCCATGGTAATGTGCCGGGTGAAGATTTCGATATTTGCCGCTTATCATCATAAGGGCTGAGACCGATTTTAGTTTGTTTTATAGTATGTAGCTCATGTTTTTGGGACCTAATTAGGCGCTGTGAAATAGGCTTTTCCAACCAAGTTTCAAGGCAGGTGACGTAATCTTCAAATGTGATTTTATTTTTAATCACAGACCTTTTAATGCCCTTTATCTTTTTGGTAACGCCCAAGTTAGATAAAACCTTATCAATTTCCGCCCGCTCTTTGTTTAAATTCTCTAGTTTTACCCGTTCTTGCTCAATCTCGTCTGGAGTATAAAGCAGTTTAATAGCATACATTTTAGACCTAAGACCAACAAAATGGGTCATAATGCGGCCATTGTTCTCATCTTTCATCATTCCCAGCACCTTTTTGTTCACTTGTGGAATCGTATAAACGTTATCACGGGCATAATCTGAGGTATCAAAATAATCGTTACAGTCTCGTTTCATTATCTGATACACATCGTGGTTTTTAATTTCGTAAATAAGACTATCAGTGTCTGTATACAATACACTACAGGTGTCAAAACGTGGAACCATGTACTCGTAGTGAAAGCCATAAATCGTAGTCTTTGCCAAATCAAGAATACACATGCCGACATAAATCGGCTTATTAAAATAAATTTGTGTTTTTGCAAGCTCGACAATTACTAAATTTTCGGAAACAATTGTGCTGCTTTTAAATTCTGGCCGGGATATTAAGGCTTCAGCACCATAGCGGCCATCCCATTTCGTTATAAGTTTGACGTCAGAGTGGTTCCGGATATTCTCCATTGTCTTTCCAAATACGGCATTGTTCATAAGTTTAAAAAAATTCTTTTCAAACTCATTCTTGGCATTTTGGCGCAGCCCCGTGTTGAGGTCGATATATGATTTTAGCCATGGAGATTGTTTAAAGGCTAATATTCGGTGTATTTTGCCCAATTTTGCCCCCAAAGTTAGAGCTTGCTTTAAGTTTCTATAGTGTATTACGTATTCTGTTTTATTGTGTAGCGTAGCCAAAAGTTTCTCATTCTTTGCCCCGGGCGGTTTTTCATGGTCAGGGCATAATGGAAAATCGGAAAACTTATCATGCAAATTTTCAGGTATTTCCAGGTCCACTTCCAAAATAAACCCTTCGGCAGATTTATCTGAAATTTCGCTAATGTTTAAGTGAGATATCTCGTTTTCTGAAAGCCACCTAAAGCCGCCATAAGGTAGATATTGCGACATTGCCCAGCCGTATTGATTATTGACATCAAAGTACATGAGATAGGAGTCTTCTTTAGTTGGATCATAATTTGACATGTACTTGTTGTTGGCTTCTGCATACCTTTTTGAACACTGACTTAGCCCCCCGCGAACTCCCTTTTCTATGAATGTTAGCATCTCTAAATCAGTAAGCAGCTCAAGTTTTATCATATCTTCTCGATGAATTAAGAGGGATAAACATTGCCACGCATAACCAGGTAGGGTATACGACCATGCAGGATCAAGGCCATATGTCCTATGCGATATATCCCTAAATGCTTTAAATACATCTGTTAAAAGCATTACATCCGTTTTAAGATATAAGTCAGAGTAATCTTGCATGGTACGGCAATTAAAAGTTTGCCAAACTTTCTGCGCATTTAAATATTGCGCGTCACTTATAGCTGCATCTTCTAGGCTGTTATAAAACGCCTCTTTAGGAGGGAGTTCAGTCTCATTCAATCTTTCCCAAGCGTTCATATAATCATAGGGGAAAACGCCCTTTCGGGTAAGTAAGTTCAGTTCTTCCCCCAGGTGTTCAAACTCTGCTTTTAGGTTAGGATATTCGCATAAGTATGATGCAAGCTTATCCAGACCGCTAGCAAGAAAGCGAAAACTATCTATAAATCGAAAATGAACAGTACTATCCATTATATGCTTCGTAAATGAGATGTAATTTTCTTTATTTACAGGTAATATATCAATCTTTCCCTCTATTTCAGATAGCGCCCGTATTATCATGTGCCCATCATAGCAACTCAAGTTATGGAATAGGACAGGTATTGTGTGCGAATCCTGGTACTGTAGATTGCAGTGCTCATGTGCAGCGTTTCGATACTTTCCGGTAAAGTGTGAGTGATCTCTAACACGCTTATCGTCTTCCGTAAATGGCTTCTCACATATATGGCAGTGAGTAGCGGCCAAAAAACTTTGTTGTTGGGCAGGCGTAAGCGGTTCCATGGGCAAATCACTTAAAAAGACCGTCTCGACGTCTTCAGCAAATTGTTGAAGCTCGCGCATAAACCACTGCATACAGTCTTGGCCTGTGTAACTTTTATAAAATGATAGAGAATCGTCATAATTACATTTTACATAATAACCGACGCTATAAGGGACATGCTCTTGTTCCTTTTGAGTGTTTTTTTCTATATCATCGACTACAGGTATTAGCAAGCTTTCCGAGTCTGCGAATATAACAAACGGGGCTTTTTCCTTATGTTTAAAATTATTAAATTCCAAAATATTATTGCCTTCTACAGGCATCCGAGGTATTGCTAAGGTCTTGTTTTTAGAGCATTCGGACGTGTGCTTATCTAGCGTTATCTGCGTGCGGAAATAATGAAGGCAGCGATCACAAAAAAATTTTCGATGCCTATTAAGACTCAATTGCCTTGATAGTAAGCGTGAAAGGTCTTTAATCCAAACAAAATGGTATTTTATAGGGCTTAAATCAATATCATCATCTGAGGAAAAGTAGCTGTCTTGTAAAAGTAGTAAGTTTATATGGTTAGGATGCTTATTTTCAGGTATATAATATGGCACAACCAGATAATTTTTTCCAATTTTTTGCAGTCGATATACGTTAACGGAAATTAGGTTTTGCTTTTCAAACTTTGAAATTTGATTAATTGTCATGGGAAACTTAATACCATCCAAGTTTAGAACTGACTGAGGCGCTGGGTATGAAGAAGTTCGATTTGGCTTCAATTCGATCGAAGCGGGATATAAAGCGGAAACGATGGACCACGCAAAGCACATTTCATCACTGTTTTTTACATTGATGCATGCCCTTCTTTTAGCTATTTGTTTTGGAAGTTCGATGTAAGTTCCGACCCGAAGAGGATTATAATGATTAATAGATACCATTAAATGCATAATTTTGCGTAGTGCCCACCCAGAATTTCTTTCCTGGAACGTGTCTAATTCGACTAAAATAGGGTTCTTAACATGATCGGTAAACCACTCATTTAAGTTTGTGTTACCTAAAATAGGGGCATTCGGAGTAGTAATGTACTTTGTATCCTTTAAAATTTCATCTGCTTTACTAATTTCAAAATCCCCACAAAGAGTGGTGTTAACTTTGAGTGCAGTAGTTTTTTTTAGTGCGTTTTGAATTCGCCGCTTAAAAATTGCCAAACAGTCCTCTAAAAATGATCGTACATCAGTATGACGTTTGTTAATAATAACACCCGTCCTGATTCTCGATTGGAATGCCGAATGTAAATCTTCCCACTTTACTCTACAAGAAGCTGTTTCTGCACGACGTGTCCCACTACCCCCGCCCACTTTACGGTCCTTTAGTAATGACTGAAACCCCTTAATTTGGGCTAAACACGCTATTATATGAGACTTTTCAGCCACTGACTCAGCGCGTTTCAAAAGTTTATTTAAATTGTGAATTGCACGAGTACAGTCCTGCAATATCTTACCACAGGTAATCGTTGTTAAGTTAGGGGTATCCATCTGGGCCCTAATTAACTCGACGTACTCACTTGGGAACGGCATTTTTTTACTCTGTAACAAAATAAATATGGCTCAAAATACGTCTGCTCTCTCTAACGTACAAAGACAGAATGGGCTCTGGAGCTCCTGCGTTCTGCTTATAATGCACCCCTATTTATAACCTCGGTTGGGGTGCGTTCAGAAAAGTAGCATGCATGCCTTCGAAAAAATAAGGTGCGTTCAGAATTAATATTCAAGGTTTAGTATGCAGCGGATGTACATACAACAAGCAGTTTTACGCGTTAATATTTTTGAATATATTACTTGCCGAAAACATTAATATAACGAGTCCGTTAAAAGGCTGCAGCTATGATAATGGATTCATTGCATAGTCGACAGCGTGGTGTTAAACATGGTAGAAACATTAAACATTATTCTCGACAATGTTGAAAGAGTATTTATACAGAACAAATATTGCGCGTCCTGTCTACCGGCTACCTTAATAGTTTGGGAGCTTGCTAAAAAATATAATGTCAATGTTGAACCGAAATGTGGACAACTCTTGTATGACGAAATGGGAAGCAACATTCATTTTTGGAACATGTTTAAAGAAAAACCTTATGATCCTACCCTTAAAGTGATGAAACATATGATGCCTTCTATCGACGTTAGCAAGTTCCAATATAAAGAATATAAATTGGGTGCAGACCTGGATTCAATAGAAATGTTAAATATTTTCAATCAGTTCCTAGAAACAAAATCAACTCACGTCAGTTCCCGGGGGAACAGGTCAGTTCCCGGGGGAACTGATCTGTTCCCCGGGAACTGACCTGTTCCCCCGGGAACTGACCTGTTGCCCCGGGAACTGACCTGTTCCCCCGGGAACTGACGTGAGTTGATTTTGTTTCTAGGAACTGATTGAAAATATTTAACATTTCTATTGAATCCAGGTCTGCACCCAATTTATATTCTTTATATTGGAACTTGCTAACGTCGATAGAAGGCATCATATGTTTCATCACTTTAAGGGTAGGATCATAAGGTTTTTCTTTAAACATGTTCCAAAAATGAATGTTGCTTCCCATTTCGTCATACAAGAGTTGTCCACATTTCGGTTCAACATTGACATTATATTTTTTAGCAAGCTCCCAAACTATTAAGGTAGCCGGTAGACAGGACGCGCAATATTTGTTCTGTATAAATACTCTTTCAACATTGTCGAGAATAATGTTTAATGTTTCTACCATGTTTAACACCACGCTGTCGACTATGCAATGAATCCATTATCATAGCTGCAGCCTTTTAACGGACTCGTTATATTAATGTTTTCGGCAAGTAATATATTCAAAAATATTAACGCGTAAAACTGCTTGTTGTATGTACATCCGCTGCATACTAAACCTTGAATATTAATTCTGAACGCACCTTATTTTTTCGAAGGCATGCATGCTACTTTTCTGAACGCACCCCAACCGAGGTTATAAATAGGGGTGCATTATAAGCAGAACGCAGGAGCTCCAGAGCCCATTCTGTCTTTGTACGTTAGAGAGAGCAGACGTATTTTGAGCCATATTTATTTTGTTACAGAGTAAAAAAATGCCGTTCCCAAGTGAGTACGTCGAGTTAATTAGGGCCCAGATGGATACCCCTAACTTAACAACGATTACCTGTGGTAAGATATTGCAGGACTGTACTCGTGCAATTCACAATTTAAATAAACTTTTGAAACGCGCTGAGTCAGTGGCTGAAAAGTCTCATATAATAGCGTGTTTAGCCCAAATTAAGGGGTTTCAGTCATTACTAAAGGACCGTAAAGTGGGCGGGGGTAGTGGGACACGTCGTGCAGAAACAGCTTCTTGTAGAGTAAAGTGGGAAGATTTACATTCGGCATTCCAATCGAGAATCAGGACGGGTGTTATTATTAACAAACGTCATACTGATGTACGATCATTTTTAGAGGACTGTTTGGCAATTTTTAAGCGGCGAATTCAAAACGCACTAAAAAAAACTACTGCACTCAAAGTTAACACCACTCTTTGTGGGGATTTTGAAATTAGTAAAGCAGATGAAATTTTAAAGGATACAAAGTACATTACTACTCCGAATGCCCCTATTTTAGGTAACACAAACTTAAATGAGTGGTTTACCGATCATGTTAAGAACCCTATTTTAGTCGAATTAGACACGTTTCAGGAAAGAAATTCTGGGTGGGCACTACGCAAAATTATGCATTTAATGGTATCTATTAATCATTATAATCCTCTTCGGGTCGGAACTTACATCGAACTTCCAAAACAAATAGCTAAAAGAAGGGCATGCATCAATGTAAAAAACAGTGATGAAATGTGCTTTGCGTGGTCCATCGTTTCCGCTTTATATCCCGCTTCGATCGAATTGAAGCCAAATCGAACTTCTTCATACCCAGCGCCTCAGTCAGTTCTAAACTTGGATGGTATTAAGTTTCCCATGACAATTAATCAAATTTCAAAGTTTGAAAAGCAAAACCTAATTTCCGTTAACGTATATCGACTGCAAAAAATTGGAAAAAATTATCTGGTTGTGCCATATTATATAGCTGAAAATAAGCATCCTAACCATATAAACTTACTACTTTTACAAGACAGCTACTTTTCCTCAGATGATGATATTGATTTAAGCCCTATAAAATACCATTTTGTTTGGATTAAAGACCTTTCACGCTTACTATCAAGGCAATTGAGTCTTAATAGGCATCGAAAATTTTTTTGTGATCGCTGCCTTCATTATTTCCGCACGCAGATAACGCTAGATAAGCACACGTCCGAATGCTCTAAAAACAAGACCTTAGCAATACCTCGGATGCCTGTAGAAGGCAATAATATTTTGGAATTTAATAATTTTAAACATAAGGAAAAAGCCCCGTTTGTTATATTCGCAGACTCGGAAAGCTTGCTAATACCTGTAGTCGATGATATAGAAAAAAACACTCAAAAGGAACAAGAGCATGTCCCTTATAGCGTCGGTTATTATGTAAAATGTAATTATGACGATTCTCTATCATTTTATAAAAGTTACACAGGCCAAGACTGTATGCAGTGGTTTATGCGCGAGCTTCAACAATTTGCTGAAGACGTCGAGACGGTCTTTTTAAGTGATTTGCCCATGGAACCGCTTACGCCTGCCCAACAACAAAGTTTTTTGGCCGCTACTCACTGCCATATATGTGAGAAGCCATTTACGGAAGACGATAAGCGTGTTAGAGATCACTCACACTTTACCGGAAAGTATCGAAACGCTGCACATGAGCACTGCAATCTACAGTACCAGGATTCGCACACAATACCTGTCCTATTCCATAACTTGAGTTGCTATGATGGGCACATGATAATACGGGCGCTATCTGAAATAGAGGGAAAGATTGATATATTACCTGTAAATAAAGAAAATTACATCTCATTTACGAAGCATATAATGGATAGTACTGTTCATTTTCGATTTATAGATAGTTTTCGCTTTCTTGCTAGCGGTCTGGATAAGCTTGCATCATACTTATGCGAATATCCTAACCTAAAAGCAGAGTTTGAACACCTGGGGGAAGAACTGAACTTACTTACCCGAAAGGGCGTTTTCCCCTATGATTATATGAACGCTTGGGAAAGATTGAATGAGACTGAACTCCCTCCTAAAGAGGCGTTTTATAACAGCCTAGAAGATGCAGCTATAAGTGACGCGCAATATTTAAATGCGCAGAAAGTTTGGCAAACTTTTAATTGCCGTACCATGCAAGATTACTCTGACTTATATCTTAAAACGGATGTAATGCTTTTAACAGATGTATTTGAAGCATTTAGGGATATATCGCATAGGACATATGGCCTTGATCCTGCATGGTCGTATACCCTACCTGGTTATGCGTGGCAATGTTTATCCCTCTTAATTCATCGAGAAGATATGATAAAACTTGAGCTGCTTACTGATTTAGAGATGCTAACATTCATAGAAAAGGGAGTTCGCGGGGGGCTAAGTCAGTGTTCAAAAAGGTATGCAGAAGCCAACAACAAGTACATGTCAAATTATGATCCAACTAAAGAAGACTCCTATCTCATGTACTTTGATGTCAATAATCAATACGGCTGGGCAATGTCGCAATATCTACCTTATGGCGGCTTTAGGTGGCTTTCAGAAAACGAGATATCTCACTTAAACATTAGCGAAATTTCAGATAAATCTGCCGAAGGGTTTATTTTGGAAGTGGACCTGGAAATACCTGAAAATTTGCATGATAAGTTTTCCGATTTTCCATTATGCCCTGACCATGAAAAACCGCCCGGGGCAAAGAATGAGAAACTTTTGGCTACGCTACACAATAAAACAGAATACGTAATACACTATAGAAACTTAAAGCAAGCTCTAACTTTGGGGGCAAAATTGGGCAAAATACACCGAATATTAGCCTTTAAACAATCTCCATGGCTAAAATCATATATCGACCTCAACACGGGGCTGCGCCAAAATGCCAAGAATGAGTTTGAAAAGAATTTTTTTAAACTTATGAACAATGCCGTATTTGGAAAGACAATGGAGAATATCCGGAACCACTCTGACGTCAAACTTATAACGAAATGGGATGGCCGCTATGGTGCTGAAGCCTTAATATCCCGGCCAGAATTTAAAAGCAGCACAATTGTTTCCGAAAATTTAGTAATTGTCGAGCTTGCAAAAACACAAATTTATTTTAATAAGCCGATTTATGTCGGCATGTGTATTCTTGATTTGGCAAAGACTACGATTTATGGCTTTCACTACGAGTACATGGTTCCACGTTTTGACACCTGTAGTGTATTGTATACAGACACTGATAGTCTTATTTACGAAATTAAAAACCACGATGTGTATCAGATAATGAAACGAGACTGTAACGATTATTTTGATACCTCAGATTATGCCCGTGATAACGTTTATACGATTCCACAAGTGAACAAAAAGGTGCTGGGAATGATGAAAGATGAGAACAATGGCCGCATTATGACCCATTTTGTTGGTCTTAGGTCTAAAATGTATGCTATTAAACTGCTTTATACTCCAGACGAGATTGAGCAAGAACGGGTAAAACTAGAGAATTTAAACAAAGAGCGGGCGGAAATTGATAAGGTTTTATCTAACTTGGGCGTTACCAAAAAGATAAAGGGCATTAAAAGGTCTGTGATTAAAAATAAAATCACATTTGAAGATTACGTCACCTGCCTTGAAACTTGGTTGGAAAAGCCTATTTCACAGCGCCTAATTAGGTCCCAAAAACATGAGCTACATACTATAAAACAAACTAAAATCGGTCTCAGCCCTTATGATGATAAGCGGCAAATATCGAAATCTTCACCCGGCACATTACCATGGGGGCATTGCTCACTTATGCATGTGGATGACTAAGTTGATCAGGGTCTGTTCAACAGGTCAACAGGCCAACAGGGCCTGTTCAACAGGTCAACAGGCCAACAGGGCAGTTCAACAGGGTCTGTTGATCAGGGTCTGTTCAGTTCAACAGGGTCTGTTCAATAGGGTCTGTTCAGTTGTTCATTATTAGTATTATAATTATTCATATTATTATAACATTAACACTCATATTATTATTAGCATTAAAATTATTTTTATTACTAGAATAATCTACTAACGCACACATATTATATCCTAACCTGTATAACTTTCAAAAGAGCCCATATTGGTTGTACAGTAAAAAGAAGGCCAAAATACTAACGCACACATATTATATCCTAACCTGTATAACTTTCAAAAGAGCCCATATTGGTTGTACAGTAAAAAGATGGCCAAAATACTAACGCACACATATTATATCCTAACCTGTATAACTTTAAAAAGAGCCCATATTGGTTGTACAGTAAAAAGAAGGCCAAAATACTAACGCACACATATTATATCCTAACCTGTATAACTTTCAAAAGAGCCCATATTGGTTGTACAGCAAAAAGAAGACCAAAATACTAACGCACACATATTATATCCTAACCTGTATAACTTTAAAAAGAGCCCATGTTGGTTATACAGTAAAAGAAGGCAAAAATTCCCCCTGTATAACTTAAAAAAGAGCCGTATATTATGTTATCTATAGAACTGTTTTCTGATTTCAAATCAGATAACGAAAAAAAAAATATGCCACAAATGGTTTTGCTTTGAAAATTCGTTTTTCCATAAAAATCGAATGGGGACAATATGGGCCACGTTCACGTCGTGTCCCTGTTTAAACCGAGTGCCCTCTGGTAAGTGTAGTGTTTTTCAGGTATTTTTGCTCTTGCCCTCGTTTCAAGTTGTATGTATAAGTTAAGGATAATATTCTATCTATAAGCGAATATTGCACATTACTCCTACTCTGTTCAAATGCCCATACCCGCCAATGTCTTTTTCCATTCATTTTTTTGTTAGTGACGTCACCCTAAACACGCGACATGTATTAGCTATACTAAGGTCACAATTTCGTCGGGAATATATATTTTAGGGAATTTGGGTGGGATCTGGGAGGTCTTTGTATACTTACTTTACATCTTCCCTGTATAGATTTTTGTATAAAATTATGCAAGTAATTATCCGTTTAAGAAATGCATTTTTGTATATAAATGACACAATATATTGTTGTAAATTAGCAGTAGTCAATTAGCATAAATAAATCATTATCTAAACAAGCCTCGTGTATAATTAGTGTTTTGCATAATGATACTACATTTGCATCGCACTCGTCAAGGTTATTTTCCATCCTTTGAACTGACAATCGATTATTAAAATTCAATTAAAAGCTTGTAGGATATAATAAAATTTGAAATACAGGGGGGGATCTTCAAAATACTTTTGTGATTTGGCCCGATCAACCCCGTTCTTTTTTAAACAACTTATTTCATCACCCTAAACACGCGATATGTATTTGCAACCTTTCACCCTCCTGCCGTTAGGGCATTAGCTATATCAACTTTGGCCCTATTGGCCCGATCAACCCCGTTCTTTTTTTAAACGACTCATGACGTGACCCTAAACACGTGACATACATCAGCTGTCGATTTTGACATTTGACAGGTGACATCTGACATGTGACAGTTCTTAATTGACAGGTGACAGGTGTCGTTTTCGAGTCACGCGCAAGAACCCATTTCATAGACCCCAACTTCGCATGCGCAATATCCTAGGCCCATTGGTTCCGGAGATATGAGTCATAAAAATCCCTCCGAAAATTAACATTGAAGGGCCCAGCCTGGTTTACCCTAATTTTGTACATTATAAAACACCTCCATAACCCCACTTAAGGACCTTTTGTTCCAGCAATCTAATCAGATGTGCCCCCGTGGTTTCACGTTGTCTAACATTGTTTAGCAGTTTTAATCTATATGCTCTCGTAGCGTATTTTGCAAGGCTTTGAGGTTCGGCCCCAGAGGATTATGGTTCAAATCCCACCGAGGACAAAAACTTTTTTATGGTATTATTATATTTTAAAATATTTTAACTGATTTACAACGTCATACCTACCATCGCGGTAAACAAGATATGAAAAGCAGGTGGCGCTACAGGTCTCAAGATAACAGGTACGTACATCTCTCCCCGTTAGGTGGCACCCCTACAATGATATTACTATATAATCGGGGTAACACGTGATCTGGGTTCCGTTGGAACAAAAGTTAGGTTAGAATAATGTGTGGGGGGTTAGGTGACAGCAGTGGAGGGTTCCACACAGGTCAATAGGGCCCTATATTACCGACATCGGATACCCTCGGGCGATCGTCGGGTGACCACCGCTCGGGGTCGCTGACCTGCCTGAGCTAGCCTCGCGAATTATGCATAGGGTCTCGCGGTATCGCCTTCTATCATCATGCGCGCTCAACGCCTGTTGTGGAGGCTTCCTCCGCCGCGGTTCTGGGGCTCGCGCCGGACCAAGTGACCACGCCCTAAAATGGCCCGAAAACTGCAGATTTCAGCGCAATGTTATTTCTTATGGGATTTTGTCCTGAGAGTGACATTGCTATACTACTAATTGACATTATATTCATTAAAAGAGGATGCTCTCGAAAGGCTACAACCTTCGGGCTGTCGTATACTTAACTCTTTGTTGTGTCGTTTTAAGAATCCTTGTAGCCAGTCGACACCTGCAGATTTATTTTTTTCCCAACTTTCTGGTATAGTTTTTAAGTTAATCTTAGCCATTTTGTAAGCCAAAACCCAAGTGTCCTTCGTTGTTTTCCCACAGCACATTTTTGAGCATTTAATAACGTAGTGAACTAAGTCTTGTTCTTCTCCCTCACTAAAAATTAGGCGGTGTTTATAATTGCTCTTCATTGGAATATATTCATCAGGATTTGTCTTATTTGCCTCCTTTTTAACATATCTCTGCAACGCAACGTTTGGAAAGATAAGTTATTTTGTTTTGCTGCTTCTTGAAGTGACAATTTTACTCCACCTTCCCCGACTAAAACCTGCCGTCCTCATATTTTCTTCTGAAAACGTTCCTTTTTGGCTCTTTCTTGTGCGGCCTCTGGACATCTAAGAAAACCCAAAGTACTCAATTAAAAAAAAACTACCAACTTTTGCCCATGGGTCACCATGAGACAGTGTCTTAAGGTGGCCCCCAAGAATATGTCTCATGGTAGCTGTTATGACATTGTTGTGAGAAAGGTGTAAATTGATCTCCATGGAAATGGACTATTGATATTTTTGGCAAGATTTTGATAGAGACATTATTCACTTTGTATTCTTTTTTAATAAGCTTTGAAATAAATTAAATATAAGAAATACAGTCCATTACATTCATTTAAATCGAAGGCAGCGTTTACATTTTGGACCTCCGACCCGCAAGAGAAAGGATTTTCAGCGCAGTTTGCCAGCGAAAACCAAGTTATCCAAGACATACCTGTTTCCTACAGTCGAGTACAAAGTGAGTTCGTTCCTTTTGTCCGCCTTTCCTTAATAATATATCCTTGTTTTGCCCTTATTTGTGAAGCAAAGTAACTTAAATATTTTTCTTAAAATTTTATTGCTAAAAACCATTCAATTTCTTGCAGTTGCACGCTTTAAAGGGTTTGCCTAAAACTAATATTGCATAGAAATATTGCAAATCCTTTTATTAGTTGACATTGTAACATTCAGAATATTGGTTTATTGCAAAAAGATAATGGGTGAATCGCTTAAAGATTTAATTAAAAAAAGGGGTATAATAAAAGGAAAAATTACTGTATTTAGCAACTATGTTGCAAAGATAAATCAGTTTATAGAAAATCAAGAGGACATTCCTCAAACTAAGATTATTGAATTGCAAGAACGTATTAATATAAATAATGGTCTTAGTAGTGAACTTGACGCTATACAAAGTCAAATTGAAATGGAAGTTTTGGAAGATGAACCAAAATTTAATGAACAATTAAATCAACGCCAAGAGATTTTGCAATGTTTTTATGACGCGTTTTCTTTGGCAAAATATTTACTTAATAAACTTAAACCTAACGACAATTTATTTGAACTACAGTCAATGGTGTCTTCCAAGACTTCTGATAAATCAAATAATAGTGGCATGCATATTGCTCCTGCCGTTAAACTGCCAGACATAACATTGCCTACTTTTAGTGGCTCTCCGGAGACTTGGCTAGAGTTTCGAGACACGTTTACCTCGTTAATTAATAACAATCCCTCTATAAATGATATAAATAAATTTCATTATTTAAGGGCTAGTTTAGAAGGTAATGCAAGTCAAGTTATCAAGTCTCTTGAAATTTTTGGTAGTAATTATATTATAGCATGGGAGTTATTATGCAAACGGTTTGATAATAAAAACCTCTTAATACATAATCACTTAGATGCGTTATTTAATATAGAAAAAATATGCAAATCGTCATCTTATAAATTAAGAAGCCTTTCAGATGCGGTAGCTAAACATATGAGAGCACTTAATATTTTAGAACTACCGACAGATCAGTGGGATATTTTAATTTTGCATTTAATATCAAAGAGTTTGGATGATGCTTCTATGGCTAAATGGGAGGAGTTTAAAATGGAAAAAGAACTTCCTTCTCTTAATGATATGTATAAGTTTCTTCAAACTAGGACCGATTTATTGGAACGTTTAGAAACAAATAAATCAGATAGGAATCACACGTCAGAAAACTAGAGTTTTTGTTTCTGGCAGTGAGGGCGACAATCCTAAATTTAAACTTAAATGCGGTATATGTAACGGTGAACACAAAAATTATTTGTATTTGCAACCTTTCACCCTCCTGCCGTTAGGGCATTAGCTATATCAACTTTGGCCCTATTGGCCCGATCAACCCCGTTCTTTTTTTAAACGACTCATGACGTGACCCTAAACACGTGACATACATCAGCTGTCGATTTTGACATTTGACAGGTGACATCTGACATGTGACAGTTCTTAATTGACAGGTGACAGGTGTCGTTTTCGAGTCACGCGCAAGAACCCATTTCATAGACCCCAACTTCGCATGCGCAATATCCTAGGCCCATTGGTTCCGGAGATATGAGTCATAAAAATCCCTCCGAAAATTAACATTGAAGGGCCCAGCCTGGTTTACCCTAATTTTGTACATTATAAAACACCTCCATAACCCCACTTAAGGACCTTTTGTTCCAGCAATCTAATCAGATGTGCCCCCGTGGTTTCACGTTGTCTAACATTGTTTAGCAGTTTTAATCTATATGCTCTCGTAGCGTATTTTGCAAGGCTTTGAGGTTCGGCCCCAGAGGATTATGGTTCAAATCCCACCGAGGACAAAAACTTTTTTATGGTATTATTATATTTTAAAATATTTTAACTGATTTACAACGTCATACCTACCATCGCGGTAAACAAGATATGAAAAGCAGGTGGCGCTACAGGTCTCAAGATAACAGGTACGTACATCTCTCCCCGTTAGGTGGCACCCCTACAATGATATTACTATATAATCGGGGTAACACGTGATCTGGGTTCCGTTGGGACAAAAGTTAGGTTAGAATAATGTGTGGGGGGTTAGGTGACAGCAGTGGAGGGTTCCACACAGGTCAATAGGGCCCTATATTACCGACATCGGATACCCTCGGGCGATCGTCGGGTGACCACCGCTCGGGGTCGCTGACCTGCCTGAGCTAGCCTCGCGAATTATGCATAGGGTCTCGCGGTATCGCCTTCTATCATCATGCGCGCTCAACGCCTGTTGTGGAGGCTTCCTCCGCCGCGGTTCTGGGGCTCGCGCCGGACCAAGTGACCACGCCCTAAAATGGCCCGAAAACTGCAGATTTCAGCGCAATGTTATTTCTTATGGGATTTTGTCCTGAGAGTGACATTGCTATACTACTAATTGACATTATATTCATTAAAAGAGGATGCTCTCGAAAGGCTACAACCTTCGGGCTGTCGTATACTTAACTCTTTGTTGTGTCGTTTTAAGAATCCTTGTAGCCAGTCGACACCTGCAGATTTATTTTTTTCCCAACTTTCTGGTATAGTTTTTAAGTTAATCTTAGCCATTTTGTAAGCCAAAACCCAAGTGTCCTTCGTTGTTTTCCCACAGCACATTTTTGAGCATTTAATAACGTAGTGAACTAAGTCTTGTTCTTCTCCCTCACTAAAAATTAGGCGGTGTTTATAATTGCTCTTCATTGGAATATATTCATCAGGATTTGTCTTATTTGCCTCCTTTTTAACATATCTCTGCAACGCAACGTTTGGAAAGATAAGTTATTTTGTTTTGCTGCTTCTTGAAGTGACAATTTTACTCCACCTTCCCCGACTAAAACCTGCCGTCCTCATATTTTCTTCTGAAAACGTTCCTTTTTGGCTCTTTCTTGTGCGGCCTCTGGACATCTAAGAAAACCCAAAGTACTCAATTAAAAAAAAACTACCAACTTTTGCCCATGGGTCACCATGAGACAGTGTCTTAAGGTGGCCCCCAAGAATATGTCTCATGGTAGCTGTTATGACATTGTTGTGAGAAAGGTGTAAATTGATCTCCATGGAAATGGACTATTGATATTTTTGGCAAGATTTTGATAGAGACATTATTCACTTTGTATTCTTTTTTAATAAGCTTTGAAATAAATTAAATATAAGAAATACAGTCCATTACATTCATTTAAATCGAAGGCAGCGTTTACATTTTGGACCTCCGACCCGCAAGAGAAAGGATTTTCAGCGCAGTTTGCCAGCGAAAACCAAGTTATCCAAGACATACCTGTTTCCTACAGTCGAGTACAAAGTGAGTTCGTTCCTTTTGTCCGCCTTTCCTTAATAATATATCCTTGTTTTGCCCTTATTTGTGAAGCAAAGTAACTTAAATATTTTTCTTAAAATTTTATTGCTAAAAACCATTCAATTTCTTGCAGTTGCACGCTTTAAAGGGTTTGCCTAAAACTAATATTGCATAGAAATATTGCAAATCCTTTTATTAGTTGACATTGTAACATTCAGAATATTGGTTTATTGCAAAAAGATAATGGGTGAATCGCTTAAAGATTTAATTAAAAAAAGGGGTATAATAAAAGGAAAAATTACTGTATTTAGCAACTATGTTGCAAAGATAAATCAGTTTATAGAAAATCAAGAGGACATTCCTCAAACTAAGATTATTGAATTGCAAGAACGTATTAATATAAATAATGGTCTTAGTAGTGAACTTGACGCTATACAAAGTCAAATTGAAATGGAAGTTTTGGAAGATGAACCAAAATTTAATGAACAATTAAATCAACGCCAAGAGATTTTGCAATGTTTTTATGACGCGTTTTCTTTGGCAAAATATTTACTTAATAAACTTAAACCTAACGACAATTTATTTGAACTACAGTCAATGGTGTCTTCCAAGACTTCTGATAAATCAAATAATAGTGGCATGCATATTGCTCCTGCCGTTAAACTGCCAGACATAACATTGCCTACTTTTAGTGGCTCTCCGGAGACTTGGCTAGAGTTTCGAGACACGTTTACCTCGTTAATTAATAACAATCCCTCTATAAATGATATAAATAAATTTCATTATTTAAGGGCTAGTTTAGAAGGTAATGCAAGTCAAGTTATCAAGTCTCTTGAAATTTTTGGTAGTAATTATATTATAGCATGGGAGTTATTATGCAAACGGTTTGATAATAAAAACCTCTTAATACATAATCACTTAGATGCGTTATTTAATATAGAAAAAATATGCAAATCGTCATCTTATAAATTAAGAAGCCTTTCAGATGCGGTAGCTAAACATATGAGAGCACTTAATATTTTAGAACTACCGACAGATCAGTGGGATATTTTAATTTTGCATTTAATATCAAAGAGTTTGGATGATGCTTCTATGGCTAAATGGGAGGAGTTTAAAATGGAAAAAGAACTTCCTTCTCTTAATGATATGTATAAGTTTCTTCAAACTAGGACCGATTTATTGGAACGTTTAGAAACAAATAAATCAGATAGGAATCACACGTCAGAAAACTAGAGTTTTTGTTTCTGGCAGTGAGGGCGACAATCCTAAATTTAAACTTAAATGCGGTATATGTAACGGTGAACACAAAAATTATTTGTGTGAAAAATTTAAAGCAATGTCAATTTCTGATCGTATCGAGCAAGCTCAAAAGTTAAAGTTATGTCAAAATTGTCTTCGCAGTGGTCATAAAACTACTCATTGTAAAATATATGCTACGTGTAAGATCTGCCGCAGTAAACATAACACTTTATTCCATATAGACAATCAGAATGGACAGACAAATTTACAATCAAAATCTGACGAAGTTAGCTTAACCGCAAATTCGGATTATTGCCAGACTCTTTTATGTACAGCAATTATTAACGTTGTAGATGGCGAAGGTTCATATCAACCTGTACGTGTCATATTAGATTCGGGTTCAATGTCTTCATTTATCACTGAAGCTCTATGTTTAAAATTAAATATTCCTAAACAAAAAATTGATTTTGCAGTGTCTGGCTTAAACAGCACTACATCAAAAATAAATTATAAATGTCAGGTAAACTTTAAATCGCGTTATAATACGTTTAAATCCGATTTATCTTGTTTTGTTTTGCCAGAAATAACTGGCAATTTACCTACATATAATATTAACAAAAAACAGTTATTTATACCAGAAAATTTAAAACTAGCTGACGACACATTTAACAATCCAGGACCTATTGAAATGCTGATTGGCGCAGATTTGTTTTGGAACCTTTTATTAACGAAACAGTTTAGTTTAGGCGCTAATCGTCCTGTATTGCAAGGAACCCAGCTCGGTTGGCTAGTCACAGGCAAAATTAATAATTTGAAAAATATTAAAAGTACATTTTGTAATTTTGTTAAAAATAAAGATAATATACAAGATCAGTTAGAATCGTTTTTTGAAATTGAAGATGTTAAATCAGCTAGTCCGTGGTCTACAGAAGAGAGAGAATGTGAAAATGTCTTTCTAAAATCCACTAAAAGGATGCCAGATGGCCGTTTTATCGTATCTATTCCGTTAAAAAAAGACACTCAGGCACTTGGTAATTCATTAGATTTGGCAAAAAAGCGATTTTATTCACTAGAACGTAAATTTAAAACAAACGAGTCATTTTATAAAATGTATAGATTTCATGCAAGAATATGAAAGCTTAGGTCATATGAAAAGATTGTGCAACATTTCCGAAATAAATGACAACGGTTACTATTTACCACATCATGGCGTCCTTCGGGAACATAGTACCACGACAAAATTACGCACTGTGTTTGATGCATCGGCGCGAACTTCCAGCGGTTTATCATTTAACGACCTTCAAATGAAGGGTCCTGTCATCCAAGATGATTTATTTTCTATTTTGTTGCGTTTTCGACAACACCAATATGTGGTGACAGCAGACATTGAAAAAATGTACCGCCAAGTTCTAGTTTCGGCTGATCAACATAAATATCAAAGAATACTTTGGCGTACTAATGAAAATCAAGAACTTTCAGTTTTTGAGCTTGCTACGGTAACATACGGTACTACCAGTGCGCCATTTTTAGCTGTTCGTTGTCTTACTGAATTGGGTACAACTTGTAAAAATGACATAAAAAATATATCAGAAATAATATTACACGATTTTTATGTGGATGATCTATTAACTGGTTTTGACGATATTGAAAATGCAAAAAATAGTTGCTCACAAATAAATAAAGTTCTTCTTTCCGGTTGTCTTCCTCTTAGAAAATGGCGTTCCAATTTTCCTGAGGTTTTAGAAAAATTAAGTTTTTCAAATTTGACCCAAGATTCGGATGCTCTAGTTATTGGGGAAGATGATACTGCTAAAATTCTAGGCTTGACTTGGCTGAGTAAAATCGATAAACTAGCTTTAATATAGACATTTCAAATAATGAACGTTTAACAAAAAGAGTAATGCTTTCATGCATATCAAAAATATTTGATCCTTTAGGTTTGGTAAGTCCCTATATAGTAATTGCTAAAGTAATGTTGCAAAAGCTTTGGCATGAAAATTTGTCTTGGGATGACCCTGTTTCTCATGAATTGCAAGCTAAACGGCTTACGGTGGGGCTGCGTACATTAGATCCAAAAATTTAAACGGAGAAGTTTTTTGTCATATGCTTGCCTCAAAGGCAAAGGTGGCACCTTTAAAACCGTTAACCATTCCTCGTTTGGAGTTATGTGCTGCTCATCTTTTAGCTAAACTTGTAAATAAAGTTACAAATTCACTCAGACTACAATTTAATACTTTATATTTTTGGTCGGATTCAAAAATAATTCTGGGTTGGATTCGCACATCTGTCATTTTATTAAAACCATTTGTACGAAATCGAGTTGCCGAAATACAAGATTTAACCGAAGTTTCTTCTTGGCGCCATGTCCCCACATCTCAAAATCCCGCGGATATATTATCTAGAGGATTAAGTCCAGCTACCTTGGAAAAAACCAGTATGTGGTGGCATGGTTTCATTTTAATAAAAAACATCCCATATTGTTATCATCAAAACATCATTTAACTAAACTTTTGTTTGAACAAGAACATGAAAATTTAATGCACGCAGGACCACAACAACTTTTATTTAGTGTGCGCGAAACCTTTTGGCCAATAGCAGCTCGTAATTTGGCAAAATCTGTTGTGCATCGCCGCATTAGATGCTATAGATTCAAATCAAAAACTGTTTAGCCTATTATGGGTAACCTACCAGCTGATAGGTTTTTATCCGGTTTTCCTTTTCAAATAACTGGTACAGATTATGCTGGTCCATTCTTTGTTCTTAACGAAAAAGGACGTGGCTCGAAACTCTTAAAAGCGTATGTATGTTTATTTGTTTGTTTCGCGAGTAAAGCAATTCATTTAGAATTAGTAAGCAGTTTATCGACTGAGAGCTTTTTGTTAGCTTTTAAACGCTTTATTGGTCGTCGCGAAAAACCTGCTCAAGTTTACTCAGATCATGGCACTAATTTTATTGGAGCTAACAGGGAACTTAAGGAGTTTTATGAATTTTTAAAGAATAACGAAAATATTATAAGTGATTTCGTTAATAAGCAAGGGATTACTTGGCACTTCAACCCTGTTCAGGCTCCACATTTCGGTGGACTTTGGGAGGCAGGAGTTAAGTCAATGAAACACCACTTCCCAACAAACACCCTACGTACTAAAGACGTACCTGTTGTGTTCGTTTTATGTCCCGTATACGTACAGTAAGTAAAATGTACATTTTAAGTACGTATTTTCTCTGACATATTGTGTATGTACAACGATCATTCTTGATTGTACGTACAATGTATCATCCTTAAATGTACCAACGTCTAGGTATGTTTTATTACATAATGTGTAGTATAAGGTGTAGTGTAAGTAAGGTATAGTATAAGGTAAAATTAAGACAGTTAGTATTTTACAGTATTTTACCTATTTTATTAAATTAGTTTATATTATTAAACATTGGTTTAGATTGACAAGGTTACAACCATGAACGTAAGGTGCCAGCTTTGCTTGTAATTGATAAACATAAACATATAACATATAACAAACCGTACCATAGTTTAAGGTTACCCAAACATATATATATTTTGATGAACTAGATTTAAAAGAATATAAGTTAAGAGATGATGGTTTGATAACTTTAACATTTTGCTACTATTGTACTAATACCGTAATGAATATACGTCATATTCGTTATCCAAAACCTGTGTACTAATTTCGAACCAGGTAATCATCTTACATGGCGATCCTGCCAGCGGGCTTAAGTTAAGCCCTTGGTAAATATAAAGTGACTACCTAAGTGAAAGCAAACAAGTGAAACAAGTGAAGTGAAACAAGTGCAGATGGGGACAACAAATTCAAAACACGCAGAAATAACAGACTCTGGTGTCGTTAATTCGAATTTCATTGTGGAACAAGAGGCGATCCAGGCACCCTTGGACATTCGCATACTGTTGTATATCCTAACTGGAGCAGTCGTCCTGTTGTTGGTGTTGAAGCTCAAACAGATGTACCGCAGAACACTGAAGTAGGATTTATCAAGGAGTATGTACCTGAGGACAGCACCTAGGGATCCTGAAGCAATCTAAGTTCTTATAAACCCCGCAGATAAGCCTAAAGAAGAAGAAAAGTCACTCCATTTCATTTTGACCGCATTTGCATATGCGTAGTAGCAGTCCCAAGTCGAGCAACAGCCAAGCAGAACGTACTTGTGAGGCCTTAATGGAAGGTGAGGCAAAAGCCGCTCGTACGCAACGTGGGATTAGTTCATGGGCATCAAGGAGTTCCAGTACTTGTTAGAAGAGGCAAGGGTACTGTATAGGAATCTGAAAAAGGACTCCATCGAAAGGCGCAGCTCTAGGACTGTCACCGTAAGCAACTTAGGAAAACTAGAGACACTTGTAAGTGAGTTTAGCAATTTAAAAAATGAATTTAATAGGGTCCCCGTCCCCACTAAAACCGTATTAATAGCCCAAGTCAAAGATTATGCCACACAGTTAGATAAATATTTTGAAGCTATTAATGAAGTTTTACAGGATAGGCTAAAAACCGCCGATACGAAAGAAACAGAATCTGTAGCAAAAAATCCCGATTCTGATTGTTTTGTTGAAGCTAGAAACATGAGTGAAAAATTTGATTTGAAAACGGCCGCGTCTCTGTTGCCGCGCATGGACGGCACTGAGAAAACGACAAAAGAGTTAATTGACGGCATCGAGTTATATGACGCATTGCTTGACGAGGCAGGGAAAAAGAGTTTAACGAATTATGTCCTTAAGGCAAGATTATCGGGTAATGCAAAAATAAGGTTGCAGAGCACATACGCAACGAATGAAGCCCTTATTACTGATATTAAAGCTCTTTTTCTCACCAAAAAGTCAGCGGGAGCATTGTCCGCCAGATTGAACGGTGCTAAGCAAGGGGGTAAATCAATCGAGGAGTTCGGTAAAACTATTGAAGATCTACTCCTGGACCTTACTATCGCACAGTCCGACGGGAATGACGAAGCTGTACGGGTGTTAACTTCCGTAAACGAGAAGCTTGCTATAAACGTATTTGCCAATGGGTTGCAGAGTAGCGACATGCGCACTATTGTTAAAGCACGTAATTACGACCGATTAAGTGATGCGATAAGGGCAGCAAAGGATGAGGAGCTTGGAAAAAGTGACACAGGCTCTCATCGGGTTTTTCATATCCAAAATAGGCACGCGAGTAATAGGGTCTTCAGAGGTCGAAATAATCGAGCAAATTTCAGTTCTTTTTCAAATAATAGGTCTCGTGGTCGGAATTTTTCAGGTCCCGCAGGGAATAACAGGTATAACAGTAATAACAACAATTACAGGTTTCAAAATAGGTCACCGAATTTTAGGGGTTTCCCAAATCGCGGAAGAGGTTTTCGTGGTAATAATAATAATAATAGGTCATATTGCATTAGGGACGAAAGTACTAGCGAGTCTAATCAATCAAGCGAAACATTAGAAAATCAGTTTTTTCGAGTCTAATAATGAATTTTTTATTTTTAATTTAAATGGTCTCAATTTTATTCAAGTCAAGTACAAAGGTACCAAATTAAATTTATTAATAGATACAGGTGCTTCAATTAGTGTAATATTTAAAACCTGTGTTGATAAACACGAATATGTAAACACAGCAACTAAAATAAAAATTAATGGAGTTACCGGCTCCACACTGTCTCATGGCGTTGCGAACTTGAAATTTAATATTAATAACAATAACAATAACAATGTAATTAATTTAAATCATAATTTTCACCTAATAGACAGTTTTGAGAATAAAATAAACGGAGTCTTAGGCTCTGATTTTTTCCAAAAATATAATGCCACTATAAATTACGAAAATTTTAATTTTTCATTTTGTCTAAAAAATAAAAATATCTCGGTACCAATGTTTTCAAAAGAAAAATCTTATTTTAAAATACCAGCTAGATGCGAGGTAATTAAATTTTGCAAAGTGAATAAAAATGAGGACTGTATTGTATTACCAGAAGAAATCGGAGACGGTATATATATAGCCAGTACTTTAGTACGACCACAAAGCAATATGATTCCAATAAAAATTTTAAATACCCGTGACATGGAAATTTCATTGACAAATTTTTATCCAAAGCTTGTAAACTTTAGCGATTACGAAACATGTTGTTTTTTAGAAACGGAGAATAATTCAGTAGGGCGAGTTGACAAATTGTTGAAATTAATTAATACTAAGCATTTAAATAAGGAAGAAAACTTTTCAATACAAAAAATTTGCGCTAAGTATTCGGATATTTTTCATTTAGATAACGATCCTCTTACTACGACTAACATCTACAAACAGACATTACGACTTAAGCCTGACGCGTCACCGTCATACGTAAAACCATACAGACTTCCTCACGCACAAAAGGCAGAAATACATAAGCAAATCGAAATGATGGAAAAACAAGGAATCATTGAAAAGGCTAAAAGTGAATGGTCCGCACCATTGTTAGTTGTACCTAAAAAAGCCGACCAAACAGGCATTAAACGCTTTAGAGTTGTAATTGATTTTCGTTTGCTCAATAAAAAGTTACGAGACGACGAAAAGTTTCCATTGCCATCTATTACTGAAATTTTAGATTCATTATCTGGAGCTATGTATTTCTCGCATTTAGACCTGTCCCAAGGATACTACCAAGTGCCTTTGGAAGAGTCTAGTCGACCGTATACAGCATTTACGACCGAAAGAGGACAGTACCAAATGACACGACTTCCGATGGGTTTAAAAATTAGTCCAAGTGCTTTTTCTAGAATAATGACTATTGCAATGACAGGGTTAAATTATGACAGTTGTTTCGTTTATCTTGATGATTTAATTGTTTTTGGAAACAGTTTAAGGAATCATAACCAAAATCTAGTGAAAATTTTTCAGAGGCTTAGAGACGTAAATTTGAAATTAAATCCAAACAAGTGTGAATTTTTGAAAAAAGAAATTTTGTATCTTGGGCACGTGATTTCGGAGAAAGGTGTTTTTCCTGATAGGGAGAAAATAAAGGTCCTTCAGAGTTATCCCGTACCCAAGGATGCAAATGAGACTAAACGATTTGTTGCAATTGCAAACTATTATAGAAGATTTATTCCAAATTTTGCAAAAATTTCAATTCCATTAAATAATTTAACCAGGAAAAAAGTAAAATTTTGTTGGACAAATGAGTGTCAAAAATCTTTCGAAAAATTAAAAACCGCACTTATAAGCCCTCCAATCTTACAATATCCTAATTTCGATAAAGATAATATTTTCATTTTAAAAACCGATGCATCAGGGGGTGCAATCGGAGCAGTTTTGTCAAATATGGACGATAAGCCAGTTGCTTATGCCAGTAGGTCTTTAAATAAAGCAGAACGTAATTATTGTACAGTAGAAAAGGAACTTTTAGCAGTAGTATGGGCTGTTAAGCATTTCAGACCTTATTTGTATGGACGAAAATTTTCACTTGAAACCGACTGTAAACCTCTTATTTCACTTTTTGGTATGACTAACCCTTCTAGTAGACTCACTAAATTTCGATTAGTTTTGGAAGAATACGATTTTGATATTAAACATGTTAAAGGGAAAGAAAACGTCATAGCGGACGCGCTTTCGAGAATAGAAATAAATAATGAGGAGCTTAAAAGCTTAAGTAATAAAAATAATAATGAATCTTTATTTGCTACGACTAGAGCAGCCGCGAAGCGACAGACAGACAAAACAGATGACGTAGGTTGTAGTTCGGGTACTTACGAACGGATTGATCACCCGGGAGTAACAGAAGTACTGAAACGGCCTAAAGAATCGTGTGAACTCTGTCCAGTGTCAAACGCGAAGTTTATTGAATTATGTAAAAATGAAAATTACGATTGTAATATAGAAAATTTCGTCTATTTCAAAAATAAAAACGTCATTTATATGGGCCAGGATTTTCGATCGACGTTGACCAGGAAGGCATCGTTGAGAAACCTGAGTTCCGACGAAGCGGAATTTAAATTTCAGAACATCCGATCGGCGTTACCCTTAAGTGGATCGTTGAGGATACTGAAAGCTATATGTGATAAATATAATATCCGCGAATTAATAGTAATTAAAGACGGAAAGAGCGCTCAATTCTTAAGAGAATTATTAAAATATAAAAAGTTGATAAATGAAACCGGTATAAAAATATGTGTTATTAAAGACGTGCAAAAAGTATACGATCGTGAGACAAAGCAAATAGTGCTTAATGATTTTCATTTACTGCCGACAGGAGGTCATGCAGGAATAAATAGGATGTATAATAATGTTAAAAAATATTATTCATGGATAGGTTTAAGACAAGACGTTGAGGACTTTGTTAAAAAATGCGATGATTGTCAGAGGTATAAACATTCAAAACTAAGTATAGAGCCAATGACTATTACGCCTACAGCTGATTCAGCATTCCAGAGAATTTGTTTAGATTTAGTTGGTCCTTTAGAATCAGATGTTGATAACAATAAATATGTTTTAACGTTACAGTGTGATCTCAGTAAATTCGTGGAAGGTTATCCTTTAAAAAATAAGGAAGCTGTAACAGTAGCCCAAGCGTTCGTTGAAAATTTTATTTTGAGGTTTGGAATCCCAGATGAGATAGTGTCAGACCAAGGCACTGAATTCTTAGCTGCAACCCTTACGCAAACGTGTAAATTGCTTCAAATTAAAAAACTTAATTCAACGGCCTACCATCATCAGACCATAGGCGCATTAGAAAACTCTCATAAAACATTAGGAGCATACTTACGAATGCAAATAGCGAAAAACCCAACTAATTGGAGTAGTTGGATACCTTTTTGGTGTTTTTCCTATAACACTAGTGTTCATACTGAAACTCGGTATACCCCGTATGAGTTAGTATTTGGCAAAACGGCTAATTTACCTTCGAATTTGTTACGAGAAGTTGACCCTCTGTACAATTTTGATAGTTATCCTTTAGAGTTAAAGTATAGGCTCCAGCAAGCATGTGCTGATGCAAACAGTAACTTGATGACGTCAAAAGGTAAAAGAAAGACTGTATATGATAGGAAAAGTAGCATAGTTAATTATAAGAGTGGTGATAAAGTGCTTTTGAAAAATAATTCGGGAACAAAAATGGACGCTTTATACAATGGACCCTTTACAGTGATAAGTGAACAGTCTCCAAATATTTTGTTAGATATAGAGAATAAGCAAGTTTTAGTTCATAAGAATAGAGTTAAGAAATATTTTGATTGATATAGATTGGTTGATTATTTCAAAAAAAAATTCAGCATTAGCATTCGATTTTTTTTTTCTGCCGGCCGGAGGTGTAGTATAAGGTGTAGTGTAAGTAAGGTATAGTATAAGGTAAAATTAAGACAGTTAGTATTTTACAGTATTTTACCTATTTTATTAAATTAGTTTATATTATTAAACATTGGTTTAGATTGACAAGGTTACAACCATGAACGTAAGGTGCCAGCTTTGCTTGTAATTGATAAACATAAACATATAACATATAACAAACCGTACCATAGTTTAAGGTTACCCAAACATATATATATTTTGATGAACTAGATTTAAAAAATATAAGTAAAGAGATGATGATTTGATAATTTTAACATTTTGCTACTATTGTACTAATACCGTAATGAATATACGTCATTTCCGTTATCCAAAACCTGTGTGCTAATTTCGAACCAGGTAATCATCTTACATGGCACAATGTTTTACCTTATGTAAAACTAAATTACTAATAAAAAATAATTAAATTAGACCTTTTTCAAACTTGGACATTTTTTTGTTCTGTGATTGTAAGGTTAATTATTATTATCCGCTACCGATTTAAATTTCGCGCTTGCTTACGTCGTAAAAATCCGACACTATTCGGACGTCTTTCTGTGCAGTTAAATTAACTTAACCAAACTTTTGAGTTTGTAAGTGTGGCTTCTTTTTGTTGTATTGCCGATGTTTCTCAACGAATTGGCGAATTTTACCAGGACGTTTTCCTCTAAATTCGTTAAGTTTTATTACTTTGTTCGTTAATTTATTATTTGATATACAATTTACAGGTAAATAGTAACTTGAGTGGTAGAAATGCCTCTTAAACAGTTTCGAAGCTTAAAAAACCTTAAATGTACTTAGCTATGTCGATTACGATTCGTTTTATTTTTAGCTGAATTCAATGCTGAAATTTTAAGACAGCATTTTTTTCTGAGAGGCTTGACATTCCAAGTAAAAAACTTTAAGGTATCAAATACTGAAACTATTAGTCCTGGGGCGCTTAGTCAAGTAAAAGTTACTTGTAATCGAGCTTGTAATAGTGAAGCAGATCTATACTGGCACTTGAAGATTTCTTAAATCTAGCAGAACATTTCAGAAAGTTGGTAAGATTTGACCACCCATTCTATTTAAAAAGTAGTATAGTAAAACTTGATATACAGATACCTATATTTATTTTAAGGTAATATAAACAAAAAGCGAAAAATAATGATAACGATGGGGAAACAAATAATAATCCCGGGGTATCAGATAGATAATAATACATTCATATATACACAATATATTATATAGAATGTTACTAAATATTAACCAACAAATTTATTGTAATATATTATTGTAGATACTTTATCAGTAGTTATTATTTATCCATTGTAGGTACAAACAACGTACTTCTTACGTATGTAGTACGTACATAGCATAAAGTGTGCGTACATCTTTAACACGTACAGTAAATGTACGTACATTAAATATACGTTTATCGTACGTACATAAGATGTACTTGTCGTACGTCTTAATTAAGTACAATTGTGTGGAAAATTTACGTACTAAGTTTGTAAAATGTACGTACTACGTCCAATAACGTACATGCATAAGACGTACTTTATGTCCGACTAGTACGTACTTAAAACGTCTTATGTATGTATTTATGCTGTTTGGGTTAAAGCGTGTAAGTGCAAATTCAAATTTTTCTTTCGAGGAGTTTTCAACTTTGCTTTGCCAAATCGAGGCTATACTAAACTCCCGTCCCCTTTCTCCATTATCAACTGACCCTTCCGATCCCTCTGCTTTGACACCGGCTCACTTTATCATCGGCAAACCACTCACATCAACATTGGAACAAGATTTGACGTTACTTAAGGAAACATTGCTGTCAAGATACCAGAAAGTTGAAAATGCTAGACAACATTTCTGGTCACGATGGTATAAAGAATATATTTCCGAGTTGCAGTTAAGAGTAAAATGGAAAACAGAGTCCGGAAAACTAATTGAAGGCGCTTTAGTCCTTGTCAAAGACGATAAGCTTCCTCCTCTAAATTGGCGATTGGGACGCGTAACAAAGCTGTTCACTGGAAGAGATGGTGTAGAAATTATCACGAACGCTGGAACTATAAAAAGAGACTTTTCAAAACTATGTCAGCTACCAGTAAACGATTAGTGACATTTCTTAAAAGGGCAGTGCTTTTAAGGCCGGTGGCATGTTATGACATTGTTGTGAGAAAGGTGTAAATTGATCTCCATGGAAATGGACTTTTGACATTTTTGGCAAGATTTTGATTGAAACATTATTCACTTTGTATTCTTTTTTAATAAGCTTTGAAATAAATTAAATATAAGAAATACAGTCCATTACATTCATTTAAATCGAAGGCAGCGTTTACAGTAGCCCATTTACACGTGTTGGTAAAAAGTTCGTTTTTATTTAGTGCAATTAAAGTTTTTATAAATCTACTTTGTTTAAAGTAAGCCAATTAGGCAACCTTAAAATTACCATTTATACCTTACCTTTAACTTTATTTTTTGCGACAGAACCGAAAATCGTAATATATGCGCGCCAAAAAATTTACCAAGCAAACGTAAACTTCCGACGAAAGCTCTGTTGTTACTGATCATAGACCAAAGAGGTTAGTGTACTGTGTTACTGATCGCGCTGCGCCAGAAATGTTAGTAATAAACCGGCTCATGCAGTATAGTTAGTCATAGGGCCAATAGATGGCCACACCCTACCTAAACGGAAATATTATAACGTCTCATGGTGGCCCACCCTACCCTATAGCTGATTGGTTGGATAACGCTTCTCTTTTTGGAAAATTACTTTCAATATATAATTTTGCACTGTGTTTAGAGGTTCCAGAGCATTAAAATACAGACCACCCCACACAACTATGGCGTATTGTAGAATAGATTCAGCCAATGCTCTATATATTGACACAAGCAGCTCTTTGTTCATGAATTTTCGTAACTCATAAAATTTGTAAACAAGCCTTCTTGCTTTGATAACTATAGTACATTATTTAACGAGCGTATAATGAAGGCTATATTACACGAGATTTTAAAACACGAGCCGAAGGCGAGTGTTTTAAGGATTCGAGTGTAATATAGCCATTATACGCGAGTCAAATACTATACTTTATCTACGACTATTCAGTATTCAAGAAGTTAGAAAATGGATTCAGAGCAACACATTTTATTACAATAGGATTATTATTAATGGTATTTCTTAACTAAAAAATACAATTCAACGATGTTAACCATAATTAAACAAAATACAATTGCAGCCCGAATTTCTGGAGGGGTACTTTGGATTTCGTTTTCGTCATCCGAAATCATGATATTTTACTTTGAAATCAACAACAAAATGTCACAGCGAAACTTAAATGACTGAGGAAAAAAATGATTCGTTTACTTGTCAATCGGTTGCTATGGTATTAATACCATTCACGCCTGCTTAAACTAGATCTGGTGCGTTTTTATCGTAATTCAGGTAACTTTGTTTTGTTGGGACCGTGGAATATGAAATCTCATATTCCACGTCTGTGGAATATGAGTAACTATGGTAATATGAACCACATTATATATGTACTAACAAACACATTATGCTTCTATTATTAAATAGTCGTAGATAAAACTATTTATATGCTTGGACCATTTTAGGTTCTTATCAACTATATAACGCCTAGATATTTAATTTGATTAACTTCATTAATTTTTAGTCCCGTTTTTGGTAACTGCAGAAAATTAAAATTAGGTCTGTTGACATCCGTAAGTGAGAATGCGATATAGTTTGATTTGTCTATGTTAAGGGTTAATTCATTGTAGTCTAGCCAATCTGTTTTACTTTTGATTTTATCTTTTCCCAAGTATCATCACTGAAGGTTAAAACCGTGTCGTCCGCATATGATATATAATAAGGCCATGTATACTGTTTTGTAGCAGAGAATTAATGTAGAAGATGAAGAGGAGTGGCCCCAGGACAGTGCCCTGTGGGATGCGTAGCTGAATTTTCTGACTGTCACCTAATTGGTTTTTTATCCTAACTTGCTGGGTTCTATATTCCAAATAGCCGCGGAATACTGTCAACACAGTGCCCCTGATGCCACAGTGTTTAAGTACCTTCCGCAGTTTTTCATGAGGCACTGTGTCGAAAGCCCTCGCAAGGTCCAAAAATACACCTATGCATTTTTTTTTGTTGTCGAGGGCCGATTTCACACAGTCAACAAGTTTACATATAGTATGCTCTTTGCTCTGTGCTGACAGCCTTCTGGAACTCGAACTGGTTTTCATTTAGAATTTTCTTTTTTACTAAGAAGTTGTATATAATCTATTCTTAAGGCATTTTTCTAATAGTTTGGTGAATGTACTAATCAAACTTATGGGGCGATAATTGCTGATTTCGGTTTTGCTGCCAGATTTGTGTATTGGTACGACGCGACGGTTTAGTTTTTAAAATCATTCGGGACCTTGCCATGCTGAAAGATTAGGTTTATGATGTGTACGAGAGGATCAACTATATCTAAGTGATTAATTGAGGCCCTTAGAATAAAAGGGGTATAAGTACAAAGATTATAGTTTTGAGATAATTGCATTTAAAGTTTATTGAACTTTAAAAAGTCGCCAAAAAAGATAGGAAATAGTTGTATCTTGGTCTATATGTAGTATTGGTAATTGTGTCTTAAATTTTATTTATTTTTTTGAAATTTGAAATATTTTTGTAAAAAATTTTAAAAAATGTACTTACACCCATTTTATTCTAAACTTTATTGTGTTCTAAGGTACAAAAATATACAACTAAAACTTATTTCAAAAGCTGTTTAATAACTTAAAACTCAAAAAACAGGAACCCTAAAAATATTTATGCATCAAAAAAAAATTATTTATTTAACCACTAGTCATCATCTGAATATAACAACTCTACATCTTCGGGAACTTCGTCGTCCTCGTCTTCTTCAGTGTTAGTTGGTATCTGTACCTCTGGCTTTACTGATTTTTTGTTTTTACCTTTTCCAATAGTCTGCTTACTTGTTGAACCTTGTTTTCCTTCATATTGAATACTATTATAAAACTCGTGGTATATTGGGGGAATAAAATCTAGTAAGGATTGCAAGTTCTTCCATTTCGCTTCTTTTATTTTTAAAGCACCTTCGTTTAGCATGGAAAATGCATTTTCAAATGTTAAATTGGGCCTGCCTGTCGTTTTGGAGGGACACATGCATGTAGAAAAAGGCATTACTATGTCCAATGTTGGTTTGTGCTGAAGTGAAAATGTTACTGCAGCTTTTGAATAAAAAAAGTACTGAATTTCCCTCCATTTTATAACATTGTTATCGGTATTTTTTTTTGGGTCACTTACGATCTGGTTTAATTGAGCGAAACTGTAAAAGTTTTCTCTTTTCATGTTATGGACCGTAAACTTTTTAGACGATTCTTTAATCACGGTCCTCCAGTGTTCTGGGATAAAAATTTGGGGAATTTTCCGTTTGACCTTTTCAATGATACCAAAATCCTGATCACATTCCATAAACGTGTGCCCTGGTTCTAAAAATTTATGATGGATTTCTTGAATTCTTGTAGATTTAACTACGAACATAAATAATTTGGCGATATTTTTATTTTTGTTTTGCCCACCGCAGGAGTCACTATAAGCGATTATCTTAGTGATATTATCGGGCAAAACTTTATTAATAAAATTAATTAAACATGAGCCAATTTCTTGGGATCCTCTGGATGCCACTGTCTCATTCCATACATACATATGCGATTTGCCGGTTACCAGATTATGTACACAGAAATTATAAGTCCACAGTTGCCTAAGGTAAAATACTTTCGATGTCGTGATAAGTGGGGTAGGCAGAGCTTGCTGAAGATCGAAGCATATCAAACATGTATCAGCAGAATCTTTATTATGTAGAACATCTGACTTTTTAGTAGCTAAGGCCTTTTCTGCTTTTTTATGATGGACTTCCTGTTTTATTTGTGCCTCCCTAATCTTAATTTCATCTTGAGAATGTTTGATAATATTTGCATAGGTATCACACTTACTGCACGTGTCGGAGTTAGGGCGGTGAAATCTAAGATTAAACTGCGTATTAAATATATATCTGTAATAGGACTCTTTCACAGGGGTAGCATTTTTTCCTGTGCAATATTCCTTGTACAAACTAAACATTTTTTTTACATTTAGCTCTGGTGACAGATATCGGGTATTTAAATTAGATTTTCGGGAATAGTGGGATGTGTACTTGGGAAACATTTGGATGTGTTCCATAACTAATTTTCGACTTGCAGGTTCCATTTTTCTACCAGGCCCGGTACCTCTCTGGTCCTTGGCGCATATACCAACAGCATCTGTCTTTGCACAAACCGAGGTAAACCTTTTGTTGCTTATGTCAAGCGTTTTAAGAAAAAACATCTTACATACTCGCTTATTAACAAGATATATTTCAGTGCTAAACTGTTTGTTGGTAGTCGCGTTATTGCTTTTTCTTTGGACGCCTTTTTTTCTTATGCACGAAGAAACAAAATAATTTTGTACATTGTAGTCGGCCAAAGCATAAAACTTTTGAAATATTTCGCGTCTTTCTATTTCGGAAATATTTTGGCAACACTTGTATCTGCAAGTATGTTCATAAGGCTTAACACTACGCTCAGTATGTAACTTATTTTGACAGCTACTGTACGCTTTTCCTGAATTTCTCAGCAGCTTCTTTCTGTTGATAGCCCAGGCAGCTTCGTTGCGCTTTCTTTTTCTGGATTTTCTTCCTGTAGCAGCATTATTAGGTCCATCCACATCATCACTATGGACTTATCGCCTTCAGGTATATAATCACTGTCTTCATCGGTGGCATATGGATCGGAAAGTTCTTCTGAAAATTCGAAACAAAAACTTTAATTTTTTTACAAGGTTAACCAATGGGTATATTTTTATTTCTCTCAATTTTATTAAATAATTTTCTCTTAAAGTGGGAATTTGTCATCCTGATAAAAATAAACTAATAAAGATGTTGGCAAAAGCCGCGATTTTAAAGTATTATCACTTTTTAAACTAACCTAAAATTTAGCTTACCTTCTGGAATTTCGTTATTCATGATTTTTCCGAGGATTTTTCCTTGTAATTTTTTAGAATACCAGCAGTGAATCTTTATGCACTTCGATACTAAATTAGGTAAACACAATATAATAACGACAAACCACAACAACAAACACTTATAAAATACAAACGCCGAGCTCCAAAAATTATACTTATAATATAAAGTTTGGAATAAAATGGGTACAAGTGCACTTGCATCCGTTTTATTGTAAACATATTTCTGCTTTCAGATACATAGTATTTCTACTCGCTAATAGAGGGCGCACAAAGCCTGAAAATCACTTGTTCCTATTTTATTCCAAGCAAATATGAACTTTAGGTAGCCATTAATGCACTTATCTCAGATTTGCTTAAAAGTGTACTTATACCCCTTTTACTCTAAGGGCCTCAATTATACTTTATAAGTTTAGCACTGATGTCGTCATATCCTAGGGAACTATTATTTTTTAGCGATGATATATGCAAAATAAGTTCATTTTTATTCTATTGATCACGATATTTTATAGATGTTATAGTAGCATTTGTGATCCAGGGTTTCATCCTTTACGTTATTTTTAATTTTTACAACTTTTACTATTCAAATTAACATGAGTTTCTGTACATTATTACAAATACGCTTCTGGAGTGTAGTACGTTCTTTCCGACTCGCCCTGTATAGACAGTAGGTTGAACAGAATAAAATAATACAAAATATATTGTCCAGAATAATAAAAGGATTCAAATATTTAGATATACATGCAGGGTCCAGCATCTCACCTCCCGTCTTCTATAGCTCAGTAATTAACAAAGTTAGGATATTGATATTTTGCAGACTTATCCTGTATAGGGGTAGGTATGTAGGTAACCATAGGAGGCACCCAAGTAAGCAATAATATAATTAAATGGCATACAATCTAAAAAAATATATCATATGATATCACACTTTTTTGGGACATCCTGAAAGATAAAAAAATATTTTTGATAAAATCGCCCTAGTAGTCTATGAAAATGTCAAAATCCTCAGTCCTCATTAGTGAGATGCAGGACCCGGTATAGTGTATAGTGCCTAGATTGCAAATTACGATTTGTAAACCCAACTGTACTTCCTAAACTAAACAGTAAATTAAATTAACCCTACATTTCTGTATTGTTTTCATGGTTATTTACTTGTGAAAGATAAGATTGAGAATTTTATTTATACAGGGTGTTTCAGAAGAACGGTACATAACTTAAGAGGGTGATTTCTTATGATATTCAAAGATAAAAAGTTCATATGAACATGTGTCCGAAGTTGCCCCGTTTTCTGATATACAGAGTGTTAAAGTTTAGAAAAAAAATCGTATTTTTATAATTTTTTTAAATATCCTTCTCCCGATTTTATTGAAATTTGGTACCGTTATTCATAATGATAAGGGGCTTAACTAGACCTAACTAGATTAAATCTATTAAGTCCAGTGGCGGCCCGGGGAGCGCCATAAAGAATATCATTGATCGGACTTTCTTCTAATTTTGATATTTTTTTCGGATTTACCAACTAATAATACAACTTTTTTGTTCCTCGAATTCTTTTCGTATCTTGCCGAGTTTTCGAGAGAAAAAATAAAAACCGCTTTACTGCATGTACAAAAAAAATACCTATGTATTTCAAAGTTAATTAATTGAAACATTTAAATTATAAATAAATTAATTTTTTTAAATGATACAAAAAAAATGCAACAGTTAATCAAAGTAAATGTTGAAAATGGCCACCCTCTGATAAAACGCACGATTGTATCCGATTAAAAAAAACAAAAAAAACTTTAATACCCTGTTTATCAAAAACGGGGCAACTCCGGACACATGTTCATATGAACTTTTTCTCTTAGAATATCATAACGAATCACTCCCATAAGTTACGTACCGTACTTCTGAAACGCCCTGTATAAATGTTTTTTTGTTTGAAATTTGGCCAACTAACATGTCAAAATATAATAAGTAACCTGTACATTTACTGTTTTTTTTTAAACCCCTGGATTAAAGGATTTTGAAACAAAAATGCTGCTTGAATTATATCTACAGTGTTAAAAAAGCCTGGAGTACTTAATAAGTACTTCAAAAACTACTGAATAGGTACCTATATTGTTTTGAAAAATGGCAAGTCGACATAATTAAAATCGGAACACCTTGGAATGATAAAACAGTTTCTAACATAGACATCGTAACTATGCCTATGGCTTCTAACTATATCGACGTGCAAATTTTCAAAAAAATATATTTAGTAGTTTTTGAAATATTGGCAATATTCCAAACTTTTGACGACCGGTAGGTATATAAGATTTAGCACAAGATCATTTTACATGGTAAATGTGAAACTGTGCTATACAGGGTCGTTGGTATGTATGGAAACGGTCGATTATTTCTTAAAGTAAAACAGTCAGCAAAAAATATTTAAAAAAGAAAGTTTTAGGGTTTTTTGAGGTGTATAGCAAGGGAGCAAATGCCATTTTTTCGAAATTGCCTTAAGAGTAAAGTACTTACCTTAATTATTAGAAATACGGCAACATTTTATATGGAAATGTTTTTGCAAATTAAAAACTTTGAATTAGGTGTCTCAATTTTTATTTTTTTTTTTCTTCATCTCTATTTTCCCCTAAACGGTACGCCTCTGGTCGATTTTTTGTTTACGCAATTTTAATATATTTATCAAATAACTTAAACGTGGGTTTATAATAAAAATGTATTAAGTAGTGCAAACCTTTTAAAACCTTTCAATGATACGAGTTGGTTTAGATATTGGCGTGTTGCACGCCTATATATACTTAAATATATTTTACCCAACTTATGTTTGAAACAAAATTATGATAGAATCCAACTCTATTCATAGTACTGGAAATAACTAATAATTTATTTGTCATAATAAATAAATAAATAATTGCGAAATTTGAGTATTTGTTCCAATTTTTAATTTTACTAACAGTCTTGATTCATTTTGGCCTATAAATATTTCCTAATCAGCACTAACAAGAAAAATATCATATTATTTTCAGAATGATGTTGAAGAAAGTATCAGACTTTATCCATACTATCACTGCTAACTAATGCTCTGTATGTTCGCCATTTCTCTCAATACATTTTGTTACTGAAAGGATCAATAACTCTTTTTAACGTTTCGAAAGAAATTAAAGAAATGCCTACACGAATCTCATTTTCTAAATGATCTAAATTACCAAAATGTCATTTTTTAAAAACAGTTTCTTTAAGATATCCCCCAAAGAAAAAACTGCAAAGGTGACAAATCTGGAGATCTTGGTGGCCACTGATATTAGGAATACCTTCCAATCCATTTACCATTAAATTCTCTATCCAAGTAATTTGTAACCATCCGAGCACTATGAGCTGGTGTTCCGTCCCGTTGAAACTACATACTGCATCTAATATTTATAGGCAACCCGTCTAGTTCGTTAGAGAGTTCGTTTTGTAGAAATTGGAGGTAACGTTAGAATTAAGATTTTCCCGAAAGAAGAAAGGACCCACTATTTAATTATTCAAAATGCCACACCATACATTAGTTTTTGCTGAATACTGGCTTTTACACTCTATTACAAAATTACATCATCGACAGTTCTGCGTTGAAACTACACCATCTGTGTTGAAGGTAGCTTAACAATATATTTCGGTAAAATTGACGATTGCTCTCTATTTCTTCTTGTACCCAATGCAGGTTTGCATGCATGATACTTATATTCTGTAAGTATGCTATTTACTGTAGACTGTTTAGATTCTGTGTCTACTTCGACTGACCTTAAAGATTTCCTTGGATTTCTTTAAAAGTTTGTACCCATTTGGTATGCTTTTTCTTGTAACTAAATTCCAATGAGCCCATTTCTTTGAAGAAGTTATAAATTCGAGAAACTGTACTATAATGTAGGTATGTTCTTTCTAGGGTGTCTTTCAGTGAAGATAGATGCTGCTTCTCTAAACGATTTATATTTATCCCCAACAATAAGAACTAATTCTGCCCTTTCTTGTAAAGTTAGTTTTTCCGCCATAATTTTTAACAATAATTCAAAAAGCAAGTTGACATAATAAGCCGTAATGTGTGATAAGTATGCTGCTATTGATTTTTAATTCAATTGTTTTCACGGCCTACTTTTTAAAAAAGCAAAATACCTATTTTATATTCATTTTTTAAAGTAGGTTTTTGGACTTGAGCGTACTGGGTGAAAATGACAAATAAATTATTAGTTATTTCCAATACCATGAATAGAGTTGGATTCTATCATAATTTTGTTTCGAACATAAGTTGGCTAAAATGTGTTTTGAGGATATAGGCGTGCAACACGCTAATATCTAAACCAGCACGTATCATTGAAATGTTTTAAAAGGTTTGCAAATACTTAATACATTTTTATTATAAACCCACGTTTAAGTTATTTGATAAATATATTGAAATTGCGTAAACAAAAAATCGACCAGAGGCGTACCGTTTAGGGGAAAATAGAGATCAAGGAAAAAAAAATTGAGACACCTAACTCAAATCTCGTATTTAGACTAAGTTTTTAATTTGCAAAAACATTTCCATATAAAATGTTGCTGTAGTATTTCTAATAATTAAGGTACTTTACTCTTAAGGCAATTTCGAAAAAAATGGCATTTGCTCTGCCCCCTTACTACTAGTCGCAGGTGAAATATGAAATATGCACTTATAGTTTTAAGGCATGCACCAACTTTTATCAAGAATAAAATTTTCTGAGAAATCGGTAATAAAAACTTTCCCATATGTTGCATACTTTTTTAGACACACTGTATAAACGAGCCATAAATGAGTGTGATGAAACCAAAGAACCTAATTTTATGGTTGTGATATAGTCGCTATATAAAATGGTCACCTGGGTTGTTTAAATACGGTACTACACGCAAAATGTTAAAAGGCATTTAATAACAGTGCCCCGAAATTCACATTACCATTCACACAATTATTTCTTATTTGAGTTGCCTGGACTAATAAACTATGGCAAGGAGGAAGCAAAGCCTGGCCTGCCCTGTAATTCTATGATGGCTCCGTTTTAGTTAGCACCAATATGTGTCTCTCTCTAACATGTATTTTACTTAACACAAAGCAACATGACAGATGTACAGGGTGTCCGGATAAGGATACGAAGCGGCCATATCTTGGAAACGACACTTCTCACAGATTAGCAAAAAAAGCTATCATTATAAAGTTGCTAAGAGAAATTCATTAAAAATAATTTTAAGTTTCGGAAATTGCCGCAAGAGGGCGTAACGGATCATTTATTTTTAAAACTTTATTTTATATATAAATAATTTAAATCAGATCGTTCACCAAGGGCGTAGATATGGGGGGGGGGGTAATGGGGGTAGTTACCCCCCCCCAGGATCATAATAATAAAAAATAAAAAATGAAATTTAGTTTCAACTGCCTATTTAACATAATGTGGCGTTCGCTTGACCAGCCTTTCGCAAATACGCGACCACTTTTTCAAACGATTTTTCATATTTTAAGAAATCATATTTAATTTTTTCTGTTCCTTAAGGGACATACAAAAATATTAGTATTTTATTTTTAGAAATTATGGATATCTATAAGAACATTTTTTTAGGAAAAAATTGACAGTAGTGAGAAATCTAGTAGATAGTCTATTTTAAAAATTTTGCTATAAATTGACCAAATTTGTTAAAATTTAGGCGTGGTCCCAAAAAATTTTTCGTCAGCGGCAAACTTTAGCCTTTTTGCATATGTCCAGATTATTACCCCTCCCAAGAAAAAAAGATATCTACGCCCTTGTCGTTCACAACAACTTCTATTAGGTAATGGTATTTTTTCGAATCTCGCCTAATCAAAGAGTGGGGCAGGCATTTAGGACATATTTCTCAAAAACTCCCATTATGTCGTTATCCTTCAACGGATAGAAGATAATTTGCATTGAAAACAACTCCAAGTCGCAAATCAAGATCACCAACTGAAAAAGATTAATTTGATTTTTGATAAAGTAATGATTAGGTTTTTATTTACCGGTGCCAGATATACCGACAATAAGCAAGATAACAACTAATTTCATGACCTACTGTGCAATAAACTATAAAAGGTATAATAATTATTAGTAACTAACGTACCGACAAAAGAAAATCAGAAAAACATTCAAAATCATTTTCTAAACACTTAGTTATATTGACTTCCTCTGGATCCTTTGGTCGAAAAAAATTACAGTTCTAAGTTCTTTTAAACTGAGTTTAATAGGCACACTGACCGCATTTAAACATATTGTTGGAGAGACCAGTGCAACTTGATTCCCACACATATTAACTTTCGCGGAATTTATGTATCAGACAAGGTGCGACTTTAATGGTCTTTTCGAATGCTTCGATAATCGCATTGATAGCGTTTAAACATATTCACTTCCCCTGGATCCTTATGGCAAAGAGGGTGAATGTTCAAGAGTTATACTTAGTTTGAAACGCACATTGACTGCATTTAAACATATTGCCTCTCTCCTGGATCCTTATGACGAAGAAGGTCCCACTGAGCAAAAAACATACTTGGTATGATTTTGTAACGTTCTTGAATTAACCGTAAAAAAAGTTTTTTATTTAACGCTCTAAAAGTCATACCCGTTACTGCCTTTTCAAACGCTATGCCCAATAAGGTACTATTTTTGAAAAGTAATTTTGATTTCGTGCCAGTAAAGTTATAAAAATAGCGTTTCAGTGTCGGCAATTTCATGTATCTGTGTTGTAACGTTAATAAGTTTACGTTTCGAAAGCATTATTTGGTGTACAGTTATGATACGTCCTGTGATAAACGTTGCAGATTCAAAACTAAGCCGTCCGATCAAATAACGGTAAACCCGCCCCCACATGTAACGACTCTGCAAAACAGACTTACAACATTTAAATAAATGTCTTGCACGCAACTCCAGAAAAGGTAAATATTCACAGGAATCGGGTACGTTTTCTAAAAGTACGTTGGACCATAGCCCCCTACATTTCCAAGCCGTGAAGTAAGAAACGCAACGTCGCAAATCCTGTCAGAGGTAGACCGATTTTTCATAAGTAACTAACGCAACTTCCGTGCAGATTCGACCGTTTAGGCGATAAAAATTACGGTTTATTTTAAATTATTTATTGAACTTTTTGCATTTTACCTCAGTATAGATATGTCTAATAAGTAACAAGAATATAATAATATAATATATACAGGGTGTTATGGAAATGACTTCCCAGGCAACCAGAAGACGAACAATGACGTCTTGTGACGTCGTTTATTGGTTATATTTAGTCATTTTCGTCAAAAGACGACTTTCGGCCCAAAAAAGACGTCATTGTGACGACATATCGACGCCGTTATAGATCGTCTCGCGCATTACGTCTTAAGACGTCGATTTTTGGTTTAGCGTATGAATTTCGATAGGAGCAGGTAAACATGAGACATGAGACTATATAGAGAGTAAAAGGCACCCCAGACGTCTGGCTGTGATTAGTTAACATTTAGTTGACATAAATGACATTTGACGGCTAAGCACATTTTTGTTGGCGCTTATCGTGTACCTACCCATATATTTTTATTAAAAAAGTAAAAAAAAAAGTAAGAAAAAGTGATCTCGGACGGGGATACGAACCTACAACCTTCAGCGTTGCAGGCAGACGCTCTAACCACTACGCTACGATCAGTTAATCTTATTTCGGCAATGACAGCAGCCGTCCGACAGTCCGAGGTGCTTTTTAGTAGTACTAAACATACATAGGTATCCCAACGTTGCCATCACAAAACGAGGCAAAACGGGAACCGTTTGGCGCCCTTTTAACCCATATAAGTCTAGTGGAAGTGGCAACAACATATTCCATTTGGGTTACCAATGGGCGATATAGCATATTATATTGTATATTTATTTTAAATCAATCACAGCTGATGTCCCGAGTGCCAAACAGTTATTGGCAACGTTGGAGTTATGTCTGCCAGCTGCCTGCATGTCTAGCTTCTCTCTCGGTCACGACGCTAGACCGCCGCGAGCGTGAGGACTGTCAAATTTCAGCAATTTCCATTGGTTGAAACAATCATCTGACGTGAACCGACCAATTAAATTCCTGCAATTTGCGTCTAGTGTGATGCGTTCCTTTCCCGCTTTCTCCATCCCCAAAAAAACATAAGCGGTTGAGCTACTGGTCAATTTCCCGGTTTTTTCATAAATTCCAAATTCATGTGTTTGGTGTGTGCAATTTATTCTCTGGTTGGTAAGTACCTATATGGATATAATATATAATACTCCTACCATATCATAATAATTGTGGTAATAACTAATCTTTTTCAATAAGGATCCCGAAATGAGCAGATTAAAAAAGCTAGGTTAGTTCAGTGAAAACGGTGTAGTTGTTTAAATTTCGATTTCTGCAAACTTGACCGAGACAATCTGGTCGTAAGTCTAGTTATCTGTACCTATCCAAATTAGCAGACTTTAGGATTTATTATAAGCACTGGATTAGTAAAAATTTAAATGTTAATTATGGAAAGTACGTCAAGCAAATTGGATACAATTATGTTCTTTTTAGGTACTTAAACGATAAGTTCCATTATGTCATATGTAGTTATAGAATTCTCTGACAGTGGGGGGCTTGCTGTGGTTAATTCGGATTGGTTAACTCCTAGAAAATGTGAAGTGTTCTGGCCTCCTTATAAGGACCGAGGAACCTTTTTCAAAGCCTTGAAAGCACATGAACAACGTGAGGAATCGTGGAAAGTGTATTCTGTTGCTCGTGTCTTTTTTGAAACAGGTTTGGCTGGAAAGCATTTCGTTGTTTACTTAACTTTTCAATTACTTTTTGCCTCTTGCCTGGGGCTCTCGGAGTAGGAGGGGGCTATTGCTCCATCACTCTCTGTATTGACACCTATTGTTTGAATATGTTTTATAGGGTATCTACATATTTTCAGATGATCTAGACAGAGCTTTAGACAAACAAAAAAAAGCTGAGTTTACTTCCAACTTGGACACAGAAGAGGAAGACGAAGAACAATTTGGTAAAAGGAGAAGAATTGTTACGAAAAGGTTATATTCCAGTGACGATGAGGAAGATGATGGACGCCCTAATAGACATTTTGTCATAAAACGTCCTCCACCAATTAAATCAAGCGTTTTAAAGAAAAAGAAAGGTTCAGGCAACTTGCAAGGTAGGTATCGCTTTCTGTATACAGATAGGTAATAATTAGTTATTTAATTTAACTGATAGTAAGTGTCAAGTGTAACACTGTGTAATTTTCGTGATAGGCATTGAAAGTTTAGGAATATAGTTTAATAAATATAAACTTTTAGATGTTCTCTCATTACATCCCAGTCCTACGGAAACTGCAAGTTTAAACAAACTGACATCTCTGTTTCATACACCAACCGGATGTGCTCCAAGCCTTTCTAGTGAAACTTCAGGTAAATTTTTTTCCTCTAAATTGGGTGCAGTTCCTTCAAATCTAGTTTAGTTGATGTTTAGGTTTTGAAGTACGTATTTCTTTTTAATTTATTTAAAGGATATACTGCTTTAGTTTTGTGTCTATGATGTCAGATAACTATTTGTCGAGTGGTATTTATTAAATAAAAACTTTTAGGGGGCCCTTCCCAGTGTACCAAGGTTACAATATCTACAACTGACAATAACTGTATACCTTTTAATGTTCCTGCACAAGTTCAGACACCAATACTCACAACTTCAACCATTCCTTCTTTAAATAAAGGTAATTTAAATTTTTTGTTTTTTCCGACATAAACTGTAATTTATTTTATGTTTAGGTTTTGAATTATTGCTTCAACACATTATATGCCTGAAAGAGCAAAATAAACAAATTTTGGCTACCCTTCAAAGTAGACCTGCCGAGCACGTAAATTCAAGAATATCCAAGGGATTTCCAATAGACTCATTAGAAAATCTTCTTAAATTTGAGCAAGATGAATTAGAAGCAGAAGGTGGAGTGGAAAGTCTGGTTAGTTTGTCCTACACTTTTATTAATATTTTCTCTCTTTTTCAGAGCAATCAGGCTATCGCAGATTGTAAAATTAACCTGACCGATATAACACTTAGTACAATTAATGTGTAGCTCTGTTTTGATTTTAAAAATGTTGTTTTATTTTCTTTGCAGACTGATTTTTGCTCCATGTTGGGAGGAGATGGTATAACTGGAAGGACATACAGAGTTTTGAAGGAGCTTATTTCCGATAAGCTGGCATCCAAATTCAGCTTTTATGGAAAAAGAGCAAACAAGAAGATATTTGCTGACTTAAAATTAAAGCGGGTCATAGTAGGTAAGCAAGTCTATTTTTTTATATTTTGAGGGTAAATTTGACTTGCCGGCTTACCATAAAATAATGACTCCTCATTACACTCCTCTTATTTAAGGACCAGGTTTTGATTTTTAAATAGGACACCCTTGATATTTTTAGTTATTTGGCCTCAGCTTGATACCTTCAATGTTATGATACCTTATTTAAGTAAGGTACTTTCAACTTATTTTCTTTTTTAACCTAGAATACTGATGGTATCCTGCATTATTCTGTGTTTTACGAATGAATTTGTTTTTATAATGTTTAATTTAAAGTAGGACTGGCAGTAGTAAGAACATTTTTGAAAAAACCAAAAGCTTGTTATATTTGAAATAACATTTATGGTACCTCTGAAGATTTGTTAATTCATTCATTCACATTAAAATGTCATTCTTTTCAATTTCAGCATGATGGTTAATTTTCCTTTTGCTTTATTAAAATTTCAGAAGCTGTCAAAATAAAATGCAATGATGCAACAGATCGAGATGTAGAGAATGCAATAAAAACATGGCTAAAGCATGCACCACAAAGGGTAAAAACTGCAGAAGCTAAAGTAATAAATCTTTTTATGCGAAGTGTTTAATCTTTTTATGCGAAGTGTTTAATCTTTTTATGCGAAGTGTTTACATTTTTTATGCGAAGTGTTTCATTATTTTATGTTAAGACTTATGGAAAAACTTATGTTTCTTATGATTTATGAGACTTTTATGTCGTTTATGTTTATGAGAATTTTATGTCGTTTATGATTTATGAGACTTTTATGTCGTTTATGTTTATGAGACTTTTATGTCGTTTATGTTTATGAGACTTTTATGTCGTTTATACATAGGATAGGTTAACGGAACGAAAATCTGTAAATATTGAAACCTGCCTTGACATGTACCGGTTTCTTTATGTATCCAGATGTGTTCTTTAAGGTTATTTTACTATTTTTGCCAACGGTGTGTATAATATAGTTCAGGTCAATTTCATAGACTTGTGTCACACACCATATATTTTAATTTTAATTTTTCCGACTAGTTTCCGTAGCCATAATATGTACTTTGCCAGTTTCAATCATTTTTCAAGACTAATAAAAATAGTTTTAAAAGTATTTTTGTTCAGTTACTTGATACACAATGTGTTTCAATAAGTAGATATGCAGCATATGAAATTTTTATTTAAATTGTAATGTCAGAAATTTAATCATTACAATTTAATTCCTCATAATGAAGGGTCCTTGTTAGTAAATTATGGGTGCAATATAATAACCTGCTAAATAATTGAAACTATGACAATTACCCCTAACCAAATGGTCACCACACATTATGAAACTGGGCCTTATGCAGATATATATCTGCATAAGGCCCAGTTTCATAATGTGTGGTGACCATTTGGTTAGGGGTACTTGTCATAGTTTCAATTATTTAGCAGGTTATTATATTGCACCCATAATTTACTAACAAGGACCCTTATTTGGTCATCAAACCGTGTGAAACTGGTCCTTCAAGCAACGTCATGTAACGACGTTAATAGGACGTCATGTAACGTCGTTAATAGGACGTCACTGGGCGTGACTTATTCACGTCTTCCTGACGTACCAGGGACGTCATAGTAGACGTCATGTTAGTCAAATCTCGACGAAATCTGACGTCACTCATACGTCATATGGTTGCCTGGGTTATTATTTTTTAACCCGTAAATCTATAGGTCGAGCCGAATTGGGGAAAAATTGCGTTAAATGGCGCTCGAAGCTAGAAATTCGAGAAAAATGCCTTCAAAAATTTAGCTCAAAACACCTACGCGCCAATGATCAAACAGCTGATTCGTACTACTTGTCAAAAAAAATATTGTTGACAAAAATCTGACAGTTACTGTCAGATATTGTCTTTAGATATCGTCAGCCCAAAACATGTGTTTTGAGCAGTGTTGCCACATTTACTACATCAGTTTCATCAGATAACCTTTTTTGAATATTTAATTTTTTCTACTTAACTTTAATATGCTTTAGTTTCTACCCTATTACACGAAAAATTGTCTACGTATTGCTCTAGTTTTATTTGTACATACCTTGAAATAAAAAACATATCGGCAAGAAATCCACGTTATACCGTTACCATTTCAAATGATTCTAGCGGGACATTTATTCACTTTAACAACACATTAACTGTTCGGGACATTATCAAGTTATTAGCTCTTTAATTCTGTGTTATTAATACAAGAAATTACTATTATAGACTTAATACTTTATAACAAAATCCGGATTGAAAACAACGCGTTTTGGCCAGACACACGTTTGATACGGTTATGTAAATCAGCCAATCAGATGCGGTCAAACGCTCGCTAAGCCGATTGGTCGTCATTTTCAATTGGCGCGCGATTTAAATGAGTTAATTTAAAAAATGTTATAAAATGATATCAATTTAGGAATTTCTAGGTGTTAGAATAGGATAGCAGCATACATATTTAATGTTACAGATGAGTCTTGAGTTTTAATACTTTAGAAAGGCAATATCCATAAAAAAATAAAACGACCATTTTTGAGAGGGCCCTCGGAAAAAAATGTTGACCCACTTTGTTGCACTCGCATTGTTTAAGAAGGCTTGTGCATTACTAGTCGTAACTAATATTTACTGACCACAAACTATTCAAAAGAAGTTTTATATTGGCACTATTTGCTCTAAAAAAATGTATAGATAAGTAGAATGCAGAGTTGTATACCTACCCACTCAAATAAAAGTATTTAAATGTATTGTAAATATCAAGAGCTTGGTATCTAAGTTATCCAATATTTTTATAATGTAATTGCCTTTTAAGTAGGGCCACCGAATCGTGTTTAGTGCAGGTATGGATAAAGTATTAGTTTATTTAAAATTAACGGTTTAGACTATCTAACTAAAATTTTACACCTTTCCTTTGGTATGTGTATCCACGTAGATTTTTCAGATGGGTAGTAGGGACCACTTTAGTTTAAAATAGCCTGAAACCCTTCAGGAACCTCGAAGCACTTGTAAGCCCTTTTTGCTAATAATTTTTAGAAAGTAATTGATTGAACAGCTCAATTTTTTGTTTTCAAAAAAAGGACCTCAAGGCAAATCACAGATAACAAGCCCTCAAGGTTTAATTTTGGCAGTGAATGCTTCAACCCGAGATGTGGGAAATGTTTAAAAATAATAAGCGAATTAACAATAGTTCTTTATTTTATGATTCACAAACTGTTAAGGAAAACAAGCAATAAAAAATGGTCCTAAACCAAGTTATTCCTGAACTCTAGTGGAAATTTTACGCCCGGATTGTCAGTTCAGTCAGTACTTCTGCTTTTGCCAACCATTTTCTTATGGTGCGTTTTCATGTTCATGCAATTTGCGCAAATAGGTTTGTACCTGCAAATTTGCACAAGTAAATTGTTGTGTGAAAACCAAAATCGTTAACTTGCACCAGCCAGAATTCAACAGAATTCAATAGGATTCAATAGGATTCAATGACTCAGTTCATTTGCGCAAATTGGCATGACAAGTCTACTTGCGCAAGTTGCACCGAGCGTGAAGACGCACCATTACAGTTAAACTTGATTGCAAAACACCTGGAAAAGTTCAAAAAACAATAGGGGCAAAAAACTTGACTAACTGGAGAAGCTAGAAATAGGACGAGCCATGGAGAGCCCCATTCTTACTTGTATGAACGATGTGTTTACATTCAAGTCCCATTTAGTCTTTAATTATCTTATTTAATTTTTCGTTTACAACAACCGGAAGGTCAGGGCTATCTGTCTATATTTTCATCTTCACTTCTATTCTTTTCTGTGTTATAAGTTAGGTGACCTTTGACCTACACCTACTGGAGCCTCATTTCTCTTTTTATTTTAGTCGTGGATTGCTCGTTACTTGTTAAGGTATGTTTTACACCCTTGCAGTTTATGTATTGCGTTTCTTTAGTTTTTTCATGTTCTTCTTTTAGGGTAGGAACGCTTTCTTTGTTTTAAATGAAAAATTGTTGTATCAAGCTTTTTCTGTATAACCTCTTCATGTCTTGTCGTTACTTGTAAGGCCTTAAACCTGTTGATTGTCCTAAAACAAAACGTTAAAAGGTTGTAAGAAACATATCATTTCACTTATCGCACATTAAAGAATAGTCTCCTAGTTGTAATGAATTATATTAACATTACCTATTTTCTGACTTTTACAATACGGGAGACATTTTGACAGCCATAAGCGATTGTGGTATTTACTCTTGCTTTGAAATGGGAATCCTCCAGATTGGAAGGACCTTTAGAACCCTTCTCTTATTAAGTCTCATCATAATCTGTACCTACAAGTAAAAAATACTAATTATCAAAAAATAAATACATTTTTGTAGTATTTTCTTTAAAGTATCAGTATGAGTAGACTGTTATTTAGTTAACAATAGTATTTCTACGCAGGACTTGAAGAAACAACACAAATGTTCTGCAATAGGTAGGAATGGATCTCTTCATGTCTGCTGTACGTCCAGTACAAATGTTCTGACTTACCCCCGGGAAAATCAAAACTTTTTAGTTGACTGTCCGCGCGATTTATAAATTTTATTTATTTATTTTTCATAGTATAAATTTAGACCAAAGAAAGAATGTGAGAGTTTACTGATTTGTCTTGGGGCGATAAGTACCTACCTATCTATTTTTTTGTTTTTTTTTTACATATGGATGTGTCTTGTTTTCCTTTATAAAATTTAAAAATATTGTTTTTTAAATTTTATTTATTGTACTTTACTTTGTCAATCAGAAAAGTACCCCTTTTGGTAATAAAGCATATTTAACATAAAGCACATTCATCCCGAGTGTAGGTTATAGTATATTAATATTAAGATTTAATCATTAATAAAATAATAAAATTAAAATACCTTCCAAGAATACACTCTCAGGATAATTTAATATTTCTGATATCATCTTGCTGCATCCAATATCTCTAGGATTGATACTGAGAAACGTAGAAGTGAAGACCCTAAAACAAAAAATAAGTACCAGCCATCTGTTTATGCCCCTACTTGTTAAATTATTGTTTATTTTTGAAATTCCATTCAGATGATATTGATTAGGATTTAATTTTGGAGCAAGTCGCAGGTTAATTATATTGAACGCTTTCCGGATCGCGATCCGCCTAGTGAACGAACATTGGTATCTGTGACTCAGCAACTTAGGGACCATGGAACCTTTCACGGCTTTGGTGCTGCATGCGACAGAGGACGACCCCGAGCTGCAAATACGTTACACTACAATCTTAAACGCAGTGGAAAATAATCCCAGTTTAAGTACCCGGCGTATAACAACGCAAGTCGGGCGAGCGTCGAATTATATTACTTGGTGTACTCTTAATGAAGAACAACTCCACCCTTACCATTTACAAAAAGTACAAGCTCTGCTTCCGCAGGACTATGCTTCCCGTCGGAAATACTGCAGGTGGTTCGCGCAGAAAAGTTAGGACGAGCTCGATTGGTTCCGAAATGTGCTGTTCACAGACGAAGCTGGCTTTACTCGAAACGGAATTTTCAATCAGCACAATACTCGTATGGAGCAGGGAAAATCCTCACGCGTACCGTGAAACGCACCATCAACGGCAGTTCACTTTAAATGTTTGGGCAGGGATAGTCGAAAATCACCTTATAGGGCCCTACATCTTGTCGGCACGATTAAACGATGAAGGATACTTGGACTTTTTACGTAACCATTTACCAGGTTTGTTGGAAGATGTTCCTCTTGCAGTAAGGGAAAATATGTGGCTTTTACATGATGGAGCTCCATGTCACAATGCGGGAATCGTTAATCAATATTTGAATGAAAAGTTTCAAAACAGATAGTACTGCTACATTTTTATACGACCAGTGGCGTAAAAACCGCCCCCGCAGGCGGGGGGGGGGGCGCAGCAAAGCCAGAGGCGCCCTCAAATCCCTTGTTTCATCATTGTCACAATATTAAAATTAAAAATAAACAATAATGAATGAGAAATAATGTAATATGTGAGTAGATATAAAATAAGGGTAACGTAGTAAATGATAATTAACAATTTCAATAATTTATTATTATACCCCAATAACAGTACCTACATTATTTTAAAATTTCATTATTTTTACAACAAAAAATTGTTTTCTACAATACTTTATATCTTTCTATATTAAACAACGCTTACAAATGACAATATTTTTTACTATGGTGTAAGTGTGAAGGATTCAGACAGGTGCCAAATAGCAGGGCGCTTTCAAAATTTTGCGGGGGAGCGCACATACCCTTAGTTACGCCACTGTATACGACTATCTAATTTATTGTAAACTAGAGAAATAATTCCTCCTTTTTTTGGTAGCTTCTTACAATTAGAATCTAGTATTTTACTATCTAACTGTGTTAGAATAAAATACAGCAAATTTTTCTATATAACTCAGTGCTCCTCGAGAGGCATATAGCCCGGACAGTACCTGTTTCTGGCAATATTTGTTTAATCCTTATTGTATAACGCATTTTGCGGTGGTTTGAGAATATTCTCATCCATTTATGTTTATATTCTAAACAAATTTGATCCCAGAGCCGAAAAACCACTACACGAAGTTTCACCTTACATCATTTATATTAAAGCCAATAATTGAAAAGTCTGAATTATTATAGAATCTCAGATTATTTCTTCCCAAACAACACTAGCAAGTTCTTGGATTCTACATCCCAGAAAGATACTTCAGAATACAACAAGAATCCCATTCAGACTTCATAGCAGGTATATCAAGTGTGTGTACTAGTGTACTGTAGGTGTACGTACTAGGCCCGGTACTGTACCTATTATACAATTGTGACATACCTACACTAGGAAACGATTCTATAGCTACTTTGCTGATGTTACTGTTATTTTAGCAGTTGCAACCAGATTAATGATGGGACAAAATTAAATGGGACCCAATTAGTACATAATATTATTGACCTTAAAGTTATCCAGCATAAATAATAACTTAATACTCAATTTAAACACATCTATGTACTTAGATGTCCCCTTAGACTCTGAGCTATGATGGAGGGCAGACTCTGAGCTATGATGGAGGGCAGATGTCAAGAAAAATAATTCCAAGAGGACATAAACTTCACCACCATGTGAATGTTAAGCCAATCCATTTCCTTAACAACACTGGGTTAAAAATAATGCTAAAGAGTAGAAAACCCTTCGAGCTAGTTTTAGCATAGTAGTACCTACCAAAAGCGAAGTTTGTACATAATAAAGTGTGTAGAATTTTAACCGTTAGAACACTAAGCGACACCGTTTGGTAAAAACTAGAATAAAATTTAGACTTTCGTAGATTAAGTTCAATAATCGCTCATTAGTATTGCGCTTAGTCATGTTTCTTATGAGAAACACTTAAGGATTTTGGGCTATTATTATGGAAGTCAAAAGAAAACGTGGCGATCTGATCGAGACAGAAGCTTCTCAATGGTCATTACTCCTGTGATATTAATGTCTTGGCTAGCATTTCGGCTAATGAATATTAATTTTTCTTTTTGACATTTTCGTGATAAAGAAGATCATGTATAATCTCCCTTCTTTAATTTTTTGATTTAAAGTGTGATAAAAATATGGAGTTGTATTTAAAACTAGCACTTAGAAGTATAATGCAACTTTAAAATTCAAAATGATTTGGATAAACCCTAGGTTATACTAGAAGTAACAATATACATTCCTAAAAGTTAGTTGAACCAATTATTAAAAGTTAAGAAATGTAAAATATTACATTTTTATTATTGTATTGGCAGTACTCAAAGGTTCGAACTTCGACGTAAAAAAAAAATTGCTAAAGATTGTAACAAAATGAATACAAGTAAAGCACCAGACCAGCGGCTTAGGTGGGGCTAAAATATTGCATATTTTTAACTTGGGTGTGTGACTGACTGTCCTGTACTTACCTCACTTCTTACTTTCAATTAAATCACAATTTTCTATGTCATATTCTGCCTTTGGTTGATTGAAGACATCTACGAGATCAATTATTGTCCTTGACATAGCTAGTTTCTGCTAAAGCTGAAAGTATATTGTATCTTTCATTTTTTTTAATTTACCATTACACGGAGGTCAAAAACTAGTTTCAGATATTGAAAATCGTATACATGGGGCAGATCTCCAATTATATAACTATCATTAACCGATAAAATAAAGATTTATTCACAATTTAAAACTGTATTTTTATGTTATACGACGTAAGGTGAATTATTTGCGGTATGATTTTCTGTGAACTGGAAAAATAAAATTTAAAAATTGTTGCATACCTACCTTTATAAAATTGCATTGCATTTAAAATGGAGTGTAATAGAAGCATTTCGTTCCTTCTTCCGAGATCGTGTTCTACAGTAAAAAAACTCACGGAAAGAACAATTTAAATTCAACAAATAACGTTACGGTTATGTTCTTTCTCTTCTTCTGTGACTTCTGTTCTTCTTGGTAATGATAATAGCTGGTTGATTGTCGTCAAGACAGGTGGCCATTGCAATTAAGAATAATAATTACGGTATCCAATCCAGTCCTCTTAACTGGACACACAACATTTAAACACGATAGTCCAGGGGGCGGGAAATGTGATTTGTTGCTGTTCTGTGATTGGGTACTGAGCAGTTCAAAGTCAATGGCTTCATATGTGGCTTCATAAATTTGTTTTTAATATCATTTCTTATTATTCATTTACTTGCAACGGCATAAAATTTGTTTGCGTTTTGCTGCTGGAGTGTATAGTTGTTGAATAATGTGATACATGATAGATATATTGCTTGTTCTTGTTATTCTGTGGTTGATATACGTGGCGCCCTCTGAATTTATGTTATGAGAGTGATTCTAGACATGGCGAAGGTATTGTTATCATCAAGAAAGTAGTAGATTTGTTTATAATCATTTGCACAAAAGTTTTACAAGATTAAAGACTAAATATGAATTTCGTTGTTATTAATTAAAGCCCACTTTATATAATAATACACATGTGATGGGAATGTTTTGTGATGTGATAGTTTATCTGTGTAAATTTCCAGACATAGGGCTTGTTGTTGGTATCTACGATTTTTACTCAGCGAAGTTTTATGATAGCAATACAATTTCATGGGGTGAGTACAAACTATACCTATTGAATAAGGCTTGTTTAATTGAAATCGCAGTATAGTTTTTGATTTAATCTTTTTTAAAAAACCTAAAAAAAAGATTTTCCCGAATACTTGGCAACGTCGCAAGGTAATCAGCTGTCTGTAGAAATTCCGCCAATTTGTCATGTCAAAAACACGTGTTTAGGGGTAATGAACTTTCATAGAGGCACAGATGGTCCGGTTTTAAGGTATTTTACAAAATTCAAAATACTTCCGATTTTAGAAAAAAAAACTATCAAGTGTAACTCTAGGCCACCCCAGGAGTGGCCCCTTAAAATATAATAAGTCATTTCCATAACACCCTGTATATAATATAATAATAGGAAATTTAAATTTACTTAAAAAAATTAGTTATTTTAAAACCTATTTTAAAGTGGAAAGCTTTCTTTTTTTTGATGATGTATTTTGGTGTTGAAGGTCATTTCTGTTTTTTGTGTAATTGTTTAGTAATATATTGCTAAGAGTAAGTGCTACTTTATAAAACATTTTTCGATAGCTTTCTCCACAGGGACATGTCTCATTAAGCGGTATCAGAAAGCTACCACTTTCTAAACTAGCCAAACCTATAGTTTAGCTAAAAGAACTTGGTGATTTTGCCGATTCAAAAATTTAAGTTTACGTTCTTTAGTAGCTATAATAAAATGAAAAGCTGCAAATATATGAAAGTACATAATATTTACTTCATTAGTAGCAAGACATAAACCCCCCCTTTGCAAAGAATCAAAATATTTTTAATTTAAACCTATGACTCGAACAATAAGGTTTTCAAAGTTGAAACAATAGTCCATACATTCAGTGGAGTCAATGTAATATAAATAAAACAATGCAATCTTCCTCCACAGTTTAATTATTAAACTGTGGAGGAAGACTGCATTGTTTTATTTATAATAACATTTTTGCAATCCATGCATTTTAATTTCCTATTTTTGTAGATAGAATGGAATGGGCTATATATAACATATACCTATACATTTAAACAGACTCGTCCAACTGGTAATTCTTAAGATAATCCGATTGAAATTTGTAAGGAAACTCAAATATTTCTGTACTTTCAATATCATGCTTAACAGAGTATTTGATTTTAACACTAAAATTTTTTAACCCTGACTTTCCAATACTTTGAAGTCTAATTTTTTTTTCTGATTCGAGGATCTGTTTAAATGATCCATTTACACAGTTACAACCAGAGAGGTTCCTATATCGGCCAAATCTTTTTTCAGGGGTATCTGTTTGAAATTTACCAGCTAAAATGTATTTTATTTCAAAATGGATAAATGAGTATTCTATAATTTCTATTAGAACTGTGGTTTTTGTGTTTGTAGATAGTCGGTGAAATAATACCAAAGGCGCTGGATCGGTCAATACGTATATTGCATCACTAGTTACATTGTCTTAAACGTTTATACTTTAATGTTAGATAACCGGTGGTGGAACCTGCTTTTCCAGGGACCGACTTCTCACCTTGGTTGTACGGTAGCGAAGGACCTCTCGTCAAAGCGCGCACGGACCTTGTCCGTTCTGTCACAGGAGGGGGACGACTTCCCGTAGTGGTAGGCGGGCTATTCAAATCCTCGGATACAACAGTGGTACTGGTACCTACTACGTTTAATAGCATCATAAGTGTCCCTATAGTTAAACTCACCCCTTCTGGATCGTTATGCCATATTATATCAATCCAAGTCACAAATTTCTTTAGCTAGTTTACCTTCAAATCATTTTTTAAATATATTGGGGTAGTTCAATCGTCCCTTTTTTAAACCTTAAAAACATTTTACCAGTTAAACAAACATTGGAACTAACCTTATATAAGATATATATATAAACAACGTATGCGTCAAGACTTGTCGATGCACTTCACAATCACAACATAGAAAAAATAAACTTTTTATGAATCACAAGCACAAGAGCTCATAAAAGTTTATAATTTTGTGACAAGAGCACAAACAAAAATAGCGAATCATCGGTCCACCTGCAACGTTGCCAGACTTTGTCCTTCATAGCTTGGAAGTAAAGGAAGTTGTGGTTGGACGGATCTGATAGCATATGTCATTATTGTCATTTACACGTCGAACGTCGCCTTGTCAATTTGTTCTGTTTACGTTTTGTTAATTTGGTCTAGTAAAGTTTATTGGAAGTAGTAAAATATGAATCGCAAAGTAAGTACTACCTACTTAGTTTTAATCATTTAAATTATTACATTGTTATGTAAAACAGGTTCCCCATATTTTGGTAAAAATCTGATAATATACACTCACCACGCTAAAATTGACGATTTTTCAGGAATGACGATTAAGGATTTCAAAAACTAAGCGTTTCTGGTCAAAATTGTTTTCGAAGTCGTAATTTACGCCCCAATATTGTGGCAGAATTGCACTATTTTCAAGGGGTGGGAGAATAGCAGAAATGAAAGAGGTTGGCGATGGTTCTCAGGATGGTTTATTATAATTCTTTTCTCTAAATAGGCTGTAGACAATCGGGCTAAAACAACAAATTATACCTGTAACTATCCAGTTAATACTTCGCAATAATAATACAGTTATATAAAAAAAAAATACAATTCAAACCTCTATAGCTAAGTAAGTAATTTGATTTAAGTACATACCTAATACGAGGTAACCAAATTTCAATGACACAATTAGTTTGGATAAAACCACAAGGCTATTAGCTTTATATCTGTGCTGCCTACTTGAAGTCAAACAACCAAAAAACCTCGGAATTCGCTGCGTATACGACAAGGTGATAAATACCTTAGTTTTTTTATGTCCACTTTCGTCAGGATAGCAGCGCCTGCCATTGGCGTCGATAGTTACACTTAATGATTTATAAATATACTGGATAATTAATAACTTATTGCCACAATATATTTATCATTCCTGAGAAATAATCCATTTTGGCGTGTTGAGCGTATACCCCGGACTAAAAGATATTTTGTTACAGTTCGAAAATTGCATTTCATAAGTTTGGTTATCTATGTTAGGTTTTCGGTTTTAAATTGTTAAAGTACGTATGTAGACTCTCACCTGCTTGGACATTAATTAATAATTTAATTACCTGCTGATAGTCAATAATAGTTCACTGTGTTTAGTTTAAAATCTTTGTTGATGTTTACATTCCAGGAATGTTTTGTATCTTGTAAGACATAGCCAAGTGGATTGATTTCTTCTGTTCTTTGTTTAATAAGTACTATTTGTGGACAGGTCTTATTTCAAATCCTTGTTTTAATTGATTAGTAATTGGTTGTCAATAGAAATAACTATTTAACCTTGTATTTTAGATGTAGGTTAAATGTCACGGCTGTCGTGAATCAGCTGTTTTTAAGAAAATCGATAAAAGGTCAGTGTCAAACTGACAGTTCTGTGCATTTTTGCGATCACCTCTGGTTAATTTAAAAATCTTGGGTTAATTTAGGTATATTTTATTGGTTGACGCGGTTTGTCAAGGTTTTGTTATTAAAAGAGGTTAGTTTTCATAGATAGGGTTGACCTCAGACGGGTTTGATTTGTCGACGTTTTGTTTTGGTAACTATGTACGGTGGAGACGAAATAACATTCGGCACTTTCGACAATGGACTTGAAGTGAAAGCACGCTTGTGGATGTAGCTCCCGAATTTTAGTTTTCTTGGGCAGGGAAGGTCATGTTGTGCTAAATAAACATCCACAAATGGTTTAAAAAAGGATATGGCCTTGTAGTTTGCCTATTCTTGGGGCGGAATGCCGACTAAAAATGCTTTTCCACCAACTTTAGCAAGGTCCTAGACGTCATTTGGTAAATTGGAACCCTCGTTAGCTATTTGAGGTAGGTTTAAACTTTAGTATCTAATTACCCTCGTTGGGTCTTATGAAAGTTTTCTCTTTCATGATGTATAATATCTAAAATTCGATTTTAGGTTTTTTTTTGATAGCTGAAAAGCTCAAACTGGAGTACTAGTTTCCTTATTGGAATCGCCTGGACGCAGGACGTACCGGTTGCCAGGTATTATTGGAATTTTTGGTGACTAGCAGTGTAGCTGTATCCACGTTAGTTTTTTGAATGTTTTACTGAAGATCGAGTCTTCAGGAAATATGGGTAGCACGTAAAGTTGCAGCTAAGTATCATTACCCTGTGATCATTTCTCTTTAAAAAGTAGTCAACCTAAAATCTTAATATTTTGCATTTGCGTATTGTTCGATATACAGTGTTTTGGTAAAGTTTTGTACCCACGTTATGTACAGAGCTAGTGCATTGTAAACGTGTAGCGTATGTCGACAAAGCGTTAAGACGTCACAGGGGTCTCTAGTAGTTCAGAACGTTAGGTAGTCTGTTAGATCTAATTTTGTTGTAAATATAGTTACAATTTATTATTATAACGTAAATATTTTTGTTTCCCGGCTAAAGGACATTTGTTTCTTCTAAATTTAAAACTTGTAACTTTAACATTTGAACATATCTACGCCCGAGTGGCTAGTATGCTTATCGAGTAACCACAGGTACTCGTAAGATTTTGTATTACACTTTGAGAAAGCTCTTATGGCAAATTTAGTTAGTTGTTAGAGGTTCTTGCACAGACCTTGCGGAAATTCCAAGTCTGAGGCAATGTCCTGGATGTAGGTCTATGTGGCTGCCAGATCAGACTAAACAGTCATTTTTTTTTATGGTGTAGGTCTGACAGTGGCCGTTTAGTGCAAGACCCTGTCAAACAGGGTTTGACTTTCACTTATTTTTTTGATGATAACTTTGTAATTTAAACTTTCAGAACTTTTATTTCAAACCTAGTACTACCACTTTATTATTACATTTCACTTATCTACCTTTAACTTGAAGTACTTATTGTCCACCAAAGTAAGAGGAGCTTGCATTTATAAATCCAAGTAGCCAAGGGCTTAACACCACATAGATTGTGACATAAGTGTTGTTTTTTCCTAGTTTGTCTTGAGGCCAAACACTATAACATTTAAAGGCTTTTAAGTAAAATAAAACTAAGGTGGCGCCTTCAGGATTTTACTTTAACTTACTTATATAAGAGTGCTAAATCACTCAATCTAGAAACAAAATAGCGAACCTACCCTGAGTTGAGCTAGCTAAGGGGTGAATTTTCAGGCAGCACAACATAGGTCATTTTTAGGGACTGTTGTCTGAAGTATATCCTCCAGGGCGTAGGGTTGCCAGAGTAAGGGTGGATAGGTTGCCTTGTCGCAGTTTATTTTAGGTTACCCTAAGGTGAATACTGGCACCCAAGAATATTTTAGGGAAAACGTTGCATTGGCGGCGCTATATTGGTGAAAGTATTACAATTAACGTTTGTTTTATTAACTTAAACCGAGACCTAAACGAAAATAATGCATGGTACTTATTTTAAGAATTCAAGGTGCTGTTCTAACTTTTAACTGTGTGCACAAAACACAGGTGGCTAACGCAGAGGGGGACCGAGCCGTTGCCGGGATAAGCAACAAACTTACCTCTTCGGAGTAAGAAGGGCACTCTCTTGTCCTGGGGGTGAGAACCCGCCCCCGAAGGCGGATGAACCAGCTAATATGGTCAACGGCATAGAATCAGGCAGGCAACGGGAAACCACCTGATTATCATCCCATGAACACATCATGATGAGTCACGATCGACAGAACGGTTTGCCGGACGATCCGGCTAGCGACCGGCGCTTAGTTGGGTCCGGGCCAACTAGTGTCAAATGGGCTACCGGGCAGACGAATGTGAGCAACCAGGCGACGTCTGCAGATTCAGCTACTGGAAGACCCAACAAGCTCCAACTGCGTAATGCGCTCAAACTAGCAACCTGGAACGTCAGAGGGCTGCTCCAAGTAGGTAAGCTACACATTCTAGAGCGGGAGCTAATGCGAGAAAAGATAGGAGTGTGCGGAATATCAGAAACGCACTGGAAAAATGGCGGGCACTTCCCAACAACTGACCACATGGTGTATGTATCGGGAGCAACACAGACAGGACGTAATGGAGTGGCAGTGATTGTCAGCAAGAGAATAGCGCAATATGTAGAGGCATACGAGGCAATAAACGATCGCCTAATAAAAATAACACTCGGAGCCAGACCAAATAAATTACATATAATCCAAGCCTATATGCCAACAACTACTGCACCTGATGATGAGATTGAAGCCTTATATGCACTGATCGAAGCACATACAACTAATATTCCCCAAAAAGAAGTTGTGATTATCATGGGCGACTTCAACGCGAAGGTGGGATGCACGAAATTTGATACACATATCCGCAGAAATGTTGGAAGATTTGGACTCGGTGTTCGTAATGAGAGAGGAAAAAGATTCCTACAATTCACAATAGAGAACAACCTCAGTATTACAAATACAATGTTCCAGCACCACCCCCGCCGCTTATCAACGTGGATATCTCCAGACAAGAGAACCAAGAACCAGATTGACTATATACTGGTTAGAAACAGATGGAGAACATCGATAACAGATACTAGGACAAAACCATCTGCAGACTGTGGCTCTGACCACAAAATCCTAGTGGCAAATCTAAAAATTAAGCTGAGAAGAACTGCCAAAGCCACAAGTCTCGGCGCAACTCCAACTCCACCTGCCGCCCTTTTCCAAGCCGAACTCCGGCGGACGATCACACATACACCTGCCTCCAACCCTCAACAACTCTGGACACAAATAGAAAACTGGATAACAAACGCTGTCCAGAAGTGTGTAATAAAACAACCAACTGACAAGCGGAAGCACTGGATGACAGAAACAACAATTAAGTTATTGAACGAAAGACACCAACTCCGTCTTTCCTATAGGCCAACCGACGAGAAAATTCGAATGTTGTCTCGACTCAGCCAGGACATTAAAAAATCCTGTCGGCTGGACAAGAACAAACACATCCACAATATCTGCTTGGAAGCTGAAAGACACGCAAATCACAACGAACCACACGAACTATACACCAAAGTGAAATACCTGGCGCGCGAATCTAAACTTCGCACACAAATAATCAAGGATGAAAATGGGCTATTTGTCACCGATGCAGAAGGAATTGCTGAGGTATGGCGCAAGTACTGCTCCAAACTATATGGTACTAACACCAAAACAACAAAAACTGCTACGAGGACGAAGGAGCTAGAACCGGGAATACTAAGATCAGAAGTAGAAATGGCAGTGAGCCGACTGGGGAATAGGAAATCTCCTGGAAATGATGGAATAACGGCCGAAGTAATCAAGGCAATGGGACCCGTTGGTGTGGATTTGATGCACACACTATGCAACCAGATTTGGGAAACAGAATGTTGGCCAGAAGAATGGTGCAATTCAATATATATACCAATTCATAAAAAAGGACCCCCCACAGACTGTAACAACTACCGCATGATTGCTCTGATACCTCATGCTAGCAAGATCATGCTCCAGATTCTCAACAACCGGCTGAAACCGTTTCTACTCCCACAGATAGCTGATGAACAAGCTGGATTCATGCCAGGAAGAGGGACTCGTGAGCAAATACTCAACGTACTGTGAATTTAACGTTCCAACATACCTCTGCTTCGTGGACTACACTAAGGCCTTCGACTCTGTCAAGTGGGACTCACTGTGGAGCATACTCAGTGAAATGGGAGTACCACTGCATCTGGTCAACTTAATCAGTCAGCTCTATGATAATAACTCAGCTAGGATCAAAACAAATAACACGCTCTCGAAAGAGTTTGGTGTAGAGGCTGGTGTGAGGCAGGGGTGCATCATGTCGCCTATACTGTATAATATCTACAGTGAATATATAATGAGACACGTGCTGGATGAATGGGAAGGCGGCGTAGCAATAGGAGGAAAGAAAATCAGCAATCTACGCTACGCTGATGATACCCTAATCATAGGTGCAAGCCGGGAAGAGCTGGAAACAGTGATGAGGAGACTTGGTTTGGTTAGCAAGGACTACGGTTTGGAGCTTAACACTACAAAAACAAAAGTGATGATAGTTGACCGCCAGAACAATAACCTACCACATATCCATAAGATAGCAGGTTTCGAAGTTGTACATCAGTTCATATACCTCGGTGCATCTATCACAAACACTGGAGGATGCGAAACGGAGATCCGAAGACGCCTAGCTATAGCCAGAACAGCAACAACGAAGCTGAACAACATATGGAGAGATTCTACTATCACACGAAATACAAAGCTAAGACTGCTCAATTCCCTAATTTTCCCAATCGCCAGCTATGCTTCAGAAACCTGGACTGTAAAGGAGACAGACAAGCGAAGAATGGATGCGTTTGAAATGTGGACATATAGACGCATGTTGCAAATATCCTGGACTTCACATCGCACGAATGCCTCCATTCTAGACGAACTAAACATTTAGGCGCGTCTGTCCACAAGAGTCAGCCAGTCTTTCCTCCGATATTTTGGCCACATCGCCAGAAAAGACGACTCGATCGAACGTCTAATGGTCGAGGGAAAAATAAATGGACGCCGCCCACGAGGCAGGTCACCGAAACGATGGGTAGACCAAACAAAATCATTGATTGACGCCACCTTGCATGGAGCAGTCCATATGGCCCAGAATCGAGACCAATGGTCAGCCAGACTACGCATGATGCCACCAAACCCTCCCTAGGGTAATGGACCGAAGAGAGAGAGACAAAACACTAAAACACATTGATTTTTGCAATGGCAAGACATGCTTCATGATTGTGTTGGCAGTTAAAAACATTATTACTTTATACTCAGTATCGATCTCGTATACCATATTTTAAGGATCTATTCTGTATCGGAGAATATCTATAATTGTTAACAAATCAAGTACTGGCTACTTACTTTTGATGCATTCATTTTTAAAATCAATTTTTTCGTTTATCAAATTCAATCGGCCAAATGCCGGTCTGTAAGCACAATTACCTAGTTTCGGACTTTAAAACTTTTGATTTATATATGATTAAAAACAAACAAAAAATATGGTAAATTTAGACGAAACCGCTCAAAAATCGATCCAACCCAGGAAAATATACCGAATCTTAGTACCTATTAAAAATATATAGAATAAAACCAAAATTTTCCACACAAACAACGAAGTTTCTATTAGAAAAATTTATGCTGGTATTAATTTACAAACTCAAAGTTTTAAACAGAAAACTGTTCCTAATTGTTCCGTACAGAATAATATTTGGCTGACTGTTGGATAAAACAAAGTATTGAATTAAAAAAAAAATGAACCACCAATACGTCACTAGCTTTGTGTAAAGCGACTCGTATACCACCCAAAATACCATCTTTAGGACGTAAATAAAATAATATAAATGTTACAGAACTATATTTACTGATCAAAACCACCTATCTAATGCTCCGCAACATCCTCTTTTTTACGTTAACTACATAACGAAGATGGTACGTTAAGTACGCTCGTTATAACTAATGCAAGATATGTAAGAGAGCTGTTTAAATTACATAACCAAAACGTTAACTTTTTAACGTAATAGCGATATTGTTCAGTTGAAGGACATATAACGAGTATAAGAAGTACAAGGCGCTGTTATTGTATGTAACAATGAAACGAGAAAACATAATTGTACCATATTTAAGATATTTTTTTACTTTATTTTGGTGATTATTGTTTAGATAGACTTCCCCTGCCTGGATCCTTATGCCGAAGAGAGTGACGCTTTACATTATCTTTAAACTTAGTTTGAAAGTCACAATGATCGCATTTTAACACATTGACTTCCCCTGGATCCTTATGCCGAATAGAGTGACGTTTTAAACTCCTTTTAAACTTAGTTTGAAATTCACACTGATCGCATTTAAACATATTGACTGCCGCTGAATCCTTATGCCGAAGAAAGTGACTGTTTAAATGACGTTTATACTTAGTTTGAAAATCACACTGATCGCATTTAAATATATTAACTTTCGCGGGATCCGTGTGCCGCACAAAGTGCGACTTCAAATAGTCTTTTCGAATGCTTCGATAATCGCATTGATCGCATTTAAACATACTGACGTTCCCGGGATCCTTATGCCGGAGAGAGTGCCTGTTTAAATCAGCTTTAAACTTAGTTTGAAAGTCACAATGATCGCATTTAAACACATTGACTTCCCCTGGATCCTTATGCCGAAGAAAGTGACGCTTTAAATTATCTTTAAACTTAGTTTGAAAGTTACACTGATCGCATTTAAACATATTGAATTCCCCTAAATGCCGAAGAAAATGACGGTGTAAATAACGTTTAAACTTAGTTTAAAAATCACACTGATCGCATTTAAGCATATTGACTTCCCCCGAATCCTTATGCTGAAGGAGTTGTATGTTCAAATAAGATTTATACTTGAAAGGCACATTGAGTGCATTTAAGCATATTCACTGATCGCATTTAAACATATTAACTTTCGCGGGATCCGTGTGCTGCACAAGGTGCGACTTTAAATGGTCTTCTCGAATGTTTAGATAATCGCATTTAAACACACTGACTTCCCCTGGATCCTTATGCCGAAGAGAGTGACGCTCTAAATCCTTTTTAAACATAGTTTGAAAGTCACAATGATCGCATTTAAACACATCGACTTCCCCTGGATTCTTATGCCGAAGAAAGTGACTGTTTAAATGATGTTTATACTTTGTTTGAAAATTACACTGACCGCATTTAAACACATTGACTTCCCCTGGCTCCTTATGCCGAAAAGAGTGACGGTATAAATTATTTTTAAATTTAGTTTGATAGACACACTGATCGCATTTAAACATACTGACTTTCGCGGGATCCATGTGCTGCACAAGGTGCGACTTTAATTGGTCTTTTCGAATGCTTCGATAATCGCATTGATCGCATTTAAACATTCTGACGTTCCCGGGATCCTTATGCCAGAGAGAGTGCCTGTTTAAATCAGCTTTAAACTTAGTTTGAAAGTCACAATGATCGCATTTTAACACATTGACTTCCCCTGGATCCTTATGCCGAATAGAGTGACGCTTTAAACTCCTTTTAAACTTAGTTTGAAAGTCACACTGATCGCATTTAAACATATTGACTTTCCCTGAATCCTTATGCCGAAGAAAGTGACTGTTTAAATGATGTTTATACTTAGTTTGAAAATCACACTGATCGCATTTAAACATACTGACTTTCGCGGGATCCATGTGCTGCACAAGGTGCGACTTTAATTGGTCTTTTCGAATGCTTCGATAATCGCATTGTTCGCATTTAAACATACTAACTTTCGCGGGATCCTTATGCCGGAGAGAGTGCCTATTTAAATCAGCTTTAAACTTAGTTTGAAAGTCACACTGATCGCATTTAAACATATTGACTTCCCCTGGATCCTTATGCCGAAGAAAGTGAGGGTTTAAATGACGTTTATACTTAGTTTGAAAATCACACTGATCGCATTTAAACATACTAACTTTCGCGGGGTCCATGTGCTGCACAAGGTGCGACTTTAATTGGTCTTTTCGAATGCTTCGATAATCGCATTGATCGCATTTAAACATACTGGAGTTCCCGGGATCCTTATGCCGGAGAGAGTGCCTGTTTAAATCAGCTTTAAACTTAGTTTGAAAGTCACAATGATCGCATTTTAACACATTGACTTCCCCTGGATCCTTATGCCGAATAGAGTGATGCTTTAAACTCCTTTTAAACTTAGTTTGAAAGTCACACTGATCGCATTTAAACATATTGACTTTCCCTGAATCCTTATGCCGAAGAAAGTGACTGTTTAAATGACGTTTATACTTAGTTTGAAAATCACACTGATCGCATTTAAACATATTAATTTTCGCGGGATCCGTGTGCCGCACAGATTGCGACTTTAAATGGTCTTTTCGAATGCTTCGATATTCGCATTGATCGCATTTAAACATACTGACGTTTCCGGGATCCTTATGCCGGAGAGAGTGCCTGTTTAAATCAGCTTTAAACTTAGTTTGAAAGTCACAATGATCCCATTTAAACACATTGAGTTCCCCTGGCTCCTTATGCCGAAAAGAGTGACGGTATAAATTCTTTTTAAATTTAATTTGAAAGTCACACTGATCGCATTTAAACATATTAACTTTCGCTGGATTTTTACGGAAACAGTGCTTGTCTAAGCTTCTTTGCCGAAATAACACTGAGTCATTCTCAATATTTACATTAAGTTTGTGACCAACCCGATAATGACCCTGCTGATGAATCTGGAGTCTGCAATTTTGATGTTCGGCAATGCTGTAATAGAGGAAAACATAACATTAATTGTACGAGTTAAATATTCAGTAATATAAACATATACAGAGTGGCAAAAAAGTCGCGCATAATTCCTGTAACTTTTGAATTATCACGTATACGAAAAACTGACCTTTATGAAAGTTGTTTAGTAAATTATTCCCCACATTTTTACTTACATGAATTTTTTCTGTCATTTCTGCTTTGGTTGCCATAGAGACTAACTTACTTTTTTTAAATGGAACACCCTGCATATGATTGCATATTTGTATTCTACCAGGAAAACTCTGTCTGAATTTTTTGTATTTCAAATGTTCACCTATCTGCAAGCGTTTCCGAGATAATGGCAGCTCAAAAATGAAAAACTTCCTAATTATAATTATTCCTACCTAATACCCACCAGTTGAGTCAAGCTGTTTTCACGATAGCGACCTAAAAGTTGTCAATTTTGAGTTCTTGTTTAATTTTCTGTTCTCTGATTTCTAATTTGTTTACACTATGGTTCATCTGAATGAGAAGCAACGAGTTGAAATTTTAATAATGAGCAGTTACGGATATATGAAGAGATCACAAGATCAGGTTTGTCAACTTTCCAACAATTATATCCAAATAGGCCTCCAATAAATCAGTCAACGGTGTGTCGAATGGTAAAGAAATTTCAAGAAACAGGCAGTGTTAGGGAAGCCGCTAGATCAGGTCGACCTAAAACAGCAACCGGGGGAGACAAAGCTTTGGATATCATGCTCTCAATACATGAAAATCCAATACAATCATCCAGGCCAATGGCAATGGATTTTAATGTGTCTCCATCAGTCAGTGAAAAATTTGTTTAATCAGGAGAAGTTGCATCCCTACAAGATAAAGTTGGTGCACGAGTTAAACGAGGACGATTTTGATAGAAAAGCTAAATTTTATGAGCTGATAATGGAAAGATGCAATAACGATAATAACTGCGCAGCAAATATCATTTTCTCGGATGAAGCTACTTTCCATTTAAATGGCATTGTTAATAGACACAACTATCGGTTTTGGTCTGCTAAGAATACTCACTGGTTCCAGGAAGGTCATACTCAGAGGCCCGAAAAAGTTAATATTTGGGCGGGCATAGTTGGTAGACATATTGTGGGATCTTTTTGCATAGATGGTAATTTGAATGGCGAAAAACATCTGGACCTCCTCAGGAATCACATAATTCTTTCTTGCAGAATGGTTTTACCAGGTGTAAATAATGGCATAAACGAACAGGTATGGTTGCAGCAAGATGGAGCACCTGCGCATTATGCTGCAAATGTTAGACATTACATAAGCGAACAATTTCCAGGACGTTGCATAGGCAGAAGAGGTGCTATTGACTGGCCAGCGCGATCCCCAGACTTAACCCCGTTCGACTTCTTTTTGTGGGAACACTTAAAGAACAAAGTCTACGTTAACCGTTCAAATGCCTTAGAATCTTTGAAAGTCAGAACTAGTGCCGAAATTCGGAGGAGAGGACTTTTTTTTAAACGTTGTAGACATTCAGGAATCGACTGGCGCTCTGCTTAGCAGAAAATGGTGGTCATTTTGAACACCTGATCCACTGAAAGGGTTTCACTTGTTTATTATTCCGATGTTAAGTTGTTCAATTTTCTAGGCTATTTATTTTGTTATTATAAGGTTTGTTACAATTTTAAATAAATAAAAAGTTAAAATACAAAAAATTCAGAGTTTTTCCAGTAGAATTTAAAAATGTAATCATATGCAGGGTGTTCCATTTAAAAAAAGTAAGTTAGTCTCTATGGCAACCAAGCCACAAATGACAGAAAAAATTCATGCAGGTAGAAATGTGGGGAATAATTTACCGAACAACTTTGAAATAATCAAATAAAACGACTTCAGTCTACCTCCACATAGTTTTATTATTAAGATCGTTATCCAACATGTTTCGGACATTTAAATGTCCATCTTCAGGGATACAGCAATTGATCTTGTTGGTTCAGTTTAGAAAATACGAAGTTCAAAAATGATAAGTCTTTGAGACTGAATCTAGATTTTGGTTCAAGGTGAAAAAGGTTAACATTATAAAATTAAATAAAGTAATGACGTTGAAGGCAGAAAAATATTAAAAATTGAACTGAGGAGAAAGAAAATTTAGTATTTCGAAAGTTCACATCCCTCGTTGAAGTAAGAGAACCAGGTAATAAAGATTATTGGGCCAATGTGATTGTCAGTGAGGTTATTATGTTAGCTTTGAGCTATTTAGAGGAAAAATTGGGAATTTAGCTGAAAGAAACCTCATGCAATCACAATTGCTGGCGGTAAATGTGATTTCACATGATAAAGTGTGAAGGTTATGAAAATGACATTATAAAAAACTGGTACCAGTTCTTAAATAATGTAAAAATTAAAAGCTTACTAGACAAAGGGCATTGGTCAATGAAGTTATTAAGTAAAGGTGTAGGCCATTATGAAGAAAAAGTAAAAAAGGGGCACAAAGAAACTTCACTGAACCATGCTCAACTGTAGAAAAATGTGAACTCTTTGAAATAGGTCACTTCTTGGTATACGAGGTATTTCAATACTTACAGGCATTATGTGCGACTTCTTTGCCACTCTGTATTTCTTTAACTGTCTCGTCCAATAGATGATTTTCCCATCAGCTACATAAAAAAGTTAACTCTTTAGAATGATCGCTACGTGTTCCCAAGAGAACATTTGCCGGTTTAGAATTCTTAAGTAACTTATTAATAATAATAATATATTTATTCTGATGCCTATGCAAGAACTCCGCCAACGCCGGTCCTAAGCCCGGGTGAAAAAGGAGTTATAACCTCGTAAAAAAACAATAGATAGAGTCTAAACTCCTCCCACTTTTATCCTGCTATCTACTGTTCGGTTCCCAGAATTTAAGATCCTAAATCTAAATAACCCTCATTGAATGACACAATTGTGGAGTTTCCTGGCTTTCTTTTACTTTTTACTTTTCTAAAAATTAATAATAATAATCTCTGATGTATCCTTGATTAATAATTTATCGTGTTTGTGTACTTTCATAGTTGGATTTTCGGTGTTCTCCACGTCTACCTCATTACTCGCGACTTTGATCATTTTACGCCTGACTTCTGTCTTCTGTCAATGTTTAATGAAAAAATGAAAAAGCAAAATAATTTTAATACAACTTTCCAATAATGATGCGAAAAGGAAAATTCCCGAATTGACATTCTCCTACTTTAAGGGACCTCTGACCATGACGTGTGAGTATTCCGAGGATATTTGTGATGTTAATTTACAGCTTAACGTTATGATTTGTGTTTTTAAAGAGTTTTACAATAACCAAACTTTTTCGCATAATATTTTTACACCTTAATTTACAACCTGATTTTAGTATTTAAGTTTTACATAGGGAGAACTTTTTACCTGTCAATCACTTTTTTTAGGAAAAACAATTTTGTTGTTAGAGCCTAAGCCCTGATGATGACTCAGTGTTGATCCGAAAGCGCTTGGCTGAACTTCCCCAAGAATTATACGCTGAATACATATTAAAGTTTAGTTTTATAATAATAAATAGATTCAATATATTAAAAAACACAATTGAAAATGACCCTCACAACAATGATCAGCATACTCATCACCATTAACCTTTCGTTGCTGAGAGGAGTATCTCCAACGGGCAGACAAAAATTAACAAAGCCTATGTAATCGAAATAAACAAATAAACCATTTTTATTTACAGTCAGATAACACTTACCGATTTGAAGTTGTGCCTGGCACCTGATGCATCATTTTGGTGGTCTTTGCTTCTTGACGTAAATTATTTAACATTATATTGATCATTTCCGGACACATGGAGGGATGCGATTCTTGATTATAGTCGGTTGCAGCTGAATTCCACATTCTGGATTCGGTCTTAGTTTCCCTAGACAAAAATAATTGGCGTTATATCAAAATGAACCTATTAATTAGTACAATATCGGGTACAACAAAATGGTAGCTCAGCCTAATATTTTTTTTTCAAATAAAAGAAAAGATGAAATTTTAGATTATCAACGTGCAAATCATCAATGTTCTATATCTTCTAACTAAAGATACTCTGATTGAAACAATTGTTGTTATTATTATGTTATTACGAACAGGCCATTAATAATTTGGGCCTTAAGGGTACAAAGTTTCGCAGCCACAAAATCCCGAGTTTATAGCATTGATTAAATGGGAACCAAATTATGTCCTTCATCTTAAAATTATGACAGCCGGGTTATTACACTAAAAGAAGCACTTAGCGATGAAGTAAATGCTTCACACTGAAATAAAAAATGTGGGTACTTAGCAAAAAGTACCTTTTTCATGAATATCTGCTGTGATTCATGTAATTGGCTTTCAAGCAAATTTCGTAAAATCATAAAAAAATGAAATAAAATAAAAATATTTTTGAAATTGATTGTTACTTAATGATAGTAAATTTTAGAAAGGATATAAAATAGTATATATTACATACCAAGAGTGGTAAGAAGCCTATTACACACGATTTTGGAAATTACGGGACGAGCAAATATTGCCCTTGTTAATACAGACATTATAATTTTACGTAACTTCCCTTACGCACAGCTTGGCTTCCAACAATATACTGTGCGTAATTAGAGTTTTACGGATAAAGTAGACAGTGCGTAAGTAAGTTCTTATTAATATAAAAGTAGAAAAACAGTATTTTCTTATGTATTCCTTTATTTCTTTTTAAATATTGAACAGCATTTTTGTTAAATTTCCTTACTGTTCAGGATCCTTTGGAAATGCAAACATCCTTATTCATTGACCTTCTTTTGATTTATTATTACCAGGCATAGTTTTATAATAGCACAGCACTCACTATATCAAACAGTTAAACAATACACTTCTATCCAGAAAAATGACTAACTAAACTCGGTAACGATTAATAATCGACTAACGGCTGAAACACGGCCGGCTTAAACTAATGACAGTTGGCCGGGTTACCTCCCACTCCAATGATTTCGCCAAATGTCATATTATCGCTTCTCGTTGTTTGCTTTTCTAGGCTATTATGTTATTACTCTTGCATTTCTTCTTATCCCTTTCAAATGTTGTGATTTAAAAAATCCATTATTATATTCAGGTAGTTGTAGCTAAACATTTTTTCGTACTATGGCCATTTTCGTCACCTGCCGTGTAAAGGGTGTGGTGAACGGCACTTTTAAAATATGATATTTAAATAAAACCTTGAAAAAGTCTTATTTAATGTGTGAATTCTTCGGCGCATGTCGTAATAACGATGACTGAGACATTGTAGGGACAGAAGCTTTTATTTTAGAGTTAAGGCCCTTCAAGATTCGTTGAACAGGGCGCTGCCGCAAAACAATCTCGGTCATTCTCAATTCTACAGCCAGAATATTCGGTACAGTTTCTCCCAGGAAATTAACCGTTGAATGTGAAGAGAATAGTTCCACCAGTACGTTTGCTTTTTCATGTGCTTTGGTCGTAATAGTACCATTAGGGAATGTAAGAGATGGAATAGTTGACTCTGACTGACGGCCTTAGCTACCGATCAAAACTATCTTGATTCTTTAGGACATCAAAGTTTGTCTTTGTTTGTGTGGGTTTATGCTTCTTTGCTTTAATTTTTTGATAACGACGACGAAAACATAAAAATATGCTCATAAAATAATAATTTGGGAAAAATATGCATTTTATTATAAAAATAACAAAATATGCAAAAAATGCATATATTCCGCCCTTTAATCATAACATATGTAATCGAAATAAATAAATATATCAAATATTCCATGGTAGAGGAAATTAAAGTCGTACTTGTTATATTTCACAATTTAATTCAGTTTCCTGACACGTGTTTCAACCCTTGCGGATCATTATCAAAGGCACAATACTAAATTCTACATGTCACTAAAATAAAAATTGACAGATGATGGGTTATTTTGGTCCTTAATGTACAACTAAATTACAGGTGTGATTATAGAGGTATTTACATCTAAGTAATAAAATTAAGAAAATGATATTGTGTATATAATTATGGGTTTTTTCGTTTGTAACTATTGACAGTGTTTATTGCATATTTATTATCTTAAGTTATTAGGCTATTAAGTATTAGATTGGCACCTGAAGGTATTTCAATTTGATTATTAATAACATTACATCGATTTTTTAAGGCTTTTTTGATTGCTAATGTTTCTAATATGTTGAGTTTACTACCCTTGTGTTGAGTAAATATCGGTTTTATTTTGTTGGATATTGAGTGGTTATTTATTTATTATACAGTGGTCCGCTATTCCTGTTTTATTTTGTTTTTTTCTTAAATAGATATTTTATGTTCTTTAAGCCTAGTTTTAAAGTTTCTACCTGTTTGACCTATATAGATTGCATCACAGTCATCACATTGTATTTGGTAGACCCCGCTATGTGTTAATTTGTCTTTATTTTCAATTTTTGAATTAGCTATGTATTTACCTAGGTTACTTTTATTGACTTGTATGGGGATAAGTTTATGGTTTTTGAGTTTTTTGGAGATTTTTTGACTTGTGCGACCTTTATATCTGATTGAACTATATTTCGCGTTTGATGGAATGAGACGTCCTCGGTAGAGTAAATTTTGTGTTTTTTGTCTGAGTTTTTTCTTTAGTATTTTGTCTATTATGTCTAATTCTTTATTATATGAAGTTTCTGAATTGAACGCAGCTAGTTTGGTTTGTTCGGGATGTTTTGAGTCTGCTGGTATAACTATATCGGTTGTCGTTGGTTTTCTATAGATTTGGCAGGTTAATTGGTTGTTTTGAATAGAACAAACTAAAAATTTAACAATACCCAATAATGCCACCCTAATATCATTCGATGTTAAAAGTCTATTTACCTCTATACCAACGACAGAACTAAAAGATATTAAACATAAAGAACTAAACAATAGCCGTACTACGATTATTATACATGAAATAATTGCTCTCAACAACCTGGGCATAGATCAAAGCTACTTCAGATGTAACAATAAATTCTTTATACAAAAAGAAGGACTACCAATGGGCTCTCCTTAGTCATCATTGTTAGCGGAATTATTCATGAAGAACTTTGAATATCACATTTTTAATTTAAAAAATGAATTAATAAAAAATATACATTTCTGGCGCAGATACGTAGATGATGTGTTTTGCGTTTGGACAGGAACAGAGCGACAGCTAGAACAATTTTTAAACCTTTTAAATGGCTTAAACACTAACATTCAATTTACCATGGAAAGGGAAACTGACCACTCAATTAATTTCTTGGACCTTACAATAATAAATCAAAACAACCAATTAACCTACCAAATCTATAGAAAACCAACGACAACCGATATAGTTAAACCAGCAGACTCAACACATCCCGAACAAACCAAACTAGCTGTGTCCAATAGCATGATCCACAGATTAGTCAACATCCCACTTTCAGAAACTTCATATAATAAAGAATTAGACATAATACAAACTATAGCCTTAAACAACGGCTATCCAACAACACTCATAAACAAAATACTAAAGAAAAAACTCACACAAAAAACACAAAAACTGCTCTACCGAGGACGTCCCCTTCCATCAAACGCGAAATACAGTTCAATCAGATATACAGGTCACACAAGTCAAAAAATCTCCAAAAAACTCAAAAACCATAAACTTATCCCCATACAAGTCAATAAAAGTAACCTAGGTAAATACATAGCTAATTCAAAAATTGAAAATAAAGACAAATTAGCACATAGCGGGGTCTACCAAATACAATGTGATGACTATGATGCAATCTATATAGGTCAAACAGGTAGAAACTTTAAAACTAGGCTTAAAGAACATAAAACATCCATTTAAAAAAAATAAATAAATAAAACAGGAATAGCGGACCACTGTATAATAACTAACCACTTAATATCCAACAAAATAAAACCGATATATACTCAACACAAGGCTAGAAAACTCAACCTTACAGAAATATTAGCAATCAAAAAAGCCTTAAAAAATCGATGTAATGTGATTAATAATCAAATTGAAATACCTTCAGGTGCCAATCTAATACTTAATAGCCTAATAACTTAAGATAAACATGCAATAAACACTGTCAATAACTACGAGCGAAAAAACCCATAATTATATACACAATATAATTTTCTTATTTTTTTTACTTAGATGTAAATACCTCTATAATCACACCTGTTAATTTAGTTGTACCTTTGGCCAATACCTGTAAATTAAGGACCAAAATAACCCATCATCTGTCAATTTTTATTATTTTAATGACATGTAGAATTTAGTATTGTCTTACATGCCTTTGATAATGATCCGCAAGGGTTGAAACACGTGTTAGGATTAAATTGTGAAATATAACAAGTACGACTTTAATTTCCTCTACCATGGAATATCCATTTCACAAAGCATGTAGCCCATCACAAATCAATTATATATCAAATATTGTTATTCAGAGTAAGATAACACTTACTGATTTGATGCCGTGTTGCGAATCTCATGTTGATTGATATCGTCGCTAAGTTTTCCGCTTTCTCCGGGTATATTCAGTTTTTCTAGCAAAATAATTAATTTGGGTCCGTGTTTAATAACTCGTGTGTGTGGAACGTTTTCAATTTCAAAATCATCCGTATTTTCAATATTGACTAATTCGGCACTTAACACTTCTTTATTTTCTTCTTTTATGTGAAACGTGGAAGAAAAGCTTTGGTGATTGTAACCTTCAAAATTTTCCTTATAAGCAGGGGATGCTGCCAGATCATGTGACACATTAAATATGGTGGTTTCTGTTCCTGTATTCTGAAATTCTTGGTTACAGTCGGTTACAGCTGAATTCCATGGCCTGGTCTTAGTGTCAATAATTGTCCTATACAAAAATGATTGGTAAAGTATAAAGTCAAAATTAATTAATTAATAGAATACCGGGTGCCACAAAATAGTGGCTCAGCGTTATAATTTATTTCTATAAGTGTTAAAAGTAATGTGGTTTGAAATAATTTGACACTCCTCTGTACTTTTCTAGTTACAACACTGCATTATTACCCTTACATAGCCAACCAACAGTAGTTGTGCTTGCACTGTTGGCTGCGCATCTTTGAATTGCTTCAATAGTACAAATACATAAAGTGTGTATCAGCCAAATGGAATAAATTCGATAATAAACACATGGGGGCGTGTCCGAAAAAACGCTCGGGCACGTCGATTGGTATTTCTAGTTGCGCATTTTTTTCAATAAAAACTTTTTATACAGGGTGTGTTATGTAACAGTGGCCAATACTAACTTTCTTATTTTAAACACAACACCCTGTATATTATTCAATTTTTGGATTCTTCAGAAAATTCTAGACGTATTTCATGTACAGTATTCTATACCTATCTTCAACTGTTTCGGAAATATTAAGTGTTTTCAGATTTATTGCAAAAATTAACAACACACTAAAAAACTAATAAGTAATACTGTTTATTTCTTGATAATGTAAAAAACAAAAAAAAACATTAATGTGGGAGATGTTGAAAATGCTCGCCGCGAACGTCTTGGCAACATCCTAATCTTAAATAGAAATTTCTTTTAACGTTACTGAACATCTTAGGCGTGACCGATCTAATCGCAAGCGTTATTCGTTTTCTTAAGTCAGCAAAGTCGAGGGGTTTAGTTTTGTATACAATATTTTTGACGTAACCCCATAAGAAGAAGTCTAATGGCGTCAGATCAAGGGATCGTTCCATCGATCCACGCCTCGTTATCCACCGATTTGGAAATACTCGGTTGAGGTACTGCCGGACATTGATTTGGTAATGGGGCGGTGCTTCATCTTGCTGAAACCATATCATATTCGCTGGAAGTTGTGGGTTTGCTGGATCAGGATATAAGTTTGTCAAAGTTGGCAAGACATTATTTTGGAGCAGTGCTAAATAATTATCGCCATTTAAATTGCCATTAATGAAAAAGGGACCTATGATATGATCTCCAACAATTCCTGCCCAAACATTAACCTTTGTAGGATATTGCGTATGTTCTTCTCTCATCCAGTGAGGATTTTCCCTAGACCAATAGCGGCAATTCTGACGATTAACATGACCGTGAAGTGTAAAGGTGCACTCATCAGAAAACAAAACATGTTCTAATTGGACCACATTGTAACCTAACATTGCCATCATTTGTTCACAAAAATACGTTCTCCTATCAACATCGTCTTCCATGAGCTCATGAGTAGGTATCATTTTATAGGGATACATTTTATTTTCTTGTAATGTTCGAATAATCGATGAATGGCAAACATCGAACATTGGGGCTGTTTTTCGAGTAGAAGTATGTGGGTTTTCCTGAGACTCAAGCATACTATCTAATTTGGTATCATCACTTATTGCGTTGGCAGCTACTTTTTTTATCTGCTTTACATTCCCAGCTGGCGAAACTGCTTTTCTATTTTACAAATTGGAAATTTTTCATGAAATAAGCGAGCAACTTCCATTTGTGTCCGTGTTCTATCTGCATAACCAATCATCTGTAGAATTGTTATTTTGTGCATTTCTGTCAAATAAACTGCTTTTCTGATATGCAGTTAACGAAATTCAAACGACTATAACACTGACAACTACTGTCATGCAGACAGACAACAATTTGCTAAGGTCAGGCGTTTTAAACAAAAGTAAACAAAACTATATATACCTTTTTACTTAATATTATTACTAATGTTAATAACTGATGTATGCAGGTAATAGTAAATATTTTTTTTCTGGCAAAACAGTTCATCTAACGAGAAATATTGAAGAGGTAAAATAGCTTCCAAATACATCCAGTCACTCGACAAAAATATCTGGGTTGTCATAACGCCGTTGATATAAAAAATCAGGAAAAATGTTGACGTATTATATCACTTTTATAACACTTTCACTTATTTACAGCCGGTGACTATACTACTAGAAAACGTCAATTTATAGTATTAGTCTACATACTAAAAATCATTAAAATCGATTAGCAGGTTTTCACGTAGTTTAGGAAAAACCAATATTTTTACAAATTTTTGACGCCCTTTACCGGCTAAACGAGACAATTTTGGATATAACTAAGTCGGCTTAGATCGACCTATTTTGACGCCAGGAGTCTGTCGTCAAACGTTGTACACGTATTTTCAGGACACTCTGTATATATACATATTTTTAAACAATCAAATGAAAATTTTTGTTTTTGTGCGCAACTTATGTGGTTTCACCTATAAGGGCGAGTTCTTTTATTATGATTCTATTTATACCCAATTCTATTTTCTTTAGGTGAAAAATCGATTTTGTGAAAAATATCGAATAAACAAAAACTTTTGACAGAATTGGTCTTTCTCTACAAAAAAAAAAAACACAAAAATAATCACGTACATTAGAAATATGAAAAAAAAGTTGTGGACAAACTCAGACACGAAACCGGGTCAAAACGGCTTTTAACTAAACTACTAAATTAAACGATTTGCATAGGACAATGTTTACCTTAGGAATTAAGCAATGGGAATGATATTACAAAATATTTGGAAGAAATACGGCGACATTTCTCAATATTAAAGTCTTAACAGGATGAACACATCTTTTGAGACCTATTTATAACATTTCCAGGGCGCAAAACCATGCAATATTAACACTACGTTAAAATAAAACTCGAATATTCCGACAACTTGACGTCTATCGTCTATTTAAGCTTTGCCAATTATGAACATTTGTTTGCTTCAAAGGCGACTCTTCAAAATTTATATTATTGGAAATTCGTGATTTTTGGACATGTTTTATGGCATAAAAACTGTGATATAATAATAACTTTGATTTCCTTTTAGCCAAAGTTGTTAAAAAAATTATGGGAGGATTAATAAATCTAACATGAATGTAACGCGCAAAGTTGTATGTGCGACGTCATAAACAATTTAAAATTTAGTTTTAGTATCTCTTATAGTAAAAAGTAATAGACTTTGTGGCGCCCGGTATAATAAGGTATCAAAACTTAAGCAAAGTGTACCTGTTTTCACTTGTCTCAGATTCGTCCTCCTTGATGTCCAGTTCTTCGTTTTTCATTTTCCAGTCCCCATACATCTGATCAGTTCCTGCTTCACCCTCGCCAACTTTGACCTCTGATTCTGTCCGGCCAGGAAATATTTCTTTGCCCCTGTAAAACATAAATGTATCCCTTTTTAGGCGGGAGAAAAACAAACAATGTTGATTGTTTTTACGAGAAAGATCTCTTTAATCCGTACACCTGGATCATATTTTGATGATGGTTAAATTAAATTATTTAAGTAGTTCAGGTTAATTCATTAAAATTAAATGTATTAAGTTTCGCTTTACTTGCCATTGCTAATAGGTAGTCAAATTCAAATTCAAATAAGCTATATTATCAGAAGATCCAAAGACTTATTGAAAAAGCAACACAAATAATATTGAATTACAATTAAAATCACAGTATTTTATACGGTAAATCAAAAATATGATTAGTAAAAAGAAAATAAAAAGGAGACAATTAAAATATATATTAGGACATGAACACACCACATTGAAAATGAAACCAGCCCAGGCAAGCCAAGTTAATTATACAGGGTGATTTCTAAGGTGATACTTTTTTTTCAACTGTGTATACCACTACTTAAAAGAAACAACTTTTTCAAATAACTTTTTTTAAATAACTCAAAAATGAAGGAGATATTTTTTTATACACATGAGCCATTTTTAAACACTCCCAAACTAACTGAAATCTACCACGCGATGAACTGACAAAAAATTGAGACTTCACTGCTAGACATAAAAAAAAATAAACACCAACAAAAAAAATTATCAGCAGTCGTATCGTAGGCTTTTTACATTAGCGTATCTCCTTTATTTTTGAGTTATTTAAAAAAAGTTATTTGAAAAAGTTGTTTTTTTTAAGTAGTTCACACTGTATAGAAGAGGAACCAGAAAGATTCAGCACATAAAAAGTACATTATTAATTATTAAATCAAGCCATTTATATAAAGGGTGTCCCAAAATGAACGCACATTTTTATTTGTTAACAAAACACATTTATTTTTTGAAAGATGTCAAAACTTTACCGGGATAAGAAAGAATACATATCACGATTAAGTGTGAAACACAATATCCGACAAATGTCCACCGCGGCTTAGCTGGCAGACCCTTGCCCTTTTGACGAAATTATTGATAACATTTTCACATATTTGTGGACGAATTTAATCAGTGACGCATCGAATTTCGTTCAAGTCAGGAATTGCGGTTGGTTTATTGGCATAAACACGAGATTTAAGAAAACCTCAGAGAAAGAAGTCGCACGGTGTTATATCGCATCAGTATCGTAGTGGCCAATTCTAATCACCATTGCAAGATATGACACGACCAGGAAATTTCAGTCGTAACGAGTCCATTGTTTCACGCGCAGTATGACAGGTCCTGTTGAAACAATAAGTTTTCCACATTAATTCGGTCTAATTCAGCCCACAGAAACTCTTCTAACGTTGCACGATAACGTTCGCCATTCACTGTTAGTGCAGTTCCAGCCTCGTCTTCAAAGAAGTATGGCCCAATTATTCCGCCGAATCAGAAACCGCACAAAACGGTGACTTGTAGAGGATGCCTTGGTTTTTCGTGAATAACACGAGGATTCTCTTCCCCCCAAATTCGACAATTCTGCTTATTGACGTATCCATTTAACTGAAAATGTGCCTCATCACTAAACAGGATTTTCTTCGAAAAATCTTCGTCATTTGCCTCGTTTTCCAGAATCCAATTAACAAATTCACTGCGCAACTCATGATCTGCTGGCTTCAATTCTTGGGTCAATTGGATTTTATAAGCATGCAAACGCAAATCTTTTGTAAGAATTCGCTGCATACTGCTTTTGGTAATGTTCACTTGCTCTGACCGACGGCAAATCGACGTGCCTGGATTCTCACCAACACTTTCCGACACTGCTGCAATATTTTCAATAGATCGAGCAGTACGCGGCCGCCCTGTTGATTTTATGTTTCCAACTAAACCACTTTGCTCAAATTTCTTGATCAATCTTTGCACTGTCGTATGTTTAGGTGCATTATTTTCTCCAAAAACGGCACGCACTCTACGAATTGTTTCCGCATAACATTCTCCACATTTATAATACGTTTTCACGATAACAACGCGCTGTTCTATCGTGCAGCGTTCCATGGATATTAATTGCAATAAATTACATGACAGCTATTAAATTTTTAGAAGCCTACTATAACAAAAACGAAAATGCCACGATATTTAAAATGTGCGTACATTTTGGGACACCCTTTATAGTATGATTCAAATTCAAGAATACTTTATTGTTGAAAGAATGTTGTGGTTCCCATCAACGTCTCAGCAGAGTTAATCTAATTTATAAAGTATTATTACGCACGGTAAGAATACAATGTAAAATATTATTTATTAATAGACAGGGTGTTGCCTAACTACGGTACGAAACTTCAGAGGTCGTTTTAAGAAAAAAAGTTTCTATGAACGTATGTCTGGAGTTGCTTCGTTTCTGAGAAGTTTAAAAAAAACGGTCATAACCGATTTGGTTGAAATTTTATTCAGTTATTTGACGTAATAAGGCGCTTATTTAGCCCTAACTAGATTGAAATTATTAGGTCCAGTGGCGTCTCAGTGGGCACCACAGCCAATTATTATTGAGAAGAAAAAGTACGCCACTGCCTTTTTTTTAGTTCTTATATTTTTTCAGATTAAGCAACTACAAATTCAACTTTTTGGTCTCTTGTGTTTTTTTCATATCTGGCTTCATTTGCGAGAAAAATTAAATAAAACTCACTATCTCAAAGATCCTTTTGGCGATCTTGGTGAAATTTGACAGTGTTGTTCGTTGTGATGCTAAGTTAGCACTGACTAGATGACATATTGCCAAAAAAATGTACGCCACTGACTCAATTAAAAAGTTTATATTGCTTTCAGGTTAACAAGCTGAAAATACAACATTTTTGTCTTTTGTTTTCTTTCTCGAGAAAAAAATAAAAGTCACTTCATTGAATGTCGAAAAATTCTTTTTCTCGAAAACGAAATAAGATACGAAAAAATATCAAGAAACAAAAAAGTTTTATTTTTAGATGCTTAACCTGAAAACAATATAAAATAATAAACGAGTAAGTGGCGTAAATTTTATTGTCAATATTATTTGTGAGACTGTCCCCTGGGACGCCACTGGAACTCATAATTATTATCTAGTTAGTGCTAACTTAGCGTCTTATCACAAAGAGCAACACTGCCAAATTTCACCAAAATCGGCAATATGATCTTTGGGGTATTAATAAAAAATCGATTTTTTTTTTAAACTTTGACACCCTGTATCTTGAAAACCAGACATTTTAGGATACATGTTTATATGAACTTTTCTACTTGAATTTAGTTCAGGAATGCACCCTTGAAATTACGGCCTATCATTAAGTAACACTCTGTATTGTAACATCTTTAAAACTAGCTCCACTCGAGGGGGAAGCCACTCCCAAAAACTTGTACACTAAAATACCAACTTGCCCAAGGAATACCACAATTTGTAGAAACATAACCTCAGAAATACCTGGCAATACCTATGGAATACCTAGTAATACCTATGGAATACCTAGTAATACCTATGGAATATATAGTAATACCTATGGAATAAGTAGAATTACCTATGGAATACCTAGTAATACCTATGGAATATATAGTAATACCTATGGAATCACTAGAAATACCTATGGAATACCTAGTAATACCTATGGAATATATAGTAATACCTATGGAATAACTAGTAATACCTATGGAATAACTAGAATTACCTATGGAATACCTAGTAGTACCTATGGAATACCTAGTAATACCTATGGAATATATAGTAATACCTATGGAAAAACTAGAAATACCTATGGAATACCTAGTAATACCTATGGAATATATAGTAATACCTATGGAATAACTAGTAATACCTATGGAATACCTAGTAATACATATGGAATACCTAGTAATACCCATTATAAATACCCTCAAAAATACCTAAGAGTTTAGATTTCATAGAAATCATTTACTTTATTCCAGATTTTATGTTTCAACTAATTTCAACAATTTGAGGATTCCCATTCTTATCAGAAAAAAGCCTGTTGAAATGTTTAAAAAACTTTATAGGTCGAGGGTAAAGTATATCTGCATGTAAACATTTAGTAGAAATCAGTATTCTATGTAAAAAAACAGAAAAAATAGTGGGATAACTAGGGATTTAATTGATGAATTATGAAAGTGCCAACCTTTTGTCATAGACAACAGGCTGTCACTATCTGCAGACGGGAGCTCTTTATGTGGAGGCACTAGGTCGTGGTCCGTTATACTTACACCTTCCCTTCGTCGCTGGCTTGCCTTGGACGCCACCTGGTTTAACAGAAGTCTAAACCAGGAAAAATATACCGAATGTTAGTACTATTGAAAATCCATGCAACAAATAAAACTTAAATTTTCCCACACAAACAATAAAGATTTTATTAAATAAGAAAACGGGGTTTAGGTTAATTTTATCATTGGTGAAATCATCCAATTTAATAAAAACTACATTATTTAAAATTATAAATGATTAAAAATAGGACCTTTCCGGGCGCAAGGGTTTATGATAAAAAAAATTAGGTATAACCTACTAAGATTCTAGAATCCTTTTCTCTTCAATGAAGTATGGTTATAAAAGGGTTACCTTTTGCCAAGATAGCTTTACATTATTGAAAAGGTTATTAGTTCAATTTTAGTTAATTTCAACGTTTAAAAAAAGTAATGAAATTGAAATGCCTAAATGTGATGAAACTTTGGTAAATGATAAAAATTAATTAAATTATAAACAAACTTATCCAGATTACTTTATACTGTACTGCGAGTCCACGATGGATCCTGCTATGCAGCTATATCACTTCATCAGGCTGGCCCCATGTTGTCAGGCGGAATCGATCTATCGCAGGACGACTAGAATCTCAAGTTATTACGCTACGACGTGGGCCTTAAAATTTAATGTGGTTTTGGTTTAACCTACGTAAATGCCGAACGGCAGCAAAAACGGCTAAATCAGCCGAAACCAAACAAAACCCCTAAAAATAATAAAAAAGAATTACCCACCGAATCCCCACAAAACAACAATCCAAAAAACCAAAGGAATTAAAGAAGCTTACCTCTAAAAGGGGAGTTATACCTCGTGGCCTTTTGCCAGAAAAAAAATGGCCTAATGGCGTCTGCCTCGACCTTCTTGTCTGAAGGATTTTCCAAGAAGCGAATTCAAAGGTCACGAGAACCCCGAAGAAACCCCTTCTCCTTCAACAATCAGCTGACACAAAGTTTTGCCAACTTATAGCGAATTCCATTGATAAAAGAAGTGCGGCACCGGTATGTCAGTAAAACTGCACCAGTGCACAGAAAGTGTTGCACTATTTGAGTATCAATGGTTTTCAGATTAGACCTTGAGTGCATTTTTCCAACAAAGTTGATGATAATACTAGTCAATCCTCAATGGTTTTATTTACCACTGGACAAAATTTGAGACAAAATAGAATTTTAAAGATCGAAAAAATCAAAACACTGTATTTTTTGACATTTTCATCCAGATTCAGTGCAGCACGGTCTCCAAGAGCACGTGCGGAACTGATTGCACTCGGTACAACACTTGTTGCACCGGTTTCCCAATGGTTTACAAATACTTGCACTGAAATGTTCAATGGTTTTCAAATTTTGCACTCGTTCCGCACTTTTTTTACCAATGAAATTCGCTATTAACCTTACTCCAAAAAAAGGAAGAGAACATAGGCACACTACAAACGATCTGAACGATAAGAGAGTCTAGGCTTCTATCAGAACATAACTTAAAAAAAGAAAGGTCTTCAAAAATTAATATTAGGGATAAGAAGATAGCTGATATGAAAAGGGAAGTAAGTATCTAATTTTCTTCAGTTAGACAGCAGTAGCACACTTTGTCCTGGAAAAAGAGATACCATTACTTTTTTAAAGCAAAAGAAACAAAAGCGTTATCTAAATGATTCACTTCTAATTTGTGGAAAGATTTTTCGACATCAGTTAGCCATAAGTTGAGTTAGTCAACATTTTGTCGTTTTAAACCGTTTTTCGTTATAGAAAGGAATGTAAATAAGAGAGACACATGCATGTGCAAAATATGTGCAAATATAACCCTCATTATTCAAAGGTTAAAAATTAATAAAATAATAAAGGAAAACGACCTGAAGCAATTTATAACAAGCATGTGCTGTATCCAAGAAGGCGAAAATAAAAGAAATTAATTGTGTTTATCAAGAAAATATAATAAATGCAAGGAAAAATTTGTTCAACCAGTTGGAGACTATTTTGGCGAAGACTGAAAGACCAGAAATGGAACACAAAGCAAGAAAAAGTCAAAATTCAAGCTAAAGAGAAGCTGATTAAAAAAACAGTAAAAGAAAATATTCAAACTACCAAGCAAGATTTATTTGAGTTATTAAGAAAAGATTCCAAGGAGTTTATAGAGCATACCAGAAATATTTACCATCATTTTTCAGCCACAAGAAATTTAAAAGACAATTTAAAAAACCATGAAATCATTATTCACATGGATTTTTCTGAAAATTATGTTGCTAAATATTCAGAAGAAGTGCAGTCAGCTCATTTTGGAGCTTCAAAAGCTTAGCTATCATTACATACAGTGGTGGTTTACGAAATTGAGGATAACAAGATAAAACCAACTTCTTTCTGTACGATGTCTGAAAACTTGAGGCATAATCCTCCTGCAATAATAATTCACGTAAAACCAGTTTTTGATTATATAAACGAGAACTACGGCAACATTACAGCCTACCATTTCATAAGTGACGGTCCATCAACGCAATATCGTAATAAAATGATGTTCCAGATTATTGGGGATTATTTGACTAAAGAATTGGGAGAGAGTGTGATAATCATTAGGTGGCACTATTCGGAGAGGTCACGGTAAAGGAGCTGCTGACGGGATAGGAGGAAGAGTAAAACGGGTAGCAGATCAGGTTGTGGCCAGAGGAAAGGATATTGCGACTGCAAGCGCTTTGGTACAAACATTAGAATGCTCAAAAATAAAAACAAAATTAGTGGATATAAACGATGAAGCCATACAGAAAATTGAAAACAGTTTGCCAAAGGTCTTACTGCCATTCAAAGGAACCTTGAAAGTCCATGAAGTCGTTTGGATAAAAGGAAATAAGTTTTTAGAACTTCGAAGTCTAATATGTACTCGCTGTTATGAGGACTGCTGTCATTTTTTATTAGGCAATTTGAAAATACAAAATCAGACAATTGATATCCTTTTTGTAGATTTAAATCTCATTTTTCAATCTTCTCTTATTTTAAGTTTTTTAAGAACTTTCCTTAACAGTTTATTCAGAGAACCTACGATACACTGATATATACAGTGACTCAGAAGATGAAAACGGAGACAATGAAACTAGCAACTTACAAGATCTTGACAACGCACAGAATCAGGAAAATGTAATGCTGAAGAAGCAAGCCCTCAAAATTAATAATTTTGTTTTAGTCAGCTTTCTGACAAAAAAATCTGTGAAAAACTATGTCGGGCTTATATTGTTGGCTAAAGGAGAAAATTGTGAAAAATCCAACGTTTGTTAGATGTATTAGCTCGTTTTTTATAAAGAAATGGAAACATATTAATAATGGTAAGTTAAAAACACAATTGCAAGTACATTGTTGGTATAGATTTTTACAAAGGATTTTACTTTCAGATTGTTTTACTTTAAAAATCTTGAAATTACTGAACAAAGTTGATTTGATTTGATTTACAAGTCCCTTATAGTGACTTTTATACCTTTTAGATCATAACAAAACATGAGAGGAGAGAATTTTCAGGAGATTTCCTTCTATTTAACTAAATCCGTACCAGCTACTGAATTACACGTAGAAGTGAATAAAATATAAGAATTATACCATTTTCTAATATTTATTGAAGCCTTCAAATAGTTTCCTATAATTTACAAGCTGAAAAATACGTGATGTTACAGTTTAATTCAGCTTTGGCAACAATTTATACTTAATAGAGGTAAGTTTTTCTGTTTTTAAACTAGGTAGCTAGATACTAGATAATTATTAAAACCTGGATCAACCAAGTATTGTTTCGTACAAATTACACAACTTGTGTTGTATTTATAGATCTTTTAGTAATATTTATAAAAAAATGAACCACTAGGGTCACAATTCAAAAGCCCAGGTAGGGATACAAAAGTGAGAGTAAGGGCTTTGTCCCTTGGTATTCGTTGGGCTTTGATCCATTTTTCTAAAATATTTACAACAGTTTTAAAGTTAGAAATAGAATAGAGAGTATATAGGTAGATATTTTTGTTGTTTACTTACCTAAGTGCTTGTAAAAATATCTCATAAGGTAAGGATTCAGGTTAGTTATCCTATCTATCCTATGCAGAGCATTCCTTTGTTTATTTTTAATAAAAATATCAACATTATATCTTATTAAACTTTTTTTTACCATTTTATTAATAATTTGATTACATCGAGATGATGTCTACTAGTATTAAAAAAACATACCTACCAGTATCCTAACAAAGAGCATATGCACCTATAAAATTCAGAAACTAAAATATTACTATCGGGGAACGGTAGCCTAGAGCAAAGTTAATACTTACTAAAAATATTTAAATAAGTTCGAATGTTATTTTACTATTTTTTGTACGTATGCAAATGAGGCAGAAGCAGCTGGATGCAATACGAAGAACTAGTACAGAATGGGCAAGATTAGAAATTGAGATGTAGAAGGAATAAAGAATGCCAATGAAGTTGAATTTAAAAATACCTAAAATATTCTGAGGTGCAAAAATTATTAAAGCAATCAGTGTCAGAAACGTGGACAATGGATAAACTTTAGACTGCAGTAAAGTCGCGACAGGAACAGGGTACAGCCATATTTATAATAAAAATATTAAATTATAGAAATGACTTTTAGATAACTTTAGGTATACTAAAATTCTAAAAGAATCGCTCAACATAACAGCATTGTTTAAAAACATGACTCTTTTTATATTTCCTGTATGAAGGTATCTCTGAGACTTCCTTAAAATTTTATCGCAAAAACAGTATGTATATTATCTTTCGGTTTAGAAAGAAGTTAGTTGAGGTTACATTTTTATGGCATGTATCACATTCTAGTTACTTTTATTTTAGGTGGAGATATATGTTGATTCAGGACCGGATTTAATATATATTTTTTTATATTAATTAAAAAGCGGCGAGGTCAGTAACGAACAAGGTCAACTAACTTTAATATTACACAAAGAAAATGTCTCAAAACATCACCAAAAGGATTAAACAATCAAGGTTACAGTTTTATAATTATCAAATAATAAATAAAATACTCTCGAATACGATTTTGTTTTGAACAAGTTTCTTTTGAGTTTTGGGTTACTTTTTTTAGTAAGCAGAAAGTGACACATATAAAATTCTAACGTTAACTAACTTCTTTTTAAACTGAAAAATATTATAGCTTTGTCGTGAAACCAAAATACAAAAAAAATTTAGCAAGTTCTTGATACGATATTATTTTAGTCTTGACAATCGTGTTGAATATTATTAGCAGTACCTACCTATACCTACCTACCAGATTTTGTAAAAATTGTAAATGTGATTTTGCTCGCTAATAAATAAATAAGTAACAACGAAAATAGTTTATATAATGGTTTTACTAAATTAATATCTAAAATTACAGGAGTAACTCAATTGTTAAACCAAATTTACATTTTATAACGTAAAATTACAACTGGAAGCAGCAAACTAGTGTCATGTCTCATGGCTTTGTGTTTCATGTGGTGGGGTTTTCTCTATCTACTGCAACTAGATATTCCAAAAACCTAAAATTGTTAACAGCTTTTTACAAATTAATTTTTTACCTAGCTACAGGGCATCCTGGAATGTCACTCCTGAAGTTTCCCATTTGACAAACCTACTTTTATGATTGCTCAAAAAAGGTTTGTTGAATGATAATTTTGAAATGAAATTCAAAAATTAATCAAGTTTATTTTAACATATTTTTAAATTGTATAGTAATTATCCCCATGGCAGAAAGCAAAAACTAAAATGTCTACACATTACTAACGTCGAATAATATACTATGTAGTTTATAGTAGATGAGAGCGAGACCTTTTATGTAGGGTTGACTACAGCCAATTATTAATGATAAGCCTTAGCACTTTTTTTTTATCAATTTTAAGTTTACACTTGCAAACGATTAGGTCAGGTTAGTCAACCGAAACGTTGTGTTCAAATCAAAATAAAACAAATAAGGATTCGACAAATTTCGACCTTTGTCATTTCATCTTTAAAATAATCTTCAAGATTTAACCTATTTCTAAATGACTGCAAAATAATATTGTCAAATGCTGCCTGCTAAAGGACACAAATAGACATCCAAATACGAACAGTTTAAAACGTAGTGTTCAAAAATTCGATAAACAGTTTAAAATGTAAAGTTAAAAACTCTTTCACACTATTATAGAGCGTTATAGATGGGCAGCGAGGTAACACTATTTTTAAACCCATAAAGTGGTAGTTGTTTTATATTATTAGGCAACTTGTTAAAAATTTGGATGACAGTAGAATCTGGTCTTCTTTGACACTTCCTCAGTCAGCAATATGTTGGAACCAAAGCATCTCTGCTCCTGGTTTCATACTCATGCACGTCTCTATGTCTTGTAAGAGATTGTTCATTCTTTTTGACATGTAACAGGCACTTTAATATGTACTGAAATAGAAAAGTGGGAATTTTTAGCTGTATGAATGTCTATCTGCAGTTTTTTTCTCCAGCCTAGTCCTAGAGTTATTCAAACTACTATCCTCTGCAGACCAAAAACTTGCCCTCACTGGCTTGCACAGCCTCATGTCAGGACTGCATAGGACATCACTGAGTGGAAGATGGCAAATATATACCATCCTCATTGTAACCTCTGACACACAATTTTTGGCCATGGTTTTTATATATGTTATTAAATGGTCTTCTCCCATCTTACCTTGGTGGATTTATTGCCCATAACAGTGATGTACATAATTACCCTACTCGAAATAGAAATGATTTTTATATCAAGGACTAATTCCAGGAGAGCTATGAATTCTTTATTTTTCAAAGGTCTTAAAGAGTACAATGATCTACCGAGATATGTCAAGGAGTGTTCATCGATTAATAGTTTTAAAAGAGAGCTTAGGACATTTTTTAGAAGTTAGGATACCGGCGTGACGAGCTATTGTTGTTGTGTTTTTTGTTTTTCTTTCTTTCTTTTTAAAATTTTTATATCTGTAGAGTTAAGGTTAGTTTAGTTATAGTATTTGTATTATACTACGTTAGCGAATTTGTATTAGGCTTGCCTATTGAAATATATGCTATTAATAACATATAGAGACTGCAAAACAAATACTCCCCCGAAGCCTGCCAACTACATCGTCTATATGATGGTCCCATTTAAACTTGCAGTCCAGTTGGACACCCAGGAAATGGACCTTTTTCAAGTTGTCCCTAACATTGATATCGTCCCGAAGTGCAAAGATTATTTTAATTGTTTTGTCCACTATCACCAAACCAGTCAGATTATTTATTTTTATATATATTTTTTAAATATTCAGCCATATAAATTTACAATGTAAACTACTGACAACGTCAACAATTTAGAGATCTAAAGTGATAGGTCATAAGGCGTTTAGAGGATAATGGTATGGTATTCACGTATGTCGTAAAAATTGTTTTCAAGAAGATAGCACTTAACTTTTTTTTCAAACTTTTTTACTTGAGAAATTTCTCTAAGGGACTCTGGTAGTGCAATTAATAATCTGCTGCAACAGCAGAAAGGGCTTTTCCGATATGATGATGTTTTGTAGCCTGAAATATAGATTTTATTTGAGTTTCTAGTGTTATATCTGAAGGATATTAAAACTTGTAGGAGTGTTTTTTAACAAACATCAGTGCACTAAGAATCAGAATACCTGGAAGTGTGAGAATCTAATGCTGCCGAAAGGTTTCTTTGCATGACTCGAGTAGATTTTACGAATTATTTTTTTTTGAAGTTCTGAGTAGTTTGTCCTCAGTAAAGCACAAGAAGAGTTAAGTGGCTGTAGGCCAAAGAATAATATATATTTAACAATTGTTTGGGGTTCATAAAGGTTTTTAAGTTGACAAAGGCATAATAAGCAGTTTAGTTTTGCAGCAACATTGTCTACATGGGCTGTTTACTTTAATTGTGAGTCTAGGTGAAGACCCAGAAACTTGCATTGTTCTACTCTTGTAATAAAATTATTATTCAATTTTAAGTATAAATCAGGAACCTGCTGCTTTTTATAGAATGCCATGTAATGGGTTTTATTTGTGTTAACAACTAGATGATTTGTTTGGCACCAAACAGAAAATCTAAGCAGAATTGTATAAGTTATTTCAAGTAGTTGATTAAGTGTAGAAGCAGGTATGACTACTGTTGCATCATTTTTTCAAATCGTTTATAAATAATGCAAAAAGCAAGGGAGAGATTACGCCTCTTTAGGGAACGCCCTATCTGATATTTAGTTCCTCCGAATAGGAGCCCTAAAGTTTTAATCTTATTTGGCGATTAGAGAAAAATGATTCCAGCCAGTCAGAAATATTACCACGTATTTCCATAGCATGCAACTTTCTGAGCAAGATGGCAGTGTCGACGCAGTCAAACGCTGGGCTAAGATATGGAGTGATATTTTGGGGTAGTTCAACGGAAATACACAGAATTATAGTCATGCAAAAAAGGTGCATCCGAAATATTTTTAGGATGAAACAGCAGGAAAGTTGTAGGTCTGTTTCTGTAGAAAAAAATTATCTGACGGTAATAGGAATGAACATTTTGGACTCTGTAATACTTGTATGTGATAATAGGGATCTTTTCCTCGATTTTAATGTGAAACATGATTATGATACTCGCCATAAAAGTAATTTAGTACCAGAAAATTATAACTATACTTACATACCTCCAAAAAAATGTAAAATACTGCATCATAAAAATTTTTAATTGTTTCTCAGACGAAATTAGAAACCTGCCAAAGAATAAACTAAAATATACCTTAACAAAATATCTAGTCAGTAAGGCCTTCTACAACCTTAATGAATTCTTTGATGATCCTGATAAAGGAATAATTCAGTGTTAAATTTTAAATGTTTGTTACAATTTTAAGCATGTGTAATTTTATCAAAATTGTCATTGTCTAAATGTAATGTAATTACAAATTTAAAATGGTTATTTACAAAAATCTCTCCAGACATTGTTCAACAGCCCCTATTGGTTTTTTTTTATTATGTTTATAGTAAATGTAAGCATCTTATTATTGAACAAATAAATACTATTGTATTGTATTGTATTAAATCGAAAAATAGAGCTATAGTATAGTAATTAGAATCTATTGTTTTATAAATATATTCCAAGAGATCGTAAGCAGCTGTGCTAGTAGAGAAGTTTGAGCAATACTAATAAAAAATTAGGTAGGTACTATATTTTAAGACGGGACCTACCTTCACATTATTAGATAATGATCCTTTTATAGTGAATAAAATTGAATTGAGTTTAATCACATTGGAATCTTCTTGAGTCCTGATATGTGCTGATAATTTTAGGTTGGTCATATCCTATAACATCACATATCACTGAGAAAAAGGCTAAAATAAAAAAAAAACTAAAATTATACAATACATACTTTGCTTTCACTGCGAATAATCTCTTGAGTTATCTGTCTAGTTGAAAAGCATCTCATACCATAATCTCTTTTTTTCTAAGTGAGTTTTCTGACACAAGTTGTTCTCAATTTCTGTTAAGCAGATAAATTATTGAGTACCTACTTTAATTTTCATGCAGCAATCACATTCTACTGATGTTAATACATAAGTGTAAGCCGGACTGCAAATACAAATACTAATAATCTTTATTCCCACTAGGAGCCCCAAAGTAATTAAAAGTACCTATATTTAATATGAAGTAGTAGGTAAATACATATAATTGTTTAGTAACTAACCTCTTTACGTATCAAATATTTTCTTTTACCATTTTCTTGGTGAAAACTTGTCACAGTTACCAATTGAAATAAACTTTGTCTCGTGTCTGTGTTCTATACTGGTTAATACTTTGATTCCAATCCATATTCTAAAAAAAACGGCTGTAATAATGTAAATATGTAAACAAGCATTCAATTGAAATATATAAATAGGTACTTACGACATAAAATAATGTATCTCGAACGCACACTATAAAACTTTCTCTCTATCTATACTATTTTTAGTAGGTTAAGAATTCTGACACTTAAATCTGACAATCACATCCGATAACTTTAACGGCTCAGCTGTTTCTCCACCACAGTGAAAAATCAACAAGTAGCCTGTTTTCGGTTGTTGTCATGGAAACACTCACGTTAAAAGTTAAAGTGAGCATTTGATCATAGGGCTGAATAACAGCTTAAAATTCATTAAATGTAAAAATACCAAACATAATATAAAGACAACATAGAGTACATTAGTGAGGCAAACATTAACAGTTAATAATAGTTTACATTTAGAGGTTGAGATCACTTTCTAAGTACTCCTCGGTGGAATAGAAGGCATTTTTTATAAAGGTAGTTTCTCACTCTAGACTTAAAATTAGCCAAATCCAGACCTTTGACTTCCAGGCAGGGCATTAAAAAATTTAATGCCATAATAGTCGGTACCCCTTCTAGTACGGTGCAGTCTGTGGTAGCTGAGAACCAAGTTCTCTCTGTTCCTGGTTGGATAGGAATGATTATTACTGTGCACTCTCAAATCGTCTAGGTTTTGCCTCATATAGATCAGGCAGTGAAAAATAAAGGTGCAAGGGAAGGTAAGGAGTCTCAGTTTAGTAAAAACATCTCTACAACAATCGCGATACTTTATGCTTGCAATTATTCTAACACAGCGTCGTTATATCTCTACTGCCCATTCTCTCCAAAATATATGAATCAATTTTAGAAGATCAAATAAACCATTTCTTTGAGGAAAACAATCTTTTTTTACAAAGTCAATATGGTTTTTTAAATAAAAAATCAACTTCTCTAGCAATAAATAACCTTGTTGAGATTGTGGCTGAGGGTCTGGAGGCCGGTCTTGACTCATATGCATCCTTTTATGATCTCACAAAGGCCTTTGATTGTGTCTCGCACGACATCCTAATTAAAAAACTAACCTGCTACAATTTTGAGCATCGCAGTGTTGCTCTTATAGAGTCCTACCTCTCTGGCCGGACTCAGTTTGTCTCCTTCAATGGTGAAAGATCTAATGCTGAACTTGTGAAGCATGGTGTTCCACAGGGATCGGTCTTGGGGCCCCTGCTCTTCTTAATATATATTAATGACCTTTGCAACTTTAAAGAAGATCCAAGCTTGATACTCTTTGCAGATGATACAACAAACATCATAACTTATCATCCCACTGACCCCCTGGCTGTTTGGTTTCAGGACATGCAAAATGACATAAGCGATTGGTTTTTGGCTAACAGGCTGAGCCTCAACATCTCTAAAACCCAAAATATGAACTTCAGTCTCAGAACTGAAAATCCACCACTCCAGTGCGACCCACGGGTGAAATTCCTTGATGTCTACATGGACCCCGGTCTTACGTGGGAATCTCATGTTGAGCAACTCTCGGGCAAACTATCCAGAATTATCTACCTCATGAGAAGCCTCACTAAGTTTGTGTCCCTGCCCACACTTATGACAGCTTATCATGGCTATTTCTCATCAAACATGACTTATGCTATTCTCAACTGGGGTCACTCTTCCCATACTGGCAGAATCTTCAAGCTGCAAAGGAGATGTATTCGAGTTATAGCGGGCCAGGGGTATCGCGACTGCTGTCACCAGAGCTTCAGGAATTTGAGGGTACTAACATTTCCAAGTGCCTACATACTGCAATGCCTATCCTACCTGAGATCTAACTTATCGGGATTTTCATATCATGCTGACCTCCATGACCACCATACTAGACAGTGTGGAAACATAAGACCCAATTTCCACAGACTGGCAAGAACTAGAAGGGGCACCGATTACCACTGTGTTAAGTTTTATAATGTTCTGCCGGTTCATGTAAGGATGATGAATGACAATTTGTTCCTTAAAACTGTCAAGAAGTATTTGGTTGATAATGCCTTCTATTCCCTAAAGGACTATCTTGAGAATGATTTTATAGCATGAGATAGATTAACATTTTATGAATTAAGTATATTTTTTTTTAATGTACTTACTTTCGTATGTGGTCTTTGTAATGTATCCTATATTTTAAGTGGTTTTAAACTTGATTTAATGTATGTATTTTATTTTTATATAATGTGTACCTACATGTTTTTTTACTAGCTATGTAATGATTATAAATGAATGCTATGGTGACTCTTTGTAACTATTGCAATTCTTTTTACCTATTTGTGACCTGTATAAACACTTTGTGTATTAATACCAATAAATATTTCAATTCATTTCATTTCATTGTAACTTAAAGATTTGTGCAGAAATAGGAGAATGACCCCAGTTTAAAATTGCATAGGATAAGTTAGAGTTAAAGTATCCATGGTATGCCATAAGTAGCGTGCCCTGGGATACAATTTTTGATAGACTTCTTATCAGGAAGGTAATTTTTGATAGTTTGAGGCTTAGGTGATTGACATGTGCCTCCCACGTCAACCCAGGATCTAGGTAGACCCCCAGGAATTTGACTGAATCCTGATTCTGAAGGTTTGATGTTGTAGTTTGCAGAGTAAAATTCATATTCTGAGTCTTGTCATTATTGAGACTGAGTTTATTAGCCAGAAACCAGTTTTTGATTTGTTCCTCTTCAAGTAGAGTCCACTGCAAAATAGGGTCCGAGGGGTGGTAACGCAGCAATGTGGTGGTGTCATCAGCAATCAAGATAATGAGTAAGTTTATGATATTAGAGAAGTTTGGCAAATAATTTATGTATATTATGTGGAACAACAGAGGACCCAGCACAGAGCCCTGAGGGACACCATGCTGGATCCTCTGTCTTTCTGATTGCTGATTACCAAAAAGAACATACTGCTCCCTTTCCTCCAAGTATGACCTAATAAGGGTCACACTGCTTTGGTGAAAATTGTAGTGGATTAGTTTTTTATAGAGGATCTGAAAAGAAACGCAGTCAAACGCCTTAGTCAGGTCCAGGGAAGTAGCATAAGTCCATTCCAAACTCAGAAATCGATTAGGAACGGCAAAAGCTACAAAATTAGTTTTTTTGTACAAGCACTACAATTAACTAAAATAAACATTATTTAGGTAGGTACTGTTTTAGCACTCAAATTTACTATAAATAGCCGACAATTTTGTATTTGATTCAGTCATTCACGGGGGTTCAAAGTAATAAGATCTATTTAGCTGCAGTCATCATATGACGTCATAACTCGAGATGATGAGTTATTTTCACAAGAATTAAAAATTGTAATACGCATTTAACTAAAAGTTCCCAAAGCATAATCTGGGACTTTTCTGGAAGTTGTAATATCCACAGTCGGACAAATAAAAAGTTTTTTAAAAGTTACAAAGTCGTTTATTTTGTGTTTTTAAGTTAGATTAAATACTTAGGCATAAAAAGTGTTATTAAATAAATATTATATAGAGTCAGAATAAGACTCCTATATTATACAGAGTTAGGGAAAAAACTTGAAGTATTTTTATTACGTTTTAACTAAGCTGTTGTGAGTCAGACACATGGCCTTAAATTACGCAGCAGTCTTAGACCGAATGCAAGACGTGCTGCTACCGTCTTCGCCGAGCGGCTTCCTGGAGGCCTGGATCAATGATGCCATGGCCGCATACTCGCCCAATGGACCATCTGGACTCCAGGGAGTCAGCTATGACTTTTCCGTCAACGCTGCGGAGGTGGCGAAGGGCCCAGACCGAGATGCCAGTCCCCCACTTGGTGTCCAGGACCTGTTAGGGTTCTCTAAACCTCCGTCCGACTGCCGGCCGAGTGGCACAGAAGTGGCAAGCGACCCAAACCCCGTGGGTGACTCACCGAAGGCATTAACAACTAAGCTAAAGAAGAGGATCTCTGGTCGTGGTGTGAAGATGTACAGCCGTGGGGAATGCTGGGTGAAGAGGAAGAAAAACAAGTTTATATCGAACTAGCTGATCGTCAGCATATTAGAAACTGTGGTGCGCATGCGTCAGAGCTACCTGGGAACGTAGACGTATCGTTGCACCTCAGTACCTACAGTGGTTTCATTTTTTTGATATAATAAACCAATAATTAAAACTGAGAGATTTTATTTTCTCTTAATTATAACTTATCAGAAATTTTGATTTTAATATTGATTTAAATTGAAAAAAATCAAGTGATTTAAATCCTTTCAACTCTGTCAGGAATACCTTCATTAGGTACCTTTACTTGTACACTAAAATACCTCGGGTGGTATCCCCTCGGCTCCACTCTTCATTCCAAAAATATATTGGCAATTTAAAACGTTTAACTTAAAAAATGTAACGTTTTATCGCAATGGCCATAGATCACTATATTGACATCAAAACAAATAAATTATACTAAGACATTGTATTAATATAAATAAATTAATTAAAAGTTACAGACAGTTTATGAGTACCTACCTAACAGTAAATATTTTAATGTAACAAACATTTGAATTGTTAACATAAGAACCTCGAACTCGAATACCAGATATGTAATACTGCAGTATCACTCACGTCAAACGAAAATAACCATTAGCAACAACATAATTTATTTGTTTTTTAATAAATTCCCTATATCACAAATAATTTCCTAAAATCCCTAAACATTTTCTAAGAATTTCCCTCGGAATTTCCAAACATTTGACAATATGTGCAGAATGTACACCTATTCCCTATCGTGCAAGCAACTGTGTTTTGCTAATCCTTGTTTTTCATATCGTAAACGTTCCCATAGACTTTGTTCTTTTAAATAGTTTGTCTGCACGGGTAAGGATAAACAACATTTACATCCACACACTTCACATTCCTTTTGTCCAGTTCTTTCAACATAAACTCCACAATCATGTTAGCATTAGCTGTCCAAGTACAAAATTCAAAATGGGCTTAAGAGTGCTTACTTAGACAAACACAATTTTCCAACATAAGTCTATTAAATTAGTTCCGGTTGGTTAGTTCTTTGAACTTGATAATTATATCTGCATTGGCTCTGCTTTTTTTTCAGAATACTCTGCAGATTAGTCCAGAGCCAACCTTTCAGAGGCATGGATAGTTTCGATACAGTCCTACTCATATAAATTGAATTACACATTACAAAGTCAAGATCTTTTGCTTAACATAAACACTGTTATAAGTTGACACTGATAAAGTTCAGGTTAGTTTTAATGGGGTGTGGAACCACACCCTGGACCAATAAAATTAAGCGCTTCCATACATTTTTCAATGCCGACAAGGTCAACTTTCAGCTAAACACCTGGGTTTTGTAACTGTTTTATGCTGGCAGACAAAAGTGTTGAAAAAGAACTTTGGAAAAATTCTAAAATTTTAAAATGTTTTTCTGTCCAGGAAATTAAAGTTACAATTTTTCACTTATTTACCCACAATATTAGCTCGTTGAGTTGGTTTTTTTTAAAGAGGTGCCTACTTCGGATGTCGGGATGCAAAAATCAATACTGTGAAGTAACGCGGCACAGTCCACCTTACCATTCATAATTTTATGCAAAAAGAGCACCATGGCTTTCTTTCATCGATTCTCAAGACTGTCCAATCGAACTAGCTGTATCCTAGTACTATACGGTAAATTTCTATATATTAATAATAATAATAATAATAATAATAATAATAATATAAATGAGAATATGTTTTTATACAGAAGAAACTAAAATGTTTACTTACTCATTCGAGAAGCAGATATTTTTGAAATGACTAAAAGACGGGATAAACTTGTCAGGTATTGCCGTGGGTATTACAATATTTACTATTGTGGAGTTGCAAACAAGACAACCAATTGGGTATGGGATTTACAAAATTACCTAATCTGGCCAGTTTTGTCATCTTCACTGTACTCAGTTTTTATTGTTAGTCCTAATTTCTTTTGCTTTTCTTCATTACCAAATACTTCTGTTGTATCGCGGCATGGATTATTACTGTTTTCCCACAAATCACACATGTTCAGAAACAAATTAATTCAAATGTAACACAGATATAACAAATTAAACCCTGTTTACTTTACAGAGATTTAAATCTACTGACTTCTCAAATCTAGGTTATTTCCTATCAGGTCTTCTCCTTGATTCTTTTAGAGGAGCAAACAGCCAGCCCAACAAACCTTAATGCTTTCTAATGTGCTGGCAGAATTGCCCCTCAGGGCAGAGCCAATAATAAAAAGAAAGAAAAGAAAGAACCTTAATGCTGGCTTGCACCTGCATATTCAAGTAAGACTTTAAAGGTAAAGCTTATTTTAAATTTTACTTTTTGTTTATACCGACACCGACAAAACTCGGAAAACAGTAACCACACTTCTTAGTTCTTGGCCCAGTATTTTCGGTTGCCTCTTGTACTATACAGTACAGCTGACGCTTGTTTCTTGCATTTTAGTTCTGATTTGTGACTTTTATTGTTCGTTGTCCAACACCTTCAGGACGTCTATTCTCCAACTTAAGGAAAGTGAATTCTCTCTCGGAAGAAATGCCTATTCACATCATATGTTTTTGTTGACTGACCATGAATGCTTGTCAACGTACTTCTCACGATGTGATCCCGTTCTCTTAGAAAATTCCGCGTCGAGAGAACGCGCTCTCCACACTAATAATCAGCCCTATGATCAAACATAAAAGTTAACTTTTAACGCACCTACCGTTTCCATGACAACAACCGAAAAGTCTACTTGTTAATTTTTGACTGTGGTTGAAAACTGCTAGTTAGCGTCTAGACTAGAGTTGCCTTGTGTGTTTGATCATAGGGCAGGGCTGAATGGATGTGAATAGTCATTTTCACTTTCAAGAATACGGTTTAAAAATTCTTAAGAGAAAAAATTGACAGAAGACAGATCACTTCTCTTGATATGATAATTCCTCTAATTCGAGAACAGGCGTTCAGGAGGTAGACTTTTAAATTATATATATATATTTTTGATGTATTCACGTGTAAGAAATAAGTAAGTGCTTTGGGAATAAGAATTAGGCTCGCCTTTCACTTGCGATAACTAGTCGAGTAGACGCGCAGTTTTTCAATCGCAAATTTTTCAAATTCCAATTTTTTATTAATTCAAAAGTTTTTTCTTTAACAGTAGATGCTTTATAGATACATTAACTACATTGAAGTCCTTATGCTAGACTTAAATAATTATATTGCACCTAGGTCACTTACCTGTATGTGCAAAAAAAAATGAAGATTTGGTTTATTAAATTCTTGTACAGTTAAATGAAAAAAAAAAAACAATAACAAAAAAAAACGAAGCCTGCATTATATCTAAAAAAAATCTGAATAACAGAAGAAAGTGAAAAAAAAATAAAGAAAGAGAACAATAAAGAAACAGTCCACAATGCAGAAAGCGAAAGATCAAAATCAAAGTAGGTCAAGATATGTCCTATAATTTCTATAAATAACTGGCTTACACTTTTTGGCAAATTTTTTATAATTGATAAGTGATGGGCTACATGCTTGGTGAAATGGATATTCCATAGTAGAGGAAATTAAAGTAGTACTTGTTATATTTCACAACAATATATTTGAGTTTCCTGACACGTGTTTCAACCCTTGCGGGCCATTATCAAAGGCATTGTAAGAAAGATAGTAGAATTTTTAACTGTCTTTCTTTCTTTCTTACAATGCCTTTGATAATGGCCCGCAAGGATTGAAACACGTGTCAGGAAACTGAAATATATTGTGAAATATAACAAGTACTAGGTACTTTAATTTCCTCTACTATGGAATTTTTTATAAGTTAATATATTTTTTATCCTAACTGGTAGCAAGCTAGCAAGTTGTACAACTTCGGACCTAAACTAGTCATACATCTTTGGTTACTATCTCTTCTATAAAAAGGAACAACTATATTCTGGTTAGATATTTGTCTAGTTTGATATGTGTGCTCCAGTCTTGCTTGTAACTTTTTATTTTTGTATACAAAAAGACAAAATGTTATAGAAATACAACATTCGAACATTCAAAATATTCTTATTGTAGGGGAGGGTGGGCCACCATGAGACGGAAAAAGATAAATTCTACTATCACAGTAATCTTTAAAAGATTATGTAGCAAACTATTTTATCTCCCATCAGTAACCACACGCCACACATTCGTATAAATCGATGGGAAAATGTAAAAAATATGTTTTTTCGAAGAAATACGAACATTTTTATTTTTCTTAGCATACCTAGGCTCATAGTGGCCCATAACATGGGGCACTATGAGACATTATTAAAATTTAAAAAAACAAACACATTTCTACGAAATTATTTATGTAACTCAACTTTTGGAACGAAGAATGATTAAAATAGGTACGTAAAAGTCTGTTTAACAATACTGGCATTAAAACTAAAAATACTGAAAACATGTTTAAATAAGTGCAACTTTGGGGCAAGAGCATCTATTTCCTTTGTAAATTCATAAGGCATTAAATGCTTCATTTTCTTGGCACCCTTACTTTCGTTGTACTCTTAGCAACAGCGCATTCTAGAATTCAACGCGCCAAATGCATCTGCAAAATCTGCATTCAGTCTGTCGACAACGAACGTGATGTGCTGTGTTTTTGCTACTGTGGTGAGTAAACAAAAATATATTGGCGGTAAGTGTTTGTGTGCATAAATTCTAAATAGCTGGTAGAAAAAAATCTCATATGAAACTTATATGTAATGTAATAACAGCATATATAATTGATTTGGATTTTCTTGCTGGATTTTAAGTTATGTTCGGGGTCGCACTTGCCCCATGAAAATACGCGACTGGGGCAAGTGCGACTTTTACCGGTGGGGTAAGTGCGTTCTTGTGGGCGCACTTGCCCCTTGTGGATTTTTTTTTCAAAAATAAAGATAAGAAAACGGAAATTATGCCATGGGGCAGAAGTCATAACAAGCAAAGAGGTATTGCAACGACTAAACGAAAAAGACCAATTGTTACTAAAGTTCAAAAATAAAAAAAAATAAACCTAATCATCAAACCGAATCAGTATCCGATGATGATGACGAACTTCCGTTGATTCACATAAAACAAAAACTGGTTAATGAAAAGAGGAAGCCACCAAGAAAACCCAAGAAGAAGAAAAAACTTCAAACGGATTCATCATCAGAAGAAGACGAATCCGTTGGTGAACTTTTAACTGAAAGCGAAGATAACTTGGAGAACTTTGACGATTTTGAGCAAGAAGAACAAGACTTACAAAATACATCAAAAAACATAAATGACATGATTATCAATGACTGGGTCCTAGTTAAATTTCCCGGGAAAAAAATAATTAAATATTATGTGGGTCAAGTAACTAATATGTCTGATTGCGAGATTACTGTAAATTTTGCCAGAATAAGTATTTTTTTCAAGAGAAACTCTATGTTTATTTTCCCTGTTGTCCAAGATTGTTGGCCGCTTTCTAAGAATGACATTATTTCAGTCTTACCTAACCCGAAAATTAGTCGCAGAGGTGAAATAAGCTTTGAAGTATCATTTGATATGTACAATATCCAGTAAATAGGGGTTTGAAAGAATACTTTTTATCTACCTTAGAAGATTAGTTTTAGAATAAAATGTTTTTGCACTAACTGTATTATTTAAAGTTACTTTAATATATTTTTTTTGGACAAAATAAAAAGTTTTTAAAAATTTATTTTTTGTGTCTACTCTTTACCCCTGATACCAAAGTATTTAACTTGCAAAAAATTAAAGATAATCCAGATTTGTAAAAAGTTTTAGAAAATTGTGCATAAAAGCTAAGTGCTCTTGCCCCGTGAATTAATTTAATATACTTAGATGGACCCGTGATCTACAAAGACGCACTTGCCCCATCACAAGGGGCAAGTGGGTTTTCACGACTAAACATTTTTTAAAATTTATAAAAATTTAAATTTTGCTCGTTTTTAATTGATATTAAGTGGTTAGCTAGAAAACCCCCACAACGCATCAAGAAAAAAAAATTAAATTAAATGGCACAAAAATAGCTTTTTTATTAACTCATAAAGCGTTACTTATGTATTTTGGGGATGCACTTGCCCCACCTTACCTACTGTTTTAGCGCATATTTAAATTACTAAAATTGATCTCAAATTTTTGGTATGATTGGAGCCTTTTCGTATTTATTTCCCAGAAGAGATGGCGATGGTAAAATTAGTTTTATATCTTTAACTGAAACCACTGCTACATCCGGTTCAGGTGGAAATATAAAATGCCTCTCGAATTTAGCAGATTTTCTTAGAAAATTGACTTCAATGTCGTTAGTTAATTTTATCAGTTTCACGACTTTTCCAACATAGAATACGTTACATTTAGCTTTGAATTTGACCAACACAAAATCGTCGGGTTCTGGGTCTTTGTCAAGTTCTTCAAATGCTGTAGGTTCATCTTCGGGAATCCAGTCTGCAACTTCGTCGGAAGCGGCGAGTGACATTTGTTCCTCTTCTTCGTCGGAAGATATGATGTCTTTTGGGATACAAGGGCGTTTTACGGGGGGGGGGGGGGTAATAGGGTAATTACCCCCCCCCCCCCCATGAATTTAGAATTTTGCATCATCATTGAAAAAAGTGCGTGGCATCCAAAAATTTTTTTCTAACCCCCCCTCCAAGCTTATTTTCTGGTTAGTTGAGGTTAATAAGAGCTTTTCTATTTATTACTGCATGCTTGTTTAAAAAAAATGTACCTATCTAAATGCATAGGTAATTGATACCATTTTTTAAAAAAATTGGGATTTAGGAATACCCCCTCCCCCATGTTGAAAAGCTAAAACCGCCCTTGTTGGGATAGGTTTTATTTTTTTTGCAAATAGATTTTTCGTGGCAGCTTCTTTTTGGTTTCTTGTGTTTCTCTTTTTTCTCCATATCTCTAATTTCGATTCTTTCTTTTTCAGGAGTGTCGGTAGGAATGCAACTGGTGGCTTTTTTACGTCGGCTGTTATTCAATTTATCTTTCACCTGCTTAAGGATATCCTTTAAATGTTTCGGGACTTACAAAAATTGGTAATGAATTGTTATCAGACGGTTTACTTACGAAACGAGGTATTTCTGACGAAGTTGATGCAATTTGGTTATCACTATTGAGCGAATCTGACGTTCCTGCATCTACAAATTCTCTATCAGTGACAGAACTACTCAATAATCATCAGGCGTAAATACATTTCTATCGAATGGGTATATGCCGGTTTTTTTTAAACCCAGACGTAATATTCGATGGAGTCATCGAGCGTTCAAATGCTACACCTACACATCCAGCAAAATCGTAAATTGATAATGGTGTCCCTGGATGATGCAAGAGCCATGAATCGATAGCAGCATTATAGTTCGCCTTGAATGACGCGAACACCGATGTATCCAAAGGCTGCAGCTTATGGTTGCAATGTGGGGGTAGTGTGACTATTATAACCCCATTATCCTTTGCTACGTTGAGCGTTTAAATAGTAGGGTGGCTCTAGTGATTATCAAATATTAGAATAGTCGGGTTTTCTTTAGAAGATCCACTGTATTGGATAAAGTGCTTCATTACAGATGGAAAGAGCTCCCCGTTCATCCAGCCCGAAGGAGATGCGAGACCCAATGTACCGGACGGTGCTCCTTTCAACATGTGATGTTTAAATTTTTTTCTTGGAAGCACCATAACAGGTGGAAGTGTATTTCCAGTGGCGCTTATTATGCAACAAGTTACTAATACCCCACGTTCTCCACTGGTGCATTGACTGACTTGTTTGGTTCCTTTTGATGATAAAACCTTTTTTGGTTTTTGTACAGTGGTTGTACCCGTCTTATCGAGATTATAGATGCGGCTACCATCGGAAAACTTTTCGGAGCGACGATATGCTTTTTTAAGATTGTCAAAAAATAAATTGACATTATATTCATTAAAAGAGGATGCTCTCGAAAGACTACAACCCTTGGGCTGTCGTATACTTAACTCTTTGTTGTGTCGTTTTAAGAATCCTTGTAGCCAGTCGTCCAGTCGACACCTGCAGATTTATTTTTTTCCCAACTTTCTGGTATAGTTTTTAAGTTAATTTTAGCCATTTCGTAAGCCAAAACACAAGTGTCCTTCGTTGTTTTTCCATAGCACATTTTTGAGCATTTAATAACGTAGTGAACTAAGTCTTGTTCTTCTCCCTCACTAAAAATTAGGCGGTGTTTATATTTGCTCTTCACTAGAAGATATGCTGAAATGTATCCTCAACGGCAGCATCCTTCACATAGAATATTTGCCCGAGTTCATCAACGATTACGAGAATATGGATTGTGGTCGCCATCGAGAAGTAAGAACAGCACAGCTTGAGGAGGCAGTACTTAATTTGATTAAAGAACAACCTACTACCAGTACTAGAAAGATTGCTTTCCAGCTAAATGTTGATCATATGACGGTATTTCGAATTTTAAAGGAACAGCTCTTATACCCTTACCATCTGCAACGAGTACAGGCACTGTTACCGCGAGACTTTCCGAACCGTCTTGAATTTTGCAATTGGATGCTGGAAATGATTAGAAGAAATCGTGACTTTCTGAAGACGATCGAATTCACAGACGAATGTAGTTTTTCTCGGGCCAAGATTATTAATTTTCATAATTACCACATATGGGCTGATGAAAACCCTCACGCTATTGTCGAAAGTAACCATCAAGAACAGTTTTCTCTTAACGTGTGGGTCGGAGTTATTGGGGATTATTTAATTGGGCCTCATTTTCTACCTCCTCGATTAAATGGTGATTCATACGTTCAATTTTTAAGAGAAGTGCATCCCGTACTGCTGGAGGAAGTTCCTTTGGGCGTTAGAAGGGATATGTTTTTTATGCATGATGGGGCTCCCGCCCATTTTAGTCAAGTAGCACGTCAGCATTTAACTGAAACATATGCAAATCAGTGGATAGGTCGAGGAGGACCACATAATTGGCCCGCTCGATCCCCGGATCTCAATCCTCTCGATTTCTCTACTTGGGGCCATTTACAGCATTTGGTTTATCGTACTCCTGTTCGCGATGTAGAGGACTTAAGAAACCGCATCATCGATGCATGCAGGGTAATAAGAGATACTCCAGGAATATTTGAGCGAATACGTGGCTCAATGCGCCGACGTCTAGACGCATGCGTAATGTCTGAAGGTAGACATATTGAACATTTACTATGATTTCTACATGTTGTATGTTTTGTTATTAATAAATTAGTTTTGTTTGTTCCCCTTTCATCATTTAATGCAGGTAGTAACTACAAAATAACAATAAACCCAGTTCGCATTTATGACGATGTATCTCTGTAGTTGTTCGTAAAATAATTTTTTGCTGCGAACTGGTTTATTTTGGGCAAAAAATTCAAGAGACTTTTTTGTTTAGAATGAAACAGGCTATCGGAAATTAATTTTTAAATGGTAAACAAATAATAAGGCAAAAAGTTGCATTGGAAATAAATTTTAGGGGTTGCGTTTTCCACCCCTTACAACCATGGGGTAAACCAAATAAATTACTGGCTAAGTGTCTTTTTGGTAGTAGAAAATGTCAGGTTAATTTCAATATTGTAACTTTTTTAGTGCTTGTGAAAAAAATTGTTAAACAAATTTTATGTACCCCCTTTAAGGGGCTGTATCTTAATAAGGGATGCTCCAATAAAGTTTGTTTATATGAAAGATCCTATCTTTTTTTCGATGAGGAATCACCCCCTTAAATGTTTTACACTTATTTAGTTACACCCTGTATATTGACACAAGCAGCTCTTTGTTCATGAATTTTCGTAACTCATAAAATTTGTAAACAAGCCTTCTTGCTTTGATAACTAAACTATTTATATGCTTGGACCATTTTAGGTTCTTATCAACTATATAACGCCTAGATATTTAATTTGATTAACTTTATTAATTTTTAGTCCCGTTTTTGGTAACTGCAGAAAATTGAAATTAGGTCTGTTGACATCCGTAAGTGAGAATGCGATATAGTTTTATTTGTCTATGTTAAGGGTTAATTCATTGTAGTCTAGCCAATCTTGTAGGTACTACAGCAATACCAAGTTTTACTTTTGATTTTACCTTTTCCCAAGTATCACACTGAAGGTTAAAACCGTGTCGTCCGCATATGATATATAATAAGGCCATGTATATATACTGTTTTGTAGCAGAGAATTAATGTAGAAGATGAAGAGGAGTGGCCCCAGGACAGTGCCCTGTGGGATGCCTAGCTGAATTTTCTGACTGTCACCTAATTGGTTTTTTATCCTAACTTGCTGGGTTCTATCTTCCAAATAGCCGCGGAATACTGTCAACACAGTGTTTAAGTACCTTCAGCAGTTTTTCATGAGGCACTGTGTCGAAAGCCCTCGCAAGGTCCAAAAATACACCTATGCATTTTTTTTTGTTGTCGAGGGCCGATTTCACACAGTCAACAAGTTTACATATAGCATGTTCTGTGCTGACAGCCTTCTGGAACCCGAACTGGTTTTCATTTAGAATTTTCTTTTTTACTAAGAAGTTGTATATAATACAAATAATGTACTAATCAAACTTATGGGGCGATAATTGCTGATTTCGGTTTTGCTGCCAGATTTGTGTATTGGCACGACGGTTTAGTTTTTAAAATCATTCGGGACCTTGCCATGCTGAAAGATTAGGTTTATGATGTGTACGAGAGGATCAACTATATCTAAGTGATTAATTATACTTTATAAGTTTAGCACTGATGTCGTCATATCCTAGGGAACTATTATTTTTTAGCGATGATATATGCAAAATAAGTTCATTTTTATTTTATTGATCACGATATTTTATAGATGTTATAGTAGCATTTGTGATCCAGGGTTTGATCCTTTACGTTATTTTTAATTTTTACAACTTTTACTATTCAAATTAACATGAGTTTCTGTACATTATTACAAATACGCTTCTGGAGTGTAGTCCGTTCTTTCCGACTCGCCCTGTATAGACAGTAGGTTGAACAGAATAAAATAATACAATATAATGTCCAGAATAATAAAAGGATTCAAATATTTAGATATACATGCAGGGTCCAGCATCTCACCTCCCGTCTTCTATAGCTCAGTAATTAACAAAGTAAGGATATTGATATTTTGCAGACTTATCCTGTATAGGGGTAGGTATGTAGGTAACCATAAGAGGCACCCAAATAAGCAATAATATAATTAAATGGCATATAATCTAAAAAATATATCATATGATATCACACTTTTTTGGGACATCCTGAAAGATAAAAAAATATTTTTGATAAAATCGCCCTAGTAGTCTATGAAAATGTCAAAATCCTCAGTCCTCATCAGTGACATGCAGGACCCGGTATAGTGTACAGTGCCTAGATTGCAAATCACGATTTGTTGTAAACCCAACTGTATTTCCTAAACTAAACAGTAAATTAACCCTACATTTCTGTGGTTATTTACTTGCGAAAAATAAGATTGAGAATTTTATTTATACAGGGTGTTTCAGAAGAACGGTACATAACTTAAGAGGGTGATTCCTTATGATATTCAAAGATCAAAAGTTCATATGAACATGTGTCCGAAGTTGCCCCGTTTTTTTGATATGCAGAGTGTTAAAGTTTAAAAAAAAATCGGTTTTTTAAAATTTTTTTAAATATCCTTCTCCCGATTTTATTGAAATTTGGTACCGTTATTCATAATGATAAGGGGCTTAATTAGCCCTAACTAGATTAAATCTATTAAGTCTAGTGGCGGCCCGGGGAGCACCATAAAGAATATCATTGACAAAAAAATGTACGCCACGGACTTTTTTCTAATTTTGATATTTTTTTCGCATTTACCAACTAATAATACAACTTTTTTGTTAGTTGAATTCTTCTCGTATCTTGCTGAGTTTTCAAGAGAAAAAATAAAAACCGCTTTACTGCATGTACAAAAAAAATACCTATGTATTTCAAAGTTAATTGAAACATTTAAACTAAAAATAAATTATTTTTTTTAAATGATACAAAAAGAAATGCAACAGTTAATCAAAGTAAGTGTTGAAAATGGCCACCCTCTGATAAAACGCTCAACAAGCTGTTTTTGTACACTATGCAGCCCACCGTTTTAACTTAGTACTCCAACAGAGTTGCAGTACTTACTATACCACAATGCCGTATTTTCTTTGCAAATGTAAACAGTGTTCCCTCTTTTTTTTCATCATTCTACAAAGAGGACTAATGTAGCTGACACAATCATAAAAAAAAGAATACCAAAGTCTGTTACAACGCGATGGACATCTAACTCTAAGATTGTTAACGTTATTTATAATGAATGGGATGGTTTAAAACAAGTTTTTACTGAAATTAAAACTTCAGACCAAAGTTCAATAACTCAAAGCGTTGGCTTCTTGAACCATCTTAATAAATTTGAATTTGCTCTTTTAATTGGTATTTTTAGTGACATTGTCGAAATTACCGATATTCTTTTTGATACGTTAGAGAAACGCTCACTAAATATTAATCTTTGTATGTCACAAATTAGAAATACCTACCCAAAAACTTTTAAACGAAAAACGGAACGAGACAGTTTTCAGAAATTATTTGATTTAGTGAGTATGAGGGTATCAGTCCCAGCTGATCATCGTATTGGACGAAAAACGTTAACGGCCAAAGAAATCTTTGAAAAGTACAAAGTTTTATATTATGAAATTTTAGATACAATCTCAGGATAAATTGATTCAAGATTTAAAGATATGGATATTGTTTTTGTTGCATTGATGGACAGAACAAGGTTTGAAGATTATTTAAAAGACTATCCCATGGAATCATTAAATAATTTAAAAAATTGTTTTCCTAATATATTTTCTGATTTATAAAGACTAAAAAATTAATTAAGCTTTATTTATAATGATGAATATTACCGTAATATTCAGTTAGACCGAATGTTGGAAATGTTATACGAAAATAGAGATATTTTTAAGGAAGCTTGGAAATTCATTTGCCTAATTGTGAAAATTCCCTCTACTAGCGTATTAGTTGAACGTAGTTTCTCTTGCTTAAAAAGAATTAAAACATATCCTCGTAACTCATGATACTATAACCTAAGATAAACCCACGCGCCGATACGACCGTCGCTCATGGACCCTCGCTGACGTCACGTAGAGACCTGATTTTGCACCGCCGTCGATCGAACAGCGAACAGTTTATTATTGCTATTACGGCGCGTGGGCAGTGAATCAAAATACTGGATTGCTTACTATTTTTCATGATACTATAACCATTTTTAGAGTAGTATAAATATCTCTACCAAAGATTTTTATCAGAGTGTGGAAACAAACCTTTTAGACTGTCAGTGTTTAATTTTAGGGGATTTTAATCTTCGTGATCTTGTACTCAATGACCGTAGTATGCCTATATGTGATTTTAACAGTTTTTTATCATTTACAAACTTTCTGCAAATTAATAATGTACGTAATGTTTTTGATGTATTATTAGATTTAGTTATAATAAGCCCCCGCTTGCAGGGCACTATGGTAAAAATAGATGATGAACCATTGTTGCCTGTGGATCGGTACCACCCTGTACTGTCGATTGAGGTCAATCTCAGCCATAAGATAGAGGTCTGCGCTCAAGTAAAGAACACAAAGTTCAATTTTAAAAAAGCAAACTTTGTAAAAATGTACATGTTATTTAAAACCAGAAACTGGGATAGTCTTTACAATTGCAGCGATGTTAATAAATCTGTTATGGAATTTTATCAGTCTGTAAATGAAATTTTTGTTGAGTGTGTTCCTATGTCGACCCAAATTGCGAAGGTGTTTCCGGTATGGTATAGTGGTGAAATTATTAGAATGATTAAAGCCAAGGAAAGATTTTTAAATAAATTTAAAAGGACTAATCTCGGTTTTTGGTGGGATAAATATAGGGAGTTTAGGCAAAAGGCTAAGTTGAAAATTAAGAGAGCATATGCGGATTATATTAGCAATGTAGAACTAAGTCTATATAGAGATCCTAAGTTTTTTTGGTCCCACATTCGCAATCAGAAGAATGATGCCGACATACCTGCTCAGGTTTTCTACAATGATCTGTCTGCATCTGGCACAAGAAACATAGCCAACATGTTTGCCCAGTATTTCAGGTCTGTTTTTATAACTGACATACCTGTGTATCAACACAAAATTCCCCCCAAAAATTATTTCTGTAACAGGGTTTTTTCTGAACATGAAGTTAAAGATGCCATCAATAAACTAAAGGGTAATAGATCTGTTGGACCTGATGGGTTGCCTGGATATATAGCTAAGGGCTGTGGTGATTCATTGGTGGAACCTCTTCTGCACATTTTTAACCTTTGTCTAAGTTCTTCGACATATCCTACGGATTGGCGTACAAGCAAGGTAATTCCAATATTTAAAAAAGGGACCAAGCATGAAGTGAAGAATTATCGACCTGTCACTATCCTGAACGCAGTGTCGAAAGTCTTTGAGATAGCCTTATTTAATATATTGTATCATGAAGCTAAACATAATATATCTGAACATCAACATGGCTTTCTACCATGTAAGTCTACACTGAGCAATTTAATTACATTCTGTCAGTTTGTCCATGATTCATTTAATAATAAAAAGCAAGTTGATGTAATTTATACAGATATGGAGAAGGCATTCGACAGGGTAAAACATAGTCTTATTATTAAATCTCTTTATCTGAATAATGTGACCAATAATTTAATCAACTTAATTAACTCTTATTTGACAAATAGGCAGCAGTATGTCGAGATTAAGGGTGCTCGGTCACAGGTTTATACCAGTACGTCTGGTGTTCCCCATGGTTCCAACTTGGGACCTTTGTTATTTTTGATTGCCATAAATGACATATGTTCTGTGGTGCATAATTCTGAAACATTACTTTTTGCCGATGATTTTAAAATATACATGGAAATTAATTCTATTGAGGATTGTTTTTGTTTACAGAGAAGCCTGGATAAGGTTGTAGAATGGTGTAATGCTAATTCATTTAACTTCAATAACAATAAGTGTTCTGCTGTGTGTCTTACTCTTAATAGAAATGTAGTTGAGCATACGTATAGTATTAATGGTAAACTTCTTAAATCCTCCAATAACGAGATAGACTTGGGTGTTGTGATTGACCGCAATCTGACTTTTACGGATCATATTGTAAAAATGGTGAATGAGGCACATAAAACAATGGGATTCATTATTAGATCAACCAAGGGTTTTGGTGTTGAGTGTTGTCTTAAATTGTTTGATAGTCTGGTATTGCCAAGGTTGGAGTATGGGAGCATAATCTGGTCTCCACAATATGAGGTTTAGATTAAAACCATTGAACGAGTGCAGCGTAAATTCCTTAAATATATGTATTTCAAGAAATTCGGATATTATCCAAGACAAGGTTATGATCACAGAATGCTATTAGAAATATTTAAACGATTAACTTTGGAAAATCGGCGTATAAAAATCGGCCTAATATTCCTTTATAAAATATTAACAAACAAAATTAATTCGCCGAAAATACTTTCAATGCTTCCATTCTATGTTAATGTTGGGAATACGAGACTGAGAAGGACTTTCCATCTAGAGTTTCCTAGGACAAGCACTTATAAAAGTTCGCCCATCTACCGGATGTGTAATTACTTTAATATCTATGTAAGTGACTTGGATCTAGCCATGATTGATTTGAGGAGTTTTGCAAAAATTGTGGATGATAGACTGTATGCCCATCAGACTCAGGCCTGAAGTGGGTATGGTGTTAATTGCATTTATGTTGCCTTGATTTTATGATTAGAATGTTTTCTTTTCAACACATTTCATAGGTTAAGATGTATAATTGTTTATATATTATAGTTAGTATGGTATCTGTAAGTGGCTATCGGCTGTTGATACTGTAAATTAAATAAATAAATAAATAAATAAATATTCTGTTGCAGCATACTTAGTTCTAACAGATCGTTTTAGTTCAACCGTAATGTATTGTGCTGTATTTGGTTGTTGTAGTTCCAACAAAAAAATAAGCAAAAGCTATATAAAATGTCGGTTTTTTACATTTCCCAAGGACAAGAAAATGTGTAACAAGTGGATTCATAAATGTTGTCAACGACACAAATTTAATATTAAGACTGCGAGAATATGCTCTAAACATTTTGCAGATGATAATTATTTATTGAGAGAAAAGTTATTGGAATTACCAAAAGATAAATGGAAATTAAAACCCGATGCGCTTCCTTCCTTGCACCTGGCTTCGAAAATTGAAGTTCATATTGAAACCCCAAGTAATAGGGACAAAAGAATGATAAAAAGAAAATGTTTAAAAATAGCAGGTAAATATTTATCGAACACACGTTATAAATTTATTATGCGTGACAATTGTTATGCGTATGTTGTAAATTAAAAAAAGAGGGATCGATTACTTTTTCCTTGCAAATTTGGACGTTCATCGTTTAGTTATAGCCAAAATCAACTAAAAAATTGTGAAGTACAACACCAGGCACAACATGGAACTGAAAACCAATTAAAGTCTAAAGATGCAGAGGAAAATATGTCAGTGACATTTACCGAAGATAGAAAAAGCATTTCCGCACAAACTACAAGGTAAAAAAATTATAAAAATGTTTTATAAGTATGTATATTACTGGACTACTAATTTTAGTTCTCTTGAACTTTTGGAAGAAGTTAGGTCACTTCAAAATAGTAACGCCCATTTGAAAGAATGTTTAGAAAAGGAAAGACAAGACCTAAAGTCAGTGGAAAAAGTATTTACGGAAGGCCAAATCCGAAAGTTAAAAACAGGAAAACAGATTCAGTGGTCTGTTGACGATATTGCTTCTGCAATTTCAATTTATGCCGGAGGCCCACGGGCATATAAATTGTTAAGGAAACGAGGTTACCCTTTTCCGGGGGTGTCAACCATACGGAGATGGGCGAGCAAACTTAAGATGCAGCCAGGTATGATGCTGTTCAAAAAACAAATGTCATCCTATAAATAAAATTATTTTTAGGTATATTAAACATTGTGTTAACTTTAATGAAAAATAACACATTTTCCAAGATGGAAAGAGCATGCGTTTTGTTATTTGATGAAATGAAAATTCAAAGTTCTTACGATTATGATAAAAATAATGATACCACCCTAGGCCCTACTAAATATGTACAGGTTGTTATGGTTAAAGGAATTTGCGGAAAATGGAAGCAGCCTATTTTTTATGATTATGACAGTAAGATAACCAATTGTGATCTGGGAGGGGCTAACAGAGGACTATGGACCGCGCTAAATATATCGGAAGAAAAAACCTGGTTTGAAAATCCAGTAACTTCAAAAAAAATATATGCTTTTGCAGATGCACCCCACATGATTAAGTTATTAAAAAATCATTTTCTCGATAGCGGATTTCCTTTGGACGATAAAATCATAAACTTAAAACCAATTGTAGATTTATTGAACCATACTCAACATTTGGACTTAAATATCGCCCATAAAATTAATGAACAGTTTTTAACGGTTAAAGGCCCCCAAAGACAAAAAGTTAAGTTAGCAACGAAATTATTTTCACATACTGTATCAAGAGCTATAACACGACTGGGTACTTTGGGTATTTATAAAACCGAAAACAACTGGTTAGAATGCTCGGAGTTCATAAAATTCGCTAATGATTGGTTTGATGTTTTTAATTCAAAAGTACCATAACGTGACTCAAGAGATACAGTGAAAGCTTATGGCTTAGCTATTAATCAGCAAGATAAAGTACTAGATGACATGGAAAAAATATTTATAATCTTGGAAAAGTTGGTGCAAAATCTTTATTGCCTTTTCAACGAGGGATAATAATTAGCATCTGAGGGGAGTTGAATAAGAAATCAATTGCAGAGCCTCACGCAAAAGAGATCAATTCAAAAACTATGAACGTCTAAAGATAAAACATGAAGCTGGGAGTTCTATTCGTCTATTTTTTATTATAAAATATTGCAAAATAGTCCAGTTATCAATTAACAAAAATAGCAACAATTTGAAATCTGTTGTCACGGAATCAAATAAAAAATAGTGAAGCTCCTAGGTAATATTACAACAAACATATTTACATAGTTTCAACAAGAAAAACGTCGGTTTGCAGTCAATAATCTCATTTTAGTAAATATTATATCATATGGGACGATTTTTGTCTGCCATGTTGAAGTTTTAGGCGAACGGTTAGCTTCGACAACCACCATCGCATGGATAACTTAGTTCAGTAACTACATGCCAGAGAGCAGCACGGGTGTCCCAAATATAGTAGTCTTTTCTTGGTTACCCGACTTTGCATATAATTGTACTAAAATTTACAGTGTTCAAGGTATAATATGCAGTATACAAAATGAATTAAAATATTCAAAAAATGAGGAGACGCACACATTCCATAAGTAAATTTAATTATTAAATAAAAAAGAAGAGCTTCTCACAACGATATTTTCTTTTAATAATTAAATCCGTACCTACCTTAACTAATTTTAGTCGCTACTACCCTATGTGTGAACTACAAATTTACGGTTGATAATAATTTTAATAATTAAGCAATAATGGTCTCTATGCATATCTGATATTAGGTATATAAAAAGTAATAAAACCCATAAATGCTGTATTGAAACAATATTTATTGTTTTAACAGGGACACCAAATAGAAGAGTAACCCAACTAACGGCTCATCGGCTCCTTTCGGAGATACGCTGGCTTTTATTCTCCGGTTACTAGATTAACTGGAATTTGGAAGCAATTGAGTGGTGCTGTGGATATAACATTTAGGTGTGATGCCATAGGTCCCGTTTCAGGCACTTTTTCTTAATGACTTTTTTAGTTTTCTTATGACTTTTTTTTAGTTTTTTATAACTCTTTTATTTTTTTTTAAAGTAGATCGACTCAAAAAAGGCTGGTAAATAATTGGCCGGTGAACTTGAAAAAGGCGAAATGGAACCAAAAAGGTGGATTAGATGCCGAGTTAGCGCCTGTTTAACCAATAAAGTCTATATTTATTAGTTACAGCATTATTTAGTTGAGTTAAGCAATATAATGTTCCAATCCGTTACGTAACATAATATCTTGTTTGACATTTCCGACCGACATGCGCCTATTTCTGACGCCACCAACAAATCCCCATTAGAAATTCCCGCCAGGGTATCTCCGAAAGAAGCCGAATGCGTCCAAGGTTTCGGTGATATTCGGAACCGCTATTTTGTCCCATTTCTAAAAATTCCCATTTTTTACGAACGATCACGAATGCGCTCGGAAAGTGGAAAGCAGTGTTGTCAGTATGGTCGCATTGTACCTAAGTAAGTTTCGTGTGGACGGATGATAAAGGAGGGGTTTTCTAATCGGTTATTATTTTTCCAGTATTCAGAAGTATTACGTTTGTGTTTGTGTTTGTGTGCTACTATTATAGAAGAAAATGGCAAGTTTTGCAAATGCGTTTTTTGAGCCAGTCAGAAGGTAGGAATATACATGGTGCTTTTTTAAATACCTAATTCATTTCTTTTTCACAAAATTTTATATAAAAACCTCGATAAAAACCTTTCAATCCTGGTATTATACACTGTAGTGCACCGAAATTTAACACTATGCAAATGCAAAGTATGATTCCAATTTGACCATCTAATCCCAGCGTGCACTTACGTGTTTGTTTATGTCGTGTTTTTTTGGTAAAAATTTGTTATTGTCAATTGAAAAAAAAAAAATATTTATGGCATAAAAAACTTGGAGAAAAAAAACCTATAGTATTTTTTGTAAAGTTGTATTATTTTTTGAATTATTAATATTATAAGAAGTTACCGTTTTTAGGTTTTTTGTTACTAAAAATGGATAAAAAGGCCCTTTCATAAAAGTGATTAAAAATTATAACGTAAACATGGGCGGCGTCGATAAATATTTTTGATAACGCTTTATCGAACGTTCATTTTGTTTTCGTAAACGCCTCTTTGGATGTTTACTCATGGCGTAGGCTTTGGTTCCACAAATGCATGGCTTGAGTATAAAGAAAAAGCCCTAAAACAAATCATCCATTGTATAAAATTTCAGTTTTTTTTTTATCAAAAAAGTTAATTGGAGGCTGAAAGGGTTAAAATATTTTTTTATTATTATTAGGCAGTAATAGTAGTTTGTTTTATAAGGCAAGAAAGTAAGACTATTACAAGTACTGGAAGAAAGGGCGATGGAATGGACGACTTCGCTTCCAGGAGTCACAGAAATCAAACGGATTGATAGGACCTGGCGAAACGGTATCCTGTCAGTTGCCTTAATAGAATAGGTAGGTATATATGTACCTCAATATGTACGTACCCTGTTCCAAGATTATTTCTATGAAAAAAGCTTACTGTGACAAAGATATTCTTGGTAGGTAGAATAGGTACCCATTATAATTTTATTGAATTGATTTTTGTCTTTATTTTACTCAACTTTATTATTCTATGCTTTTGCTAAATTCCTTCCTCACACATTTTTTTCTTATTTGTTTACAGGTAAGGTACTTTGCTCCCTATGCTCTTTCCCTCCGGCGGCGCGGCGGCGGCGGCATCCGTTGTGTAAATAGATATATCCGCCTCCGATTATATTTTGCACCCTACCTACAGCCAAAGAGTAGCATGTATCACTAAATGACGTATACTTAGGTGCTTCTTAATTGCGTTACACGTACAAACTTTGTTTTTTTAAATAGGACTCCCTGTATTTTAGACAAACTCTATATATAATATATTTTATCTTAAACAGTTTCTGAGATAATTCCAGTAAAAAAATAGAGATAATTGAATTTTGAGGCCCCGCATATCTTGAAGATATTATGACTTTTTGGTATCAAAATGTAGTCAATATATTTTTAATACAAAAGTACATAAGATCTCCTAAATTTTCAACCTTATTCGTGATACGGGGCTTCCAAATTTAATTATCTTGATTTTTAGCTCAACTTATGTAAAAAACTGTTTAAGATAAACATATTACGCAGTAATATTAGTAGTCTTAGAATTTTGTGTAAAATTCAACAAACGAAAAAATACAGGCTGTTTCATTTAAAAAAAAGTTTCTACGTGTCACACATTTATGAATCAGCCTGTTTATTTAGAACCTGCCTATAATAGGAAACTTTCTAAATATTCCAGTAGATCTAAAGGTTTTTTAAATGTACTTTTAAAATAAAAAAAATGTGTCCTATTATACGCAGGTTCTGAATAAAACGGCTCTCTAATGTAATTTTGCAATAACTTAATGTCCTGTATATTAAGAAGTAATAGAAATAAGTAGGTATAACAAACTATATATTTTCATAAAGGTCTTTCATGGGACTATTCAAAACTGTAATAATATACAGGGTGTCCGATGAACACAAATTTCATACCTTATTAGTATTCAACAAATGTGGGACACCCTGTACACGACTTGGGTATTCCAAAAGATAATAATTATAATGATAAGATAATATCTAAATTAATGTAAATCTTACTTACTACTTATTGTTATTATTTATTAAAATTAGGTTTATAATGTTAAAAGGGGTTGATAATTTGTTAATAACAATCAAAGAGTAATTATTGTTCCTTTAATAATTTTATTTTACTGAATACATAATATATGTACTTAATTCTTCACAACGTCTCTAATATTTTTCCCTTTTTCCTCTGATGGACACATTCTTTTAAATACTTTAATTTAATGGTGTTTACGTAAACATATCCCATAATATACTAAATAATATCTTATCTTATTACCTTAAAATAACTGTAATGTTTAAAAAAGTATTTCTGAGTTGAAAGATAATTTGTAATTTAAAATAAACTGTAACAATATTATTTTGTGAACAATATAATGATTTTTTGTAATGTTTAAAACATTTGTTTCATTTTTGTTTTATAACTAATATTTACCAATTATTTATTTATTTAATATATTATAACTAACGATTTAAAGAACAAATAATATATTTTAAAGGTAAACATGAATCATTGTCGTTATTTGTACTTCACAGTAAAACTGCTTGATTTGGATTCTGAAAACGAAACATTTATTTCTATTAGGAATACGCCGTACAGGCGTACAGGGTGATGATATAAGTTATACAACAGCTATTTTTTTTTATTATTGATCCTACGACAAAGTTGAAATTACAAAAGTTTTAGTACTTTCCTGAGCCTTCTCAAAATTTTTTAGTTTTAAAATTATACAGGGCGTTTCAAAGGTACAGGGAAAAACCTAATTTTTTTAAAGGGCACAGCCTGTATCTTTGTGATTTTCGAATTCTTAGTTAAATTCTAAGACATCCTATATAGTTGTGTCAATCTTACCTTTAACTTTAACTGAGTGTGGTACTATAATAATATGTACCACCATTGAGTGTTAAATTAAATTAAAAACCTAGTTTCACGTTTGAAACTGATTGTTAAATTATGATATTTTAATATTATATCAGATTTGTTAACCTTCATTTTGTTACTGTTTTGACGTATTATTAGGTATTTGTTTTAACAAAGCGTTGTCATGGTTTCAACTATCGACAACAATGACTTTTAATGCCTAGGCATATTTCTAGCTTGTACAGACGTGCATTATAAAATCAATTAAGTAAGTATAAGTGACATTGCAAAATCGTTAGTTCGGTGTGTTACAATATCTATTATTGTACCTGGTTAACATTTAGTTAAAAGTAAGTTTATATTTGATATCCTAAAATATATTTTACGTATTTTCTTCAATTTTTTAATTACCTACTTACCTTACTATACCTACCTACCAACTTCTACTACCTTTTCATTACCTACCTACTACTGACCTTAATATAATAGTAGACATCATATGAATAACAAGGCTATATAGCTAGTTTCTGAGATTTTTAATGATTAAATTTTAAATTATCAGGGTATGTCACCCCGGGTTCAACCCCAACCGAAGGGGGATTACAATGCAAAACCAAATAAACCTTTTTTTTTTAAAGGAACACCTTACATTTTATAACAATTTTTAGGACTATAAACCACAAGCTCTTAGGCAATATACGACATTTGTAAATTATACAGGGTAGTTAAAAAGATATAAAGGCTTTTTTCCACCATTTCTGTTTATAACAATATTAAAATACTTAAATTATAAGCAAATATCATAATAAAAAGTTAAATTTAAAAGGCAAACATATTAAAACAAGACGACTAATAATTGTTTATCTACTTATTTATTTTTTATTTTATATTTAGCTTTTGTCAAATTATAGCAAAGTCTATCTGGTCCCTGGCTATTTAAACAATTTAGAAAAGTTTATTTTTTACTTTTTGACGATTCGACCTATAAATGTTAAAATACTACCCTAAATTACGATAAACTATACATTTAGAATATTGTATGTGTAAAATTCATATGCTGTTTCACTCTATAATAGACATCACATATTTTATCGTAGATTACTTTTATTTTATCCTGAAGACAACCAACTTTAGGTCGACACGTGAAAAAATTAAAACAAAGTTTAAATTTTTTAATAGGTAGAAACCATGAGATAGACTTTGTTATATAATTTGACAAAAGATAAATGGTGGAAAAATGCCTTTATATCTTTTTAACTACCCTGTATAATGTACAAATGTCGTATATCGCCTATAAGAGCTTGTCCTCAAAATTATTATAAAATATATAGGGTGTTCCATTTTAAAAAAATAAGTTTTATTTGGTTTCGCATTGTAAGCCACCCTGTATAGAAGAAAGCAAGTGAGTGATTATCATTATGAGAATAAACAGCAAATTAATGCTGCTTTTCTTTGGCGCAGTCAGAATTGTGAACATTTTATTTGCATCCTTTTAACAGTGTTAAACTTGGGCTTATTTTATCACAAATTGGTCCATATCTCCTGAGCCACCCTGTATAATATAATAACTAAAAAAATGCCTATAAAACTAATTTTGAATTATGCTACTTATTAATATCTACAACTGTATAAAAAGTTTTTTAGTAACTTTATTAGTTTACCCGTCAAATTACTTTATCGCACTAATGGCCCACCCTGTATATGCCATTTCAAGTTTACTTTTGCCAGAGTAGGCTATGAATTCATTATTGTCAATAATCAAAGTATTGTTACCAATAGTGAATTCACAGCCTATAATAGTACCTACTCTAAGAAAAGTAAACTTCGAATGAATATACCTACCGCATTTTTTAGATGACATAAAAATAATTACGTTATAATAAAGGGGGACAACTTTTTTCAGATTGATTGAGATGTAGGACATATACATACCCCTAAAATTTTAAGTTTCTACCTAATGAATTTTTAAAGAAGTTTATTATTTTCTAAAATAATACAATTATTTCCAAGTAGCAACATAAAAAGCGGAGAACATTGACATCTTCATACCCCTAAAATTTTAAGATATAGGTACTTAGTCACTAGTTATTGAAGTTTCTTATTTTCTAATATACACAATAATTATTTTCAAATGGCAAATTACAAGCGGAGAAAAAGACCGGCGTGTTGCTGCTTCGCTCCTCTCCTTGAACCCGGTGCCAGCCAGTCACAATATGAAATGAGCATGCAACGTTGACAAATCTAACACGTTCTTTTCCTTCCTCTTCAATACTCTTCCTATAGAATTGAGAATTAGGGATTTCCTATTAATGCAGATGCTACTCGAACCGAGGACAACGAACGAGAATCGGGGACGTTCGAGAATTGGGAAAAATTATAATTGGGAATTTTTAGACTTTAGACCATCTCGTGATATTTAGTGTCGCCTGCGTATGAGTCATTTAAACCGGTCTGGACGTAGACGATGCATATTTTAATACATCATTTTCATGTTTTCAAGCGTTCTAAATAATAATACCGGGTGAGCGAAAGCTAATTATTTGAAGGTATGAATTTTTTGTTTTATTATTTAAACCTTCCGCCTTTAGTGTGGTTTAATAATTTGTAAAAATAGGTACTGGATGTTTTACTAACAGTTGTGCACAATTTTAATACTTTTTAAGTAGGTATATACTTACGACTTTTTCCATACGCAATCTCATGTAGGTATACAGTATGCACACGGATGGGGTTTACAAGAGGACAAATGGACTAAAAATTGAAAGATACGAAAAAAAGTCACTCTTAATAAACGTTTTTGCTTGTCTAGAAAATACAATTCACCATAAGAAACTTCAATTTTTTTATACAGGGTGGGTAAAAACTGAAAAAATGTTATTTTGCTTAAGAGTAAACATACTTTATTTTGAAAGATACGAAAAAAAGTCGCTCCTAATAAACGTTTTTGCTTGTCTAGAAAATACGATTCATCATAAGAAACTTCAATTTTTTTATACAGGGTGGGTAGAAACTGCAAAAATGTTATTTTGCTTAAGAGTAAACATACTTTATTTTGAAAGATACGAAAAAAATCCACTCTTAATGGATGTGTTTTCTACACAACAAACCGAAGTAGAACAATTCATTAAAAGGTTTACCTATGTAAAAATTATTTCCCAAAAAGTATTCGCTGGCACACCTCTGACTGGTGAACCTAGTTAAAATAATAATGATACTTAAGCGTGATAGGTACTTGTTGTCAATGTCTTTATTTAATGAAGTTATTATTTAAGTAGAAATGCTATCTACTCAACAAAGAGTTTTTATAATACAATGTTATGGGGATGGTCAAGTTTCATACCGCTACGTCATGGAACAATTTACCGAGAAATTTGTAGGAATCCCAATAACTAGGATGACAATCTGCAAGTTAATAAAAAAGTTCCAGAGAACTGGTTCGGTTTTGGATCTCAAACAAAAAAAGAAGTAATACGACCATGATGATGCTACTACAGTATTAGTTCTTCAATCTGTTGAAGAAAATCCTATGACGTCCCTTAGAAATCGTGTTACTCAGTTGGAAGTTGTGAAAAAAAGTCAAATTCAGAAGATCCTTAAAGCAAATAAATTGTATCCGTATAAACCGCACTTTAATCAAAGATTGGACGAGGGAGATGACGCGAAACGACTTGATTTTTGCTTGTGGATAGGAGACAAAATTTTAAATGGAAATGTTGATTTTTATAAATGTATCATGTTTTCTGAGGAAAGTATATTTTCTACCAATGAAACCGATGCAACCCAGCACGTTAGGTACTGGTCTTTAGAAAATCCCGAATTCAGAATAATGACGAGAAGACAATATTTCACAAAAGTGAACGTGTGGTGCTCAATATCCATCCATGGCATCATAGGGCCATATTGTTTTGATAACACGTGCAACAGATTATCATTTTAGAAATGCTGGATACATTTTTTAATGATGAACTCGAAAATCTACCATTAAATTTTCGACAAAATATGTATTTTCAGCAAGATGGTTGTCCAGCCCATTTCACTCGTGAGGTTAGAGAATGGCTTGACCGCAGATTTGGTCGTATTGAATCGTATTTTCTAGACAAGCAAAAACGTTTATTAAGAGTGACTTTTTTTCGTATCTTTCGATTTTTAGTCCATTTGTCCTCTTGTAAACTCCATCCGTGGACATACTGTATATACCTACCTAGTGTATTAAAACACGCAAGGTGTTCAGGGTTGGTCGAGGTTTAAAAAAAAGGTTCTGGTGCTTTTCTGTAGGTTAGGTGTATATTCGTATACCTATTCAGGGTCCTAAATTTAAAACTACCCAGGCCCATATTATCCTTAATTTTTGACAGACAAATTTGTGGGGATTACCGAATTGTAGAGATTATACTATACAGGGTCGTTGGTATGTATGGAAACGGTCGATTATTTCTTAAAGTATAACAGTTAGCAAAAAATATTTTAGATAAAAGTTTTAGGGTTTTTAAGGTGTATTATAATTTTTAAAAAATAAGTATACAGGATGAGTCAAAAAATAGTAGGGAAGCAAAGTTACCTTTTTTTAAATGGAACACCCTAAATTTTCGAATATTTTTGGATTTAACATGAAATATCAATTATTTTTTAATAAGTAGGTACATTATAACTCTAAACCTAATAGTTTCCGAGATATGAACTTTTGAAAAATGACATTTTTGAACTTTGACAGCTTCTAGCTTTCTAACGGTACGTTGTAGAGTAAAACGGCTAACATGTCCCTATCTTACTTTTTTATGATCTTTCCAAAATATTAACTTCCGGTTAAACCGGAAGTACTGTATTTCCGGCTTTTAAGTTACATTCTGTTTAACCGGAAGTTGATGTTTTTGAGAAGATAATAAAAAAGTAAGATAGAGACATGCAAGCCGTTTTATTCTAAAAGGTTAGAAAGCTAGAAGCTGTCAAAGTTCAAAAATGTAATTTTTCAAGAATCGATATCCCGGAAACTATTAAGTTTAGACTTATAATGCACGTATTGAAAAATAATTGTTATTTTATGTAAAATCCAAAAATATTCCGAAGATATACGGTGTTCCATTAAGAAGGAAGTAACTTTGTTTCTCTACGGTCTTCTGACTTAACCTGTATATACTATTTTTTTTAAATTCTAATACACCTTAAAAAAACCCTAAAACTTTTATCTAAAATATTTTTTGCTGACTGTCTTACTTTAAGAAATAATCGACCGTTTCCATACATACCAACGACCCTTTATATAGGTATAGAGTTCTTTAGAATTGTATTTATTAACTGTAGGGTATATCAACAATTTTTTTTTAAAACACCTCTGCAGCAACTTAATTTCCTTCAGATAATTTGTTTACCTTACCCTAAACATTAAATCATTTATTCTGACTAAAATTGCAAAAATATAAATATAATCTATAGAGTGTATACCTAGGGTGTTACTTAATGTTCTGTACTTATTGTAATGCGTGATTTCTATACCAATTGTAACTTTAACTAACTTTTAAATATTTTTTAGTGATAGAACTTTTACGATTACGATACAATAAAAAAAGGTCAACTCAGATTATAGCTGTTGCAGTTACGATTGCCGTTGTCGTTGGCGATTGTGTTTCACTCACACAGCGCCGGTTAACTTCCCGATTTCAGTTAGCTATTTGTATGATTGGCATCATAAATACTATTTTTTCCGAACTGTGACTAAATGCCAAAACCACTTGAAAAACATGACAAAAAGACAATAGGTTTAAAGCGCCGTTGGACGTAGACCGAGTCGTAGTAACCACACGAGTGCTGTAATGAGCTTTACCGTACGTGTGATATACAACATTTTATATAAGACCCAGAATTTTAGTTTTTTTTATGTATTTAAAATGATTTTCATATTATGAAAGTAACATTACACAAAAAATGACAGTGATTGACGGAACAAAAAAATCATAGTTTGATTAAAAATGAGTAATGTAATAAGTTCATTACATCACTGAGTGATGCCGAATAAACGACAATTGGAAACCTGACATTGTAACACTAGTTATCCTATACAGGGCGTCAAAAAGTCTGGGGTATTGCAAATTTTTCAAAAACTATATACCAAATACATTGTTTGAAAATTGGCATGTATATATAAATGTAATTCCAACGGCACAACTTGGAAGGATACAACCATGAACTAACCTGTAACTAAGTGTAATACAGGGTTGGTGAGAAGAATACCAACTCCAAAGTTTAAATGGAACGTCCTGTATATTTCTGAAGATTTAGATCCATTAAAAGACAAAGTAAAAATGATGTAAGGATGTAATTGGTGTTTGTGCTAAAATTAATGAAATCGAATTTTAAAAAATTATACACAATAAAAATAAGAAATCCTTAAACAAATGAACAACACCTACATTATGAGATGTTCAAAATTTTTGCCATGTTAGTATTTCACTAAATTCCCGTAAGGCATTTTTTCAGCTTATGTACTATTTCAAAAAAATAATTGTTTTAATTTGGTTTTTACATAAATCTATTAGTTTGACAGATGAACCCAGCAACAGCAGTCTACTATTAAATTGTTTTTTTATAAGGCACTATTTGAAATTTCAAAAATATTCAGATCATTTGAAATAAAAAGAGATTATATTTTTGCTGATCAACCCTATATAGTATAGTAACAGATAAGGTTTTATCCTTCTAAAGTGTGCAGCTTTATACTATATATCGACATACCAATTTCCAAAAAATATTTTAAGTAGTTGTAGAAATTATTTGTAATATATCAGACTTTTTTGACACCCTGTATAGCAGAATATTTAAAAAGTGCACCACTCATCAAGTCAACATATTATTATTACCACATACCACAGTTGAAATTAGCTATATATTATGTTATATAGGAGCTGGTCACAGTTGTCTTTGGTATAATTTAGTATAGTACAATCTAAACTTAAACAGTTAGTACAATAGTAAACTATATACTCCCTTAAAAGCAATTCATCTATCGACAACTTTATAGAGTTGTTGGGTGGGTAAATTACAGATCTCACATTTATTTTTAGAAATATATTGCTGATATCATACGTCTACCGTCATCTACGAATAATATATAGAATTTAAACTTTTAGCTGATTTTGTGTGCGCTTTTGAGCAATTCAACTGCGCTCTTAAGGCAGCTTTTCAATTATATGCGTATTGATTTCAATATAAAATATTTGCTTACCTACAATCTAAACGAGGACCCTTTGGAAGGTTTATTTTCGATTATTGGATCAATCGGTGGCTTGTATGATCACCCGACGGCTTTGCAGTTCAAATTTAGGTTAAGGAATTACCTTATGAGACGTAATGATGACATAATTCCCAAATCTTCAAATGTAGAGCAGACAAAAGATACCCCAAATATTTCAACGGTAAATATAAGTACTATTTTAAATACCAATAACGCTGATATTGGATATGATAATAATTCAGACGATTTAAAAATAGTTAGTGGTCAAATGTTCAATGTCTTAGAACTTCAGTGTAATGATAATTGCAACAACGATATTACCAACATAAATAAAGAAGTAACAAACAGTGAAGGCGAGATTCTAGGGTGGGATGCTTTGGAAAATCTAGCAGGATTCATTGCTTTTAAATTAAGACATAAGGAACAACTTGGCTACATTCCAGATTCTAGTGACAAATCATATTTTGGGGTAAGCCACCTATCTGAAGGTGGTTTACAAAGCCTCGCCAAGAATTTTTGACAAAGTGCAACGAGCTTGATAAAATTTTCAACAATTATAATGCGGGTTCGCTAAAACTGACCAAAAATTATATAGACGATTTATTTCGTTCTGCAGCGCATGTTAGTTTGAGCGAGGATGCAAAACTTCTCTTTTTTAGATGTAGGATGTACTTTAAAATTAGAGTCTTAAACAGAATTATAAAAGAACAAAAATGCGCAAGAGAAAAATAGTTAGTTACTACGTAGTATAATATGCAATCGTGTGAAATAAAATTATTAATATTATTATTATTATAATTTATTTACACCCGTTATTTAAATTTATAGTGTTTGTTAATCTTATAATAAAATTTTTTGTACTTAAGTAATAAGTAATTTAGTTGCCTCCTTCCTGAACTAATGAGTGTAGATTAGACAGGGCGAAAACTATCTTTGAGGTCTCGAGATGACGCGATGCGCGAAGCCGTTGAAAACCGGTTAACGAAGTGGGTTTATCTTGCTTGTTATAGTATCATGCTCGTAACTCAATGACAGAAAACAGACTTACTAACTTAGCAAAAATTTCTATTGAAAAAGGACTTCTAAATGAACTTATAAGTGTAGAACCAACCATTTTATGACGACATCATCGATAAATCGAAGAATAGACCTCATATATTTAAAAAGTAGATGGGAGCAGTCAAAATAAGTGTACTTACGCGAGAGTGTGCCGGTGGGTAAGTAAGTAATTGTATTATGTTTTAGTCTCGGTTTTAGTTATTATTATAAATTGGTGGCGGCGCTCATTGTATATTATTTCTCGTAGGTAACGCCATCGCCGGATTTTTCGGCGTGGTCCCAACTAACCCAAAAATTTTTCGCCTGCGGCCTACGGCGCTATCTCCTTTGTGGTGTTTTTTATTTTCCCCACTTGAAAACTAAGCACCATGATTTAAAAAAGGGCGTGACGCTATTTTTTTTTGCGCCTTCGGCGCTATACCAAAATCTCCTTCGCCTGTTCTTGCCTCCACGAGCCGCCACTGCCTTGGCATCGTCGATGTGCGACGCGACAACGCCAACGCGCGACGACTCGGCGAGAATCGAGAGGTATTGCACGACATGCTGTGCTTTGACCATAGGTTTTGTTGGATCGTTTGACGATACGATAAAATATTAAGGAGATTCTGACATACACAGTATAGGATAAATAACATTGAATTTTCGAATGCTTTGATAATCGCATTGATCGCGTTTAAACATATTGACTTCCCCGGGGTCCTTATGGCGAAGATGGTGAATGGTCAAGATTTATACTTAGTTTGAAACGCACATCGACTGCATTTAAACATATTGCCTTCCCCTGGATCCTTATGACGAAGAAGGTACCACTGAGCAAAAAACATACTTGGTATGATTTGTAACGTTTTTGGATTGAACGTTAGAAAACGTTTTTCATTTAACGCTCTAGTGTCATACCCGTTATTGCCTTTTCAAACGTTATGTTCAATTATTACTTTTGAAACGTAATTTTGATTTTGTACCAGTGACGCTATAAATGAGATGTGAAATGATGAAATGAACCATTAATTATAAATGTGGATCAAAGTTCAGATTCCGACTCTGATGGTGGCTAATAAGAATTTATATTTAGTTGCCACTCATGTTTATTGTTTATGGTTAATGTATGGCTTAGTTTTCTAAGTTATTAAAATATCTGCCTGTATAACTATATAGTTAATTCTAATTGTTGGTCTACGGTGTTCTGTTAATAAAATCTGTATGCCCAATATTTAACTATTTTATTATTAGGTACAATTTGTAAACAATATTTGCAATTTTACCGTCAAAATATCCGGACTCTCAAGTCCAAAACTATGCATTTAATAATAATATTTTACCAATAATTAACAAACTCATTTCCTAACTATACAGAAACCTGGCTTTCTGATAATGTCTATAATGCCGTTCTTTATTCCTGGTCTCAAATATTTGTCTCGAAATTAAAAATATTTTTTCGGAATATTTAACGTCTGAAAGTCCGAACGCTACACACAAAAATTTTAAAATTTATGAACTTGAGACTTTGTTTTGACTTTTAGAATCCCATAATTTTTATTAGATATATGGTTTTAATGACGAATAATTAATTGAAGACGCACGGGCAAAAACAAAACGTGCAAACTGAATTTAAAGTATATCTGACATATTTTTAAAATTTATAAGGAAAAAGGTTGAACAAAGGTTTTTATTTATTCATGACATATTAACTTCCCCGGAACCCTTATGCCGAAGAGAGTGACGCTTTAAATTTCTTTTAAACTTAGTTTGAAAGTCACACTGATCGCATTTAAACATATTGACTTCCTCTGGATCCTTATGCCGAAGAAAGTGGCGGTTTAAACTATCTTTAAACTTAGTTTGATAGTTACACTGATCGCATTTAAACATATTGAAATATCCTGAATGCCGAAGAAAATGACGGCGTAAATGAGGTTTATACTTAGTTTGAAAATCACACTGATCGCATTTAAACATATTGACTTCCCCTGGATCCTTATGCCGAAGAAAGTGAGTGTTTAAATTATTGTTATACTTAGTTTGAAAATCACACTGATCGCATTTAAACATACTAACTTTCGCGGGATCCATGTGCTGCACAAGGTGCGACGTTAATTGGTCTTTTCGAATGCTTCGATATTCGCATTTAAACATACTGACTTTCCGGGAATCCTTATGCCCGAAAAAGTGCTTGTTTAAATCACCTTTAAACTTAGTTTGAAAGTCACACTGATCGCATTTAAACATATTAACTTCCCCTGAATCCTTATGTCGAAGAAAGTGACTGTTTAAATGACGTTTATACTTAGTTTGAAAATCACACTGATCGCATTTAAACATATTAAATTTCGCGGGATCCGTGTGCCGCACAAGGTGCGACTTTAAATAGTCTTTTCGAATGCTTCGATAATCGCATTGATCGCATTTAAACATATTGACTTCCCCTGGATCCTTATGCCGAAGAAAGTGACTGTTTAAATGATGTTTATACTTAGTTTGAAAATTACACTGACCGCATTTAAACACATTGACTTCCCCTGGAACCTTATGCCGAAGAGAGTGACGCTTTAAATTCCTTTTAAACTTAGTTTGAAAGTCACACTGATCGCATTTAAACATATTAACTTCCCCTGAATCCTTATGTCGAAGAAAGTGACTGTTTAAATGACGTTTATACTTAGTTTGAAAATCACACTGATCGCATTTAAACATATTAACTTTCGCGGGATCCGTGTGCCGCACAAGGTGCGACTTTAAATAGTCTTTTCGAATGCTTCGATAATCGCATTGATCGCATTTAAATATATTGACTTCCCCTGGATCCTTATGCCGAAGAAAGTGACTGTTTAAATGACGTTTATACTTAGTTTGAAAATCACACTGATCGCATTTAAACATATTAACTTTCGCGGGATCCGTGTGCCGCACAAGGTGCGACTTTAAATAGTCTTTTTGAATGCTTCGATAATCGCATTGATCGCATTTAAACATATTAACTTTCGCGGGATCCGTGTGCCGCACAAGGTGCGACTTTAAATAGTCTTTTCGAATGCTTCGATAATCGCATTGATCGCATTTAAACATATTGACTTCCCCTGGATCCTTATGCCGAAGAAAGTGTCTGTTTAAATGATGTTTATACTTAGTTTGAAAATCACACTGATCGCATTTAAACATATTAACTTTCGCGGGATCCGTGTGCCGCACAAGGTGCGACTTTAAATAGTCTTTTTGAATGCTTCGATAATCGCATTGATCGCATTTAAACATATTGACTTCCCCTGGATCCTTATGCCGAAGAAAGTGACTGATTAAATGCTGTTTATACTTTGTTTGAAAATTACACTGACCGCATTTAAACACATTGACTTCCCCTGGCTCCTTATGCCGAAAAGAGTGACGGTATAAATTATTTTTAAATTTAGTTTGATAGGCACACTGATCGCATTTAAACATATTGGCTCTTCCTGAATCCTTATGCAAAAGAAGGTGACGGTTTAAATTCTTTTTAAACTTAGTTTGATAGACACACTGAGTGCATTTAAACATATTAACTTTTGCTGGATTCTTACGGAAACAGTGCTTGTCTAAGCTTCTTTGCCGAAGTAACACTGAGTCATTCTCAATATTTACATTAAGTTTGTGACCAACCCGATAATGACCCTGCTGATGAATCTGGAGTCTGCAATTTTGATGTTCGGCAATGCTGTAATAGAGGAAAACATAACATTAATTGTACGAGTTAAATATTCAGTAATATAAACATATACAGAGTGGCAAAAAAGTCGCGCATAATGCCTGTAACTTTTGAGTTACCTCGTATACGAAATACTCACCTTTATGAAAGTTGTTTAGTAAATTATTCTTCATATTTTTACTTACATGAATTTTTTCTGTCATTTCTACTTTGGTTGCCATAGAGACTAACTTACTTTTTTTAAATGGAACACCCTGCATATGATTGCATATTTGCATTCTACTAGGAAAACTCTGAATTTTTTGTATTTCAAATGTTCGCCTATCTGCAAGCGTTTCCGAGACAATGGCAGCTCAAAAATGAGAAACTTCCTAATTGTAATTATTCCTACCTAATACCATTGTATAAGAGAGACTATAGTAATATAAGTTGTGAACAACAGAGCGTGACAATTATTTGGGTACGAATTGCAACGGTTGCCATCTACCATCTGGTTCCAAAAATAAAACTCTAGCAACATTCCTACTTTTTACTACAGTTTTGCCTAAAGCCAGCCGCGCGATCAATAAAAAGTATTCGTGCAAAATTTAATCCCAGATGTCGTTAATCGGCGAGTAGTTCAAGAGTTAGTCACGATGTCGTCAGTATAAGGTGATTCCCAACGCACCATAGAAGATTATTAAGAAGGAGGAATTACGTGACGTCATATTTATCGATCGGTCACGGCAGCGTTTAGGACAAAGCCGACAAAGGGTCGCGGGTCGCCGGCTCCGTGCATCCAAATTCCGGAACAGGATTTGCCATATATTTTATAAATAATGAAAAATGCATCTATAAAGATGATACAGATTTAATAAAAAGCAGGCATTTTTCAGCAGTGAAATAATAATGGGTATGTATTTTTTAATACAATTCACAATTTTATAGGTACCTATGACAAGCTTCAGATATATTTTTATAAACAATTTGCGACAACGTTTCCTATTGTATCGTTGTGTGAGTATCATTGTATGTATGTGATAATCAATTTATTGTGTGCGTTCTCCGAAGATCCTTTTTAAGAATCAAATTAATAAAAAATAAGCAATAGGATTCATGCCAAATATACAAAATTAAACAAGAAATGTATTCATGAGCAACGGAAGAAGGGTGGAAGGGGGGCATGTAGGTATTTTCATTTGTCTTGTTGACTGTACAACACTATTTTGAAGATAATTATGACTGTATCTGTATCAACCAGAGACGCTGCCGCGACGTAATTAACGCATAGACTGACAGGTATTCTGGTTTTCATATCATAACAAAATTTGTAATTGTGCGGTCAGGAAGATTTTGTGAATTAAAATTCAAAGATATGGAATCCTCGGGATTTAAATGTTCTTATGCTGGTTGCAACAATACAATGAGAAACCACCCACATATCAGCTTTCATCGCTTTCCTTCAGGAAAAAGAGGTGGCGCAGAAAGAATTAAAAAGTGGATAATGAACTGTGGTAAGTACAAACATAAAAATGATATGCATATATTTTATTTACTATTTAGTTATTAATTAGTGGCTTAATATGTACCTACCTACTGGAAAAAATGTTATTCATACAATTATGTAAAATTTAATTTGGACAATAGTTTTTGTCAAAAAATAATGGACAACGACAGAGACAAAACGTTTAGTGTTTCATCGTCTTTACCTGTCGAATTCAAAATGCCGATATTGTAAAAATTTCGAAACGGTTAAAAAAAAGGGGCTTGTCGAATTGCGTCCTGCGTCTATTTGTCTATTTTGGGTAAAATTGGCACAGTGTTTTACATGATTTATTAAATATATTCATATGATATTTGATGCATTAGAATAAGAATAAAATAATTTTGGTTAGTTCAGTTCAGGTTAGTTAAGATTACCTTCCTCCTTACAGATAACTACCGGTATATACAGGGTGTTACTTAATGATAGGGCGTAATTTCAAGGGCGCATTCCTGAACCAGATTCAAGTAGAAAACTTCATATAAACATGTGTCCCGAAGAGTCTGGTTTTCAAGATACAGGGTGTCAAAGTTTAAAAAAAAATGGTTTTTTATTAATATCTAAATGATCCTTTTGCCGATTTTGTTGATATCTGGCAGGGTTATTCATTGTAATAAGACGCTAAGTTGGCACTAACTAAAAGATAATTATAAGTTTCAGTGGCGTCTCGGAGGGAAGTATCACGAACAATATTGACAAGAAAAGTGTACGCTACTGAGTTTTTGAGAAAATTTTAATTTTTTTCAGATTAAACACCTAAAAATACAACTTTTTTGCTTCCTTTTCGAGGAAAAAAATAAAAACGACTTTATTGCATGTCGAAAAATTGGTTAATTTTGATCGTTGCTAGGAAATGTTGTTTTGTTATTATGAACAGAATGTTTTTGACTTTCTGTGACAGTTTGTTATTTATTTACAATTTGATCATATGTTTTTTAAAATATATTGTTAAGGGTAGATAAACTTTGTCCAAATTTTTATTTGTATTTTCGTGTTTTTATCTAAAGCTTCTAGTTACAAAACCACATTTAAACAGAATTGCTGACATTTGGCAAAGACAACCATTACTTTTTTAGAAGGTTGAAAATTCGTATAGGTGAATAACATTTCAGAAACCAGCTGCATAAATTACTAAGTATTCTGTAATTTTAATTAAATATCCCCAATACAGATATTGAGAGGTTTAATTGTAATGATTCATGCGTCAGATCCGTACGTACCCGTTAAGCAATGCTGTTTTACGTTAGAGATTTTTTTTTTTTAAATAACGCAGGTGTCAAATCTGCACTGTGGTCGTCTTATTTTATCCTACAACAAATTATTTAAACACGCAACACGCAACAAAGTAAAAGAAATAGGGGAAAGTGATTATTTTTCATAAACTACAACTAAACCGATTAATATCTGAAATGTAAAGCAACGTATTTTAGTTCTATCCCAATATATTTTTAAGGAAATACTAATTTACTGGAATTAAGTCCTACATCATTGAGACGAAAAAGGATTTGTGACGAACACTTTCTGGAAGGAAGCCACATACACAAAACGTCAAATAGATTAAGGTGAGTTTAATGAAGAAGAACGATTCGTAGCGCATCGTCGTTTTGTTTTGTCCATTAAGTATAGGTATACTTTTTCCAAAGTCAGTTTGAGAACATAAAAAAGCTTCGAACGGGCTTCAAAGGGACCGGTATCATAATCGGGGTTGTCAAATCTTTTTTTTTTTATTCTTTAAGTTTATATTATTAAAAATGTTCTCTTTGATCAGTATTCAATTGAAAGCCAGTAACTCTCTTTGAAAGCTAGTTTGCAAATGTACTTTCAACCAAGTAATTTTCAACGTCGAAGAAAAAAGTACAAGCCATTAACAACTATTATAATAACTTTTTTAGTACTTAGGTAATACGAGAGGTAATATTATTCATACAAAAAAACAAGCTGTAATATAATAATATACTGTTTAATCATATAAGAAATGTACAACAATCCGCATATTTATTATTTGGTAGAAGCGACGACTATGGTCAGAAGTTTAATGCTTTTTTGGGTCATCAAATTAGGCTTGAAACAACTATACCTAAAGTTACTTTAAGTCGGTTCTTGCTCATGCACAAAATGCTGTAATAAGTATGTTGATTTCATCTTATTTAATTTTGGATTTATGAAATGCCAACAGTAAAATTAGCGCTGTCGTTAATAATAAATTTCGAAAAAGTTGAATATTTTTTTCCAGAAGTGATGCAGTACCAACACTATTTAAAACGAGTATCGATACTCCAGAGAGGTTAAAACTCTTCATTCCCCAAAAGACCTACGCACGGAAACGAAAATTAGATTTTGATGAAGAGTGTTCTTTGGAAGGAAAAGTAATCGACGAGACCATACACATTTCAACGCCATCAAAACAAAATCCATCTACATGTTCCCCAGCCTCATCTCCTTCATTAAATCAGAAATGGCTCATAGACATGGTTGACAATGTTACTCCAACGCGAAGACAAAAAAAAAATAAAACGACAGTTGACCCTGCGGTCGTTACAAAACTAAAAAATAAAATTTTACTATTACAAAAGCAAGTACGTTCACTGCGCATGAAAACTGCCAGAATTAAGAAGACCTGCCTTACAAAACATTATAGTTTACAGGCACTTTTAAGAGATTTTTATTTTAACTCGAAACAACAAAAAACATTTGTCCATATGCAACTCTTAAGAAGAAAAAATTCCAAATTTACTTTAAATGAAAAAGAGTTTTCCTTAAGTTTATTTTACCGGGCACCACGCGCTTATAAGCAACTTGTTGACCAAAAATTTAAGTTACCCGCCATCTCTACTATCAAATCATGGATTCAGAGTAGTAAGTTTTTACCGGGCTTTAACAAAAAATATTTAAACCAGTTAAAACTGAGAGTGGAGGCAATGGACGAGAAAGAGAAGTGTTGCATACTTGCATTTGACGAAATGGCCATAAAAAAAATGCTAGTCTATAATAAGGCACTTGACACCATTGAAGGTTTTGAAGATCTTGGGGAGCTTGGACGGACAGATAAAATTGCAAAAGAAGAACTTGTTTTCTTAGTTCGGGGTATTTACCAACGATGGAAGTTGGACTCCTAGTAAAGGCAATCGTATGCGACCAAGGCACAAACAATCAAGGCGCCTTAAATTGCTTGGAGTTACAAGACACCAACCTTACCTATTGCACAATATGGAAAAATTTTTTGCAATATTTGATGCACCTCATTTACTTAAAAGTATAAGAAACAATTTAATTGAAGCAGTCTACATTCTGAATGACTTCATAACATCTTTAACTGACATAGAACAACTTTTAAACATAGACAAATCTAACATAGCCCAATCACTAAAAATAACGAAAACGCACTTACATCCCAATCCATTTCAAAAGCTCTCCGTTAAATTGGCTGCTCAACTTTTTAGTAAAAGGGTTGCTGCCGCATTAAAAACTGCAATCACGACAGGCGACATAAAATCCACAACCGCCAATGAAACTGCCGAGTTTGTAGAATTAATGAACAATTTATTCGATTGCCTTAACAGCTTTACAAAATATAACAAAAATAAATATCAATCCGCACTCTCCGACGAAAACCCACACATTAAGCAGTTTTTACTAAAATCAAAACATATTTTTGAAACCCTAAAGAAAAAGAAAACCGTGATCAGAAATCAAAAAATTGAAACAAAAATAACAAGACCTCCATGTTTTGATGGCATGATTCAAACAATAAATGCTGTTTTACTGGTAAGTAGTGCCTTTTGGCAACAATAAATAATTGTAGCATAACATAACTAAAGCGCCTAAAACTACTTCACCCCCCTGTAACAATATTTTTTCTAACGACTGGTATAGGTATTTCACATCTACTTAATTAGGAGCTAGTAAACTAGCCGCTTAATAAATCAGCAGGTCAGATGCTATTCATTGACTAACTGGGATATAGAATAAACCAGCTCATTGTGCATGGGCGCCCATAAAGTAAATTTCAGGGGGAGGGGGCAACCAGTCAAAAGGCCGTATGTTATCAAATCACGAAGTTGCACAGTTGTTGAAAAGTATCCAATATTAATTTTGTATAGTTTTCTAAACGGTTTTTGCTGTGATTAGACTAAAGTTATAGCGTAGGAAAAAGTATAAAATAAATTCAAATTATTTTCATGAACTTTTTACAAGAACCCAGGGGGGGGGGGCAACCACCCCCCCTATGGGCGCCATGTCAATGTGCAATGCATTTAAATGCGTATAGATCATTGGTATAGGTAGGTACTCAAAAATATATTTTTTTCTAAAACTATACCTTTTGCAAAATTAAAATATAATTAACGGAAAGGCTATCGTTGATTAGATACAGGGTGTTACGTATATACTATTATGAAGGTATCTCTAAAATCCAATTTTTGTTTTATTACACATTTTGTTAAATTTATTCTATTCATTAATTTTACCTATATCCTAATATTACAAGAATTTTTTTCATTATTCTTTTTTAGCTACACGAACAAGAAACATGTTTGAAAAGAGATTATTTAATGACACAAAGACTTAATCAAGATGCCCTTGAGAATTTATTTTCTGTTATTCGGCAAAGGGGTGGATATTGTCGAAATCCGTCGGTGCAGCGATTTCGATGTACTTTTAGACAAGTTTCCGTTAACAGCTTACTACGATCAGCTGAAACAGCGAATTGCATGGATGACGATGATACATTGTTACACTTAGAGAGCCCTCTATTGAAATCCATTAATCAAGAAGAGAAGTATGACACCAATTTAATAACTACATCAACAGAAGAGCCACTTAATGTTGCTTCTGATTCTACCGCAGAATTTCATGTTGAAGAATTCGTGTTGCCAGAATGTTCCACCTTAGAAAGTTGCTCTGAAGCGATGTTTGCTGGATACTGTGGTAGCAAAGTGGTAAAAGCAACAAACTGCGATCTTTGTAAAAAAATTCTTCTCACGAAAGAGCCACTACTGCCAAGCGGTGATCATAATACTCTAATTTTTTTTAGACAATATGAAAAGCAGCCAGATTCCAGCGGGTTATGTATTCCATCATTTATTTGTGTTAAAATTTGCCATATTGGACTAAAAGTATTTCATATCGATTTTAAAAAAAATTATTTTAAGAAAGGCATAAAATCTATTTTGATCCATAAAATACTTAACATCATTAGAAGACATGAGGCATTGTCTCAATATTTTTTAGATGAAAATCCGTGTGTCAGTCATTTTAAGATATTGCTAGAGAAGCTTCTAATAGCTAAGATCTATTCAGAGTGTAAATTTATGTCCCAAAACATGACTGCAGGTATAAAAACTTCAAAACTAAAAATCGTCCGAAATGAATAGGTTTATACAGTTATTTGACATAACGCAATCCCGGAATTCCGGGATCTCGTTATTTCGGGATCCCGCACCCTATTTTCGGTCCCTCAAAAGCGGGATTGAATGATCCGGATCCCGCGGTAGTACCGGGAAGAAAATATAATAATTTACTTTTTTAAAATATCTCTAAACACTCTCACACTTAGGCCATAGTATTTTCTGTAGTAGTATACCTACTAGTGTAGAGGCTGAAAGGGCGTTTTTCCGCAGCAGGTTATCTGGTAAGTACCATTAGAAGTAACTTGTCTGACCAAAGTATTATAATGCTGTGGTTTTTACGAAAATATTTTCAACACAAGGGGTAATTTGTATTTTTTTATAAATAATTAAAGAAGCATTTAAACCTCAAATTATTCTGTTATTTTCTATTCCTTTCTAACGTATTCAGAATAATTAACATAAACATAACTTATAATATGAAGCAGCGGGATCCCGCAAAATCCCGGTACCTATATTGCGGGATTGCCAATTGCAATCCCGCAGTTACCGGGATTAACATTTGATACCGGGATTGCAGTCCCTACTCTCCACTACGTATTGTATGAGCAAACACTCATACTTTACTAAGTAACCTGAATTGAATAGAAAAAATTTTGTAAGTAGGTAGTTTATAATAAACATGAAAACCATTTTTGTAGTTTTGCTTTACTGTGCGCAGCGCACTTTTTTTTTAATAAATAGGTTTATTTTTTTGTTTTCATTCAGCTCTGTGCAATACCTATATTTTTGCAATTGTCGGAATAAATAAAGCTTGGCCACCTTCTATTCATATTTTTATGTATATATATAGATATGTATCAATTAACAATAGATACCTACCTCGATACCTACCCAACAAAACATTCTACTAAATTATCTTAAAACCAAGTAAAATATTTAGTAATAAAAGTACTATCCTGTGTTTATAGGCCTACTTTTCTTAGATTTGAAGACTTTATTATACTATTATTTTGAAGGTACCTACTTATAATATTTATATATGATTTTGTGAAGGTTTAATAATGACTGGTTAAACTGTAGCAGGCGCTAATTATAAAAGACAACATTATACAAAATGTAGTGTAAAAATTATGTTCACCTTTGCCAAGCACCCATAAATATTATAATATAAAATAAAATGTATTCCCCTGTCAACTCTGTAGTGATAAGACACTCACATTCGCCGAAGGCCCAAGAATTTGCACCTGTGGAAGGATTTTTGACAAAAACAGATTTAAAAATAATTAATACGTTAAACAAATACCAAATTTAAATTTAAATGTCTTGATTTTTAATTTTGACATACCTATTTCATGTAAGCAAATATTAAAAAAACCGATATTAAAAACCCTGCTTCTATTATAGAATATTGATTTATTTCAAAACAAAGTCGCATAAAAAAATATTTACGTAAAATTCAAAAGTGTACCGACCCAAAGAGTAATAAAATCTAGTAAATAAACTTAATCCCTTCCGAAACGTAAACAAGTTCTTAGAATTTCGCGGCGCCCCGCCGATCGACTGCTTCGAACCCTTTTCTATTACTTGTTTCAAATAACCACAGAACTGTTAACGAAAAAGAAATTAACATCAAGGCAAATAGGTGACAACAATAAACAAAAGCTTACAGCGATCTGCATTTTCACACTTAAAAATTGATTTTGTAAAGTAGTTATTAGCAAAAGCACCAGAGCAGAGAAAACGCATTTTAATATTTATTTCATGTTTGATCTTGGCGCGTCATCTAGTAGAAAATGTATGAACTAACCGACTGGTTACACTTTGCCGTATTTAAGTTATCTCACTAGATATACTCACACAACGCTAATACCCACCAGTTGAGTCAGGGTGTTTTATGACAGCGACCTAAGAGGTGTCAATTTTGAGTTCCTATTTAATATTCTGTTGTCTGATTTTTAATTTGTTTACACTATGGTTCATCTGAATGAGAAGCAACGAGTTGAAATTTTAATAAGGAGCGGTTACGGATATATGAAGAGATCACAAGATCAGGTTTGTCAACTTTCCAATGAATTATATCCAAATAGGCATCCAATAAATCAGTCAACGGTGTGTCGAATGGTAAAGAAATTTCAAGAAACAGGCAGTGTTGGGAAGCCGCTAGATCAGGTCGACCTAAAACAGCGACCGGGGGAGACAAAGCTTTGGATATCATGCATGATACATGAAAATCCAATAAAATCATCCAGGCCAATGGCAATGGATTTTAATGTGTCTCATCAGTCAGTGAAAAATTTGTTTAATCAGGACAAGTTGCATCCCTACAAGATAAAGTTGGTGCACGAGTTAAACGAGGACGATTTTGATAGAAAAGCTAAATTTTGTGAGCTGATAATGGAAAGATGCAATAACGATAATAACTTCGCAGCAAATATCATTTTCTCGGATGAAACTACTTTTCATTCAAATGGCATTGTTAATAGACACAACTATCGGTATTGGTCTGCTGAGAATACTCACTGGTTCCAGGAAGGTCATACTCAGAGGTCCGAAAAAGTTAATGTTTGGGCGGGCATAGTTGGTAGACATATTGTGGGATCTTTTTGCATAGATGGTAATTTGAATGAAGAAAAACATCTGGACATCCTCAGGAATCACATAATTCTTTCTTGCCGAATGGTTTTACCCGGTGTAAATAATGGCATAAACGAACAGGTATGGTTGCAGCAAGATGGAGCACCTGCGCATTATGCCGCAAATGTCAGACATTACATAAGCGAACAATTTCCAGGACGTTGGATAGGCAGAAGAGGTGCTATTGACAGGTCAGCGCGATCCCCGGACTTAACCCCGCTCGACTTTTTTTTGTGGGAACACTTGTAGACATTCAGGAATCGACTGGCGCTCTGCTTAGCAGAAAATGGTGGTCATTTTGAACACCTGACCCACTGAAAGGGTTTCACTTGTTTATTATTCCGATGTTAAGTTGTTCAATTTTCTAGGCTAATTATTTTGTTATTATAAGGTTTGTTACAATTTTAAATAAATAAAAAGTTAAGATACAAAAAATTCAGAGTTTTCCCAGTAGAATTTAAAAATGCAATCATATGCATACATTTAAAAAAAAGTAAGTTAGTCTCTATGGCAACCAAACCCCAAACCACAAATGACAGAAAAAATTCATGCAGGTAGAAATGTGGGGAATAATTTACTGAACAACTTTCAAATAGGTCACTTCTTGGTATACGAGGTAATTCAAAACTTACAGGCATTATGCGCGAATTTTTTCTCACTCTGTGTTTCGTTAACTGTCTCGCCCAATAGGTGATTTTCCCATCAGCTACATAAGAAAGTTAACTCTTTAGAATGACCGCTACGTGTTCCTAAGAGAACATTTGCCGGTTTAGAATTATTCAGTAACTTATTAATAATAACAATATATTTATGCTGATACCTATGCAACAACTCCGCCAACGCCGGTCCTAAGCCCGGGTGAAAAAGGAGTAACAACCTCGTTAAAAAACCAGGGTTCATCTCGCCCGGATGATGTCGACCCGTGTCGACCTGTAAGGGCCTCTGTCTAGGGTTACAGGTAAAAAAAACCATGAAAATAGAGACCAGAAGTGGTGACCGCCTCGGAAAAAGGTCGCTGCCTGGGGATCGCCAGGGCATGTCTGCAGCAGGCGCTGGACATGACAGCATACGGACCGCCGGTGGCAGGGTGCTGAGGAGGCGGACCCCTGCCATGCAAGCAGCCACAGCCCAACAGGACATAGAAGAGAAAGAAGCGACGTCAAGGAGTCAAACAAGAACCAGTACTCCGACCGCCGAGGGTGCTGCGCAAGAGCTACAGCCAGCGTTCACCCAAGCGGGACGTCCTAGACAGCGCATGAAATGGACAACAGCCATTAATGAAACTATAATGAGTATTTTTTACAGGGTGACGCAACTAGGACAAGAGACGACCGTATACCGTCAACGACTGCACGCTGGTTTCTGCAATACACCCCCCAAGTCTCAGAGCAAAGAGTAGTAGATCAAGACAGAGTAATACTCAGAAATAGACTCATTCCAGAGACCAGATTAAACACAATTAAAAGAGAAATTGTACGAGAAATCCAAGAACAAGAAATTGGCGAAGAAAATGCAAGAAATACAACAAAAGCGCCACAACACGAAGACCAAGAAAATGAACAAGCTGAATTACAACCTGAAGATCGGGACCAGCAAGAAGAGCAGCTGATCAAAAACCCACCTGAAAACTATCAGCTCGTCGAAAATCTGGCTAAGAAAATGAGAAGAGCTTAAATGGAATACGATGTTACAGATCCATTGTGTAGACCACCACTACCCAAGCTAAACTCATCCAAAACACTAGCAACCACACTCGAGGTAATGAACAACATAATCCTACCTGCAAGAACAACGTCATTGAAAGCACGGTAATATATTGTGCAGCAATAGCAGTAGCCCAATCAACTGGAGCGAAAATAAAGCAAAATGGCCACCAGGCAAGGGCTTAACCCCGAACACCCGCATGGCAGCAAAGAACCCAGAAGAAAATAGAAGCGCACAGAAGAAGTATCGGACAGCTTCAATCTTATATAAGTAGAGTTAGATCAGAAAGAGTACTACGATCTGTAGAAGCTATAATGACTTAAAACAGGATCCACTTAAGACAAGATGTAGAAAATATCTCGCCACAACAACGCCCTTATACACTACAGCTCACACTATTCTTCACAGAACGATGAAAAAGGTTGGTGATCGACATGAGACTGGTATTCTTTGGAGAAATGAAAAAGGTGTCCTCCCAGAAAGTAAAATAAATGCAATGAAAATGCTAATGTGTACAAAAAGAAAAATAGACAAAAATCTCATTTACGGTCAAACTTACTGGAAGAAAATGAACAAATTATTACAAAAGGGTTGCATTAGAAAACTCTCGATTAATAAAGCTACAAAACAAGTACATTATATGGATTCTTTTAGTAACAGCCGATGGTTGTACGGACCGGAATTCCTTCAAACGTCACAGAAATATTGGCCTAAAGAGGAAGGACCCATACGTCTGGACATAAAAGAAACAAATCTCTTGGAAGAAAGAAAATAATTAATATTTTTAAGCGTTATAATGAGATGCGATATAATATACCTGTTCCTAAACCAGAATATTTTCCAAAATGGATAAAACTGTTACGATCAACTGCTTAGATGCTAAGATTTATTCAAAAATGCAGAAAAAATCTAGAAATTGTTGAATTTGGAAACAAAGAGTTAAATACCAGTGAAATTACAAATGCAGAAAACTTAAAACTAAAGAATACAAAACGATGCCTTTCATGAAGAGGTAAAATGCCTTCAAAAGAAAACTCCAATAAAAAAGGTAGTAGACTTTACATTTCAACATATACTCTAAACCGTGTTGGAATTATTCGTTTGAAAGGAAGACTTGATAATATTCATGCATCTGAAAATCTCCAATATCCAATTATTTTAGACCCAAATCACCAAATAACAAAACTTATTATAAAACATTAGCACGAAGAAGTTTTTCATAATGGTCAAGAAACTGTAATAAACAATCTAAGATAAAAATATTGGATCCTAAGAATGCGGCAAGCAGTTAAAGGTGCATGGGCTCATTGTCAACACTGCAAGAATAGGAGAGTAATGCCAAATATTCCAATATTGGTACAGCTGCCACAATGTCGTCTTGAACCAACCATCCGTCCATTTACTAAAACTGGCGTGTACTATTTTGGTAACTGTAAAACAGAGCCACGAAAAAAGGTATGGAGATATTTTTTCTTGTATGGTAACAAGAGCAGCTTACCTGGAAATAGCCCATGACTTAAGTACCGATGTATTTATACATGTTTTCAGACAATTTGGATCAAGAAGAGGTTTTCCTGAAGAACTTTACAGCGATTGTGGTCCCAATTTTAAATCTGCAGACCAAGAACTACAAGAATCTCTGAAAGAACTCAACAAGGACGAGATTATGAAATTTTGCAATTTAAAAGTTATTCATTGGAAATTCAATACTACTACTACCAGGTAGCCCTAATATGGGTGGCGCCTGGGAACATCTTATTCAGTCAGTTAAGAAAATTATGAAACAAATTTTATCTTTAAGATACCCACAAGAATATGTCTTAAGGACAGTTTTCGCAAAACTGAAAATATAATAAATTCACGACCGCTCACTCACGTTTCAATCGACTCAGAAGAAGCCGAGGCACTTACCCCTAATTGGTCCATCATACGCAGATTTGCCATGTGCCAAAACCGATATAAAGGACCTCAATCTCATGTCAAAATGGAGAGCCGCTCAAAGTTTAACTGATCTATTCTGGAAACGATGGACTACCGAATTTATGCCGTTTTTAGTAAAAATACCGAAATGGCATGAAGATCCAATTCCCATAAAGTTAAATGACGTAGTCAGTATAGTTGATCCGAACGGCCTCAGAAACTCAAGGCCTAAAGGTCAAGTTGTTCAACTATATCCTGGAAGAGACAAGCGCATTAGAACAGTCGACGTGAAATTTTAGCAAATGGTAGTATTTTACGAAGACCAGTTTCTAGACTATGCGTATTAAAATTATATGTAGACAGGGAAGATGAGTAATTCTTCCCCAGGAAAGTTAATGCAGGGCAGATTTGTTACATTTTAAATTATGAATATTAAGTTTATCTAGCTAAACCTCGAGACTCATGTAAGCCACTTTTATAACATATACAATACTAACGGTTGCATGTCTATTTATCCTAGAAACGGTTTGTCTGGTAAGAAAGAAGGCTAAAATTAGAACAACTCTATTATATCCGTTACGTAACACTCACACTCTGTAGCTTTACCAATTCCTGACTCGGCCTAATAAACAAAAAATCTATTTTCTAGAATTCGCTACCACTGAATGTTAGGCAAATTCACGGGAAATTTAAAAGACCAGTAAGAGAGTTCCTCGTTGCTATGGTGTATTACACCGTAGATGATTTTAATGACAACCCTTAATTTATTTTGCTCTGGGATGGTGTCTGATCTTTGTCAGGTCATTGTCTTTTATTTATTTGTTTCAACTCCATTTATTGTAGAAAGTGAATTATTATTGTTACCTCTTTTATTCCTATAAGTGCAATCCTACAATAAGTGTCTGTTTATAGAATGTATCAGTACCTTATTGTTATTTTTAATATCATGTCAAATACATTGTAACTTTCATACCCTATACAGTTTTTTAGATATTTTTTGTTTACTTAATTTAGCATTTCTGCTCTGCCATTTTAAGTGCATGCTTTGTCAATGAATTTTTGATTTTAAGACAATAAAGCTAAGTTTGACTTTGGGAATGTTCAGTTACCATGTAAAGGTGTCCACATACATACTTAAATCAATGGAACTTAACAAGGATACATTAGAGATTATTATTATTAATTTTCAGAAAGGGAAAAAGTAAAAGAAAGCCAGGAAACTCCACAATTGTGTCATTCAATAAGGGTTATTTAGATTTAGGATCCTAAATTCTGAGAACCGAACAACAGATAGAGTCTTACTTACTTACTTAATTTCTTTATTTCAAATTATGCGGCAATTACAATTATTACTAATTACTAACTACAGACACAAAATGAAATGACGTCATACGGCACAAAAATCTAGAACTATTCAATTCCATACACATTATTACCTACTTAATTATATACCTATTACCTAAGCCGAAAACCTAATAACTAACTTTACATATTTCTAAAATCATCCAAATTATAGGGTTCTAAATTCAGTAATAATTCCTTTATCTCAGCTTTAAAATTGTTTTCCCTATCTATTCTTTTAATTCTGTCAGGTAATTTATTGTACAACCTTAAGCACATATAATGAGGTGAATTTTCTGTTAAAGTTAGTCTATGTATTGGATAATTAACATTAACAGTTCTAGTGTTCCGCTGATGATTTATTGGGTTTTGAAAACAATTTTTATTTTTATAGAAAAACATCAGGCACTCGTAAATGTATAATGCATATATAGTTAACAATCCTGTGGTTTTAAAAACAGACCTACACGTTTCGTTATGTTTCATTTTCTTAATTATTCTAAGTAGTCGCTTTTGAACCACGAATACATTCTGAATTTGATTATCTCTTCCCCAAAATATGATTCCGTATTTAACGCGAGCTTCAAAGTTAGCAAAATACAGGATTTTTAAAGTTTTCTCGTTCATATAATTGGCAGTGACACGAATACCATAACAAATCGCATTAATTTTTTTCAAAATACACTTGACATGATAGGACCAATCCAGAAATTCATTAATTTGTACACCCAAGAACTTAGTACTTTCAGAAAAGCTAATATTATCGTCACTACTAAACTGTACTGGTTTTTGTACATTTGATGCCCTTGTTCTAAAGAAAACTACATTTGTTTTATTTTTGTTTATGATAAGTTTGTTTTTTGAGAACCAATTTGTAACTGTATCCAAAAAGCTTCTGGATTCATTAATAAGTTGATCAATATTTTTGCCCCCTATAATTAAGTTAGTGTCATCGGCGTAATTCACTATATTCTGATTGGCTTCTATTATGTTATTAAGGTCGTTAATAAAAACAATAAACAAGACGGGTCCTAATATACTTCCCTGAGCTATGCCTACATCGTTGGTTAAAATTGCGGAGTTGTAAGATTTCCCATTTTTTAGAATAGATACTCTCTGTTTTCTATTATTAAGATATGATTTTACCCAGTTATAGGCGTTTCCTCTTACCCCATACATTTCAAGCTTCCTGTTAAGTAATTCTCTATTTAAAATGTCGTATGCCTTGGACAAGTCCAAAAACATTCCCACAACTACGTTGCCATTCTCAAGGTGCTCCAGAATTGATTTAGTAAATTGGAATATTGCAGTTTGAGTAGATCTTCCTTTAATGTACCCATGTTGATTCTTACTAAATACATCACAGCTGGTTAAGAAATTGACTAATCTTGAGCACATTGCCAGCTCAAACAGCTTTGAGAAACCTGTCAGTAGACTAACAGGTCTATAATTGTCCATCAGTTCTGGATCACCTTTTTTAAACAGAGGTTTTACAAGAGCGACCTTTAAGTGTTCAGGGAATATTCCATGTTTAAAGGAATTATTAATAATATGGCACAATACATCTTTACACGCATTAATGGAGAGTTTTACGATATTAGTTGGAATTTCATCGACGCCACAACTATTCTTATTTTTTATAAGTTTCGATATGTCACATAGTTCACTTGCAGTTATTGGCCTTAGATACAGTGATTGATTATTTTTAACAATATTGCTATTAAATGGCACATTTGCTAATTCTTTAATGATAGTCTAAACTCCTTCCACTTTTATCCTGCTATCTATTCGGTTCTCAGAATTTAATATCCTAAATCTAAATAACCCTCATTGAATGACACAATTGTGGAGTTTCCTGGCTTTCTTTTACTTTTTCCTTTTCTGAAAATTAATAATAATAATCTCTGATGTATCCTTGACTAATAATTTATCGTGTTTGTGGACTTTTATAGTTGGATTTTCGGTGTTCTCCACGTCTACGTCATTACTCGCGACTTTGATCATTTTACGCCTGACTTCTGTCTTCTGTCAATGTTTAATGAAAAAATGAAAAAGCAAAATAATTTTAATACAACTTTCCAATATTGATGCAAAAAGGAAAATTCCCGAATCGATATTTTCCTACCTTAAGGGACCTCTGGCCATGACGTGTGAGTATTCCGAGGATATTTGTGATGTTAATTTACAGCATAACGTTATGATTTGTGTTTTTATTTAAAGAGTTTTACAATAACCAAACTTTTTCGTATAATGTCTTTACACCTTAATTTTACAACTTGATTTTAGTATTTAAGTTTTACATAGGGAGAACTTTTTACCTGCCAATCACCTTTTTTAAGAAACACAATTTTGTTGTTAGAGCCTAAGCCCTGATGATGACTCAGTGTTGATCCGAAAGCGCTTGGCTGAACTTCCCCAAGAATTATACGCTGAATACATATTAAAGTTTAGTTTTATAATAATAAATAGATTCAATATATTAGAAAACACAATTGAAAATGACCCTCACAACAATGATCAGCATACTCATCACCATTAACCTTTCGTTGCTGCGAGGAGTATCTCCAACGGGCAGACAAAAATTGACAAAGCCTATGTAATCGAAATAAACAAATAAACCATTTTTATTTAGAGTCGGATAACACTTACCGATTTGAAGTTGTGCCTGGCACTTCATGTAGATTAGTGTCGGTGCTAAGTTCTTCAATTCCTTTGGATATATTTAGTCTTTCTATAAGGATAATTAATTTAGGTCCCTGTTTAATATCTTCTTTATCATAAGGATATTCAGGTACATGAAGTGGAACGCTCTCAATTTCAAAATGGTCTATTTCTGGCTCTACGTCAATTATAGAATTACCAGTGTTCTCAATATTACACGCAGCATTCAGTAAGTTTTTCCGTTTTTCGTTTATTTGCAACGTGAAAGCGTTTTGGTAATTGCAACTCTCAAAATTGTCTTTACCGGCCGGCAATTCTGACAAATCTTTCGGTACATTCATTTTGGTGGTCTTTGCATCTTGAAGTAAATTATTTAACATTATATTGATTGTTTCCGGACACATGGAGGGATGCAATTCTTGATTATAGTCGGTTGCAGCTGAATTCCACATTCTGGATTCGGTCTTAGTTTCCCTAGACAAAAATAATTGACGTTATATCAAAATGAACCTATTAGTTAGTACAATATCGGGTACAACAAAATGGTGGCTCAGCCTAATATTTTTTTTTCAAATAAAAGAAAAGATGAAATTTTAGATTATCAAAGTGCAAATCATCAATGTTCTATATCTTCTAACTAAAGATACTCTGATTGAAACAATTGTTGTTATTATTATGCTATCACGAACAGGCCATTAATAATTTGGGCCTTAAGGGTACAACGTTTCGCAGCCACAAAATCCCGAGTTTATAGCACTGATTAAATGGGAACCAAATTATATGTCCTTCATCTTGAAATTATGATAGCCGGGTTATTACACTAAAAGAAGCACTTAGCGATGAAATAAATGCTTCACACTGAAATAAAAAATGTGGGTACTTAGCAAAAAGTACCTTTTTCATGAATATCTTCTGTGATTCATGTAATTGGCTTTCAAGTAAATTTCGTAAAATCATAAAAAAATTACATAAAATAAAAATATTTTTGAAATGTTTTATTGATTGTGTGAGGAGTCTTGACATCCAAAAAGCTTCTGGCCCTGACGAAATTCCACTCATCGTAATTAAGACATGCTGCTTGCTGAAAAACTGCCCGAATCTAGTCCATACCCAAAAAAGGCAAGAAGACCTTGCCAAACAACTATCGTCCAGTCGCATTGCTTTCGGTTTAGTTATGGAGAAGGATATCACCGAGAAATTATTAAAGTGCCTGGAAGGCTTCAAAATTATCAGTGACCGCCAGTATGGTTTCCGTACGATCAACAGGAGACCTTCTCGCTTATGTTACTATGTTATTCACGTTTGAACAACGCGATACAAAATTATGGGGAGTCCCGGGCGGTAGCACTGGATATTTCCAAGGCCTTTGACCGAGTATGGCATGAGGGGCTCCTAACTAAAGTAAGAGCATTAAAAAATTTTGTTTATGGCTGTCAAGCTTTCTTAAAGACCGTTCTCTGCAAGTGGCGATGGACGGATTTCTTTCAGATACTTTTAACATTAACGCCGGAATCCCTCAAGGTTCTATACTGTCACCCACCCTCTTTTTACTATACATCAAATACCTTTTGGAAAAAAACTAAAAATCCTATATATAGCTTCGCTAATGATAGCACACTTGTTTTATCTTTTACTTTGGATGCTCGAACACCGACTGTCAACGCATATAGGCAGCAAGAGGTCTCACATCTCGGCAAGGGCCTGGAAGAAATTCTGTCTTGGGGTGACAGTAACCAAGTAGAATTTGCCGCTAAAAAACCCAGGCGGCAGTTATTTCTAAAAAAGTTAATATCGAAGAATCGTATATAGTCATGGCAGGACACTCGATTCCCTTGGCTTCATCACTTCATTTATTGGGCGTCAATTTGGATAGTCATGTGTTGGCATAGTCACGTTACGGTCATTGCTAAGGCATACTTTTCCGAACTAAGAACCTCTATACACCCCAACAACTTTTGATGCTGCATAAATCCCAAATTCGACCGTCGCTCAACAATAACGTAAAACTTTTTATTACCCAGTGACGCTTAAATTTCTTCTAAAACGGTTTCGTATACTGAATGGACATTCTTCTTTCTAAGTGTGGATTCGTCAGGAATGGTTTGTTGACAATATTTTTGCAAAAATCCTGTAAATTGCGGATTTTGCAATATTTTAAAGGGTGTGTTTGCTGCGACCAAAGCCCCGCATAAGTCTTCTTCAAAAATGTCCTTTATAGATTTCAATTTTTCTTCAACTGAAATCTGAACTGCGTTTTTTACACTCAGCTGAACTGGCTCAGATTTCATTTTTTGCAACTTTGATTTATGCAGCGGTGTTTTCAAATGTTGATCGATTTGGAACTTCTTTTTACAAACAATAATTTTAGCACAAGCTTTACAGAAAGAAGACTTTTTTTCCCCACTAAACTCTAACTCTGCGAAATCTTTAATCCACGAAGACGTTTTCGCCACTTATTACAACCCGATATAAATACAGTTTGTTAAGCAGGTAATAATAAGGCATTATTAAATGACAATAAATTACTCCTAACAATATACCTCCAAACCCTGGAAACCCCCAAATATTACCTTGCGTAGAACCAACATGTAAATATTAATTATTATATAATTATCTTCAGCTTGAAAAATCCCTGAAACAAGTGCCGGACTGGACATTAAACCTTATGAGTCTACGAGTTTACATGACCGGGCGTTTTTAATTTTTTGGTAACGCCGAAAACATAAGAATATGCTCATAAAATAATAATTTGGGAAAAGTATGCATTTTATTACAAAATTGACAAAATATGCAAAAAATGAATATATAATCACTTTGATGCACTTTGCATATATTCCGCCATTTAATCATAGCATATGTAATTCCATGGTAGAGGAAATTAAAGCTTGTTATATTTCACAATTTAATTCAGTTTCCTGACACGTGTTTCAACCCTTGCGGATCAAAGGCATATAAGACAATACTAAATTCTACATGTCATTAAAATAAAAATTGACAGATGATGGGTTATTTTGGTCCTTAATTTACAGGTATTTGCCAAAGGTACAACTAAATTACAGGTGTAATTATAGAGGTATTTACATCTAAGTAATAAAATTAAGAAAATTATATTGTGTTCCATTTAAGTAAGTAGTAGTAGTAAGTAGTTCCAAACAACCAATTAACCTACCAAATCTATTGAAAACCAACGACAACCGATATAGTTATACCAGCAGACTCAAGACGTCCCGAACAAACCAAACTAGCTGCGTTCAATAGCATGATTCACAGATTAGTCAACATCCCACTTTCAGAAATTTCATATAATAAAGAATAACACATAACACAAACTATAGCCTTAAACAACGGCTATCCAACAACACTCATAAACAAAATACTAAAGTAAAAACTCACACAAAAAACACAAAAACTGCTCTACCGAGGACGTCCCCTTCCATCAAACGCGAAATACAGTTCAATCAGATATACAGGTCACACAAGTCAAAAAATATCCAAAAAACTCAAAAACCATAAACTTATCCCCATACAAGTCAATAAAAATAACCTAGGTAAATACATAGCTAATTCAAAAATTGAAAATAAAGACAAATTAACACATAGCGGGGTCTACCAAATACAATGTGATGACTATGATGCAATCTATATAGGTCAAACAGGTAGAAACTTGAAAACTAGGCTTAAAGAACATAAAACATCCATTTAAAAAAAAAACAGAATAAAGCAGGAATAGCGGACCACTGAATAATAATTAACCACTCAATATCCAACAAAATAAAACCGATATATACTCAACACAAGGGTAGAAAATTCAGCTTATAAGAAACATTAGCAATCAAAAAAGCCTTAAAAAATCGATGTAATGTTGTTAATAATCAAATTGAAATACCTTCAGGTGCCAATCTAATACTTAATAGCCTAATAACTTAAGATAAATATGCAATAAACACTGTCAATAATTACGAGCGAAAAAACCCATAATTATATACACAATATAATTTTCTTAATTTTATTACTTAGATGTAAATACCTCTATAATCACACCTGTAATTTAGTTGTACCTTTGGCCAATACCTGTAAATTAAGGACCAAAATAACCCATCATCTGTCAATTTTTATTTTAATGACATGTAGAATTTAGTATTGTCTTATATTATGCCTTTGATAATGATCCGCAAGGGTTGAAACACGTGTTAGGATTAAATTGTGAAATATAACAAGTACGACTTTAATTTCCTCTACCATGGAATATCCATTTCACCAAGCATGTAGCCCATCACAAATCAATTATACAGGGTGTTCATTTGAAAACTTCCCACCACGGATTTATCGAAAACCACTGATTAAAAGAAAAAACGCCGAGACACGTCAAAAGATTTGCCAAAGGGGACAACTTTTTAACCAAAAACTACTTCACCCCCTTTTACCCTCTGCCCCCCGGGGTCATCCCCTTAAAAATTTTAAATGACAAGGGGTATCAAGTAAGCTTGTTTGAAAGGTCTTTCAAAGTGCTTTATTTTGATGTTTGATTTTTTAAAATCGGTCGATTCGTTTTCGAGAAAAGTAGAAAAATCTTTATTTATATTAATTTGTTCAGAAAAAAACACACGAAAATATCACTTTTTATTTTAATAAGTGTTCAAAATGTTGCCCGTTATTGGCCAAACAATGATATAGGCGATGTTCAAATTCCTGACGGACATTTTCAAAAACATGTTGCGGGAGATCATGGCAGCTTTCGATGATGCGTTGACGAAGTTCATCCAAACTTTCAGGTTGGGGAGTGAACACAGTAGATTTCAAATGGCCCCATAGAAAAAAGTCTAATGGCGTCTAATCAGGAGACCTAGCAGGCCATTCTATAGGCCCTCTTCGCCCTATCCATTTATCTGGAAACTCGTCGTCTAGCCATTGCCGAACCGGAAGAACATAGTGAGGAGGAGCGCCGTCTTGCTGGAAATATATTTCAGCCTCATCAAGTATAGGGTTTCCATCGTCTTCGATTTGGTTTTCAATGGTTTCAGTGATAAGCGGATTGATGGTATTTTCCAACATATCTAAATAAATGCCTCCATTTAAATTCCCATTAATAAACAATGGCCCAATCACTTTGTTTCCTAAAATGCCTGCCCATACATTAATTTTTTGGGGGTACTGAGTATGCCCTTCTACAAAAGCATGAGGATTTTCATTGCTCCAATACCTGCAGTTATGCTTATTAACAAATCCATTTAGATAAAATGTGCATTAATCACTGAAGCAGATATTCTTTGCATGAATGGTATTATCATTAATCGCTGCAGTCATTTGTTCACAAAACTCAACTCGCCTATCGAAATCATCTTCGGTTAACTCTTGCAATATTTTCATTTTGAATGGATGAAATTTATGTAATTTAGTAACTGTGTGTACAGAGCCTAATGAAATACCAGTCGCATCAACAATTTTGCGTAATGAAGTATTAGGATTTATGCCAAAATGACCCAAAACTTAAACTTGAGCGGCTTCATCCAAAACTCTACGATGATTACGTTTTTTATTTGCAACAGATCCAGTTTGAGTAAATTTAGTAACAAGGTCCAAAACATACCTATGCGAAGTTATCTTTTCCGGATGTCTGGCGTTAAATGTGACGGCAGTTTGCCGAGCACATTGATTTTGGGCACCATAAATTAGAATAATTTCCACTCTTTCGGCTAGTGTGTAAACCATTTTGGAAGTAAAATCTGAATCAATAAATTAATTTTCATTATCCCAAGATTGTCACAAAGGTAACTGACAGCAAATTAAATTCTTTCTTTTCCTTAGCAACTATAAAAAACTAAACAGGTATAAGAATAATTACAGTTCGCCCATGTTATCTGTGTTTATAAATAGATGGCTGAAAAAAAGTCGGGTTGTTATTTGGTTGCTGCCACGTCTAATCTTCCGAATTGCTGTTTATGTTGGTTTTTGAACACTTATTGAAATAAAAAGTGATATTTTCGTGTGTTTTTTTTTTCTATCTGAACAAATTAAGATAAGTAAATAAAGATTTTTCTACTTTTCTCGAAAACGAATCGACTGATTTTAAAAAATCAAACGTCAAAATAAAGCACTTTGAAAGACCTTTCAAACAAGCTATTACTTGATACCCCTTGTCATTTAAAATTTTTAGGGGGATGACCCCGGGGTCAGAGGGTAAAAGGGGGTGAAGTAGTTTTTGGTTAAAAAGTTGTCCCCTTTGGCAAATCTTTTGACGTGTCTCGGCGTTTTTTCTTTTAATCCGTGGTTTTCGATAAATCCGTGGTGGAAAGTTTTCAAATGAACACCCTGTATATCAAATATTGTTACTCAGAGTAAGATAACACTTACTGATTTGATGCCGTGTTGCGAATCTCATGTTGACTGATATCGTTGCTAAGTTTTCCGCTTTCTCCGGGTATATTCAGTTTTTCTAGCAAAATCATTAATTTGGGTCCGTGTTTAATAACTCGTGTGTGTGGAACGTTTTCAATTTCAAAATCATCCGTATTTTCAATTTTGACTAATTCGGCACTTAACACTTCTTTATTTTTTTCTTTTATGTGAAACGTGGAAGAAAAGCTTTGGTGATTGTAACCTTCAAAATTTTCCTTATAAGCAGGCGATGCTGACAGATCATCTGACACATTAAATATGGTGGTTTCTGTTCCTGTATTCTGAAATTCTTGGTTACAGTCGGTTACAGCTGAATTCCATGGCCTGGCCTTAGTGTCAATAATTGTCCTATAAAAAAATGATTGGTAAAGTATAAAGTCAAAATTTATTAATTAATAGAATACCGGGTGCCACAAAATAGTGGCTCAGCGTTATAATTTATTTCTATAAGTGTTAAAAGTAATGTGGTTTGAAATAATTTGACACCCCTCTGTACTTTTCTAGTTACAGCACTGCATTATTACCCTTACATAGCCAACCAACAGTAGTTGTGTTTGCACTGTTGGCTGCGCATCTTTGAATTGCGTCAATAGTAAAAATACACATAGTGTGTAGCAGCCAAATGGAATAAATTCGATAATAAACACATGGGGGCGTGTCCGAAAAAACGCTCGGACACGTCGGTTGGAATTTCTAGTTGCGCATTTTTTTCAATAAAAACTTTTTATGTTGGGTGTGTCATGTAACAGTTGCCAATACTAAATTTCTTATTTTAAATGCAACACCCTGTATATTATTCAATTTTTGGATTCTTTAGAAAATTTTAGACATATTTTATGTACAATACCCTATACCTATCTTTAACTGTTTCGGAAATATTAAGTGTTTTCAGATTTATTGCAAAAATTAACAATACACTAAGAAACTAATAAGTAATACCGTTTATTTCTTAATAATGTAAAAAAACAAAAAAAAAAAACATTAGATTCAGATTCAGATTCAGATTCAGATAATTTATTGGTGTTACTATTGTCAATATACAATTTACACACGTCATAAACAATATAAGTAAATAATTCTAAAATTTTTTCCTAGCACTAGGTTATTGATTTAAGTAGACAACTAAAAAGAGTAAAACAAACAGAATATTAAAATCAGTCGTCAATAAAATCTTAGATTTACATTTAAAATAATTAAAACACTTAAGTAGTAGACATCAAACACTTATCACAATTTAAAAAGTCATCTGTTGAATAAAATGCACTTAAGGTTAGAAATTTCTTAGTTGCTTGCTTAAACTGTTCAAGTGGAAGGTCTCTGATCTTTGGGGGAAGACTGTTAAAATATTTAACTGCAAGGAAATTCGGTCCATTCTGACATTTTTTGAGTCTAAAGTATGGAGTGATCAGGTCGTTCCTATTACGCGTGTTATAAGTGTGAAAATCGCTATTCGCGTTGTATTTATAAATGTTTACCCTTGCATGCATTAGGTTTTCATAAATAAACACGCATGGGTAGGTCAAGATGCCTAATCTAATAAATGCTCGCCGACAGTCATGCCTATAAGATAATCCACCCACAATTCTTACAGCCCTACGCTGAAGAGCAAAAATTCTGCCAGCTGTGGCAGCACATCCCCATACCAGTATACCATAGGAGAGCAGCGAGTGGCAGAGGGCAAAGTAAGCTGTTCTCAATACATCCTCAGACACGCTACCTGCCAGATTCCGCAGAACAAAAATATTCCTACTTATTCTAGCTGCGAGATTGTCTATATGGTTATCCCATTTTAACTTTGGGTCTAATGTGATGCCCAGGAATCGCACTGCACTCTCCACCTGCAGATCTGTTTCGCATTCTCGCAGGGAAAAAATCATGTGACCCGTCTTTGCCTCATTCAAAATAAGACTATTTTTGGCAAACCATCCTGCAACATCCGATTGTACCTCCCTTGTTCCTACAGCAATCTGTTCGCAGTCCTTAAATCGTAGGCTGACAGCTGTGTCATCGGCAAAAAGATTAAAATCGGCGGTGTTGCTGCTCTCAGGTAAGTCATTTATATATATCAGGGTAGATCTTTTTAACCAACATTATAAGTTTAATCCCAATCCACAGCTACTTCAACAGCGCAATTTCTATAGGCGAGAATATAAAAAAGCGATAAAGAATGCAAAAAAAAGGCATAATGATGACCGTATCAGAAATGCAAACAATCCTTCTAAAGTGATGTGGGACGTAATAAGAGAAGGTCGAGGTCAAGAAGAATCATCTTGCACAAATATCTCTCCACAGGATTTCAATGAGTACTTTATCAGTATAGCACATACCCTTCTAAATGGACTTAGCGTCCGTGGGGATCATGGTCCTGCGAGCACTACAAAGAGGGGCCGTGGTTTTTCATTCCGGCCAGTTACTTTTATTGAGGTTAGGGACATAATTAGAAATTTAAAAAACAAATCAAGCCGTGACATATATGACTTAAACATACCTCTTCTGAAAACAATCCAAGAAATAATAGTATACCCACTAACAAAACTCATCAACTTGTCCATTGTGAGCGGATACTTCCCTGATTCATTGAAACAGGCTTTAATTGTGCCAATTTATAAGAACAAAGGAGATAAGAATGACGTGGGGAACTATCGGCCCATTTCTCTACTTCCAGTGGTGTCAAAAATCTTTGAAAAGTGTATTGCGGCTCAGATACTTCGGCACTTTGAGGACAATGACCTTTTTACAGAGGCACAACATGGCTTTAGGCAGGGTCGTAGCACTGTCTCGAGCATATTAAACTTTGTAACTTCTATACTTGAGGCCTTCGAGAACATGGAATATACCAGCACCATATTCTGTGACTTAAGCAAAGCATTCGATTGTGTCTCTCACTCCTTGCTCGTTACCAGACTGGAGACATACGGTTTTGATGCTGCTGCTCTGCGACTGATGGGTTCCTATCTTGCCAATAGGTCGCAGAGGGTAAGGGTGGGGGATGTGTCATCTGGGATCAAGGAATTGACGGTGGGTGTCCCACAAGGATCAGTTCTGGGACCGCTGCTATTTCCCTCAGGTTATGGTCAAACCATCGACAGTGATTTTTAAAATTATTTTTAGGATTAGTAACTTTATAGGACTTTTTGGGGAAGGCAGATTTGTAAGCTACGACCAACCTATCAATAAAAAATAACATCTTGTCATTCAATGTTAGTGAGTCATCATCCAAAAAATTCCAAGAAATTTCCTCGACAAGTTGCAAAAAATTTACTCTACCAGCCCTTGTTATAGGTCTGCAAACCCTCCTAGCAGGAGGCTCCATCCTACCACTGAGTTCGATTTCAAGCTTTAAAAGCTGAGCCAAATGATCAGACATATTAAAATCCTTGCCCTTTGCCACACACTGCTCTGAACGGAAACTAAAATTTAAAAACATATTATCCAAACAATTATTGCCCCTAGTTTCGTTAAAAAACATTTGCTTAAAGCCATAAGTTTCCATAAAATCTCTGTACCTACAGTCATTAATACTATTTGACCCAAAGTTTATGTTAAAGTCTCCCGTCAATACAATTTGTTCAACACATCCTATTAGGTTCAGACCCTCCTCTAAAACATTTAAAAAAAGGTCAAAATTGCCAGAAGGTGACCTATAAATTGAGAAAATGTACATTTTAAATTTTTTTACATATATACAACAGATTTCTACATTCTTTTCAACTGAGAACCCTCGAATGTCCAATATTTCCTCCACCTCCATGGCGGAGTCCACAAAGATTGCAGAGCCTCCTCTAATATGCTGCTTACGACTGAATTGTGCCGCTAATTTAAAGTTGGTCATGTTGACAGTTTTAATTTCCTCTTCTTCCATGCTGTGCTCGCTAAGACATACTACATCAATGCAATTCTCATTTAAAATTATTTCCAGTGTATTTGTCTTATTTCTTAAAGAAGCCACATTGTAATGCATAATGTTTAAAATGTCCCCGCCGTAGGCCTCTGCTGAGGCATTGTTGCTTGTTTGAGGCGGCTCTGTAGATTCATAAAATGGTTTATGGTTGCACCTTTAGGCCAGAATGGGCCTGTATTTATGTCACCTACTATGGATTTGGGAACTCCCAATTTGAACGAGCTTCTTTGGTTAGACTTTTTCGTTTTCATTTTTTCGCAAATACACTTTAGGTCATGTCCATTTTCTCTGACATATTGCAGGACGTCTTCAGATTGGGTATCTGGTTCAAAGCCTGAAACAAACAACCATGTGTATCTTTGAGCGATTTTTAGATTCTGTAACGCCTCCTTCGTGCCCCTACTCGGTGGCGGTCGTTTAGCGGGTGATACCATGTTGCGATTTCTCCCGTTACGTTTATTTTCCACCAATTTCCAGGTATTTTGATCATTAGAGGATTCCGGGTCCGTGATCTTAATTTCCTCAACTTCATTTTCGGTTTGTTTTTGTTGTGATGTTGATGGTTCTGTTACTGCCGCTTGAGGCGCTTGGATGATTCGGTTTTTTGTATTCTTAACTGTCAGATCTGCCTTTTGGTTATTTGAACTACTATGCCGATTTGCGACGTTCTCTTGAACCGATATGCTTTTGCTAACTTCACTATCCACAGCGACTTTGGGTAATCCGGATTCGAATTCTGTGGTAGCAGCACTGTCAGTGTCACCAACCTTGGCCTTGGATAATAAATTTCCCGCGGCTTTTTGTTTACCATTTTTTTCATCCATATTTTTTAACTTTTTCTCCAGGTAATCTAGTCTTTTTCTTTTGAGGTTGGATTATCTTCATGGTCGTCAACATGAACACAAACGGCCTTTTTTTGTTCTGCCGATTGTCTTAAACATGCTGGGTGAAATATACAGCTGCACTTTTTGCACTTAGCTTCCGCTATTACGTCTTTTTTACAATGTACGCACATTTTTTTCACTTTTTTTAACTCCGGGTTTTCAGCGAACTTGTCATTGCCCGCCATCTTGAACTGATCTTTCTCCTGATTAATGTAGGAGATGTTGAAAATTGATGTTAAAATGTTTTTACTGATATGAAATAAAAAAAAGGTATAAATAGTTTTGTTTACTTTTGTTTAAAACGCCTGACCTTAGCAAATTGTTGTCTGTCTGCATGACAGTAGTTGTCAGTGTTATAGTCGTTTGAATTTCGTTAACTGCATATCAGAAAAAGGTTTATTTAACAGAAATGCACAAAATAACAATTTTACAGATGATTGGTTATGGAGATACAACACGGACACAAATGGAAGTTGCTCGCTTATTTCATGAAAAATTTCAAAATTTGCCGCCTATAACTCAAGGGACAATTAGTAAAATAGAAAAGCAGTTTCGCCAGCTTGGACATGTAAAGCAGATAAAAAAGTAGCTGCCAATGCAATAAGTGATGATACCAAATTAGATATTATGCTTGAGTTTCAGGAAAACCCACATATTTCTAGTCGAAAAACAGCCCCAATGTTCGATGTTTGCCATTCATCGATTATTCGAACATTACAAGAAAATAAAATGTATCCCTATAAAATGATACCTACTCATGAGCTCATGGAAGACGATTTTGATAGGAGAACGTATTTTTGTCAACAAATGATGGCAATGTTAGATAGCAATGTGATCCAATTAGAACATGTTTTGTTTTCTGATGAGCACATCTTTACACTTCACGGTCATGCCAATTGTCAGAATTGCCGCTATTGGTCTAGGGAAATTCTCATTCTCACTGGATGAGAGAAGAACATACGTAATATCCTGAAAAGGTTAATGTTTGGGAGAGAATTGTTGGAGATCATATCATAGGTCCCTATCGGTGGATAGGGAGGCGTGGATCGATGGAATGGCCAGCACGATCCCCTGATCTGACGCCATTAGACTTCTTCTTATGGAGTTATGTCAAAAATATTGTACACAAAACTAAACCCCTCGACCTAGTTGACTTAAGAAGACGAATAACGCTTGCAATTAGATCGGTCACGCCTGAGATGTTCAGTAACGTTAGAAGAAATTTCTATTTAAGATTAGGATGTTGCCAAGACGTTCGCGGCGAGCATTTTCAACATCTCCTACATTAATGTTTTTTTTTTGTTTTTTACATTATCAAGAAATAAACAGTATTACTTATTAGTTTTTTAGTGTGTTGTTAATTTTTGCAATAAATCTGAAAACACTTAATATTTCCGAAACAGTTGAAGGCAGGTAGAGGATATTGTACATGAAATATGTCTAAAATTTTCTGAAGAATCCAAAAATTGAATAATATACATTTCAAATAAGAAAGTTAGTATTATTGGCCACTGTTACATGACACACCCTGTATAAAAAGTTTTTATTGAAAAAAATGCGCAACTAGAAATACCAATCCGAGCGTTTTTTCGGACACGCCCCCATGTGTATATTATCGAATTTATTTCATTTGGGTGATACATACTGTATATGCTTCAATAGCATTTATGGGTGGTTATCAAAACTTTCTTACGCTCATAAGCTCTATAAATAAGTTTAGAGTGATAGACACTCATCAAGTCGATTCATTCTTAATAATCATAAAGCTTGTTTACTAACCAAATAGTGTTCCTTTTTTTACCCAAACAATAAGCATCAAAACAAAATTTTCGACAGAAGGGTCATAGTTGAACATTTCTTGCTATGTTTATGATCAAGCATCAAGCACAACAGGAAAAACACTTTAATGCAGTCTGCAAGATGAAGTAATTTTTAAACAGTGTCGTTCGAGAACCAAGAAAACTGAATCAAACCACTGCATCTCTAACTGTTTCAAAATTGGTTGTTGTCAATTGAAATTATATAAATTCTCAGGGACGTCTTAAGACTTCTTGAGGACCTGGACCCATATGCAAAAGGAGGCCCTCTGCTGCACGGAGTATGAAAGGGCGCAAATTTTTTTTTTAAACCACACCCAAATTATAAACTGCAGTTATAGTTTTAAAAACATCTCTTCCAGGTTTCTTTTTTATAAATCAAAATATGCTTTATTGTCATAAAGTATTATTTTTATCGACAGAGCCTTTTTTTAAAATTAAGTTAACAATAAAATATAATAATATAGTAACACTTAAAATATCGGAAAAAAAAAATGCAAATAATTATGACAGAAGTATCACCAAAATATTCATCTAGAGTATTATAAGCTTTTTCCAATAATAAATTTTTAATATTTATTTTTTAAACATTTTAAAATTTGACATTTTCTTAATAAAATCTGGAAGATAATTAAAAATTTTTTTAGAATTATAAATTATGGATTTTTTTACAAGACTTGAAGAAGGCATAGGTACACATATATTAAAGGTTTGTCTTCTATTATAAGTATGTGAATTAATACTATTTCTATGCTTTTTATGACTCAAACAAACTGTTTCCAATATAAAAATTGAAGTTAGTGTTAAAATTTTTTGTGAGATAAATAGTCTTACAAGAATCTCTAGATCTAGCTTTGCACAAATATCTGATAGTTCTTTTTCGTAAAACCAAAATTGAATTTAGAAGATATTGGCTTGAATTTCCCCAGAAACCAATTCCATATCTCAAAAGAGATTCTATTAAAGCAAAATAAACATTTCGAAGAACCGTCATATTCATTTCATGAGAAAGTACTCTCAAGGCATAACATCCTGAAGCTAATTTTCTACATAACCTTTTGATATGTTCATTAAATAAAGATTTTGAGTGATATAGATTCCTAAAAATTTTATAAATTTCGGGTTATTAATTATGAGATTGTCAAAAATTATATTATTAAGTGAACATTTAAAAGTTAATATATTCGTTTTAGTGATCTCAAATGAGAATAGATTAGAGTCACACCACCTTTTAAATTTAGAAGTTGTAAAAACGCATATTCTTTGACACATCTTGCCGCTAGGAAATTAAGCCTATCGCAGTACACAAGACGGGAAAATAACAATTGGTCCTAAGAAAACATGGCGGAACAGTAAATAGATAATTAGAAGACAAGGCGCGAAATATGTTACCTTGTGATTGATCAGTCTGACAGCGAGGCGTGATTTTCTGGTGACAGAGCAAGCTTACGGTTCCTCGCGAGCCACTGCGAATTAAACCCTTGAAAGGTCAATACGTACGTCAAAATTAACGTGGGCATCGTCCGTCGGACATGACAATTGCATTCGCACTTTGCATATATTCCGCCCTTTAATCATAGCATATGTAATTCCATGGTAGAGGAAATTAAAGCTTGTTATATTTCACAATTTAATTCAGTTTCCTGACACGTGTTTCAACCCTTGCGGATCAAAGGCATATAAGACAATACTAAATTCTACATGTCATTAAAATAAAAATTGACAATTGATGGGTTATTTTGGTCCTTAATTTACAGCTATTTGCCAAAGATACAACTAAATTACAGGTGTGATTATAGAGGTATTTACATCTAAGTAATAAAATTAAGGAAATGATATTGTGTTCCATTTAAGTAAGTAGTAGTAGTAGTAAGTAGTTCCAAACAACCAATTAACCTACCAAATCTATAGAAAACCAACGACAACCGATATAGTTATACCAGCAGACTCAAGACATCCCGAACAAACCAAACTAGGTGCGTTCAATAGCATGATTCACAGATTAGTCAACATCCCACTTTCAGAAATTTCATATAATAAAGAATAAGACATAACACAAACTATAGCCTTAAACAACGGCTATCCAACAACACTCATAAACAAAATACTAAAGAAAAAACTCACACAAAAAACACAAAAACTGCTCTACCGAGGACGTCCCCTTCCATCAAACGCGAAATACAGTTCAATCAGATATACAGGTCACACAAGTCAAAAAATCTTCAAAAAACTCAAAAACCATAAACTTATCCCCATACAAGTCAATAAAAATAACCTAGGTAAATACATAGCTAATTCAAAAATTGAAAATAAAGACCAATTAACACATAGCGGGGTCTACCAAATACAATGTGATGACTATGATGCAATCTATATAGGTCAAACAGGTAGAAACTTGAAAACTAGGCTTAAAGAACATAAAACATCCATTTAGGAAAAAAACAAAATAAAACAGGAATAGCGGACCACTGTATAATAAATAACCACTCAATATCCAACAAAATAAAACCGATATATACTCAACACAAGGGTAGAAAATTCAGCTATAAGAAACATTAGCAATCAAAAAAGCCTTAAAAAATCGATGTAATGTTGTTAATAATCAAATTGAAATACCTTCAGGTGCCAATCTAATACTTAATAGCCTAATAACTTAAGATAAATATGCAATAAACACTGTCAATAATTACGAGCGAAAAAACCCATAATTATATACACAATATAATTTTCTTAATTTTATTACTTAGATGTAAATACCTCTATAATCACACCTGTAATTTAGTTCTACCTTTGGCCAATACCTGTAAATTAAGGACCAAAATAACCCATCATCTGTCAATTTTTATTTTAATGACATGTAGAATTTAGTATTGTCTTATATTATGCCTTTGATAATGATCCGCAAGGGTTGAAACACGTGTTAGGATTAAATTGTGAAATATAACAAGTACGACTTTAATTTCCTCTACCATGGAATATCCATTTCACCAAGCATGTAGCCCATCACAAATCAATTATACAGGGTGTTCATTTGAAAACTTCCCACCACGGATTTACCGAAAACCACTGATTAAAAGAAAAAACGCCGAGACACGTCAAAAGATTTGCCAAAGGGGACAACTTTTTAACCAAAAACTACTTCACCCCCTTTTACCCTCTACCCCCCGGGGTCATCCCCTTAAAAATTTTAAATGACAAGGGGTATCAAGTAATAGCTTGTTTGAAAGGTTTTTCAAAGTGCTTTATTTTGATGTTTGATTTTTTAAAATCGGTCGATTCGTTTTCGAGAAAAGTAGAAAAATCTTTATTTATCTTAATTTGTTCAGATAGAAAAAAAAACACACGAAAATATCACTTTTTATTTCAATAAGTGTTCAAAATGTTGGCCGTTATTGGCCAAACAATAATATAGGCGATGTTCAAATTCCTGACGGACATTTTCAAGAACATGTTGTGGGAGATCATGGCAGCTTTCGATGATGCGTTGACGAAGTTCATCCAAACTTTCAGGTTGGGGAGTGAACACAGTAGATTTCAAATGGCCCCATAGAAAAAAGTCTAATGGCGTCTAGTCAGGAGACCTAGCAGGCCATCCTATAGGCCCTCTTCGCCCTATCCATTTATCTGGAAACTCGTCGTCTAGCCATTGCCGAACCGGAAGAACATAGTGAGGAGGAGCGCCGTCTTGCTGGAAATATATTTCAGCCTCATCAAGTATAGGGTTTCCATCGTCTTCGATTTGGTTTTCAATGGTTTCAGTGATAAGCGGATTGATGGTATTTTCCAACATATCTAAATAAATGCCTCCATTTAAATTCCCATTAATAAACAATGGCCCAATCACTTTGTTTCCTAAAATGCCTGCCCATACATAAATTTTTCGGGGGTACTGAGTATGCCCTTTTACAAAAGCATGAGGATTTTCATTGCTCCAATACCTGCAGTTATGCTTATTAACAAATCCATTTAGATAAAATGTGCATTAATCACTGAAGCAGATATTCTTTGCATGAATGGTATTATCATTAATCGCTGCAGTCATTTGTTCACAAAACTCAACTCGCCTATCGAAATCATCTTCGGTTAACTCTTGCAATATTTTCATTTTGAATGGATGAAATTTATGTAATTTAGTAACTGTGTGTACAGAGCCTAATGAAATACCAGTCGCATCAACAATTTTGCGTAATGAAGTTTTAGGATGTATGCCAAAATGACCCAAAACTTAAACTTGAGCGGCTTCATCCAAAACTCTACGATGATTACGTTTTTTATTTGCAACAGATCCAGTTTAAGTAAATTTAGTAACAAGGTCCAAAACATACCTATGCGAAGTTATCTTTTCCGGATGTCCGGTGTTAAATGTGACGGCAGTTTGCCGAGCACATTGATTTTGGGCACCATAAATTAGAATCATTTCCACTTTTTCGGCTAGTGTGTAAACCATTTTGGAAGTAAAATCTGAATCAATAAATTAATTTTCATTATCCCAAGATTGTCACAAAGGTAACTGACAGCAAATTAAATTCTTTCTTTTCCTTAGCAACTATAAAAAACTAAACATGTATAAGAATAAATACAGTTCGCCCATGTTATCTGTGTTTATAAATAGATGGCTGAAAAAAAGTCCGGTTGTTATTTGGTTGCTGCCACGTCTAATCTTCCGAATTGCTGTTTATGTTGGTTTTTGAACACTTATTGAAATAAAAAGTGATATTTTCATGTGTTTTTTTTTCTATCTGAACAAATTAAGATAAATAAAGATTTTTCTACTTTTCTCGAAAACGAATCGACCGATTTTAAAAAATCAAACGTCAAAATAAAGCACTTTGAAAGACCTTTCAAACAAGCTATTACTTGATACCCCTTGTCATTTAAAATTTTGGAAAATGGATGACCCCGGGGTCAGAGGGTAAAAGGGGGTGAAGTAGTTTTTGGTTAAAAAGTTGTCCCCTTTGGCAAATCTTTTGACGTGTCTCGGCGTTTTTTCTTTTAATCCGTGGTGGGAAGTTTTCAAATGAACACCCTGTATATCAAATATTGTTATTCAGAGTAAGATAACACTTACTGATTTGATGCCGTGTTGCGAATCTCATGTTGACTGATATCGTTGCTAAGTTTTCCGCTTTCTCCGGGTATATTCAGTTTTTCTAGCAAAATAATTAATTTGGGTCCGTGTTTGATAACTCGTGTGTGTGGAACGTTTTCAATTTCAAAATCACCCGTATTTTCAATATTGACTAATTCGGCACTTAACACTTCTTTATTTTCTTCTTTTATGTGAAACGTGGAAGAAAAGCTTTGGTGATTGTAACCTTCAAAATTTTCCTTATAAGCAGGCGATGCTGACATATCATCTGACACATTAAATATGGTGGTTTCTGTTCCTGTATTCTGAAATTCTTGGTTACAGTCGGTTACAGCTGAATTCCATGGCCTGGCCTTAGTGTCAATTGTCCTATAAAAAAATGATTGGTAAAGTATAAAGTCAAAATTTATTAATTAATAGAATACCGGGTGCCACAAAATAGTGGCTCAGCGTTATAATTTATTTCTATAAATGTTAAAAGTAATGTGGTTTGAAATAATTTGACACCCCTCTGTACTTTTCTAGTTACAGCACTACATTATTACCCTTACATAGCCAACCAACAGTAGTTGTGTTTGCACTGTTGGCTGCGCATCTTTGAATTGCTTCAATAGTATAAATACATATAGTGTGTATCAGCCAAATGGAATAAATTCGATAATAAACACATGGGGGCGTGTCTGAAAAAACGCTCGGACACGTCGATTGGCATGTCGATTGGTATTTCTAGTTGCGCATTTTGTTTCAATAAAAGCTTTTTTATACTGGGTGTGTCATGTAACAGTTGCCAAGACTAAATTTCTTATTTTAAATGCAACAATTATTCAATTTTTGGATTCTTTAGAAAATTTTAGACATATTTAATGTACAATATCCTATACCTATCTTTAAATGTTTCGGAAATATTAAGTGCTTTCAGATTAATTGCAAAAATTAAAAACACACTAAAAAACTAATAAGTAATACCGTTTATTTCTTGATAATGCAAAAAACAAAAAAAAAAAAACATTAATGTAGGAGATGTTGAAAATTGATGTTAAATAGTTATTTATGTATCTAGGGAATTATAATGGTCTTAATTACCGAGGGCAAAGTTTACGTCCCGAGGGCCTTTGGCCCGAGGGACAGCAATTGCCCGAGGTAATTAAGACCCTTATAATTACAGTGATACATAGATAATTTTATTTCTGACCGATCTTAGTAACATTTTGTTCATTTTTAAAGTGGAATAAATGTTTCAATAGATGACAATCAAATTGACATTAGATGTCAATCGTTTGATTTTATGTCAAATTTTTCTTAATATCCCAAGGGAGTTATGTCCCTTATAATTCCCGCGTAACTAAGACGTTATAAGCTAATAATATACCGGTCAGAAATAAATGTTTTTACTGATATGAAATAAAAAAAAAGGTTTAAATAGTTTTGTTTACTTTTGTTTAAAACGCCTGACCTTAGCAAATTGTTGTCTGTGTGCATGACAGAAGTTGTCAGTGTTATAGTCGTTTAAATTTCGTTAACTGCATATCAGAAAAAGGTTTATTTAACAGAAATGCACAAAATAACAATTTTACAGATGATTGGTTATGGAGAAAAAACACGGACACAAATGGAAGTTGCTCGCTTATTTCATGAAAAATTTCCAAATTTGCCGCCTATAACTCAAGGGACAATTAGTAAAATAGAAAAGCAGTTTCGCCAGCTTGGACATGTAAAGCAGATAAAAAAGTAGCTGCCAATGCAATAAGTGATGATACCAAATTAGATAATATGTTTAAGTTTCAGGAAAACCCACATATTTCTAGTCGAAAAACAGCCCCAATGTTCGATGTTTGCCATTCATCGATTATAAGAACATTACAAGAAAATAAAATGTATCCCTATAAAATGATACCTACTCATGAAAGACGATTTTGATAGGAGAACGTATTTTTGTGAACAAATGATGGCAATATTAGATAGCAATGTGATCCAATTAGAGCATGTTTTGTTTCCTAATGAGTGCACCTTTACACTTCACGGTCATGCTAATTGTCAGAATTGCCGCTATTGGTCTAGGGAAAATGCTCACTGGAGAGAGAAGAACATACGCAATATCCTGAAAAGGTTGATGTTTGGGCAGAAATTGTTGGAGATCATATCATAGGTCCCTTTTTCATTAATAGCAATTTAAATGACGATAATAATTTAGCACTGCTCCAAAATAATGTCTTGCCAACTTTGACAAACTTATATCCTGATCCAGCAAACCCACAACTTCCAGCGAATATGATATGGTTTCAGCAAGATGGAGCACCGCCCCATTACAAAATCAATGTCCGGCAGTATTCTCCGACACAAGGTAAATGGTCATGACTTTACCTGCTTTATAACAATCGGGCGACTTTACCCGCCATAAACCAATTAAGGGCTGGTTTGTAAGCGTTTCTAAGTAAGTTTATTTTTTATTTTGATAATGTACGTATTTAAGGTATAATTAATTATACCTGTCGACATAGAAATTGTCGAATTATTATTAAATCATTTGATCTAATCGCAAGCGTTATTCGTCTTCTTAAGTCAGCTAAGTCGAGGGGTTTAGTTTTGTATACAATATTTTTGACGTAACCCCATAAGAAGAAGTCCAATGGCGTCAGATCAAGGGATCTTTCCATCGATCCACGCCTCCTTATCCACCGATTTGGAAATACTCGGTTGAGGTACTGTCGGACATTGATTTGGTAATGGGGCGGTTGGCAAGACATTATCTTGGAGCAGTGCTAAATAATTATCGCCATTTAAATTGCCATTAATGAAAAAGGGACCTATGATATGATCTCCAACAATTCCTGCCCAAACATTAACCTTTTTAGGATATTGCGTATGTTCTTCCCTCATCCAGTGAGGATTTTCCCTAGACCAATAGCGGCAATACAGGGATACATTTTATTTTCTTGTAATGTTCGAATAATCGATGAATGGCAAACATCGAACATTGAAGCTGTTTTTCGACTAAAGTATGTGGGTTTTCCTGAAACTCAAGCATAATATCTAATTTGGTATCATCACTTATTGCGTTGGCAGCTACTTTTTTTTATCTGCTTTACATTCCAAGCTGGCGAAACTGCTTTTCTATTTTACTAATAATTGTCCCTTGAGTTACCGGCGGCAAATTTGGAAATTTTTCATGAAATAAGCGAGCAACTTCCATTTGTGTCCGTGTTTTATCTCTGTAACCAATCATCTGTAGAATTGTTATTTTGTGCATTTCTGTTAAATAAACTGTTTGTCATGCAGTTAACGAAATTCAAACGACACTGACAACTACTGTCATGCAGACAGACAACAATTTGCTAAGGTCAGGCGTTTTAAACAAAAGTAAACAAAACTATTTATACCTTTTCTACTTATTATTATTACTAATGTTAATAACTGATGTATGCAGGTAGGTAATTGTAAATATTTTTTTTTCTGGCAAAACAGCTCACCTAACGAAAAATATTGAAGCGGTAAAATAGCTTCCAAATACATCCAGTCACTCGACAAAAATATCTGGGTTGTCATAACGCCGTTGATATAAAAAATCAGGAAAAATGTTGACGTATTATATCACTTTTATAACACTTCCACTTATTTACACCCGGTGACTATACTACTAGAAAACGTCATTTTATGGTATTAGCCTACATACTAAAAATCGTTAAAATCGATTACAGCTTTTCACGTAGTTTAGGGAAAACCAATATTTTTACAAATTTTTGGCGCCCTTTACCGGCTAAACGAGACAATTTTGGATAGTATAACCACAGTATACGGAACTATACAGTAGCGACACGAGCTGTCGTTCCCTTTGATCTTCGGGGGTCAGTTTCAGTGACAGAAGGATGACAGTATTGTCCTCTATTACACTGAGAAAACATATGAAATTTTATGTTGAAATCGCTCTTACACTGAAAAAAATTCCATTTAAAAACAATCAATAATAGCATGAAGATATTCAGTTCGGATTATATTTTAGTTGTTTGATAAAACTTATCCTACATGCTAACTAATTAAAGATACTAAATTCCTCCGTTTTTGTCGAGGTTTTTATTTACGTTCAGTTGCCTTTTCGGAGCAATATATACTCTTATGACCCGTTATTTTGAGTAGTAATTGCACAAGTAGGTAGGTACACATCTAAATTTACCCTGTGTTGTGAACCAGAGTGTGTTGCTTAAGAAGATGTGAATAAATGTGCAGGATTTTATAAAATTTAAATGATATAAATCCGAAAGTTAACGGTGAATCATTGTAACATTTTATACTGACGCTAAAGGTTAGTGACAGCACAACAATTATTACTGAAAAGCGAAAAATAATACCATTTAAGTTCAGGAAACCTATACTCAAAACCCAATATTATAGTCAGTGACGTAGCTATCAGAACCATGGAAACGAATGCAAACCACCAATAGAGTATTTTGGCAGTTTCTATGATTCTACGTCACTGACTATAATATCGGGTTTAGAGTATAAATTAATGCAATATTTTGTTTTTGCGTTATAACTTGAAAACAGATGAATATTGGATAACATTTGAGTTTTTTATTATTATTTTGATGCATAGATGACACCCTTAGAGTTTGGCACTTTCCTCCCGACTCACCCTGTATATATATTCTTTAAAAAATCCTAAAAAGATTTAGAAAACCGCAAAACCTGCATAAATAATTTTGCAAATGTTTAGTCGTTTTATTGGCGATTTGCTACGTTGCATCTTTAAAAGTGTGGAAGCAGTAGAAAAATAAACAAAACTATAGTATTATATTAAAATTTTATAAACAAATAAAATACAAAAGGTTACAAAAATTTTACTGTATTATTAAGACAAATTTTGATATGCATTACAGTAATAATTTTTTGACTCAAAATTGATCAAAAGTGAAAAGTAAGCAAAAGCATAGAGAAAAAGAGAGAGACAAGAAATGCGTATACCAAAATTTGTCGCAAATTGTAAAATATGAAATATAAAACTATCTACTTAATGTGTAACAAGCATAACATGATATCCACCCTAAGAGTTAAAATTATGTGTCAATACAAGTTTTCAATTTTAAGGAATATCACTATTATTTACAGGTTACAGTAATTCAAATCTAAAAGGCACATACAAAAAGATAATCATACAAAATATATTATTTTATATTAAAACAATTATTACAAATAAGACAATATTTCTATTTCTCTTATCTTCTTTATTATCTTTAAGGTCTCTGTTTGCAAACTTTACCATGTAAAATAATCTTAGCCTTCGTCAATACAAATTGTACAATGCTTATAAGTTCCAGCATTGTTTGTACTTTAATTTCCAGAGCACTGAAGATGGCATCATTTACCAAACCTGGTCTACAAGCAAGATGTTGTGTGGTGCTTTCCAAAGTCCTTTTTGTTGGTAAACATATTAATTTGCTCATAAATGATAAAGCCCTAGGGCGAAGGAAATACAAAGTTAAGGCAAACTGCTTGTATTAAATTGAATACTTTCTGCTTGTTGGGGGTTTGTCTCTTAAAGTAGCTTGAGCCTTCACAATTTCAGTCAATGGTTTACTTACAAATTTATCACAAATTGCATAGAAGTCATCAATGGTCCACTCGTGTTTGTCTTCTTTAAGAACAGACTTATGTTGTTTCCTCAAAGCCTTAATTTTCCCTCTTAATTTTTGCTTCCTTGGTGTTCCGGAGCTTAAGGTTGCCGGTGTTTGAGTTCCTATTGTTGGGGAGTGCAAAGGTGAAGGAGGACTAGCAACTGCACAAACAATAGTGAGTCCAGAAGAATGAACAGTGCTTTGGCCTTGAACAAAAAAGTTTAATTTATATACAACATATGTTATGACCGAAGCATACAGTAACCTTTTTTATGGTACTACAGTCACTCTAGTTTTATAATACATTTTTCAAAACAAAACAACATACTAATAAAAGTATGTTATAAAGTACAATAAGATATAAACTTAAACATTGTTTATGATTTACAAAACTAAAATTTTTTTTCTCTCTGCAGTGAAAATTACACTAATTGTGAAATTGTGACTCAATAATATATGTTCAACCTTCCATAAGACACTCGGAACCAAAAATTAACTGTAATAGTAGGTACATACAGGTATAAATTAATTATATTGTGGTAATAGTAAGCCTTTGATTTTATCAATTTACCTGGTATTGCGTGTAAAAATAATGTGGGTTGGGCCCTATCAAACAAACGTGGTCGTACACCACCTTTGGATATAAACTTTTGTTCAAAGTGTTTATCACATAGCCCATAACTTTTATTAACTTTATTTGAATCCATGCCCAGTAAAAACAGACCGGATTTTATTGCAATCAAAATCTTTAATAAATTGCCTACTATTGTAAAACAATTACCATTTCTCCCCTTTAAAAATACAGTCAAATCGCTGCTCATCCCTAACGCCTTCTATAATGTGGAAGATTTTTTGAACTCTACATTTTAAATTTTACATTTTAACCTGTTTGTGTTTTGTCAATTATTTTAATTCTATTAACATTGACTTTTTTTTTACTACTCGTATTGACTTGTGTAAACACTTTGTTGTACTGACATCAATAAAAATTATTATTATTATTAAATGTTGTAATTTTGTATAATTTTATAACTTTTAAACTTTTTAAGTTATGTTATATATTTATATTTCAAATTTTATTATTATTATTATCACTGACTTGTGTAAATACTCTATGTATATTGACACCAATAAACTATTTGTATTTGTATTTGTATAATCTTCCCTGTTGCAAGCTTTCAGCCAGATTTTAGCCCTAAAATATAAATTAAATTATTCCTAAAAACAAATAACAACAAGGAGACAAACTGTTTATTTTAGCAGCGATAAAATTATTCTGCATTTATATTTCTGAGGATTTATCCACCGATTTTACAGCTATTAAATTAAATTTAAAACATACCTTTCTCCTTTCTGGGTCTTTAGGAAAAGCAAAAAAACTGGTTCCAATATCACTTTGGACAGGGCAAGGGCGATAAGCACATCTGCTCCTTCTTTTTTCTTGGGAATCCATCGAAAATCAGCAAAAGTTCGACTCAAACACTTAAACGCACGATAAAAACCAATAAATTACAAAAACTAAACAAACGACAATCCACACAAGCTTTGTTTACCTTTCTGACTGACTTATTTGTCACTAAAAAGATGGCCGCTACGCGCATTGCGCAGAGAAATTTGGGTCTGTCTAAATCGCCTCGTATCGCTACTGTATAGTTTCGTATAATGTGGTATAACTAAGTCGGCTTAGATCGACCTATTTTGACGTCAGGAGTCTGTCGTCAAACGTTGTACACGTATTTTCCGGATACTATGTATATATACATATTTTTAAATAATTAAATGAAGATTTTTGTTTTTGTGCGCAGCTTATGTATTTTCACCTATAAGGGTGAGTTCTTTTATTGATTCTATTTATACCCAATTCTATTTTTTTAGGTGAAATATCGATTTTGTGAAAAATATCGAATAAACAAAAAATTTTACAGAATGGGCCTTTCTCTACAAGAAAAAACACAAAAATAATCACGTACATTAGAAATATGAAAAAAAAGTTGTGGACAAACTCAGACACGAAACCGGGTCAAAACGGCTTTTAACTAAACCACTAAACCAAACGATTCGCATAGGACAATGTTTACCTTAGGAATTAAGCAATGGGAATGATATTACAAAATATATGAAAGAAATACGGCGATATTTCTCAATATTAAAGTCTTAACAGGATGAACGCATCTTTTGATACCTGTTTATAACATTTCCAGGGCGCAAAACCGTGCAATATTAACACTACGTTAAAATAAAACTCGAATATTCCGACAACTTGACGTCTATCGTCTATTTAAGCTTTGCCAATTATGAACATTTGCTTGCTTCAAAGGCGACTCTTCAAAACTTATATTATTGGAAATTCGTGATTTTTGGACAGGTTTTGTGGCATAAAAACTGTGATATAATAATAACTTTGATTTCCTTTTAGTCAAAGTTGTTAAAAAAATTATGGAAGGATTAAATAAATCTAATATGAATGTAACGCGCAAAGTTGTATGTGCGACGCCATAAACAATTTAAAATTTTGTTTTAGTATCTCTTATAGTAAAAAGTAATAAACTTTGTGGCCCGGTATAATAAGGTATCCAAACTTAAGCAAAGTGTACCTATTTTCACTTGTTTCAGATTCGTCCTCCTTGATGTCTAGTTCTTCGTTTTTCATTTTCCAGTCCCCATATATCTGATCAGTTCCTGCTTCACCCTCTCCAGCTTTGACCTCTGCTTCTGTCCGGCCAGGAAATATTTCTTTGTCCCTGTAAAACATAAAAGGATCCTTTTTTAGGCGGAACAAAAACAAAAAATGTTGATTGTTTTTACGAGAAAGATCTCTTTAATCCGTACACCTGGATCATATTTTGATGATGGTTAAATTAAATTATTTAAGTAGTTCAGGTTAATTCATTAAAATTAAATGTATTAAGTTTTGCTTCACTTGCCATTGCTAATAGTCAAATTCAAATTCAAATAAGCTATATTAATTATCAGAAGATCCAAAGACTTATTGAAAAAGCAATAGAAATAATATTGAATTACAATTAAAATCACAGTATTTTATAAAGTAAATCAAAAATATGATTAGTGAAAAGAAAATAAAAAGGAGCAGACAATTAAAATATTTATTAGGGCATGAACATACCACATTGAGAATGAAACAAGCCCAGGCAAGCCAAGTTAATTATACAGGGTGATTTCTAAGGTGATACTTTTTTTCAACTGTGTATAAAACTAGGTACTTAAAGAAACAACTTTTTCAAATAACTTTTTTAAATAATTCAAAAATAAAGGAGATATTTTTTTATACACATGAGCCATTTTTTAACACTCCCAAACTAACTGAAATCTATCACGCGATGAACTGACAAAAAATTGAGACTTCACTGCTAGACATAAGAAAAAATAAACAGCAACAAAAAAAATTATCAGCAGTCGTATCGTAGGCTTTTTACATTAGCGTATCTCCTTTATTTTTGAGTTATTTGAAAAAAGTTATTTGAAAAAGTTGTTTCTTTTAAGTACCTAGTTGTATACACAGTTGAAAAAAAGTATCACCTTAGAAATCACACTGTATAGAACAGGAACCAGGAAGATTCAGCACATAAAAAGTACATTATTAATTATTAAATCAAGTCATTTATATAAAGGGTGTCCCAAAATAAACGCACATTTTTATTTGTTAACAAAACACATTTATTTCTTGAAAGATGTCAAAACTTTACCGGGATAAGAAAGAATACATATCACGATTAAGTGTGAAACACATGATCAGACAAATGTCCACCGCGGCTTTGCTGGCAGACCCTTGCTCTTTTGACGAAATTATTGATAACATTTTTACATATTTGGGGACGAATTTCATCAATGACGCATCGAATTTCGGTCTTCAAGTCAGGAATTGCGCTTGGTTTATTGGCATAAACACGAGATTTAAGAAAACCTCAGAAAAAGAAGTCGCACGGTGTTATATCGCAGGATCGTGGTGGCCAATTCTAATCACCATTGCGACACGACCAGGAAATTTCAGTCGTAACGAGTCCTTCGTTTCACGCGCAGTATGACAGGTCGCTCCGTCCTGTTAAAACCATAAGTTTTCCACATTAATTCGGTCTAATTCAGCCCACAGAAACTCTTCTAACATTGCACGATAACGTTCGCCATTCACTGTTAGTGCAGTTCCAGCCTCGTCTTCAAAGAAGTATGGCCCAGTTATTCCGCCGAACCAAAAACCGCAACAAACGGTGACTCGTAGAGGATGCATTGGTTTTTCGTGAATAACACGAGGATTCTCTTCCCCCAAATTCGACAATTCTGCTTGTTGACGTATCCATTTAATTGAAAATGTGCCTCATCACTAAACAGGATTTTCTTCGAAAAATCTTCGTCATTTGCCTCGTCTTCCAGAATCCAATTAACAAATTCACGGCGCAACCCATGATCTGCTGGCTTCAATTGGATTTTATAAGCAATTAAAATATTTATTAGGGCATGAACATACCACATTGAGAATGAAACAAGCCCAGGCAAGCCAAGTTAATTATACAGGGTGATTTCTAAGGTGATACTTTTTTTCAACTGTGTATAAAACTAGGTACTTAAAGAAACAACTTTTTCAAATAACTTTTTTAAATAATTCAAAAATAAAGGAGATATTTTTTTATACACATGAGCCATTTTTTAACACTCCCAAACTAACTGAAATCTATCACGCGATGAACTGACAAAAAATTGAGACTTCACTGCTAGACATAAGAAAAAATAAACAGCAACAAAAAAAATTATCAGCAGTCGTATCGTAGGCTTTTTACATTAGCGTATCTCCTTTATTTTTGAGTTATTTGAAAAAAGTTATTTGAAAAAGTTGTTTCTTTTAAGTACCTAGTTGTATACACAGTTGAAAAAAAGTATCACCTTAGAAATCACACTGTATAGAACAGGAACCAGGAAGATTCAGCACATAAAAAGTACATTATTAATTATTAAATCAAGTCATTTATATAAAGGGTGTCCCAAAATAAACGCACATTTTTATTTGTTAACAAAACACATTTATTTCTTGAAAGATGTCAAAACTTTACCGGGATAAGAAAGAATACATATCACGATTAAGTGTGAAACACATGATCAGACAAATGTCCACCGCGGCTTTGCTGGCAGACCCTTGCTCTTTTGACGAAATTATTGATAACATTTTTACATATTTGGGGACGAATTTCATCAATGACGCATCGAATTTCGGTCTTCAAGTCAGGAATTGCGCTTGGTTTATTGGCATAAACACGAGATTTAAGAAAACCTCAGAAAAAGAAGTCGCACGGTGTTATATCGCAGGATCGTGGTGGCCAATTCTAATCACCATTGCGACACGACCAGGAAATTTCAGTCGTAACGAGTCCTTCGTTTCACGCGCAGTATGACAGGTCGCTCCGTCCTGTTAAAACCATAAGTTTTCCACATTAATTCGGTCTAATTCAGCCCACAGAAACTCTTCTAACATTGCACGATAACGTTCGCCATTCACTGTTAGTGCAGTTCCAGCCTCGTCTTCAAAGAAGTATGGCCCAGTTATTCCGCCGAACCAAAAACCGCAACAAACGGTGACTCGTAGAGGATGCATTGGTTTTTCGTGAATAACACGAGGATTCTCTTCCCCCAAATTCGACAATTCTGCTTGTTGACGTATCCATTTAATTGAAAATGTGCCTCATCACTAAACAGGATTTTCTTCGAAAAATCTTCGTCATTTGCCTCGTCTTCCAGAATCCAATTAACAAATTCACGGCGCAACCCATGATCTGCTGGCTTCAATTGGATTTTATAAGCATGCAAATGCAAATTTTTTGTAAGAATTCGCTGCATACTGCTTTTGGTAATGTTCACTTGCTGTGACCGACGGCGAATCGACACTGCTGCAATATTTTCAATAGATCGAGCAATACGCGTTGGCAAGGTTGAGGTTCAGTTGTTGGAAATAGGAGTTGAATTTAAACTAAAGGGGACACGCAGTTCCATTTATAAACTCGTTCATGTTGTTCATGTAAGGTTCGAAAACTTCCCAGGTAGTTCGAGATAACCAATTTTTATGTTCGGAGTTCGGAATATCTAACCTCCCCAACTTGATCATAACTTCAACCTCACCAACTTTTCGAGTTTGTAAATCCAGCTTTACGCGGAACAGTCAACCTTACCATTCATAATTTTATGCAAAAAGAGCACCGAGAAGAGCACAATGGTTTTCTTTCATCAATTCCCAAGACTGTCCAATCGAACTAGCTGTATCCTAGTACTATACGGTAAATTTCTATATAATAATATTAATAATAATAATAATAATATAAATAAGAATATATTTTTATACAGAAGAAACTAAAAGGTTTGCTCATTCAACAAGCAGATATTTTTGAAATGACTAAAAGACGGGACAAACTTGTCAGGTATTGCCGTGGGTATTACAATATTTACTATTGTGGGGTTGCAAACAAGACAACCAATTAGGTATGGGATTTACAAAATTACCTAATCTGGCCAGTTTTGTCATCTTCACTGTACTCAGTTTTTATTTTTAGTCCTAATTTCTTTCGCTTTTCTTGATTAAAAAATATTTCTGTTGTATCGCGGCATGGATTATTACTGTTTTCCCACAAATCACACATGTTTAGAAACAAATTAATATAAATGTAACACAGATATCACAAATTAAACCCTGTTTACTTCACAATGATTTAAATCTACTGACTTCTCAAATCGAGGTTATTTCCTATCATGTCTTCTCTTTGATTCTTTTAGCGGAGCAAACAGCCAGCCCAACAAACCTTAATGCTGGCTTGCGCCTGTATATTCAAGTAAGACTTTAAAGGCAAGCTTATTTTAAATTTTACTTTTCGTTTATACCGACAAAACTCGGAAAACAGTAACCACACTTCTTGGCCCTGTATTTTCGGTTGCCTCTTGTACAGCTGACGCTTGGTTCTTGCTTTTTAGTTTCGATTTGTGACTTTTATTGATCATTGTCCAACACCTTCACGACGTCTATCCTCCAGCTTAAGCGAAGTGAATTCTCTCTCGGAAGAAATGCCTATTCACATCATATGTTTTTGTTGACTGACCATGAATGCTTGTCAACGCACTTCTCACGATATGATCCCGTTCTCTTAGAAAATTCCGAGAGAGCGCGCTCTCCTAACTCATAATCAGCCCTATTATGATCAAACACACAAGTTAACTTTTAACGTACCGTTTCCATGACAACAACCGAAAAGTCTACTTGTTAATTTTTCACTGTGGTTGAAAACAGCTAGTTGGCGCCTAGACTAGAGTTATACCTTGTGTGTTTGATCATAGGGCTGAATGGATGTGAATGTGAATAGTCATTTTCACTTTCAAGAATACGGTTTAAAAATTCTTAACCCTGCGTTAGTACACTGGGGTATCGTATACCCCAGCAAGTTATATTTTACTGCCACATTTTCGTAAATAATCTGTGATTTCCCCCCCTTCTAGTACCTTCAAGCAGTGGCGGCTCGTGGATTTGAAAAGTACAGGGGCACACGGTGAAAGCTCGCCGGAGGCGAAAAATTTTTCGGGGGCCGCGCCCAAATATGGCTATTTTGAGGACCCAAAAAATAAAATTCGCCTCTTGAGCCTTAAAAAAAATAATAAAAAAAAAATACTTTGTCCGGTGCACGGGTGTACCTAATACCGTGAAAAAATTGTGCGAATAATTTAAAGAATATAGACTCACCTAAATTTACTATTTGAACTGCAACTCTATTCTTCTCGATTTTTGACAAGCAAACTTGTCTATCACTTTTTCGTTAAAGTTTGGAATGTTGTTAATCAACTGTTTTTCTATGGACAACATAGCCAACAAACGCAAGGTTAAGTTTATTATTAAAAATGCCCGTGTTTGCTCGAAACATTTCAGTGACGATGATTTTAATTTTTAATGTAAACAGAATAAAAACTTTTTTAAGAAATACTATGTCCCAAGAAAGACTTTTCGCGTTGGGCCAACGGACACTTATAATTTAAAAAAGACCGACTCGTACACCAAAACCGTATGTAAACAACAGGAATATGGCCGCCTTTTCTTACTGCCTGACGTCACGAAAGACACGCCCACCTGCGCGATATCATATCTTCTGTGGTTGTATCATGGGCTGTGCCCAGACTTGCCGTATAATGCTGAACGAATAGCCACAGGCCACAGTAATTTACTATTATACAGTACTCTGTCCTTATTTCGCATACGATTTAAAACAAAGAAGCAAGCAGGGGCTCATAATAGTGTGCCCAGGTGCCTATGTTCGTTCGTTGTACGTTGCCCGGCCCGGTTCACCCGGTTGCCGTTCGTTCATAGTATGTTGCCCGTTCAACAAATAATATGTAGTGCGAAATATCAAGAGTTTACTTAATAATAGTTATACCTTTATACCTCGGGAATTTTCTAGGTGGGTGATTTTTCTAGATGGGGCACGTGCCCCAGTGCCCTAATGGACGAGCCGCCACTGCCTTCAAGTAAGAGTCTGTAGTTGCCTACGCGCTACTTTCTCAGCGAGTCAGTAGCCTCTGAATCTCGAGCACGGCCTGTAAATCTTGTTGGGGTATGTAATACCCCAGTGTACTAAATTTGTGACAAAAGTTTAATACAGTTGAGAGAACCAAATGAGAGTTGCAGCACGTGGCTACATCTCGTGGCAACCACACGTACCAACCCAACCAGGACAGCGAGAATCCATATAGGTTCAAACGCTGGCAAGGCGGCCCATCGCGGGCAAACTACGTTGGGTGTCGTTGGAAGCCACTGTATATCGGTTCAGCCTACAGCCAGTGTTTTTTGAATTTTCGGCTTTATGGATTCTCGCTGTCCTGGTTGGGTTGATACGTGTGGTTGCCACGAGATGTAGCCACGTGCTGCAACTCTCATTTGGTTATTTGCATGTCTGTATGAAAACACTTTGAGGTCCCTTACCTTTTCGTCAGACCCGGAGCCTTGCTGAAGAGCCGTAAACGGCGAAACGCGTCCAAAGATTGGGTCTGACGGAAAGGACAAGGGACAATTCTATGCACGAACTTATTTTTATTATAAGTTTGTGTTTTTTGAACAGTTGAGAGAGGTAAGTTGCTATTTATTTCTTTAATTTTGCTGTTTCTTGTTATCTTTTATTGATGAAACTGTTTTGATTTCTTGGGAAAAACAAGTTGAAACAAGAAATAATATAAATCGCTCTGTTTTATTCTTTCGAATAAAGCGATTTCGAAGCAGGACAATAGGAACTGCTAAAGTTGTGGGAGTATGCTGATACACTAGAGTCAAATATGGAGGGAGAAGAGCCATTTATATAGACTCAGATTCTGACGCAGAAGAAGCAGACCACGTGTCTGATCGCTCCGAAGCATCAGACATCGAACAAGAAATATCAGATGATGAAATACCGGATGTAGAGAGAGCTGTAAATACTGGTGCTAGATATGTTTGGGGTGCTGATAAAAAAACCAAATGGACCGAAACTCCTCCAAACCCTAACGTGCGGACTCGTCAAGAAAACATCATAATTCATTTACCAGGCCCAAGAAATGCTGCTAAGTTTGTAGAAAGTCCACAAGAGTGCTGGAAATTGTTCATCGACAATGATATTATTGACTGTATAGATATGTGGACTAATCAACTACCTAATAGAGGTAAAATCTGCAAATTACACCAACAAATCACAAGTCGGCTCAACGACACCAGCTGAAATTATAGCTTTAATTGGTCTTCTGTATATGGCGGGTAGAATGAGAGGGGGTAGGTTAAATCTCGAAGATTTGATAGGGCAGATGACGGCACAGGTATAGACATTCTTAGAGGCACAATGCCTCTTAGACGTTTTTACTTTCTTTTATGCTGTTTGAGGTTTGATAACAGAGAAAACCGGAACGAAAAATCTTTACTTGATAAGTTGGCACCAATAAGATCCTTACTTGATAAGTTTAATTGTTGAAAACTGTCAACAATATTATATTCCATCTGAATATTTAACTAGGTATAGACGAAAAATTGGAACGGTTTAGAGGAAAATGTGGATTTAGACAATTTATTCCCAATAAACCGGCTAAATATATGGCTTAAAAGTATTTGCTTTGGTCGACAGCAAAACATTCTATGTATACAATCTAGAAGTTTATGTTGGGATGCAGCCGGAAGGACCCTACAGTATTAGCAATAAACCACTGGATGTCGTATGCCGTCTCGTTACGCCGATTGCAGGTTCCAGAAGAAACATCACATTTGACAATTGGCTTACCAGCTACGACTTACTCATAAAGTTACTAAAGGATTACAAACTTACATCTGTAGGTACAGTAAGAAAAAATAAAAGGCAAATTCCTAATGAACTTTTGATTGTTAAAACTAGAGCCGAATAAACTTCAAAATTTGTATTTCAAACAGATGTAACTCTTGTCTCCTACGTGCCTAAAAAAAAGAAAAATGTACTTCTTATGTCCACTTTGCACCACGATGATAAATTTGACCCTCCTACAGGTGAGCTAAACAAACCAGAGTTTATATCATTTTACAATATGACCAAAGGAGGCGTAGATACTGTAGACCAATTATCAGCTACATATGATGTTTCGAGAATTAGCCGTCGTTGGACTCTGAAGCTATTTTTTTCTTTTCTAAACACTGCTGGAATTAACGCTTTTGTTCTGTATTTAAACAATAATGAGCAAAAAATTAAAAGACGTTATTTCATCAAGGAATTATCTTTAGCTCTGGTAAAAGAACACCAAATAAACCGCTTTCCGAATCCCAAAGTTCGCCTTAGTATACGAAGAAAAATTTCTGATATGACAAATGAACCAATACCATGTCAATCTGGATCTGAAGAAAAACGCCAAAGAACATCGAGTAGAGTAGATGAAGAAAAAAAGATCGCAAGACACATTATATTTGTATAAAGTGTAAAAGTTATACATGCTTAGAGCACGCTACTCGAATATGTGTATACAATGTAATGCTCTGGATAGTCAAGAATCTGACTGAATATTACCTTATAAATATTTGTTTTGTCTATTTTGAAGTCTATTTGGTATGTTATAATGATATCTGTTTCGGTTAGGATAAGTCTTTATTTTAATTATAATAAGAAAACCACATTGTTTATGCTTTGGAAAAAAATAGATGATTATTTTATTTCTTGTTGAATATATCTCAAACAAATGTATGGCAACACTGTCATTGTACTGTCAACTATAAAAGCGCCACATGTTTTAGCACTCAAATTGCCTATAAATAGCCGACAATTTTAGTTTACATTCAGTCATTCACGGGGGTTCAAGTAAGAAAGATCAAATTAGCTGCAGTCATCATATGACGTCATAACTCGGGATGATGAGTTATTTTCACAAGATTTAATAATTGTAAAACGTAGTTTCAACGGAAAGTTCCTAAAGCATAATCTGGGACTTTCTTGGGAGTTGTCTAAATAAAAGTCGGACCAATAAAATATTTGTTAAAGTTACGAAGTCGTTTAATTTTGTGTTTTTAAGTTGAATAAATACTTAGGCATAAAAAGTGTTATCAGTTAACTATTATATAGAGTCAGAATAAGACCTATATAATATACAGAGTTAGGAGAAAAGTTTTGAAGTATTTTTATTACGTTTTAACAAAGCTGTTGTGAGTCAGACACATGGCCTTAAATTACGCAGCAGCTTTAGACAGAATGCAAGACGTGTTGCTACCGTCTTCGCCGAGCGGCTTCCTGGAGGACTGGCTCCTCGATGCTATGGGGTTTAAGACGTCCAGCAGGCACACGGACCTCCAGGGAAACTCTCTGGAGGCCTTGACCATCGATGCCATGGATACACCAGCGCCTAAAGGGCACCCAGAACTACAGGAAGTCCGCTATGACTTATTCGACAACGATACGGAGGTGGCAAAGGGCCTTGACCGAGATGCCACATCTGCACCTGGTGTCCAGGACCTGTTAGGGTTCTCTAAACCTCCGCCCGACTGCCGGCCGAGTGGCAAAGAAGTGGCAAGCGACCCAAACCCCGTGGGTGACTCACCGCAGGCAATAACAACTAAGCCTGAAGAAGAGGATCTCTGGTCGTGGTGTGAAGATGTACAGCCGTGGGGAATGCTGGGTGAAGACGAAGATAAAGAAGTATATATTGAACTGGCTGATCGTCAGCGAATTTTAAATTGGAGTGCACATGCGTCGGAGCTACCTGGGAACGTAGACGCTTCTGTTCGCTTCATGGCGCCCGAGCAAAAGACCGTTAAAGGCAAGGAAGACTTAAAGCCCTTCGATGCGCCTAGGTCGAAGACCCAATTAACATCAAAAGATGAAATAAAGAAATGTGACGTGCCTGAAGTGGTGTCCCATCAAACAGAAGTAGATGCGGAGACAGTCTTGTGGCTACATGGCAAGTTGGAGGAGGAGGCCCCAGGAGATGGGCGGTGGATAACCGCACTCCTAGGGATCGTGGGGGCGCAAGCAAGCGACCCGGTTGCCAGGGACCTACGGGACGCAATCAAGAAGGATGCGAGGGTGCCGCTGGTAGATCGGTTTGGCGTTGTGGGGCGTCAAGGAGACGACGGAGTGGCGGTGTGGTGTCCGAGGAACCACAGGAAGATTATCCTCAACTTGGCTCATGGAATACGCCACAATACTAGACAAGGAATGAAAGAGATTATCAAGAAGTGGTTATGGTGGCCGTCGATAGAAAAGGATGTGGACACGCACTTTAGTCAGTGTTTGTGTTGTCAGCATTTCAAAGAAGATGACCTGTGCCACGGAATGTTAAAACCGTGGGGCGCAGTTTTAATTACAATAATAGAAGATTTACCAAAGACCAGACACAGTAGATTTACAACGCTATACTGTGCTGTAGATGTATTCAGTGGATTCATAGAAGCAAGACCACACAGAAGTATTCACCCAGCTTCGCTAATAGAATTTGTACAAGCCGAAGTGATTAGCAGATGGGGAACACCCAGTTTGTTGATGCTAGCGCCAGATGTGGCAAAGTACAGGGAGAAGATAGCCCATGCAACCAACATAACAACAGTTGGCACGGCAGAGAGCTTAGTAGCCGCTACGATGATACCATTCCAACGAATGAAGACAAAAATTTTAATGATGACCAGAGAAGAATGGCCTCTACAGCTGCAGTCCTTGCTGAACCAAGCCAGGAGCCGCAGAGATGATTTCAACGGAGCCACAGCCAGAGAGATGGTGATGAACACCAAGACGATCCTCCAGACCCGAACGTTCTAAAGCGTAGCATAGAGTAGAAATGGAGCTACGGCCAGAGGGATGGCGATCAACACCAGGACAATCCTCTATGAAACAGATGAAGAAAAGTGTACATATTAGTTAGGTAAATTGTAACTGTAAATATTTGTTGTTGTTGTTCATTCGACAACAGCTAATTGGATCTCTTCAGGGGGGTGGTGTTTTAGCACTCAAATTGCCTATAAATAGCCGACAATTTTAGTTTACATTCAGTCATTCACGGGGGTTCAAGTAAGAAAGATCAAATTAGCTGCAGTCATCATATGACGTCATAACTCGGGATGATGAGTTATTTTCACAAGATTTAATAATTGTAAAACGTAGTTTCAACGGAAAGTTCCTAAAGCATAATCTGGGACTTTCTTGGGAGTTGTCTAAATAAAAGTCGGACCAATAAAATATTTGTTAAAGTTACGAAGTCGTTTAATTTTGTGTTTTTAAGTTGAATAAATACTTAGGCATAAAAAGTGTTATCAGTTAACTATTATATAGAGTCAGAATAAGACCTATATAATATACAGAGTTAGGAGAAAAGTTTTGAAGTATTTTTATTACGTTTTAACAAAGCTGTTGTGAGTCAGACACATGGCCTTAAATTACGCAGCAGCTTTAGACAGAATGCAAGACGTGTTGCTACCGTCTTCGCCGAGCGGCTTCCTGGAGGACTGGCTCCTCGATGCTATGGGGTTTAAGACGTCCAGCAGGCACACGGACCTCCAGGGAAACTCTCTGGAGGCCTTGACCATCGATGCCATGGATACACCAGCGCCTAAAGGGCACCCAGAACTACAGGAAGTCCGCTATGACTTATTCGACAACGATACGGAGGTGGCAAAGGGCCTTGACCGAGATGCCACATCTGCACCTGGTGTCCAGGACCTGTTAGGGTTCTCTAAACCTCCGCCCGACTGCCGGCCGAGTGGCAAAGAAGTGGCAAGCGACCCAAACCCCGTGGGTGACTCACCGCAGGCAATAACAACTAAGCCTGAAGAAGAGGATCTCTGGTCGTGGTGTGAAGATGTACAGCCGTGGGGAATGCTGGGTGAAGACGAAGATAAAGAAGTATATATTGAACTGGCTGATCGTCAGCGAATTTTAAATTGGAGTGCACATGCCTCGGAGCTACCTGGGAACGTAGACGCATCTGTTCGCTTCACACATGGAACGAATAAAAGTCAGTCGTTGCTGAAACTTCAAAGAGTACAGTCGTCTTAATTTGCCTTCTCCCGCGCAAAATTTAACAGGTTATGGGCCCAGACCCAGAAAGAGCTTTTAGTTGTTTCGCGAGTTAGATTGTTGTAAATCGATTAAAAACGAGTATTTTGGAGTGCTACGATCTACGATGGCAGTGAACTACTTAAACAATGTACCAAAGCTGTTGGGACGTGAAAATTATTCAGATTGGGCTTTTGCAGTTGTAATGTTCTTTATGTGCCAGAGTTAATGACAAATTTGCTATCAGTAAGTCAACTAATTAAAAACAAAAATAAAGTTATTTTTCATGTAAATGGTTGTGACATTTACAATAACAAACATCAGCTGATTGCTACAGCAGGTTTAGTGGACAATGTCTATAAATTAAATGTTGAGAAACCACAGTTAAATTTAGCAGCAAGTTTAGCAATTTCTGGAGATATCTGGCATAGGCGTTTCGGTCATTTAAATTATAAGGACTTAACTTTAATGAGAGACGGTCTTATTGATGGACTTGAGTGTAAAGGTACTTTAGTTAAAAGTGATTTTGACTTATGTGAAGTTTGTTGTGAAGGCAAACAAGCTAGGTTGCCTTTCAATCATGAAGGAAATAGAGCTAATACAGTGTTGGAGATAATCCATGGAGATCTATGCGGTCCAATGGAAAAGACATCCCTCGGAGGCTCGAGATACTTTATGGTATTGGAAGATGATTTCACCAGAGTGGTTTTTGTTTATTTTCTCAGAAGTAAGGATGAAGCATATGAAAAATTTAAGGAGTTTAAGAACTATGTAGAGAATCAGAGAGGTAAAACGATTAAAATTTTTCGTACTGATCAAGGTACTGAGTTTAATACCCAACAAACATTTTAAGTTAAATTTACCTTTATTCGACCTCTAAACGGGTCAAATATTTTGCACGACCAATTATATATAGGGATAATTTACCTACATTTGTTTTCCTATTGCCCAATGTGGGGAAAGAAACTAAAGTAAATTAAAGGTCGAAAATAGGTTGATAGGGTTTTTCTGTCCAATAAGTTCAAACGAAGTGAAATAAATATAGACCTATTTTACGTCTAAATGTGGAAAGTGAGACCAACCTTTTGACCTAAATATAACCTAAATAGGAGCAATAAGACACTAGACAAAAATACAGAGAAAACATATTATATCTGGTGTTAGAAAGAAAAGACAACTTATGCCAACACTTCCAACAGGACAAAATAAATTATAAAATGGAGTTCGACTTAAGTAGATATTTGGAATGGCCGCTTATTATAACTTCAACAATAAAGTGATATAATTAAGTTTTATCATTTTTGTGGACCGAAATTTGGATGCGAAAGAAATGTGTTTGTGAATTATGGTGATGATACTTCGAAAAACTAAACGCGCCCTTAAAATATGCATTTTTTAATGTATTATTACGATAATTTAAAATATTTTTGCCATTATAACCTAAAAACAGAGTGCCTTCATTATAAACATTATATGTACCTAAAGTTTTAAAAAAAATTTCGTTGACGAAAGATATCGTAGTCTAATGGATTTTCCACTCACCTTATGTAATTCTTAAAATTTTAATTATTGTTTTTTTATAGTTGTCGATAAACAGGAAAACTAATAATTATTAAATATGGCCGCCTTTATATTTTTAACCTTAAAGTTATTTTTTTCTTTATTATTAACTGTACAAGGAATGTTAGCCTTTGAGGTTAATCAGAAAGTTATGAAGTAGCTCAATTTTTAACCACAAAAGATCTATAACTTTGGGAACAATTTATAGGGCAAAATTATCCAAAATATTACCCGTTTCTAAAACTACATGGTCAGTAAATTATTTGGACTTTTTGTAGGCAATAATTGGGTAATATTTACCTAGCGTAATAGCCAAAAAATTCATTAATTTTGAACACATATATTAGGTAACAATTAAGTAAATTATTACTTAATCATATTCCTTATTAGGATTAAATATTTTTAATGTCTAAGAGAGGTAGTTTATTTGTAATTTTTAACTAGGTAAATTAAACTACAAGTAGACTTCCCTATAACAAATTATTTAAGTTCTAGTTATCCAAATTTTGACTTACATTTTAGAGTTCGAACCTTTTGTGACTTTTAAGAAAACATTTAAGGCAAAAATAAGCAAATATTTGCCAATTTAGGATTATTTTCCTTCCGTTCTGGTCTACATTACTTAATATGTTTGTTGGGTAGTAATCAGTTCAGAGACTATTATAGGCAACATGGAATTTTGCATCAGCAAACAAACGTGTACACTCCTCAACAGAATGGTATGAGTGAAAGAATGAATCGTACCATTGTAGAGAAAGCTCGTTGTCTGTTGTATGATGCAAAGCTGGAAAAGTTTCTTTGGGCAGAAGCTGTGGCGACTGCAGTCTACCTTAGAAATCGCTCTAAAGTATCGGGGATTGAGAAGACTCCTTACGAACTGTGGCATGACAAAAAACCTGATGTAAGTGGAATTCGAATATTTGGAAGCAAGGCCATGATGTTGATTCCTAAAGAAAAACGACAAAAATGGGATAAGAAATCAAGGAAAATGATTTTAGTTGGTTTCAATGACAAGATTAAAGGTTACAGGTTGTACGATATTATTGCAAAGACAGTAACAACGAGTAGAGATGTGATAATTGAAGAGACTGTCAAAGAATTGACACTATATTTTATGAACCTCAGGAATCAGATTCAGTGGGGGCTAAATTTGATGAGCCAAGCAATATATTTGATCGGAGTTCTACAGATAGTGAGTCACTTGATTCAACTAGTGACGAAGATTTCGTCATTGATTTGCCTGAAGAATTACCGCAAATACAAGAAAACACAGAAATTAGAAAATCACAGAGAACAATCAAACCAAAACAGTTTGAAGACTATATCACTTACACACCGTGGAGGATGCCATGTGTAGAGGTGATGCTGATTTATGGAAGGAAGCCATGTCTGAAGAAATCATGTGTTTTGAAACAAATGATGCTTGGGAATTGACAGATGACGTACCAAAAAGTTCAACGGTCGTTCCATGCAAGTGGGTCTTCAAGCGAAAAAAATATCGTGCGCGTTTAGTTGCAAAAGGTTGTGTCCAGAAAGCTGGTATAGATTATGGTGAAGTGTTTTCACCAGTAGTGCGACACTCGACTCTAAGACTGTTGATTGCTTTAGCAGTAAGATTAGATTTAAAAATAACGCATCTTGACGTAAAGACTGCATTTTTGAATGGTGTACTTGAACAACCAGTTTACATGAAACAACCAGAAGGGTTTATTGTTAAAAATCATGAAAATAAAGTATACCAGTTAAAAAAGGCAGTATACGGACTAAAGCAGTCGTCCAGGGCATGGAATGCTAAGGTGAATGAAGTTTTGTCTACACTGGGCTATAATAAGTCTAAACATGAGTCTTGTTTGTTTATAAAAAAGGACAAGAATTCATTAACTTTGGTTGCATTGTATGTGGACGATTTTTTCGTTTTTTCAAATGATTGTAAAAATGTTGAATTTTTAAAGTCAAAATTGAGATCAGAATTTGAAATAAAAGATTTGGGTGAAGCAAAGCAATGTCTGGGGGTTAAAATATCTAGAGATTATAAAAATAATGGCATTTTCTTGGATCAGGAGAGTTATATAAATCAAGTTTTAAGAAATTTTGGAATGGAAAATTGTAAAACTGTAAATACTCCTATGGAGACTAAGATAAATGCAAAAGTCCTTAATTCAGATATAAACTTAACCAATTTGCCATATCAAAAGCTTATAGGCAGTTTAATGTATTTAGCGGTGCTAACCAGACCAGACATAGCATTTGCTGTTAATTACTTGAGCCAATATAATAATAATTATTCAGAATATAATTGGCATTGTGCAAAAAGAATACTTAGGTACCTAAAAGGTACTAAGCATTATAAATTAAAATTCGTAAAGGGTACTGATACTAATGTTAATTTAGAGGGTTTTGTGGACTCTGATTGGGCCAATGATCATGACAGGAAATCATATACTGGGTACGTATTCAAATTGAATGGGGGTCCAATTTCGTGGCAAAGTTGTAAACAGAAAACTACTGCATTAAGTAGTACTGAGGCTGAATATATTGGTCTTAGTGAGGCATCCAAGGAAGCCGTTTAATTAAAAAACATTCTGGGTGAGTTAATTGGTTTTAAAGATAGTGTCATGATGTATAATGATAACCAGAGTGCACAAAAACTAGCTTCGAATCAAATATTTCACAAGAGATCGAAGCATATTGATGTCAGGTACCATTTCGTTAGGGAATGTGTCTCAAACAATTTGATAACTATTTGTTATCAACAAACTGATGAAATGGTGGCAGACATTATGACAAAGGGTTTAGCGAAGGTCAAACATTTTTATTTTGTTAATAAATTGGGCCTAATTATTTGAGATAGTGGGGGCGTTGAATATATCTCAAACAAATGTATGGCAACACTGTCATTGTACTGTCAACTATAAAAGCGCCACTTGGAACGAATAAAAGTCAGTCGTTGCTGAAACTTCAAAGAGTACAGTCGTCTTAATTTGCCTTCTCCCGCGCAAAATTTAACATTTCTGTAATTTCTTTTACTACCTGGTATTTTTGATACTTGTTGTAAGTTAACACCATTAAAATAAAACAAAAATACATTTTATTGAAAAAAAAATGTGTAAGACTTTTTATAAAAAAAATGTATATATTTTTTAAAATGGGGTACCTATGTCATACCCCAGTGTAGCAAATTTGTACTTTTTTGCTAGTGTACCTACTGACGCAGGGTTAAGAGAAAAAATTGACAGAAGACAAATCACTTCTCTTGATATGATAATTCCCCTAATTCGAGAACAGGCGTCCAGGAGGTAGACTTTTAAATTTATTATATACTTTTGATGTATTCACGTGTAAGAAATAAGTGCTTTGGGAATAAGAATTAGGCTCGCCCTTTACTTGCGATAACTAGTCGAGTAGTCGCGCAGTTTTTCAATCGCAAATTTTTCAAATTCAAATTTTTTATTAATTTAAAAGTTTTTTCTTTAACAGTAGATGCTTTATAGATAAATTAACTACATTGAAGTCCTTATGCTAGACTTAATTAATTATATTGCACCTAGGTCACTTACCTGTATGTGCAAAAAAAATTAAGATTTGGTTTATTAAATTCTTGTACAGTTAAATGAAAAAAAAAACAATAACAAAAAAAAACAAAGCCTGCATTTTATCTAAAAAAAATCTGAATAACAGAAAAGGAAGACAAAGTGAAAAAAAAGACCGAAAAAGAACAATAAAGAAACAGTCCACAATGCAGAAAGCGAAAGATCAAGATCAAAGTAGGTCAAGATATGTCCTATAATTTCTATGAATAACTGGCTCATTACACTTTTTGGCCAATTTTTTATAAGTTAATATATTTTTTATGCTAACTGGTAGCAAGTTGTACAACTTCGGACCTAAACTAGTCATAAATCTTTGGTTACTATATCTTCTATAAAAAGGAACAACTAAATTCTGGTTAGATATTTGTCTAGTTTGATATATGTGCTCCAGCCTTGCTTGTAAATTTTTATTTTTGTATACAAAAAGACAAATGTTATAGAAATACAACATTCGAATATTCAAAATATTCTCATTGTATAGCTGATTAGTTGGAGTTGGATAACGCTTCTCTTTTTCGAAAATTACTTTCAATATATAATTTTGCACTGTGTTTAGAGGTTCCAGAGCATTAAAATACAGACCACCCCACACAACTATGGCGTATTGTAGAATAGATTCAACCAATGCTCTATATATTGACACAAGCAACTCTTTGTTCATGCATTTTCGTATAACTCATAAAATTTGTAAACAAGCCTTCTTGCTTTGATAACTAATTTATTTATATGCTTAGACCATTTTAGGTTCTTATCAACTATAACACCTAGATATTTAATTTGATTAACTTCATTAATTTTTAGTCCCGTTTTTGGTAACTGCAGAAAATTGAAATTAGGTCTGTTGACATCCGTAAGTGAGAATGCGATATAGTTTGATTTGTCTATGTTAAGGGTTAATTCATTGTAGTCTAGCCAATCTTGTAGGTACTACAGCAATACCAAGTTTTACTTTTGATTTTACCTTTTCCCAAGTATCATCACTGAAGGTTAAAACCGTGTCGTCCGCATATGATATATAATAAGACCATGTATACTGTTTTGTAGCAGAGAATTAATGTAGAAGATGAAGAGGAGTGGCCCCACGACAGTGCCCTGTGGGATGCCTAGCTGAATTTTCTGACTGTCACCTAATTGGTTTTTTATCCTAACTTGCTGGATTCTATCTTCCAAATAGCTGCGGAATACTTGTTTAGTACTTTTAATTTATGTGCCGTCACTATCCATTCAGGCATAAAGTGTAACTCGGACAAGTTCGCAAAATGTTCGTACCGCGACCATCGGCAGCGACCCGCCAACAGGACGAAGACGAGAGTTAAGGGTAGCAAGTGATAAGACGTTGCGAGGGACGGGCGCCGACCGATATTTAATTTAGTTTGTTAAATTCAGAAATAAATGTTTGTTTTTTAAGAAAGATTTTCTTTGACGTGAAATTCTAATAAAAATTCACTTACGCCCCTACATATTGGTCCTTCGCAACCGGATTTAAACTGCCATATCCTACGGCAAAGTGCAGTTTTGAGTTTTGAACGAGATTTTCAACAACGATGGCAGACTTTTGATGATTCATCGACGACGAGATCTCAGGTCAGTGCGTTCCTTTTTAGTCCTTTTTACCTTTGTAACGTCTATCTATCCTTGTCCGACATACTCCATTTGTTTTAGTAGTTGGTATACGTTTCTTACACATTTTTTAATGTTGTGTTGTTACACAATGATTCGTCATACGTATAGGCTATTTCACATAGTATTTTCACTAAATGCTATTTTCTACATGTTTTAAGCGTTCAGTCACATTTTTATATATTTTCTGCCTATAGTGTTTAGGCTATTACACGTAAATTATTGCGTATATTTTTAAAATTTAGTTTAGAACTGACTGACATGCTTTGGGCATTATTTTATTAACATTTTTACAAGGTATTTTGAATTGGTTTGAAAACTTTTACAGTGTTCAGACATATTTATACGTTCTTACATACACATTTTGTGCTATGTTACGTAACCTTTTTACTCGTTACACACTTTAACTCTTTTATTGATATACTCTGTTTCATATATTGAATTCAGTATTTAGTCATTGTTGGTACTTAGTGTTACATATTTAACCTTCCTTGGAGTATTTCCACCACAATACTTTATTATTTTTTATAGTAAACTACCTGTGCTATATAACACCAATGGTAAATTTATTATTATATTTTTTTTGAACATTGCACATAGGTAAGTAAAGTGATTTTTAAAAGGTTGTGCAATGTTCTTACGTTGTGCATTGTGGTTTTTTACAAATTAAATTACTCCAGGTGATACTTGTTTACTAGATTAACATTTTTGATTTACATATTTACACTTTTAGTAACTCACAAATTATTTATTTGTTTTTTTTTTTTTCTAACTTTCTAATAATGGCTGACGAAGCTAAAATTAGAAGACGAATTACTAAAGGTGCGCTTACAAGGTTTGCCAATTGGTTTAAAAACACAAAAGACAAACCTATTGAAGAGGTTAACCTTGAAGAGCTTCAGTCGCGGTTAACAAACGCTGAAGCTCTACTGGATGATTTTAATGACGCACAATTTAGAATTGAGACTGACTATGACAATCTTGAAACAAACGCTGACACTATACATGCTACTGAGCGGAACTCTTTTGAAGACAAATTCTTCGAAGTAACCAGTGCAGCAAGAAAGTTTATTTTGAAACATTTAGTGGTGGATCCTGATCGACTGTCTCTATCTTCCCATGGAACTGTAGCAACACCTGCACAGATTCCCACTAACATACAATTACCACCTATAAATCTTCCTACTTATGATGGTGCTTATGATAAGTGGCTTTTTTTTCGAGATTCTTTTAAATCGATTATTCACAATAACTTACAGTTAAGCAACATTCAGAAGTTTCATTACTTGCGGTTATCATTAAAGGGTGCTGCAGCTGATACCATTGCTTCTCTTGAGGTTTCTGATGTGACTTATGAAACGGCCTGGTTACTACTTCAAGAAAGATTTGAAAACAAAAACATTTTGGTTAATAGCCACATTAACGCGCTTTTTTCTTTACCAGCGGTGCATAAAGATTCACATCAAGAACTAAGACATTTGCTTGACAGTTTACAACATCATTTACGATCACTTGAGGCTTTAAATCTCCAAACAGATCAATGGGACCCACTTATCATACATCTAGTGATGACGAAACTAGATAATTCAACCCATCGCGAATGGGAATAGAAAAATATTACTAGCGCCTTGCCAACTTTGGCAGATTTGTTTAAATTTTTGAAAAATAAATGTCATGTTCTCGAGACGCTTGACGCTACTCATCACGAGAAAAAGACGACACATCATGTACCGCGTAAGCCTTTTAAAGCTTTAACACTGACACATGATAACAGTTCAGTTACATGTTATTTATGTAAACAGAAACATATGATTTATTCCTGTCCTGATCTGTTAAAACTTGAACCTTTTGCCAGACTCAGTCAAATCAAACGATTACGCCTTTGTGTGAATTGTTTATGCAATAATCATCCGACAAAAAATTGTAAATCTTCAGGTTGTCGAAAGTGCGGTAGTATTCATCATACACTTTTACACTTTAAAACCAATACTACTCAACAAGCATTCGATAACAAAAACCCTCCTACACAAAATCAGGCCAATAGTACTGATCAACCCATTTTAAATAATCCGTTATCGTTAACGGTAAATAATTCTTGCAATAACAATCCTTCACAAATATTACTTTCGACTGCTATGGTCCAGATTATGGACAATAATAATGTTGTTCATTTTGTTCGTGCTTTATTAGACAATGGATCACAAAGCAATTTTATCACTGAAGCTCTATGTCACAAACTTGGCTTACTCAAGAAGAAGGTTAATTTTTCCATTTCTGGTATCAATCACGTAAATTCACAAGTTTTACATAGCACTTCTTTACAAATTAAATCTAATACTAATAATTACACGAAAATTTTGTCTTGCCTAGTGTTACCAGTTATTACTGGAAACATACCCTCTACTAGTTTTGATTATACTTTTTTAAATGTCCCTACTAACATTATTTTAGCTGATCCTAAATTTAATAACTCATCGCCCATTGAACTACTCATAGGTGCAGACACTTTTTGGGATCTACTTTGTGTTGGTCAAATCAAACTTGGATCTAATAAACCAATTCTTCAAAAAACTAAATTGGGATACATAATATCAGGTCCTATTTCTTTGCCTAATTCTGTCTTATATTCAACTACTCAATGCCATCTTAGCATCAATGCCAATTTAGATTCACAATTACGAAAGTTTTGGGAAATCGAGGAGTTGCCAAAAGTAAGACATTTCTCTGACGAAGAAAAAGCGTGTGAAAGATATTACAAAGAGACTACTACTACTGATGAAACCGGACGTTTCATTGTATCACTCCCGCTTAAAGATTCAGTTTCTAAACTTGGAGATTCTCGTATGGCCGCCACAAAGCGATTTACTTCCCTTGAAAATAAATTAAAACGCAATGATGATCTGAAAAATCAATACACTGAATTTATTGACGAGTATATTTCACTTAACTACATGTCCTTATGTACTAATCCTACGGATAATTCGGAATTTTTCCTTCATCACGCTGTTCTCAACGACAGTAGTTCTACAACCAAACTGCGTGTAGTTTTCGATGGTTCAGCGAAATCTACGTCCGATATATCCTTGAACGACCTGTTAATGGTTGGTCCTACGATACAAGACGATCTTGTATCCATTGTATTACGATTTCGACAACATACATTTGTTCTTAGTGCAGATATTGCTAAGATGTACCGGCAGGTACTAATAAAAAATGACGAACGACATCTTCAGAAAATTCTCTGGCGAACAAATCCTGATGAGCCTATTTCTGTGTTTCAATTAAACACTGTTACTTACGGTACTAGTTCAGCTCCTTTCCTTGCTATTCGCTCATTACATGAGATTGCTCATTTACACGCTGACGAATATCCTCTGGCTTCTCAGATAATTTTACATGACTTTTATGTCGACGATTTGTTGACCGGAGCTTCTACTGTTGACGAAATACAACAAATCAAAGATGAAGTTTCTATTCTTCTTTGTAAACATGGCTTTTCATTAAGAAAATGGCGATCTAACATACCTTCGGTTATTCCTACTACCAATTCTACTGAATTGCTTCTTATAGCTGAAGATCAAACTAGTAGAACACTAGGACTCATTTGGAATCCAAACATTGATACTCTTCAATATGACATTACTTTACAATTACAGAATAAACGAGTGACGAAGAGAACCATTCTTTCATCTGTCGCCCGTATTTTTGATCCTTTAGGTCTACTTTCCTGCGTAACTATTACTGCAAAAATAATATTACAAGAGTTATGGAAGCTAAAACTTTCATGGGATGAATCCATTCCCTTGGACTTACACACAACATGGAGTGCATATTTCACTCAACTTCTTAAAATACCCAGACATGTAATATGCCAAAATCCAAGGTTAATTGAATTACACGGATTTTCAGATGCTTCAAGTGTTGCTTATGGTGCTTGCGTGTTCATTCGATCTCTTGACAGTGTTGGAAAATACCATTGCAATCTTTTGATTGCGAAAACAATGGTTGCTCCAATCAAACAAATTACAATACCTCGCCTTGAGCTTTGTGGTGCTCTACTTCTTGCAGAACTTGTAGAGAAAACCAGGCAATCACTTCAGATTAATTTCAATTCTATACATTATTGGTGTGATTCCACTATTGTAATAGCTTGGATAAATACATCACCCAGTTTGTTGAAAACTTTTGCTGCAAATCGTGTAGCACAGATACAATCATTATCTTCTTCGATCTCCTGGAAATACGTGAACACCTCTGAAAACCCTGCTGATCTTCTCTCACGGGGTGTTACTCCTTCTAATTTACTCAATTTAAATATGTGGTTTCACGGCCCATCTTGGCTATTAGACCCTGAAGATCAGTGGCCCAAAGTTGTTCCTCGAGAACAAGTGACTGACATTCCTGAGTTTCGAACAGTTTTATTATCTAAACCTAATGATTGGATTAACCACCTAAATTCTATAATTAACAAACACTCATCATTTTTAAAACTTCAGCGTATTTTTGCCTATGTTCTCAGGTTTAAAAATAATACATCCGTCCATAAGCATTCCAAAAAGCTTCAATGTTTATCACCTAACGACTTAAATGATGCACTTACATGTCTGACTCGTGTTATACAACAACAAAGATTTGCTACGGATTATCATAATCTCAAAAAACACGGGACTGTTGACAGAAAAAGTAAATTATTAAGTCTCAATCCATTTTTGGATGATGCAGATGTAATTCGCGTGGGTGGACGAATACAAAATTCTACTTTTTCTTATGTCAAAAAACACCCTGCCATATTACCTAATGGTCACCATTTCACCACAATTATTGCTCGACACGAACATTTAAGATTATTGCATGCAGGACCTCAAGCTCTCCTCGCATCAATTAGAGAACGTTTCTGGCCTTTGTCTGGACGTGATCTAGTACGACATATAGTACGCAATTGTGTTCGATGCTTTAAATTTAATGCCAAGTCGGAATCCTACCAAATGGGTAATCTACCGGAAACTCGACTTGCTCCTAACAGACCTTTATTAGGTACAGGTTTGGATTACGCCGGACCTTTAAATATGAAAGATAGAACTACCAGAAATTACAAATCAACTAAGGTTTACGTTGCTCTCTTTATATGCTTTTCGACAAAGGCTATACACTTAGAAGTCGTCAGTAATCTGACCACTGAATGTTTCCTTGCAGCTTTGCGGCGTTTCTTTGCTAGACGTGGAAAGTCTAAAATAATTTATTCCGATAATGCTTCCACATTTGTTGGCGCTAATAGGGAGCTTGCACAATTTTTTAGAAACAGCGAAGATTCTATTTCAAATAGTCTTTGTACTGAGGGTATTGAGTGGAAATTTATTCCTCCCAGATCACCACACTTTGGAGGTATCTGGGAAGCAGGAGTTAAATCGGTAAAATACCACCTAAAGCGAGTAATTGCCGACACGCATCTCACTTACGAAGAATATTCAACTCTATTATCACAGGTGGAAGCATGTCTTAATTCCAGACCCTTGTATCCTTTATCGCACGATCCTTCTGATCCTACATCCCTTACTCCTTCGCACTTTTTAATTGGTGAGACAATGACCGCTATCCCTGATGGACGCCTTCAAGACATCAAACAAAGTCTCTTGTCGAGGTACCAACTTATACAACAAATGATGCAGTCATTCTGGGCAAGGTGGTCAAAGGAATACGTATCAAATCTTCAGGAACGAGCTAAATGGAAACAAGACTCTACTCGTCAAAATTTGCTGAAACCTGGTGTCCTAGTTATCGTGAAGGAAGATGGTTTACCTCCGTTAAAATGGTGTCTAGGAAGAATTACTCATGTGCATCCGGGAACTGATGGAATTGTAAGGACTGTAACACTCCAAACTTCTTCAGGAGTTTTTAAACGTCCAGTGGTGAAATTGTGTGTGTTACCCGGGCAAGACTAATAGTGCAGTTACTTCAAAGGATATACTTTTTTTTTAATCTTGAAGGACTTATGCCCTTCAAAGGGGGCGGTATGTTTAGTACTTTTAATTTATGTGCCGTCACTATCCATTCAGGCATAAAGTGTAACTCGGACAAGTTCGCAAAATGTTCGTACCGCGACCATCGGCAGCGACCCGCCAACAGGACGAAGACGAGAGTTAAGGGTAGCAAGTGATAAGACGTTGCGAGGGACGGGCGCCGACCGATATTTAATTTAGTTTGTTAAATTCAGAAATAAATGTTTGTTTTTTAAGAAAGATTTTCTTTGACGTGAAATTCTAATAAAAATTCACTTACGCCCCTACAATACTGTTAACACAGTGCCCCTGATGCCACAGTGTTTAAGTACCTTCAGCAGTTTTTCATGCGGCACTGTGTCGAATGCCCTCGCAAGGTCCAAAAAGACACCTATGCATTTTTTTTTGTTGTCGAGGGCCGATTTCACACAGTCAACAAGTTTACATATAGTATGCTCTGTGCTGACACCCTTCTGGAACCTGAACTGGTTTTCATTTAGAATTTTGTTTTTTTTTACTAAGAAGTTGTATAGTCTATCCTTAAGGCATTTTTCTAATAGTTTGGTGAATGTACTAATCAAACTTATGGGGCAATAATTGCTGATTTTGGTTTTGCTGCCAGATTTGTGTATTGGTACGACGGTTGATTTTTAAAGTCATTCGGGACCTTGCCATGCTGAAAGATTAGGTTTATGATGTGTACGAGAGGATCAACTATATCTAAGTGATTATCCTTTATAAGTTTGGCACTGATGTCGTCACATTCTGGGGAACTATTATTTTTTAGCGATGATATATGCAAAATAAGTTCATTTTTACCAACTGGCATCAGAAACATGTAATTTCTAGGCGGTTGTATTTTGGCTGCCATTTGTTGTCCTATCTGTATTAATAATCATTGCAGTAGTCAGCCATCAGTTTTGTGTTTGCAAATGGTTTGTTTTCATTGCTTTTGTCTAATATGTTTATGTCAATATTTTTGTGTTTATTTGCGTTTGTCGCTTCATTTATTATGTTATAAATTTTCTTCATGTAATTTTTGTTGCTATTTACAATTTCACGGTAATATCTGGCCTTGGCTTCGTTTATAATCTTTTTCAAACTGTTTCTGTATGTTTTAAATCTATTTATAAGAAACTCGTTGTTTCGATCCTCTCCTATTTTCCTCTTCAATTGATCACGATATTTTATAGATGTTATAATAGCATTTGTGATCCAGGGTTTGATCCTTACGTTATTTTTAATTTTTACACCTTTAACTATTCAAATTAACATGAGTTTCTGTACATTATTACAAATACGCTTCTGGAGTGTAGTCCGTTCTTTCCGACTCGCCCTGTATAGACAGTAGGTTAAACAGAATAAAATTATACAATATAATGTCCAGAATAATAAAAGGATCCAAATATTTAGATATACATGCAGGGTCCAGCATCTCACCTCCCGTCTTCTATAGCTCAGTAATTAACAAAGTTGGGATATTGATATTTTGCAGACTTATCCTGTATAGGGGTATGTAGGTAACCATAAGAGGCACCCAAGTAAGCAATAATATAATTAAATGGCATACAATCTAAAAAAATATATCATATGATATCACACTTTTTTTGGGACATCCTGAAAAATAAAAAAATATTTTTGATAAAATCGCCCTAGTCTATGAAAATGTCAAAATCCTCAGTCCTCATCAGTGACACGCAGGACCCGGTATAGTGTACAGTGCATACGGCCCGAAATGCGCCCAAATAACCAGACATTAAGCATAGCGGCCGATGTTTTGGCCTATGGTTACGGCGACACTTTAAATAATTTTCCGTAGAACTCGCGTTCCGGCAGGTGCCTTTCCGGGTGCTATACATGTTTGTAACTCCTATGAGTATAATCGAAATTCGCAGAAACGGTGGAGCGGTCAATTGAATCACAATAGCAGAGCATCCTGGGAAAACTTGCAAAAAACCCAGTTAATTTGTTCTATCACAGTCGACAGTTATATCCGCCTACAGCGGATAATTCGAATGCACAGTGACATACCACCTCTGCTCCGTCATCTCCGCAGCAGAGACAGGCAATGCTTTATATGGGACGTGTCCTTGTCCGTTGGGTCGGTAGGCGTGTCCTAGGTCCGCCCACTGCCGTTTATCGGGTCAGTAAAGCACATTTCGGGCCGCAAAGATCTGCCGAACGACCCAGTGATGCTTGAAGTTCAGCGCGATTTTCGCAGCCTTTTTGTGCATTACTTTGCATGTCTTTTATAATTGTTTAAGTGGTTTTGTATGTTTGTCTATTACGATTTTCATTTATTTGTCTGTTTGTTTGTTATTTTAGTGTTATTGCTGTCGGTCTGGCAGTGGGTGATTGTAAATTGGTAGTCTATAATACAGGGGTTTATGTTTTGTGTTGTTGTCGTTGTCTGCTTGTCTGTCTGTAATGTTTCTTGTCATTGGCGAGTGATGTAATTGGTAAGTGTAGAATTTGTCAGATATGTCTCGTATGTACGTTATAATGTCGTCTATGTCTACCATATGGTGCAGGTCCCGGATCCTGACGTATCTGTCCGATGACGTCACGCATCTCAGGGTCTTATTTTCGAGCCTCAGGAGACGTTGCATCTGAGTGCTCGAAGCACTGCACCATACGGGAGCTCCGTGCGTCAGTATTGGTCTTATTATTTGTTTGTAGAGTAGTAATTTGTTAGGAGGGGATAGGTGGGATTTTTTGGATAGAATAGCATAAAGGCTTTGCATCGCTGCAAGGGTTTCGGTGATATGGGGCATAAAGGATAGTCGCTCGTATATAGTAATTCCTAGGTATTTGAAACGTCGTTGTGGTTGTATGTATGTATCGTTTATTTTTAATGCTACAACTATTCTATTGTTTGTAAATTTCTTTGTTAGAGTTGTGCATGTGGTTTTAAGCGGATTTACTGCTATTTTCCACTTTTTAAAGTATGGGTTCAGAATATTGATGTGCGACTGGACTTGTCGCTTAGCAGCTTCCGCATAAAATGATTGCGCATAGATGAGCGCATCATCCGCATAAAGTGTAAGTTTCGTGAGGGGATACCTCGGGAAATCGGCTGTATACAGGTTATATAACAGCGGTGACAGCACGGTTCCCTGAGGCACCCCTGCATTAACCACTCTCGGTGTGGACAATGCTCCCTCTACTCTAACAAAGAAGGTTCTGTTTTGTAAGTAAGTTTGTATTAAAGTTATCAAGTACATTGGGTAATTATGTATCGTCATTAACTTGTATAATAGTCCTTGATGCCAGACAGTGTCTAAAGCTCTGCTGATGTCAAGGGACAGTAAAACTGTATTTTGCCCAGTATTACATTTATTTTTGACATCAGTTAGGACTTTTGTCACTGCCTGTACTGTATTGTGTAACGGTCTAAATCCAAATTGTTCCTCTGGTATGTTCGTTAGTAGGTTTTGTTTTTTGAGTTTGAGTAATATGCTTTGTTCTGCAATTTTAGAGAGTGTGTTCGTCAGTGCTATTGGTCGGTATGAGTCGGCTAGTTTGGGGTTTTTGTCGGGTTTTAATAATGGTATAATAATAGCCTCTCTCCACTGTACAGGGAAGTACTGCAAGGTGAACATTGCGTTTATTATATATAATAATTGTACAAATGCTTTTTGGGGTAAATTTTTTAATAAAATGTTAGGAAGAACATCGGGTCCAGGGGCTTTTCTGAGAGGCAAAAATCGTATTATCTCTCTCAAGTCCCTGTGCCTGATGAGCAGTTTGGATAGGACGGAGGGGGGGGGGGGGGGTTATGGGGTATTTTTGTCTAGTTACGTTTGTCATTAAGTTTGTAATGTTGTTTTGCGATTGTTGTGTGTTGTCAGGAGAAGTGCAAACTGCAGCAAGTGATGCTGCTAGACAGTCTGCCGTCTCTTTGTCAGTTTGTGTTTGTTGACCAGTCAATGTCGGAATTTTGTTGAATTTACGTTTGAGGCGTTTGGTCAAACGCCACAGTGACGAGTCCTGTGCACTTAGTCCAGTCAGTGTGTCTGTCCATGTATTGTTTTTATGAATATTAATTTTATTGCGTATTGTATGCTGTATTTCTGTGAGTCTAATTTTGTCTATTTGTCTGTGTGTTCGTTGCCAGATTTTACGTAGTCTATTTTTGAATTTAATTAGGTCTAAAATGTCTTGTGGTAGTCTGTCTTCTTTATGTCTAATTTTAATTTTTTGTCCGAATTGTTTGTGGATTGTTTGTATGTTTTTTGTTAGTTCTGTCACTTCGTTTTCTAACGTATGTATGTCGTCAATGTTATTGTTATTTTATTGTTTAGTAATTGTCTGTAGTTGTTCCAATTTACGTTTTTTAGTAAAATAGTGTTTGTCGGGGATTCAAAAAGCATTTATACGTGCCACTCCACCATTACAGGGAGATGATCGGAGTTTAAATCATTCAGAACTGTCGCCTTAGACAGGCCTAAAATATTTTTAAGGCCACAAGAGATAGAATTCTACAAAAACGAAAAACTGCCAGGCTTGATACTGTGACTTGTGGCATATCCGCAAACAATCCAACCAATATCTTCTTGAATGAGGACCTACCTAAGAATACACGGGAACTATTTAAAAAGGCGAGAGAGTTAAAAAAACATGGATTCAAATATGTGTGGTGTAAAGAAGGTAAAATATTTGTTAGAAAGGGTGACAATGACTCTGTGCAGAATATTATCACTTCCGGGCAAGTAACAAACCTAATGACATCCTAAATTAAAATTTACATTTGCATGTTACCGATTAAGCTTAAGATTATGTTGTTTTTTTTGCATTGTAATGGCAAATAAGATAAATATTGCTCACGTAAATGTGAGATCCTTACTTCCTAAATTTAGTATATTTAAAGAATATGTACTTGACAAAAATCTCGATATTGTAGGGGTAACGGAAACATGGTTAGATAATAAAATTTTAAATGAAGCGGTTCAAATTAATGGCTTTAGAAGTGTCAGAAAGGACCGTGTGGGGGGTCGTGGAGGAGGGGTTTTGCTCTACATTAAAAATACTTTCCAATTTTCTGAAATAGAACATGTAAATACTGTCAGAGCTGAACAGGTTTGGATCAAATTTAAAATTAATAACGTACGAAATATTATGGGTGTTTTATACAGAACCCCTCCTGTCACAGAATTGTCGGACTTTTTTTTTGAATTTGAAGAAAATATAAGTAGGCTTATACCTGAGTGTGATAGTTTTGTATGCATGGGTGACTTTAACATCAATGTTCTAAACTTGGAGTGTGGACACGTCGAGCGTTTTTTGTCTATTTTGAATGACTATAGCTTAGAACAAATTATTAATGAACCGACCAGATATGGGTCATCAGGTAGTGGAACTCTTATAGATTTAATTTTAATATCAAACAAGGACTTATTCGTGGACTGTAACGTTGATTATAACATTAACGTTTCTGATCATGCTCTTATAAAATGTAGCTTAAAATTAAAAACAAGTAAGCCAATGCCTTTTTACTGCACCTACCGGGATTACAGGTATTTTAATAAGGATTTTTTTAACGCAGATCTTACACATGTCCCATTTAATAACATATACTATTTAGCCGATATTAATGGTAAGGTGAAATTATTTAACGCATTAATTTTGAACATCTTTGATATACATGCACCGACTCGTACTGCACGTATTACCAAGAGGAAGGCACCATGGGTCACACAAAACATAAAATATATGATATCACTTAGAAACAAAGCACTTACAAAGTTTAAGAAAAACAGAAATGCGCAGAACTGGGAGTACTACCGACAATATCGTAATTTTGTTACTGCGGCGATCGATAGGGAGAAAAAGGCGTATTTAGAAAATAGAATTCGGCTAAACGGTCCCAAGGACAACTGGAAGTTACTGAGGGATATGAATGTGTATGGTAGGAAGATAGCGTCGGTTCCGATTGAGTTGGGGAGTGCCGACCAGGTTAACGATTATTTTGTAAACATTCCTCAGGTCGATCCGGATCCGACTATTTTAGACTTTTACCTAAATAACAAAAAAGAAAATGTTACTGAGTTTTATTTTAGAATGGCCACTTTGGATGAAATTAAAGACGCATTGTTCTCAATATAATCGAGGGCTGTGGGGCATGATGAGATAGATGAGGACCATTGTTTTTTACTCTGTATACAGCACAACTTATAACGCGAATCAAGCACTGTAGAACCCACTTTTACGCGGATGATACACAGATCTACATTTCCTTTAAACCTAGTGAAATTGTTAATGCCAATAACAAGATCAATGAGGATCTGGGTGTCATTTTACAGGTATCTCAAGCACACTGTTTAAGTATAAACCCCAGTAAATCGCAGGGACTTCTCTTTGGTAGGAAGAAAGATCAATTGTTATGTCAAAAACATGTTAAAATAATTGTAAATAACGATACGCTTAAGTTGGTAAATTCTGCAAGGAATCTGGGCCTAGTACTCGATAATGGTCTTAGATTTTCTGAACATGTTGGTATGTGCATAAAAAGGGCTTTTACAAATCTGAAATTAATATTCAATTATAGAACAATTCTATCTGATAAACTTAAAAAAATGCTATGTGACTCCATAGTTTTATCGCACTTTAATTACGCGGACGTAGTATATGGTCCTTGTCTGCTCAGTGTTGATGCTCGGCGTATCCAATTAATTCAGAATTCTTGCGTGCGTCTGATAGGGGGTATTAGGAAGCGTGAAAGGGGAGTGTCTGCGAAACTAAACGAAATAAAATGGTTACGAATGAACGAAAAAAGAGTCCTACACTCTGTAGTTCTATACAACAGTATAATCTCTAGAAGGTGTCCGGATTACTTATACGAGAACATTAAATTTCGCAGTGACATGCACAATTTGGAACTTCGCCATAAATATACTATAACTACTCCGGCACACACGTCTAGTAATTTTGAGAAATCATTTAGTCATAATGTGGCAAAATTATATAATAAAATACCCCTCCACATAAGGCAACTTACGGGCATAAGATTTAAAATAGGAGTTAAAGAAGTCATTAAACTTATTATCTAGTTTATACTCGTTATTCTGATTGATTTATATAATACCCTAATAGGGTTCAACCTACAGTACAAAATGTTTTTACTTTTTTTCTGCTAAATAATGGATGAATAAAAATGTATATATTTTCCTTAGGTTAAGTGAGGAAGCTTGCTTCAACTTCGCCTTTTGTAATTAATTTTTTAAAAATTACAATAAAGACTTTATTTATTTATTTATTTATATATGTCGATAAAAGTGGGCGTAGCCCCGTTCATCGCGTAGTGAGTGGGCGTGTCTGAGGCGACAATTTGTACATTATTATTCATAATATAGTCAAAAATTAAATTTCCATGACGGTTATTGAGGTGGTTATGCCACATTGTGTCGTGCATTCAAATCACCAGCCCTAAGAACCTGGCCATGACTGGCAAAAAATTATTCGATGTCATTGTTCACGAGGCGGGTGCGGGGTGAGGCGTATACCGCACTCATCACCACTCCATTCCTCAAGCGAAGGGGTGCAAAGTTAGCTCGCCTCCACGTGGTGCACCCTGGGTAACGCTAAAGAGCTAACAAACTTGGCAGCCGGACAATCTTTTGATCTCCCGGCTAAAGCACATGATGCCCGAAACGACAATTAACCCAATCGGTCCTCCTCAGGACCAAACGACAAGAAATCTTGGACCAAGTGTCAAGATCTGCCAACTAAATATAGAAGGAATAAGCTGGGCTAAATGCCAAGTCCTACACAAAGTTTTAGTGAGTAACGATATTGATGTCATTGCCATACAGGAAACCCATACGGAAGACGAGGACCAGCTTGCGAAAAGAGGCAGGATACCGGGGTACGACCTCATCGGGGCAACATACCACCACGCTTACGGGGTAGCAACCTACGTCCGCTCATCCATCGAACATGCCCAGCTGTGTAAAATATCTAGCACAAACAATATCCACGAGGTAGTCATCAAGGTGGGGGAAATAACCATAAGCAATATATACAAACCTCCCGCTATCACCTGGTCACCTGACGACCTACCTAACTCACCCCACCCAGCTGTCTACGTAGGAGACTTCAACAGCCACCACACGCTGTGGAGATACAGGAATACAGACCACAATGGCGAAATATTAACGAACTGGGCAGATGTTAATAATGCATACTTGGTTTTTGACGCTAAACAACGGGGATCTTTTAAATCTGCAGCATGGAATCAGGAGTACAACCCGGATCTTTGCTTTGTGAGCACAAATGATGACAATATACCATTGAGAGCTACCCGTAGAATTCTGGCAGACTTCCCTCATAGCCAACACAGACCGGCTCTTATAGAGATCGGCATAAGCATCCCACTTATTACATCCTTCCCACGACCAAGATGGAACTTTAAAAAAGCCGACTGGAAGAGCTACTCTAACAGACTCGATAAATGCCTTGGATGGATCCCACCAACGACCGAAAACTATCAGAGGTTCACGGGAGCGATTACCGAAACAGCAAAAAAGACCATACCCAGAAGATTCCGTAAAGAGTACATACCAGGATGGAATAATGACTGTGAGGAACAATACAGGACATTTCTCGAGAGCGGAGACAGAGAAGTGGCCGATGAACTGCTGCACAGACTGGACATAGCCCGCCAACAACAGTGGACAGAAACAGTCAACAACCTAGACTTCAAAAAATCCAGCAGGAAAGCGTGGTCACTATTAAGAAAACTCGGCGAGGGCCCAAAAATCTCAAAAAATGACTCGAAAATACATCCAGACAGGATCGCCTCCCACGTAGTGTCCACATCAAGAGCCCCTCGGGACAGAGCCCACTCAACTCGCATTAAACATGAACTCAAAGTCCTAAAAGCCAACAGCCAGGAACAAACCGAGTTCTCACGCCCTTTCACCACAGACGAGGTGGCAGACGCTCTGAGGGACACGAAGGCGGGAAAAGCACCAGGGCCTGATGGAATTCATCCAGAATTCCTCCTGAACAGCGGTAAATACACAATAAAATGGCTAGCCCAATTTTTCACGAACATCATGGAAAAGGGAACCATCCCGAGCACAATGAAAAGATCCAGAGTTGTCGCCATCCTCAAACCGGGAAAGCCGAACGATGATCCGAAAAGTTACCGCCCAATAGCGCTACTTAATGCAATCTATAAGCTCCTTGAGAGACTTCTTTATAATAGAATCGGGAGCAAAATATTGGAAAGGGTCCCCATCGAACAGGCCGGTTTTAGACCAGAGAGAAGCTGCACAGACCAAATCATGTCCCTCGCAACCCATATTGAGGCAGGCTACCAAGATAACCTGAAAACATCAGCCGTGTTCGTGGACCTCTCTGCAGCTTACGACACCGTGTGGAGACATGGACTACTCTATAAACTTTATCAAACAGTCCCATGTAAACATACCCTGCAACTTATCGATAATATGCTCACTGGTAGGGTTTTCCGGGTTGTACTGGGCAGCAAAACAAGTTCCTCAAGGACGCTCAATGACGGCCTTCCCCAAGGGTCTGTCCTGGCCCCACTATTCTTTAACCTCTATATCTCCGATATGCCTGAAACTAGATCCCGGAAGTTCGGTTATGCGGATGACTGGGTACTAGCCACACAACACCGTCTCTTTGAAGAAACAGAAACTGTCCTCTCTACAGACTTGGCGAACTTGGGGACGTACTTCCGTAAATGGAGACTGCGGCCAAACCCCAATAAAACGGAGACGACGTGCTTCCATCTCTCTAACAAGGCAGCAAATAGACAGCTCCAGGTCTACTTCGAGGACACTCTCCTCCGTCACAACACGCACCCAAGATACCTTGGTGTCACCCTAGATAGGACATTGACCTATAAGAGGCACCTGGAGAACACGGCTGCAAAGCTGCGAACTCGGATCAACATTCTCCATAAGCTATGCGGTACCACATGGGGCTCTACCGCTGAAACATTAAGATCCTCGGCACTCGGGCTGGTTTACTCAACTGCAGAATACGGCGCACCGATCTGGCTCAACAGCGCGCATACCCAAAAGGTAGATACTCAACTAAATGAGACCATGAGGATAATCAGCGGAACGTTAAAATCTACCCCTACCGAATGCCTACCAATACTAAGTCATATACCTCCCCCAGACCTCCGACGCAAGGCAGCTCTTCTCCGAGAATATAAACGTATCCAAAACAATCCTCAGCTTCCCATACACCAGGATACAAATAAAGCTTGCAGAAATAGACTACGATCCAGAAGACCAACCATAAGAACTGCAAGAGAACTACACACGTCACAGTTCGACCCTATAGACTCTTGGGAGCAAAAGTGGACAGATAACTGCCCCCCCCAACTCAGAAATTTCCCGTGCATAAGGTCGAAACCTCCCGCCTTCGAACAGCCCCGCAAAATATGGGCACCACTGAACAGAATACGCACCAACCATGGTATATGTGCGGACTCATTATACAAATGGGGTAGGGCGCAATCTGCGAGCTGTGACTGCGGGGCAGAAAAGCAAACCGTCCAACATATGGTTATGGAATGCCCAAATACAGCATATGAGGGAAACTTTGAAGACTTCCTAATGGCAACCGACGCCTCAATTGACTATATATCGAGTTTAAATGCACGTTTGTGAATTAGAATAGTTTGTAATGTCCTTCTACACACTTTAGGTTATGTTTTTTGTACACTTTTATGTGCGTTTTATGCGTTTTGTGACATGTGCAGCCATACGATAAATAAATAAAATCCTCAAGCGAATTGACACATGCTCCACAGCAGTTATGTAGTTGTCAATTTGCATATGTGGAATAGTTTGTTTGATGAGTATGGCAACACCGCCACCCCGCACATTTCTGTCAGCACGATAAATTTGGTAATTTCTGATTTTAATCGAATCATTTTCTGTCAGCTTGGTTTCGGTGACGAACATAATGTCGACCCGATTTAGCGATAGAAAGGAGATAAGTTCCCCCAGTTTAATTTTTACGCCATTGGCGTTCCAATTGACCACCCTTAAACTTTTGAAGTTCATCTGAATTTAAAGGTATGAAAAGTTTCTGCAAATTTCAATAATTTCCCCGGAATGTCAGCATCGTTTGGAGTATTTGTAAAGCTTGTAATAGCTGCTAGTTCAACATAGAATCGAGTGATTTCCCCGATGTTGACATTCCGGAGATCCTGCATTGCACCCATGAGGTCACCTACCTGATTAGATCCGGGCGCACTGGCACTAGCACTCGCACTTCGTTGCACTGCCAGAGACTGTTGTTGATGGGCTGGTGGGGCGTTGTAGGCTGGGGGGGTGCTGACGCACCACCTCTGGAAGGCAGGCTCGGGAAATTTGAGTGATTTAAAGATGGGACACTTGCCCTGCCCTGCCCTGCAAGTTGACCCCACTTGCCCTGGGGTTGTTCCATGCGTTTGTCTTCGGGATCGGCGCTGGTACAAATTGCTGTGCTGGCTGTGATCTTTGCTGATTCTCCATATATTTATTGATTTTAAATATATGGACGGGGCACTGCTGATCATTTGCCATGTGCGCCCCATTGCAATTGGCGCACATGACAGTATGACCGGGAGCGCAATCTTTTGTCCAGTGGTTATTACCGCATTTCATACATCTCGGGTCCCTTGCACAATATGTAGTTGCATGCCCCCATATCTGGCAGCGTTTGCATTGTATAATTGTAGCAGACGTGTTGCGTCGCTCCCAAGATATGGAGGCATGTGCAAGGTAACGGATATTTTTCTGTATCTGCTGTAAATTATTGTCTCCTTTTAATACAATCATATACAGGGTCCTGCAATAGTGCGTCAGGCTTCCATAGCTCCTATACGAATTTAGTTAGGAATTTCATTCATATGCTAACTTATACTGTATCATACGGGGTACTTCAGGAAAATATTTTTTTATATACAGGGTAGCCCAAAAAAGTGTGGACATAAAAAGTTTTGATTTTTTAAATGGGATACCCCATATTTTTTTGCATATTTAGATTTATGCTATTGTCCTTTATAAATGCCTAAAATTTTGTTTGATTTGCTTTTTTAGTTTAAGAGCAATCAATTAAAAACTAAAAAAAAACATATTTTGCAGTCGTGAAAAAAATATCAAAAAAACAATCTAAAATTAGTTTTTTAACCACGGTATGAAGTGAGTTTAATGACAAGAGGTTTAAAGATACTATGAATCGAATATTATTTATCTATTTTATACAGGGTGTTCATAATATGGTTTCAAAAATGACACATTTCAAACCTATTTTTCTCAACTTTTCCAAATGGAACACCCTGTATATTATTTCGGTATTTTATATAAAATACACAAGCAATTTTTTTTTGTAGTTGAAGCATATAAGTTATTTCCAGCCGTTTTCGAAATAAATGCAAATTTCATAAATTATGTTGATTAAACAGAGTTTATTTTTAAAATTAAGCGTAGGCGACTACACCTACTAATAATTATAAAGTATAGCAAATGTTTAAAATATCTTACATTTTGATCTGTGCAGAAGCCAACATGTTTTTGAAAAGGTCTGTTTACTTTCCTTTTAACATTTCAATTGAAATACCAGCAAAAAGGTTCATTAGTAAGTTTTATCCCTAAAGCCCATAGTAGGCTTTGAAATAAAACATGGATTCTTATACTTAGTTTGACAAGTTCTTTAATTCATTTTAAAAAGGTGTAATATCGGGCGAATAAGTTATAAGAAATTAAAATGAATTTTAATAAAGATGAGTTGGTCGATATGATTTTTGTACTTGGCGAGAGCGAAAAAAATTGCTTGTTAGCAACTAGAATTTATGCGTCACGTTATCCAGAGAGAAGGCGCCCGGAAGAAAAAAGTTTTAAAAGATTATTACTAAGATTTGTTGAAACAGGAAATGTTGTGTATACAAAAGAAGAAAGAACAAAGACGGCTACTAACGAGGAAAATGAACTTGCGGTGTTGTTGACAGTCACAGAAGATCCACACGTAAGCCAAAATAAAATCGGTAACGCAACAGGTATAAGTGAACGATCTGTGCAACGGATTTTAAAAAAGCATCGATTCCATGCCTATCATATTCAATTGCATCAAGCGCTCAGCGATAGAGATTTTCAAAATCGATCCGAATTTTGTGCCTGGGCAAGCACTAAAATACAAGCGGATCCAATGTTTTTCAAGTATGTTTTATTTTCCGACGAAGCAACCTTCCATAACACCGGTAGTGTAAATAGACATAACTTTCATTATTACTCCACGGAAAATCCGCGATATATGAGACAAATCGATCACCAGCATCAGTGGTCATTAAATGTGTGGGGTGGAATTGTTGGTGAAACTATGATAGGTCCTCATATCTTTGAAGGTCATCTTAATGGACCCATGTATTTAAACTTTCTACGCAATGATTTACCAGGTTTATTGGCAAACGTTCCGCAATATACAAGAAATAGGATGTGGTTTCAGCAAGATGGTGCTCCGGCACATTTTTCACGGGAGGTAAGAAATTATCTTGATGATACCTTTCCGAACCAATGGATCGGTAGAAATGGACCCACGGTCTGGCCAGCTAGATCGCCGGATCTTACAAAACTAGACTTTTTTTTATGGGGACACGTAAAACAAATTGTTTACAAAGATCCACCTACAACTGCTAATAATATGCAGCAAAGGATAAGAGACGTGTTTGCGAGCATTTCCCCTGAAATGTTAAGAGAAGTAAACAGATCTTTTGAAAAGCGTGTTGGCTTGTGCACAGAACAAAATGGAAGACATTTTGAACAATTACTGTAGTTTTTAAATATTAGTCTAGTCGCCTACGCTTAATTTTAAAAATAAACTCTGTTTAATCAACATAATTTATGAAATTTGCATTTATTTCGAAAACGGCTGGAAATAACTTATATGCTTCAACTACAAAAAAAAATTGCTTGTGTATTTTATATAAAATACCGAAATAATATACAGGGTGTTCCATTTGGAAAAGTTGAGAAAAATAGGTTTGAAATGTGTCATTTTTGAAACCATATTATGAACACCCTGTATAAAATAGATAAATACTATTCGATTCATAGTATCTTTAAACCTCTTGTCATTAAACTCACTTCATACCGTGGTTGAAAAACTAATTTTAGATTGTTTTTTTGATATTTTTTTCACGACTGCAAAATATGTTTTTTTTTAGTTTTCAATTGATTGCTCTTAAACTAAAAAAGCAAATCAAACAAAATTTTAGGCATTTATAAAGGACAATAGCATAAATCTAAATATGCAAAAAAATATGGGGTATCCCATTTAAAAAATCAAAACTTTTTATGTCCACACTTTTTTGGGCTACCCTGTATATAAAAAAATATTTTCCTGAAGTACCCCGTATGATACAGTATAAGTTAGCATATGAATGAAATTCCTAACTAAATTCGTATAGGAGCTATGGAAGCCTGACGCACTATTGCAGGACCCTGTATAGCGGTCTGAAGGGAGTTTTTAACAAGTAAACCTGCTTCACTGGGAGTTGATGTTCCTGCTCTAATTCTTGGTGAACCTCTTCTGGTGTAGATTTGTGGTCCAATCCGCGAATAATGAATGCCTGAGTTTTTTCAGTTGATCTTGCGTATGTATGATATTTGTTTATATCATTTGACTGGAGTTCTTTCAGGTACGCATTATAGTCATCTATGTCTGCAAACTGTAGAATTGTTGACCTTTTTGCTGCTTTGGTGTTGTATTTACCCTTCGTAACCTTGTCGATGTCGGCACAGAGGTCCTTGTATTGCTGACATGAGCCAGCAACAACTTCGAGTACGATAGGCGGCACAGGAATTTTCTTGGTTTTTTCAGGTAAGTTTTTGGTTTTTTCAGGTAAGTTTTTGTTTTTTTCAGGTAAGTTTTTGGTTTTTTCAGGTATGTTTTTGTTATTAGTTCTGCTTTCTGGTCTAGAAATTGTTCTTTTCAGGAATTTCGTCGACTTGGCCCTTACACCCATGGCGGAGGAGGCTGCTGAATATTACGCTTCAGTGTCTGAGTCTGATGATGATTGTTGCTGTTGGACTTCGACCTCCGTATCTATTTTTTAGTGAGACTGCAAATGGATTCTTCGGTTGCAAGTAAGTAGAATGCGTTACTTTTCTGAAAATTGTTTTCGAGGTCGTAATTTACGCCCCAATATATTTATCATTCCTGAGAGATAATCCATTTTGGCGTGTTGAGCGTATACCCCGGACTATACTATACGGTACTAATAGATATTTTGTTACAGTTCGAAAATTGCATTTCATAAGTTTGGTTATCTATGTCAAGTTTTCGGTTTTAAATTGTTAAAGTACCTATGTAGGCTCTCACCTGCTTGGACATTAATTAGTAATTTAATTACCTGTTGATAGTCAATAGTTCACTGTGTTTAGTTTGAAACCTTTGTTGATGTTTATATTCCAGGAATGTTTATTTTATCTTGTAAGACATAGCCAAGTGGATTGATTTCTTCTGTTCTTTGTTTAATACTATTTGTGGACAGGTCTTATTTCAAATCCTTGTTTTAATTGATTAGTAATTGGTTGTCAATAGGAATAACTATTTAACCTTGTATTTTAGATGTAGGTTAAATGTCTCGGCTGTCGTGAATCAGCTGTTTTTAAGAAAATCGATAATAGGTCAGTGTCAAACTGACATTTCTGTGCATTTTCACGATCACCTCTGGTTAATTTAAAAATCTTGGGTTAATTTAGGTATGTTTTATTGGTTGACGCGGTCTGTCAAGGTTTTGTTATTAAAAGAGGTCAGTTTTCATAGATAGGGTTGACATCAGACGGGTTTGTTTGTCGACGTTTTGTTTTGGTAACTATGTACGGTGGAGACGAAATAACATTTGGCCCTTTCGACAATGGACTTGAAGTGTAAGCACGCTTGTGGATGTAGCTCCCGAATTTTAGTTTTCTTGGGCAGGGAAGGTCATGTTGTGCCAATTAACCATCCACAAATGGTTTAAAAAAGGATATGGCCTTGTAGTTTGCCTATTCTTTGGGCGGAATGCCGATTAAAAATGGTTTTCCATCAACTTTGGCAAGGTCCTGGACGTCATTTGGTAAATTGGAACCCTCGTTAGCTATTTGAGGTAGGTTTAAACTTTAGTATCTAATTACCTTATGGGTCTTACGAAAGTTTTCTCTTTCATGTTGTATAATATCTAAAATACGATTTTAGGGTTTTTTTGATAGGGGCTAAGAGCTTAAACTGGAGTACTAGTTTTTTTATTGGAGTCGCCTGGACGCGGGACGTACCGGTTGCCAGGTATTATTGGAATTTTTGGAGACTAGCAGTGTAGCTGTATCCACGTTAGCTGTTTGAGAGACTATGGGTAGCACGTAAAGTTGCAGCTAAGTAGCATTACCCTGTGATCATTTCTCTTTAAAAAGTAGTCAACCTAAAATCTTCATATTTTGCATTTGCATATTGTTCGATATACAATGTTTTGGTAAAGTTTTGTACCCATGTTATGTTCAGAGCTTGTGCATTATAAACATGTAGCATATGTCGACATAGCGCCAAGACGTCACAAGAGTCTGTAGTAGTTTAAAACGTTAAGTAGTCTGTTACATCTAATTTTGTTGTAAACATAATTACAATTTATTATTATAACGTAAATATTTTTGTTTCCCGGCTAAAGGCCATTTGTTTCTTCTAAATTTAACACTTGTAACTTTAACATTTGAACTTATCTACGCCCGAGTGGCTAGTATGCTTATCGAGTAACCACAGGTAGGTACTCGTAAGATTTTGTATTGTACTTTAAGAAAGCTCTCATGGTAAATTTAGTTAGTTGTGAGAGGTTCTTGCACAGACCTTGCGGAAACTCCAAGTCTGAGGCAATGTCCTGGATGTAGCTCTATGTGGCTGCCAGATCAGACTAAACAGTCGTTTTTTTATGGTGTAGGCCTGACAGTTGCCGTTTAGTGCAAGACCCTGTCAAACAGGGTTCGACTTTTACTTATTCTTTTGATGATAACTTTGTAATTTAAACTTTCAGAACTTTTATTTCAAACCTAATACTACCACTTTATTATTACATTTCCTTATCTACCTTTAACTTGAAGTACTTATTGTCCACCAAAGTAAGAGGAGCTTGCATTTATAAATCCAAGTAGCCAAGGGCTTAACACCACTTTAGGAATAAATATTTGTATTGGCCTCCGCGAAAATTTGGCTTTTATTTTAAATAGAGTGACTTTGAGGGACTTGAGTGAATAAGAGCTTATAAGAAGCTAATGTATACCGATTGTGACATAAGTGTTTTTTTTTCCCTGTTTGTCTTTTTCTGAGGCCAAACATTATAACATTTAAAGGCTTTTAAGTAAAATAAAGCTAAGGTGGCGCCTTCAGGATTTGACTTTAACTCACTAATATAAGAGTGCTAAATCACTCAATCTAGAAACAAAATAGCGAACCTACCCTGAGTTGAGCTAGCTAAGGGGTGAATTTTCAGGGAGCACAACATAGGTCATTTTTAGGGACTGTTGTCTGAAGCATATCCTCCAGGGCGTAGGGTTGCCAGAGTAAGGGTGGATAGGTTGCCTTGTCGCAGTTTATTTTAGGTTACCCTAAGGTGAATACTGGCACCCAAGAATATTTTAGGGAAAACGTTGCATTGGCGGCGCTATATTGGTGAAAGTATTACAATTAACGTTTGTTGTATTAACTTTAACCGAGACCTAAACGAAAATAATGCATGGTACTTATTTTAAGAATTCGAGGTGCTGTTCTAACTTTTAACTGTGTGCACAAAACACTAAAACACATTGATTTTTGCAATGGCAAGACATGCTTCATGATTGTGTTGGCAGTAAAAAACATTATTTTTTTATACTCAGTATCGATCTCCTATACCATATTTTAAGGATCTATTCTGTATCGGAGAATATCTATAATTGTTAACAAATCGAGTACTGGCTACTTACTTTTGATGCATTCATTTTTAAAATCAATTTTTTTCGTTTATCAAATTCAATCGGCCAAACACCGGTCTGTAAGCAAAATTACTTAGTTTCGGGCTTTAAAACTTTTGATTTATAAATGATTAAAAACAAACAAAAAATATGGTCAATTTAGACGAAATTGAATTTCCTGCTGGTATTAATTTACAAACTCAAAGTTTTAGACAGAAAACTGTTCCGTACAGAATAATATTTGGCTGACTGTTGGATAAAACAAAGTATTGATTTTTAAAAAAATAAACCACCAATACGTCACTAGCTTTGTGTAAAGCGACTCGTATACCACCCAAAATACCATCTTCAGGACGTAAATAAAATAATATAAATGTTACAGAACTATATTTACTGATCAAAACCACCTATCTAATGCTCCGCAACATCCTCTTTTTTACGTTAACTACATAACGAAGATGGTACGTTAAGTACGCTCGTTATAACTAATGCAAGATATGTAAGAGAGCTGTTTAAATTACATAACCAAAACGTTAACTTTTTAACGTAATAGCGATATTGTTCAGTTGAAGGACATATAACGAGTATAAGAAGTACAAGGCGCTGTTATTGTATGTAACAATGAAACGAGAAAACATAATTGTACCATATTTAAGATATTTTTTTGACTTTATTTTGGTGATTATTGTTTAGATTGACTTCCCCTGCCTGGATCCTTATGCCGAAGAGAGTGACGCTTTACATTATCTTTAAACTTAGTTTGAAAGTTACACTGATCGCATTTAAACATATTAACTTTCGCGGGATCCGTATGCTGCACAAGGTGCGACTTTAAATGGTCTTTTCGAATGCTTCGATAATCGCATTGATCGCATTTAAATATACTGACGTTCCCGGGATACTTATGCCGGAGAGAGTGCCTGTTTAAATCAGCTTTAAACTTAGTTTGAAAGTCACAATGATCGCATTTTAACACATTGACTTCCCCTGGATCCTTATGCCGAATAGAGTGACGCTTTAAACTCCTTTTAAACTTAGTTTGAAATTCACACTGATCGCATTTAAACATATTGACTTCCCCTGGATCCTTATGCCGAAGAAAGTGAGTGTTTAAATGACGTTTATACTTAGTTTCAAAATCACACTGATCGCATTTAAACATACTAACTTTCGCGGGATCCATGTGCTGCACAAGGTGCGACTTTAAATGGTCTTTTCGAATGCTTCGATAATCGCATTGGTCGCATTTAAACATACTAACTTTCGCGGGATCCATGTGCTGCACAAGGTGCGACTTTAAATGGTCTTTTCGAATGCTTCGATAATCGCATTGATCGCATTTAAACATACTGACGTTCCCGGGATCCTTATGCCGGAGAGAGTGCCTGTTTAAATCAGCTTTAAACTTAGTTTGAAAGTCACAATGATCGCATTTAAACACATTGACTTCCCCTGGATCCTTATGCCGAAGAAAATGACGGTGTAAATGATTTTTAAACTTAGTTTGAAAGTTACACTGATCGCATTTAAACATATTGACTTTCCCTGGATCCTTATGCCGAAGAAAGTGAGTGTTTAAATGACGTTTATACTTAGTTTCAAAATCACACTGATCGCATTTAAACATACTAACTTTCGCGGGATCCATGTGCTGCACAAGGTGCGACTTTAAATGGTCTTTTCGAATGCTTCTATAATCGCATTGGTCGCATTTAAACATAGTGACTTTCCCGGAACCCTTATGCCCGAAAAAGTGCTTGTTTAAATCACCTTTAAACTTAGTTTGAAAGTCACAATGATCCCATTTATATACATTGACTTTCCCTGGATCCTTATGACGAAGAGAGTGACGCTTTAAACTCCTTTTAAACTTAGTTTGAAAGTCACACTGATCGCATTTAAACATATTGACTTCCCCTGAATCCTCATGCCGAAGAAAGTGACTGTCTAAATGACGTTTATACTTAGTTTGAAAGTCACACTGAACGCATTTTAACATATTGGCTCTTCCTGGATTCTTACGGAAACGGTGCTTGTCTAAACTTCTTTGCCGAAATAACACTGAGTCATTCCCAATATTTACATTAAGTTTGTGACCAACCCGATAATGACGACACTGCTGATGAATCTGGAGTCTGCAATTTTGATGTTCGGCAATGCTGTAATAGAGAAAAACATAACATTAATTGTACGAGTTAAATATTCAGTAATATAAACATACGCGCATAATGCCTGTAACTTTTGAATTACCTCGTATACGAAAAACTGACCTTTATGAAAGTTGTTTAGTATATTATTCCCTACATTTTTACTTCCATGAATTTTTTCTGTCATTTCTGCTTTGGTTGCCATAGAGACTAAACAAAAATGAGAAACTTCCTAATTATAATTATTCCTACCTAATACCCACCAGTTGAGTCAAGGTGTTTTTATGACAGCGACCTAAGAGGTGTCAATTTTGAGTTCCTGTTTAATTTTCTGTTGTCTGATTTCTAATTCGTTTACACTATGGTTCATCTGAATGAGAAGCAACGAGTTGAGATTTTAATAATGAGCGGTTAGGGATATATGAAGAGATCACAAGATCAGGTTTGTCAACTTTCCAACAATTATATCCAAATAGGCCTCCAATAAATCAGTTAACGGTGTGTCAAATGGTAAAGAAATTTCAAGAAACAGGCAGTGTTAGGGAAGCCGCTAGATCAGGTCGACCTAAAACAGCAACCGGGGGGAGACAAAGCTTTGGATATCATGCTCTCAATACATGAAAATCCAATACAATCATCCAGGCCAATGGCAATGGATTTTAATGTGTCTCATCAGTCAGTGAAAAATTTGTTTAATCAGGACAAGTTGCATCCCTACAAGATAAAGTTGGTGCACGAGTTAAACGAGGACGATTTTGATAGAAAAGCTAAATTTTGTGAGCTGATAATGGAAAGATGCAATAACGATAATAACTGAGCAGCAAATATCATTTTCTCGGATGAAGCTACTTTCCATTTAAATGGCCTTGTTAATAGACACAACTATCGGTATTGGTCTGCTGAGAATACTTGCTGGTTCCAGAAAGGTCATACTCAGAGGCCCAAAAAAGTTATTATTTGGGCGGGCATAGTTGGTAGGCATATTGTGGGATCTTTTTGCATAGATGGAAATTTGAATGGCGAAAAACATCTGGACCTCCTCAGGAATCACATAATTCTTTCTTCCAGAATGGTTTTACCAGGTGTAAATAATGGCATAAACGAACAGGTATGGTTGCAGCAAGATGGAGCACCTGCGCATTATGCCGCAAATGTTAGACATATTACATAAGCGAACAATTTCCAGGACGTTGCATAGGCAGAAGAGGTGCTATTGACTGGCCAGCGCGATCCCCGGACATAACCTCGCTCGACTTCTTTTTGTGGGAACACTTAAAGAACAAAGTCTACGTTAACCGTTCAAATGCCTTAGAATCTTTGAAAGTCAGAATTAGTGCCGAAATTCGGGACATTCCAGAGGACTTTTTTTTAAACGTTGTAGACATTCAGAAATCGACTGGCGCTCTGCTTAGCAGAAAATGGTGGTCATTTTGAATACCTGATCCACTGAAAGGGTTTCACTTGTTTATTATTCCGATGTTAAGTTGTTCAATTTTCTAGGCTATTTATTTTGTTATTATAAGGTTTGTTACAATTTTAAATAAATAAAAAGTTAAAATACAAAAAATTCAGAGTTTTCCCAGTAGAATTTAAAAATGTAATCATATGCAGAGTGTTCCATTTAAAAAAATAAGTTAGTCTCTATGGCAACCAAGCCACAAATGACAGAAAAAATTCATGCAGGTAGAAATGTGGGGAATAATTTACTGAACAACTTTGAAATAGGTCACTTCTTGGTATACGAGGTAATTCAATACTTACAGGCATTATGCGCGACTTCTTTGCCACTCTGTATTTCTTTAACTGTCTCGCCCAATAGATGATTTTTCCATCAGCTACATACAAAAGTTAACTCTTTAGAATGATCGCTACGTGTTCCCAAGAGAATTAATAATAATAATATATTTATTCTGATGCCTATGCAAGAACTCCGCCAACGCCGGTCCTAAGCCCGGATGAAAATGGAGTAACAACCTCGTAAAAAAACAATAGTCTAAACTCCTCCCACTTTTATCCTGCTATCTATTGTTCGGTTCTCAGAATTTAAGATCCTAAATCTAAATAACCCTCATTGAATGACACAATTGTGGAGTTTCCTGGCTTTCTTTTACTTTTTCCTTTTCTAAAAATTATTGAAGTGCCTGGAAGGCTTCAAAATTATCAGTGACCGCCAGTATGGTTTCCGTACGATCAACAGGAGACCTTCTCGCTTATGTTACTATGTTATTCACGTTTGAACAACGCGATACAAAATTATGGGGAGTCCCGGGCGGTAGCACTGGATATTTCCAAGACCTTTGACCGAGTATGGCATGAGGGGCTCCTCACTAATTATAAAAATTACTAAACATTAACGCCGGAATCCCTCAATGTTCTATATTGTCACCCACCCTCTTTTTACTATACATCAAAGACCTTTTGGAAGTAACTAGAAATCCTATATATAGCTTCGCTAATGATAGCACACTTGTTTTATGTTTTACTTTGGATACTCGAACATCGACTGTCAACGCATATAGGCAGCAAGAGGTCTCACATCTCAGCAAGGACCTGGATGAAATTCTGTCTTGGGGTGACAGTAACCCAGTAGAATTTACCGTTAAAAAACCCAGGCGGCAGTTATTTCTAAAAAAGTTAATGTCGAAGAACCGTATATAGTCATGGCGGGACACTCGATTCCCTTGGCTTCATCAATTCATTTATTGGGCGTCAATTTGGATAGTCATGTGTTGGCATAGTCACGTTGCGGCCATTGCTAAGGCATACTTTTCCGAACTAAGAACCATAAATCCCAAATTCGACCGTCGCGTCATCAACAATAACGTAAAACTTTTTATTACCCAGTGACGCTCAAATTTCTTCTAAAACGGTTTCGTATACTGAATGGACATTATTCTTTCTAAGTGCGGATTCGTCAGGAATGGTTTGTTGACAATATTTTTGCAAAAATCCTGTAAATTGCGGATTTTGCAATATTTTAAAGGGTATGTTTGCTGTGACCAAAGCCCCGCAGAGGTCTTCTTGAAAAATTTCCTTTACAGATTTTAACTTTTCTTCAACTGAAATCAAAAATGCGTTTCTTACACTTAGCTGAACTGGCTCAGATTTCATTTTTTGTAACTTTGATTTATGCAGCGGTGTTTTCAAATGTTGATCGATTTGGAACTTCTTTTTACAAACAATAATTTTAGCACAAGCTTTACAGAAAGAAGACTTTTTTTTCTCCAGTTATTACAACCCAATACAAATACAGTTTGTTAATCAGGTAATAATAAGGCATTATTAAACAACAACAATATACCTCCAAACCCTGGAAACCCCCAAATATTACCTTGTGTATAAGCAAAATGTAAATATTAATTATATAATTATCTTCAGATTGGAAAATCCCTGAAACAAGTGCCCGACTGGACATTAAACCTTATGAGTCTAGGAGTTTTCATGACCGGGCGTTTTAATTTTTTGATAACGACGCCGAAAACATAAAATATGCTCATAAAATAATAATTTGGGAAAAATATGCATTTTATTATAAAATTGACAAAATATGCAAAAAATGCATATATATGCATATATTCCGCTCTTTAATCATAACATAATATGTAATCGAAATAAATAAATATATAAAATATTCCATGGTAGAGGAAATTAAAGTCGTACTTGTTATATTTCACAATTTAATTCAGTTTCTTCCTGACACGTGTTTCAACCCTTGCGGATCAAAGGCATATAAGACAATACTAAATACAGGAGAGATTATAGAGACATCTAAGTAATAAAATTAAGAAAATTATATTGTGTATATAATTATGGGGTTTTTCGCTCGTAATTATTGACAGTGTTTATTGCATATTTATCTTAAGTTATTAGGCTATTAAGCATTAGATTGGCACGTGAAGGTATTTCAATTTGATTATTAACAACATTACATCGATTTTTAAGGCTCTTTTGATTGCTAATGTTTCTAATAGGTTGAGTTTTCTACCCTTGTGTTGAGTATATCGGTCTTATTTTGTTGGATATTGAGTGGTTATTTATTATACAGTGGTCCGCTATTCCTGTTTTATTTTTTTTAAATAGATATTTTATGTTCTTTAAGCCTAGTTTTAAAGTTTCTACCTGTTTGACCTATATAGATTGCATCATAGTCATCACATTGTATTTGGTCGACCCCGCTATGTGTTAATTTGTCTTTATTTTCAATTTTTGAATTAGCTATGTATTTACCTAGGTTATTTTTATTGACTGGTATGGGGATAAGTTTATGGTTTTTGAGTTTTTTGAAGATTTTTTGACTTGTGTGACCTGTATATCTGATTGAACTGTATTTCGCGTTTGATGGAAGGGGACGTCCTCGGTAGAGTAGTTTTTGCGTTTTTTGTCTGAGTTTTTTCTTTAGTATTTTGTTTATTAATTCTAATTCTTTATTATATGAAGTTTCTGAAAGTGGGATGTTGACTAATCTGTGGATCATGCTATTGAACGCAGCTAGTTTGGTTTGTTGGGGATGTTTTGAGTCTGCTGGTATAACTATATCGGTTGTCGTTGGTTTTCTATAGATTTGGCAGGTTAATTGGTTGTTTTGAATAGAACAAACTAAAAATTTAACAATACCCAATAATGCCACCCTAATATCATTCGATGTTAAAAGTCTATTTACCTCTATACCAACGACAGAACTAAAAGATATTATACATAAAGAACTAAACAATAGCCGTACTACGATTATTATACATGAAATAATTGCTCTCAACAACCTGTGCATAGATCAAAGCTACTTCAGATGTAACAATAAATTCTTTATACAAAAAGAAGGACTACCAATGGGCTCTCCTTTGTCATCATTGTTAGCGGAATTATTCATGAAGAACTTTGAATATCACCTTTCTAATTTAAAAAATCAATTAATAAAAAATATACATTTCTGGCGCAGATACGTAGATGATGTGTTTTGCGTTTGGACAAGAACAGAGCGACAGCTAGAACAATTTCTAAACCTTCTAAATGGCTTAAACACTAAAATTCAATTTACCATAGAAAGGGAAACTGACCACTCAATCAATTTCTTGCACTTAACAATAATAAATCAAAACAACCAATTAACCTACCAAATCGATAGAAAACCAACGACAACCGATATAGTTATACCAGCGGACTCAAAACAACCCGAACAAACCAAACTAGCTGCGTTCAATAGCATGATCCACAGATTAGTTAACATCCCACTTTCAGAAACTTCATATAATAAAGAATTAGACATAATACAAACTATAGCCTTAAACAACGGCTATCCAACAACACTCATAAACAAAATACTAAAGAAAAAACTCAGACAAAAAACACAAAAACTACTCTACCGAGGACGTCCCCTCCATCAAACGCGAAATACAGTTCAATCAGATATACAGGTCACACAAGTCAAAAAATCTTCAAAAAACTCAAAAACCATAAACTTATCCCCATACCAGTCAATAAAAATAACCTAGGTAAATACATAGCTAATTCAAAAATTGAAAATAAAGACAAATTAACACATAGCGGGGTCGACCAAATACAATGTGATGACTATGATGCAATCTATATAGGTCAAACAGGTAGAAACTTTAAAACTAGGCTTAAAGAACATAAAACATCCATTTAGGAAAAAATCAAAATAAAACAGGAATAGCGGACCACTGTATAATAAATAACCACTCAATATCCAACAAAATAAAACCGATATATACTCAACACAAGGGTAGACAACTCAGCTATAAGAAACATTAGCAATCAAAAAAGCCTTAAAAAATTAATGTAATGTTGTTAATAATCAAATTGAAATACTTTCAGGTTCCAATCTAATACTTAATAGCCTAATAACTTAAGATAAATATGCAATAAACACTGTCAATAACTACGAGCGAAAAAACCCATAATTATATACACAATATAATTTTCTTAATTTTTTTACTTAGATGTAAATACCTCTATAATCACACCTGTAATTTAGTTGTACCTTTGGTCATGATGTAGTACGTTGTAAATTTTAAAAATTTTAATAATTTTAATTTTAATTTATTGTTGTTATGTTAGACCATCTATGAATTTTATTGTGTTTAAACTAAACTAGAAGCTTCATTTTTTGTAATGCTGTATATATATCTCCTGAAAACAATGCGATAACATCAACTATGAACAAACTCATCTAAGATACCCTGAAGATGGAAATAAACATTTCCGAAAGCTCGGTTTAACTTAAAAGAGTGCACTTTCATTTGCTGCTTCCCCACAAAAAGACTTGTTGTTTATATACAGGGTGCCCAAGATAAGGAGGGCCTCTATGGGGATCTCGGTTATGGTAAGAGCTACAACTTTGATTAAATGGGGAAAAAGTTGCGCAATCAGAGGACTAATAATATGGCATAAAAAAAGTTTTAGTAATATTTGTAAGTTTTGAGATATTAAATAAAAACTGATATTTTGGATTTTTGATTTTATTTTTCTTTGGCGTTATTATTAAAGTTAGAGCAAAACTGACAAAACTCTCTCACAGCAACTTGTTATGAACTTAAAGATTACATCGCAATTTTTTTTATACGACGTTTCGTTTCCAAGCAAACACCATCAACTTCATTTTTTCTAATACGGCCCTGATTTCTTATTGTCAAATTTTGAGAGCATTTTTTATTCTTAATTCAATGATGTACCAGACAATGTTGTTTAATTACGTTTCGAGCCTTTTTAACCATCTTTATGAAATTTTATTATCTTTTTAAAATCTTCTATTTAAAATCTTTAAGTTCATAACAAGTTGCTGTGAGAGAGTTTTGTCAGTTTTGCTCTAACTTTAATAATAACGCCAAAGAAAAATAAAATCAAAAATCCAAAATATCAGTTTTTATTTAATATCTCAAAACTTACAAATATTACTAAAACTTTTTTTATGCCATATTATTAGTCCTCTGATTGCGCAACTTTTTCCCCATTTAATCAAAGTTGTAGCTCTTACCATAACCGAGATCCCCATAGAGGCCCTCCTTATCTTGGGCACCCTGTATATTCTATATATTCTGATGCCTATGCAAGAACTCCGCCAACGCCGGTCCTAAGCCCGGGTGAAAAAGGAGTAACAACCTCGTTAAAAAAACAGGGTTCATCTCGCCCGGATGATGTCGACCTGTAAGGGCCCCTGCCTAGGGTTATAGGTTAAAACCCATGAAAATAGAGACCAGAAGTGGTAACCGCCTCGGGAAAAGGGGGCTGTCTGGGGATCGCCAGGGCATGTCTGCAGCAGGCGCTGGACATGACAGCATACGGACCGCCGGTGGCAGGGTGCTGAGGCGGACCCCTGCCATGCAAGCAGCTACAGCCCAACAGGACATAGAAGAGAAAGAAGCAACGTCAAGGAGTCAAACAAGAACCAGCACTCCGACCGCCGAGGGTGCTGCGCAAGAGCTACAGCCAGCGTTCACCCAAGCGGGACGTCTTAGACAGCGCATGAAGTGGACAACAGCCATTATGCGAGCTATAATGCGTATTTTTTACAGGGTGACGCAACTAGGACAAGAGACGACCGTATACCGTCAAAGACTGCACGCTGGTTTCTGCAATACATACCCACACCCCCAAGTCTCAGAACAAAGAGTAGTAGATCAGTACAGAGTAATACTCAGAAATAGACTCATTCCTGAGACCAGATTAAACACAATTAAAAGAGAAATTGAACGAGAAATCCAAGAACAAGAAATTGGCGAAGAAAATGCAAGAAATACAACAAAAGCGCCACAACACGAAGACCAAGAAAATGAACAAGCTGAATTACAACCTGAAGATCGGGACCAGCAAGAAGAGCAGCTGATCAAAAACCCACCTGAAAACTATCAGCTCGTCGAAAATCTGGCTAAGAAAATGAGAAGAGCTTAAATGGAATACGATGTTACAGATCCATTGTGTAGACCGCCCCTACCCAAGCTAAACTCATCCAAAACACTAGCAACCACACTAGAGGTAATGAACAACATAATCCTAAAGAAAATATCTCGCCACAACAACGCCCTGATACACTACAGCTCACAATATTCTTCACAGAACCATGAAAAAGGTTGGTGATCGACATGAGACTGGTCTTCTTTGGAGAAATGAAAAAGGTGTCCTCCCAGAAAGTAAAACAAATGCAATGAAAATGCTAATGTGTACAAAAAGAAAAATAGACAAAAATCTCATTTACGGTCAAACTTACTGGAAGAAAATGAACAAATTATTACATAAGGGTTGCATTAGAAAACTCTCGATTAATAAAGCTACAAAACGAGTACATTATATGGATTTTTTTAGTAACAGCCGATGGTTGTACGGACCGGAATTCCTTCAAACGTCACAGAAATATTGGCCTAAAGAGGAATGACCCATACGTCTGGACAAAAAAGAAACAAATCTCTTAAAAAAAAAGAAAAGAATTAATATTTTTAAGGGTTATAATGCGATGCGATATAATATACCTGTTCCTAAACCAGAATATTATCCAAAATGGACAAAACTGTTACGATCAACTGCTTGGATGCTAAGATTTATTCAAAAATGCAGAAAAAATCTGAAAATTGTTGAATTTGAAAACAAACAGTTAAATACCAGTGAAATTACGAATGCAGAAAACTTGTTATACAAGATAATACAAAACGATGTATTTCATGAAGAGGTAAAATGCGTTCAAAAGAAAACTCCAATAAAAAAAGACAGTAAACTTTACACTTCAACATGTACTCTAGACAGTGTTGGAATTATTCGTTTGAAAGGAAGACTTGATAATATTCACGCATCTGCAAATCTCAAATATCCAATTATTTTAGACCCAAATCACCAAATAACAAAACTTAAGAATGCGGCAAGCAGTTAAAGGTGCATGGGCTCATTGTCAACACTGCAAGAATAGGAGAGTAATGCCAAATATTCCAATAATGGTACAGCTACCACAATGTCTTGAACCAACCGTCCGTCCATTTACTAAAACTGGCGTGTACTATTTTGCAGTGGCGGCTCTTATATAGGAGCACTTGAGCACGTGCCTCCCCGACAAATATTCACTATAAATTACATATGTAGTTTACAATACAATGTCTGTTACAAAGCAATTCTAACATGATTTTATAAGTTCCCTAACCAATTATCGTTTCGCTAACTAAATATTTTGTAGCAGGTCTCTAATCCCGAATGCTTATCGCAGGAAAATGTGCTCCGTGGCTATCGCTACTTGATATGGACGGTTCGCTTCCCGTAATAAATGCACCTTGTCGTCCCCATCTCTTTTTAGCGCACGGCTATAAATGGGCTTTCATTCCTCTCAAATGAGCACGCTTTTGCTGTGCTGCATGCCGCCGCCTTGTTTTCGGATGGTTTTTGAGAGATCGTTTTATATGTTTTGCTGATCCGTGTAGCACGGTAAAGCCCTTCATAAGCGCGGAATTTATTAACATATCTACGTACAAAAAGAACATAAAAATTATTAGGAAAGCTTTTTACTCGTAAATTTGACACTTAACTACACAATATCTTGTGGTTGGAACGGAGGGGTGAAATAAAAGGAAGGGGTAGTGGTGGGCGGAGATATGCGCAAATTTTTCGTTCTTTTTTTGCCATGCTTGATGCTTGTGAACCTTCACAAACTTCCGTCACGAGCCGCCACTGCTATATTGGTCCGATTTTGGTAACTGTAAAACAGCCACGAAAAAAGGTATGGAGATATTTTATATTTTTTCCTGTATGGTAACAAGAGCAGCTCACCTGGAAATAGCCCATGACTTAAGTACCGATGTATTTATACATGTTTTCAGACAATTTAGATCAAGAAGAGGTTTTCCTGAAGAACTTTACAGCGATTGTGGTCCCAATTTTAAATCTGCAGACCAAGAACTACAAGAAATTTAATACTACTACTACCAGCTAGCCGTAATATGGGTGGCGCCTGGGAACGTCTTATTTCGTCAGTTAAGAAATTTATGAAAAAAATTTTATCTTCAAGATACCCACAAGAATATGTGTTAAGGACAGTTTTCGCAGAAACTGAAAATATAATAAATTCACGACCGCTCACTCACGTTTCATTTGACTCAGAAGAAGCCGAGGCACTTACCCCTAATTGGTCCATCATACGCAGATTTGCGATGTGCCAAAACCGATATAAATGACCTCAATCTCATGTCAAAATGGAGAGCCGCTCAAAGTTTAACTGATCTATTCTGGAAACGATGGACTACCGAATTTATGCCGTTTTTAGTAAAAATACCGAAATGGCATGAAGATCCAATTCCCATAAAGTTAAATGACGTAGTCAGTATAGTTGATCCGAACGGCCTCAGAAACTCAAGGCCTAAAGGTCAAGTTGTTCAACTATATCCTGGAAGAGACAAGCGCATTACAACAGTCGACGTGAAATTTTAGCAAATGGTAGTATTTTACGAAGACCAGTTTCCAGACTATGCGGATTAAAATTATATGTAGACAGGGAAGATGAGTAATTTTTCCCCAGAAAAGTTAATGCAGGGCAGATTTGTTACATTTTAAATTATGAATATTATGTTTATCTAGCTAAACCTCGAGACTCATGGAAGCCCCTTTTATAAAATATACAATACTAACGGTTGCATGTCTATTTATCCTTGAAACGGTTTGTCTGGTAAGAAAGAAGGCTAAAATTAGAACAACTCTATTATATCCGTTACGTAACGCTCACACTCTGTAGCTTTACCAATTCCTGACTCGGCCTAATAAACAAAAAATCTATTTTCTAGAATTCGCTACCACTGAATATTAGGCAAATTCACGGGAAATTTAAAAGACAAGTAAGAGAGTTCCTCGTTGCTAGGGTGTATTACACCGTAGATGAGTTTTATGACGACAACCCTTAATTTATTTTTGTTCTGGGATGGTGTCTGATCTTTGACAGGTCATTGTCTTTTATTTATTTGTTTCAACTCAATTTATTGTAGAAAGTGAATTATTATTGTTACCTCTTTTATTCCTATAAGTGCAATCCTACAATAAGTGTCTGTTTATAGAATGTATCAGTACCTTATTGTTATTTTTAATATCATGTCATATACATTGTAACTTTCATACCCTATATATTTTTTTAGTTATTTTTTGTTTACTTTTTTTTAGCCTATCTGCTCTACCATTTTTAATGTTGTCAATGAATTTCTTATTTTAAGACAATAAAGCTAAGTTTGAGAACTTTCAGTTACCATGTAAAGGTGTCCACATACATACTTAAATCAATGGAACCTAACAAGGATACATCAGAGATTATTATTATTAATTTTCAGGTTAAACTCTCTCCCACTTTTATCCTGCTATCTATTGTTCGATTCTCAGAATTTAAGATCCTAAATCTAAATAACCCTCATTGAATGACACAATTGTGGAGTTTCCTGGCTTTCTTTTACTTTTTCCTTTTCTGAAAATTAATAATAATAATCTCTGATGTATCCTTGATTAATAATTTATCGTGTTTGTGTACTTTTATAGTTGGATTTTCGGTGTTCTCCACGTCTACGTCATTACTCGCGACTTTGATCATTTTACGCCTGACGTCTGTCTTCTGTTAATGTTTAATGAAAAAATGAAAAAGCAAAATAATTTTAATAGAACTTTCCAATAATGATGCGAAGAGGAAAATTCCCGAATCGATATTTTCCTACTTCAAGGGACCTCTGACCATGACGTGTGAGTATTCCGAGGATATTTGTGATGTTAATTTACAGCTTAACGTTATGATTTGTGTTTTTAAAGAGTTTTACAATAACCAAATTACTTTTACAACCTTAATTTTACAACTTAATTTTAGTATTAAAGTTTTACATGGGGAGAACTTTTTACCTGTCAATCACTATTTTTAAGAAAAACAATTTTGTTGTTAAAGCCTAAGCCCTGATGATGACTCAGTGTTGAGCCGAAAGCGCTTGGCTGAACTTCCCCAAGAATTATAAGCTGAATACATAATTAAAGTTTAGTTTTATAATAATAAATAGATTCAATATATTAGAAAACACAATTGAAAATGACCCTCACAACAATGATCAGCATACTCATCACCATTAACCTTTCGTTGCTGAGAGGAGTATCTCCAACGGGCAGACAAAAATTAACAAAGCCTATGTAATCGAAATAAACAAATAAACCATTTTTATTTAGAGTCAGATAACACTTACCGATTTGAAGTTGTGCCTGGCACCTGATGCAGAGTAGTATCGGTGCTAAGTTCTTCAATTTCTTTGGATATATTTAGTCTTTCTATAAGGATAATTAATTTAGGTCCCTGTTTAATATCTTCTTTATCATGGGGATATTCAGGTACATGAAGTGGAACGCTCTCAATTTCAAAATGGTCTATTTCTTGCTCTACGTCCATTATAGAATTACCAGTGTTCTCAATATTACACGCGGCATTCAGTAAGTTTTTCCGTTTTTCGTTTATTTGCAACGTGGAAGCGTTTTGGTAATTGCAACTCTCAAAATTGTCTTTACCGGCCGGCAATTCTGACAAATCTTTTGGTACATTCATTTTGGTGGTCTTTGCATCTTGAAGTAAATTATTTAACATTATATTGATCGTTTCCGGACACATGGAGGGATGCAATTCTTGATTATAGTTGGTTGCAGCTGAATTCCACATTCTGGATTCGGTCTTAGTTTCCCTAGACAAAAATAATTGGCGTTATATCAAAATGAACCAATTAATTAGTACAATATCGGGTACAACAAAATTGTGGCTCAGCCTAATATTTTTTTTTCAAATAAAAGAAAAGATGAAATTTTAGATTATCAAAGTGCAAATCATCAATGTTCTATATCTTCTAACTAAAGATACTCTGATTGAAACAATTGTTGTTATTATTATGTTATCATGAACAGGCCATTAATAATTTCGGCCTTAAGGGTACAAAGTTTCGCAGCCACAAAATCTCGAGTTTATAGCATTGATTAAGGTGGATTTATAAACTCGAAAAGTTGGTGAGGTTGAAGTTATGGTCAAGTTGTGAGGTTAGATATTCCGAATTCCGAGCATAAAAATTGATTATTTCGAACTACCCGGGAAGTTTTCGAACCTTACATAAGCTTTACGTGAACAACATGAACGAGTGTATAAATAGAACTGAGTGTTCCCTTTAGTTTAAATTGAACTCCTATTTCCAACACCAACTGAACCTCAACCTCGCCAACTTTTCGAGTTTATAAATCCAGCTTTAAATGGCAACCAAATTATATGTCCTTCATCTTGAAATTATGACAGCCGGGTTATTACACTAAAAGAAGCACTAAGCGATGAAGTAAATGCTTCACACTGAAATAAAAAATGTGGGTACTTAGCAACAAGTACCTTTTTCATGAATATCTTCTGTGATTCATGTAATTGGCTTTCAAGCAAAAAAATGAAATAAAATAAAAATATTTTTGAAGTGTTTTATTGATTGTGCGTTACTTAAAATGATAGTAATTTTTAGATAGGATATAAAATAGTGTATATTACATACCAAGAGTGGTAAGAAGCCTATTACACACGATTTCGGAAATTACGGGACGAGCAAAAATTGCCCTTGTTAATACAGACATTATAATTTTACGTAACTTCTCTTACGCACAGCTTGGCTTCTAACAATATACTGTGCGTAATTAGAGTTTTACGGATAAAGCAGACAGTGCAGTGCGTAAGTAAGTTCGTATTAATATAAAAGTAGAAAAACAGTATTTTCTTATGTATCCCTTTATTTCTTTTTAAATATTGAACAGCATTTTTGTTAAATTTCCTTACATTTTTAATCAACAATCCTACAGCGGTGCAAATGTACTTACTGTTCAGGATCCTTTGGAAATGCAAACATCCTTATTCATTGACCTTCTTTTGAGTTATTATTACCAGGCATAGTTTCATAATAGCACAGCACCCACAATATCAAACAGTTAAACAATACACTTCTTTCCAGAAAAATGACAACTAAACTCGATAACGATTAATAATCGACTACCGGACTCACGGCTGAAACACGGCCGGCTTAAACTAGTGACAGTTGGCCGGGTTACCTTCCACTCCAATGATTTCGCCAAATGTCATATTATCGCTTCTCGTTGTTTGCTTTTCTCGGCTATTATGTTATTACTCTTGCATTTCTTCTTATCCCTTTCACAGTCTCGTCTAGGATTATTAACACCATCAGGTAGTTGTAGCTAAACATTTTTTCGTACTATGGCCATTTTCGTCACCTGCCGTGTAAAGGGTGTGGTGAACGGCACTTTTAAAATATTATATTTAAATAAAACCTTAAAAAAGTTTTATTTAATGTGTAATTTCTTTGGCGCATGTCGTAATAACGATGACCGAGATATTGTCGGGACAGAAGCTTTTATTTTAGAGTCAAGGCCCTTCAAGATTCGTTGAACAGGGCGCTGCCGCAAAACAATCTCGGACATTCTCAATTCTACAGCCAGAATATTTGGTACAGTTTCTCTCAGTAAATTAAACGTTGAATGTGAAGAAAATAGTTCCACCAGTACGTTTGCTTTTTCATGTGCTTTGGTCGTAATAGTACCTGTTGCAGAAGGCCTTCTTGCAACCTCGTGTATTTAATGTATATAAATTTGCTTTATAAATTTCCCCGTCACTGTCTTACCAAAATTTACCTTCAACGCTCTGTCACACCTTCTCGTCACTTCTTCCTCCGCTAGTACTAAAAAGGCTTCTGAACGCTGCCACGGTATCCACAGCAACGAACGAGCTAACAGCGCCCCAGTCGCATTTCTAACCTCGCTGCGAGGCCCCGCTGCCTTCTTGTGACGCCGCTCAATGCCGGTCGATATTTTTCGGGCGCTCTAAAATTTGTGACTGTAAATTGTCTCCCCATGGCTGCTGGCCATTAAAAAAGTGGTGCAATGTGGCACGTTCTTTCGCACTCACATATGAGTAATTATAATTGTTTGATTTCTCGTACCTCGATAATCGTAGTGCATAATGTTTTGGCTGTAAAAAGTGCTTTAGAACCGGCGTACAGCTAAGTGGCTATTAGTTATTTATCCCGTGTTTTCCAGTGGGAAATGAAGTGCTAGACGTCCATCGAAGACATTAAGGTGAGATCTACACATTTTGCCGGTTATTCCACAATAAACCGACCTGAACAAGGTAATTTTCTGTTTGTTGTATTCTGAGTGCATCAATGAATCCTGACCTTCATAACGTAAAGTATTATTGCAATTCTTGTTGGTCAATTGAATGATTGACAGAACATACGCTTTTAGACGTACCTACACCTCTTAAACACTAAACTGTGTCGTGTTTTGCAGTGATTTTAAGTGCACTACAAGTTGACATGCAATGTTGTCTAAGCTACCGTTTTTTTATGTCTCATAATAATATGGTAAAGTTAATTCATAATAGAGCATGTTCACCATAGTACCTTAATTTTAGTTTATTGATTTTGGAACCGAAAGTATTCTTTTGCAGGCAGCTGGAGAAGAAGTTAAGAATGTTTTGACAGTTCTTCATAATTGTAAACTCAGTTGAACGAAACATTGTTGCTAGGCCTTGTCTTCCTGCAAATAGAGTACGAACACTAGTTCAAAGAGCGGTTCACCATTTCATGTTTTAGTCTTAACAAGGAATGCGTGTTGAGTGATTGAACCTAATATTAATACCCGTATTGTGAGTTACACTGTTTCAATTGTTTATTTTGGTATTTATTAATATAAGGGATTTCAATTACTAATTTTGTTGTTTGAATTATACGCACTTACACTGCGTCGTTACTTGAACCAAGCTACTTTAGTTTCACCCCTCATCAGCCCTATCGACTTACAGTTTTTAACTTAAATTCTCTCTCTTTGTTTTAACCGACTATTAATTATGTCGATTACTCTCCTAATATAAGAAAGGGAACTTCATAGTTTTCCCACATATTATTTTGGTCCTTCGAGTCGGATATTTTTTTAACGTTTACAACGTAACGTTTTCTATTAAAACTATTCACACGGTCCTTCGAGAAGTTTAAAAATAAAACCACAAAATTGTAAGAAATCCCTCATTGTATGAATACATTTTATTATTTTTAGGAATTGTCTATGTACAAGTTACATGACTACGATTATCAGGTAGTTTTTTTATTATTCTAATACGCGAACACTCGCATTTTGTGCACAATAGGTGTACACTCTCTCTAAAAGGTGTTTTTATTATTTTGATACGCACACACTCTCGCATTCTGTGCACAATGGGTGTACACTCTCTCTAAAAAGTGTTTTTATTATTTTGACTCGCGAACACTCTCGCATTCTGTGCACAATAGGTGTACACTCTCTCTAAAAGGTGTTTTTATTATTTTGATACGCACACACTCTCGCATTCTGTGCACAATGGGTGTACACTCTCTCTAAAAAGTGTTTTTATTATTTTGACTCCCGAACACTCTCGCGTTCTGTGCACAATAGGTGTACACTCTCTCTAAAAAGTGTTTTTATTATTTTGATACGCACACACTCTCGCATTCTGTGCGCAATGGGTGTACACTCTCTAAAAAGTGGTTTTATTATTTTGACTCGCGAACACTCTCGCGTTCTGTGCACAATAGATGTACACTCTCTCTAAAAAGTGTTTTTATTATTTTGACACGCGAACACTCTCGCAGTTAGCACAAAAGGTGAACTCTCTACCTAACAGTTATTAGCACATACAGGGTGTCCCAGAATATGTGGGCAATCTCCCGGATTTGGATACAATATGAAAAAATAATATGACAAGTCCCCATAAAAAAATTTCCTACAGGCCCTCCCTACTGAGATATAAGCCCCTGAAGGACGCCTCAGGAAATCGGTTTATCTTGAATAATTCTTAAATTACTTGGTGTAATTTAATAATTTTTCAGTATGATGGTTGCTAGGTAAGTCTCCTCAAAATGAACCATTTTAATTTTATTCGGCTTATTTAGTTTTCCAGGGACGGACTAGCTTTAACAGAATAATGCTTATTTTTTTTACATCCTGTATGATAGAGGCATATGAATAATACTATTGAACAGCTGAAACCTTAAACTTAAAAAAAAGTACTCTTCATCGACATCGATAAAGTAAACCGTTTACGAGAAAAAAATTTTTGTTCCATATGCCTTTTTTATGAAATATTCGATGAATAACTTATTTTTACTGATTCATTTTGTACGTCGGTTCAACATGAGCTCCTTCAACTGCAATGCATTCCCTACATCTTTTAATTGTAGATTGTTGGATCCTCCACAATGCGCCAACATTATTCCTTATTTCGCGACAATGGAAGTTAATCAGTTCCAATAAGTGTTCCCGATTTTGTATTGGATTGGCGTATACTAAACATTTTAGATAGCCCCACAAAAAAAATCTAATGGATTTAGGTCTGGTGATCGAGGAGGCCAAGCCACTGGTCCTCCCCTTCCTATCCATTGATTTTCGAAGACCCTGTTTAGGTGTTCTCGGACTACTAGACTAAAATGTGGCGGAGCCCCATCATGCATGAACCACATATTATGTCGTAGTTGCAGAGGTAGATCTTCTAAAAGTTCTGGCAGATTGTTTTGAAGAAATTCCAAATACCTTTCTCCATTTAACCTTCTTGGCAATACAAATGGTCCAATTAAGTGTTGTCTGATAATTCTGGCCCACACGTTGATGGGTTCAAATTGGTGCTGATGATGCGTTACAATAGAAGCATGGGGATTTTCCTCTGACCATAAATGTAAATTATGAGAATTTATGATGCCGTTTTTGGAAAACCCAGCTTCGTCCGTAAAGAGAACTGAACCAAAGAAATTTGCATCGTTTCTGTGCCGATCTAAAACCCAGTTACAAAATTCCATCCTTCGCGGAAAGTCTTCAGGAAGAAGCGCGTGGACTTTTTGAAGGTGGTATGGATGGAACTGCTGCTCTGTAAGAATTCTAAAGACCATTGATTTTGAACAATCAAATTCGGCAGCCAATTTTCGAACACTTGCAGCAGGATCTACTTCTACGGCATTAAGGATGTTTTCTTCAAGACCATCAACGCGATGGTTTTGATTTTCACAATTGTGACTGGCTTTGTCAAACTTTCCTAAAATTATTTACGACCTAAATACTTTAAATCAAATCTTTATCATCCGATAAGTACAAATTAAAAATAAAACAACTTAGTTTTTACCTGTCTCTCTTAAACGACGATCTACTCTTTCAAAGGTTTTTCTGTCAGGAATTCTTCTGTTTGGAAATCGTTCTTCATAAAGCCTTCGGGCTTCTAAGGCATTACATGATGCAAGCCCATACATTAAATGCATGTCGGCATATTCCTCAAACGTAAATTCCATACCAAAACGAAGCAGAAGAAATAATACCAAAAACTTAAACACACTCAATTTCCAACTGACACTGTCGTAATTATGATTTATTTTAACTGGTACATATCAACTAAACCATATCAACAAAATAAGGTATTTATCGAATATTTCATAAAAAAAGGCATATGGAACAAAAAATTTTTTCTCGTAAACGGTTTACTTTATCGATGTCGATGAAGAGTACTTTTTTTTTAGTTTAAGGTTTCAGCTATTCAATAGTATTATTGATATGCCTCTATCATACAGGATGTAAAAAAAATAAGCATTATTCTGTTAAAGCTAGTCCGTCCCTGGAAAACTAAATAAGCCGAATAAAATTAAAATGGTTCATTTTGAGGAGACTTACCTAGCAACCATCATACTGAACAATTATTAAATTACACCAAGTACTTTAAGAATTATTCAAGATAAACCGATTTCCTGAGGCGTCCTTCAGGGGCTGATATCTCAGTAGGGAGGGCCTGTAGGAATTTTTTTTATGGGAACTTGTCATATTATTTTTTCATATTGTATCCAAATCCGGGAGATTGCCCACATATTCTGGGACACCCTGTATACTCGTGCAGTTATTTTGATTCAAGTCGCGAACTTTTGAATATTTTCAGAATGACAGAAAAGGAAAATTTGTGTAAAACACGAGGTGGCTATAAGGGTCTGATTACGCGATTAAGTAACTGGTTTCAGGACAACCAAAGTAATGAGCAAAACCATTGTCAGTTTAAAATCCGCTTGGAAAACTTGAGCAAGGCGTTCTCCAACTATTCGCAGATTCAAGATGCAATCGAACTAATTGATTCTCAAGACAATGATCGCATTTCTGTTGAAAACAAATATTTTGATTTGTACGCTCAGTTTGAAACTAAAATCGAATCTCTCTTAGCATTACAAAATGCAAAGGTTCAACCCCCTCCTCTTGTTACAGCACCCAAAGCTAGCTATCAATCGCCTCCGCAAATAAGATTGCCTAAAATACAAATTCAAACATTCAAAGGTGACATTTTAGAATGGACATCTTTTTATCAACTTTTTACCGCACTAATTATAGACAACCCCTCTTTGTGTGATGTACAAAAATCTATGTACCTAAAATCTTTTTTGAAAGACGAACCGCTCAAACTTATTGACACTCTTGCAGTAACGAACCAAAATTTTGCCTCTGCGCTTATCATACTAAAAAATAGATATGAAAATAAAACCTCGATTATAAATCATCATTTGGTCAATTTGCTAGATATTCCCTCAATTTCCAAAGGAAATTCACAAAGTTTACGAGATTTTGTCACCAATTGCAAAAGGCATGTTGAATCGTTAAGAAATTTGAATTTAAATTATGACGAACTCTGGAATTTAATTATGGTACATTTACTAGAACGAAAATTAGATTTTGTGTCGAAAAAGGCGTTTGAATCCGAACGAGGCATAAATCAACTCCCTGTTTTGGATGAATTTTTTAAATTTCTTGACAAACGTTGCACAGTGTTAGAAAACCTAGTCAGCCTTGAAGGTACCACTCAAAAAAAATATAACAATTTATCTCTTTATGTAAAGAACAATGATACCAACGTAGAAAAGTATCTATTTTGTAATGAGTTTCATAAAATTTATGTGTGTTTAAAGTTTAAAGGTTTGCAAGTTGCCGACAGGCACAAGTTCATTAAATCCAAAAACTGTTGTTACAATTGTCTAGGTGCGAAACACCAAACCAATATGTCAATCTCAAAAGGTTTGCAATGTCTGTTCTAAAAAACATCACTCTCTTTTACATTTCACCCAAAATCAGAGTTCCTACCCCTTTACCTTTCAAAATGTTATTCCCCCTGATTTTCGAAACACACCGCCCCCCAACTTTCAAAATGTGACGCTACCTTCCAATCAGTTTACTGCGCCCTTTTATCGCTCGAGGAGCACCCCCCCCCCCCCAACAATTCAAAATGTGAATTTAAACAGCTCGCAAGTAAATAGTGATACTACTGACAATCAAGCCCAAATTCGCTCACACGGTTCTTCCAATAATTGTGCATTGAATGAAGGCGCTCCGTCGGGCAGTACTCGCCCACCCCTAAATACGAACGAACATCTCGTCCATCAGACAGAAACTCCCAAGTTCACAATCATTATCTGCAATGTCAACTAAAGTCTCTCACGTGTTGTTGGCTATGGCGTCGGTCTTTGTTTATGACATCAATGGTGTTCGTACGTCAATAAGGTGTTTGTTAGATAGTGGGTCACAAACATCCTTCATTACACAAAAAATGATTGAACAACTTAACCTTCCCGCATATAATAAAGAACTTAGAATCTCTGGAATTTCACAAACTACTTCAGCATCAAATAAAATGATTGATCTGACGCTACTCTAAATGTTATGCTCGACAAAAATTCATGTTGTCATGTGCGGTACTCCCCAAGATAGCGTGTAAACTCCCTCAAGTAAATATTGATATTACTCGTTTGAACATACCCCCAAATATCCAATTAGCTGACCCTGATTTTGGAATGTCAGCGGACATTGATCTTCTGCTTGGTGCAGACATGTATTACAATTTGATTCCACAAGGCATCATTCGCTTTGGGAAAAATCTCCCTGTACTCCAGGAAACCCACTTAGGCTGGGTAATAGCTGGAAGTATACCTCACCATTTGACAACATCAAGTCATGTCACCGCAATCTCACATACTCCCCCCTCTAGTAGAAAAAATGTCGAACCAAATGTTTCTCTCTTTCTGCAGACTATCGACGAGCAGAATAAAATTGATAGTTTAATAAAAAATTTCTGGAAAGTTGGAAGCACCTCAAAATTTTACTCTCCCCCCTCGTGATGGAGAAGCTGAAAAAAGGTTTGTTGAAACTACTAAAATCTTACCTGAGGGTCGATACCAGGTCGATTACTCCTCGTGAACACACCACACTCGGTGACTCATTTTATATTGCAAAAAAACGCTTTATGAATCTTGAACGAAAATTCGAAAAAAACCCATCTATGAAACAAGATTATACCAAGTTTATTGATGATTATGTTGCCTTAGGACACGCTAATTACGTTCCTCTCTCTCTTACAACCTTGGATTCGCAGAATCAAGAGGTAAATAAATATTTTGTCCCTTACCATGCTGTTTTCCGTGATAACAGTGCCACATCAAAAATTAGAGTAGTTTTTGATGGCAGCTGCAAAACAAGCAGTCGCATCTCCCTAAATGAGATAACCCTCAAAGGTTTTCAGGTTCAGCCTGACCTATATGATATTCTTTGTAGACTTCGCTCCTTTAATTTTGTAATAACCGCTGATGTCGAAAAGATGTATCGACAAATTAAAATAAACCCTGAACAATGTTTTTTGTTACATATTTTCTGGAGACAAAATCCTTCGGAGGAGCTAAAATGTATTGAACTCTGTACTGTCACCTACGGCACGAATTGTGCGCCTTATTTAGCAACGCGTGTGCTACATGACGTTGCTTTAAGGAATAGTGAAAAGTTCCCTCTTGCTTCGGATGCTCTTCTCACTCAAACCTACGTCGATGACATTATCTACGGGTGTGATTCAGAAACGGACTTACAAAAAATACATCATGAACTCAGCTCTTTATTGCCCTCTCATGGGTTTCATTTGCACAAGTGGTGCTCTAACTCCTCTGAATTTCTCGACAGTTTGTTATTGGATAAACCACCTGATTATGATCTGAACTTTGCGGACTCGTCCAACTCCATTCTAGGATTAAAATGGAATCCTACACTTGATTGTTTTACTTTCTTACCTCCCGAGATCATTCACACTGGTTGTTTAACGAAACGCGCACTCCTTTCAAGCATTGCCAAAATGTATGACCCTCTTGGTTTGGTCTCTTGTGTTGTTGTTTTGGGAAAACTAATAATGCAACAACTTTGGTTGCTAAAAATCGATTGGGATGCACCAATTACTGATTCTCACATTCTCTCGCAATGGGAAACGTTTTTACCCAACCTCGGAAATCGTAGACAGGTAAAAATCCCCAGAAAATTGTTTTCGCAAAAACAAAAGGTAAAAATACAACTTCATGGCTTCGCTGATGCCAGTATGTCAGCATATGCTGCCTGCGCTTATTTTCGTACCCTCAACGATGATGGAACAGTCTCGTCTCATCTAATTACATCTAAATCTCGTGTTTCCCCCCTGAAAACTGTTAAAATAAAACGCCCTCGATGGATTCTTAACATAGACTATCGTCTTTATTTTTCTATAAAAGCTACTATTCACAAAGAATGTACAGTTACCCAGATGTGGAACAAATAAGGGTCAAAGCAAAAGGGTCTCACAGTGGCGTGACCACTAACTTATATTTTAAGCTATTTCAACACTCCCACTAGCGCAAAATATAAACTACTTAATCTAGTTTAACAATACCTAACATATTTACAAAACTGTAATGTTTACTAGAACCTAAACCTTTAGTCAAAATATCAGCGGGCATATTAGCTGTCGGCAAATATTTTAAATCAATCCAATTTTTAGCCATAGCTTCTCTGACAAAGTGATGTCGCACATCTATGTGCTTAGATCTATTATGAAAAACAGGATTTACAGACAACTTCTGTGCACTCTGATTGTCATTGTATAATCTTATACGACTATACACGCTTCCAGTTAGCTCTGAAAGAAGATTTTTTAAATAAATAGCTTCTTTCGACGCCTCTGCAATCGCCATATATTCTGCCTCAGTGCTCGACAAAGCAACAGTTTGCTGTTTTCTGCACTCCCAAGATATTGCAGACCCAGAAAGCTTAAAACAAAATCCTGTGTATGACTTCCTATCACAGGAACTGCTTGCCCAATCGGCATCTACAAAGCCTTCTAGTTCTGTGCTATCCATTTTAAATTTTAAACCGAATTTCTTAGTTTCCTTTAAATATCTTAGAACCCGTTTGGCCTGGTTCCAATGACTTTCGTTAAAACAATTATTAAACTGGCTCAAATAACTAACTGAAAATGCAATATCAGGTCTAGTTAACACAGCCAGATACATAAGGCTACCTATTAATTGCTGATATGGCATTTTACCTATACAATTATTTTCCGTACTCTTAGCTAGGTTAACATTAATCTCTAATGGAGTTACAACAGTTTTACAATCAAGCATATTGAATTTCTTTAACAAACAATCAATGTAATGTTCCTGATCCAAAATAATACTATTATTATTTTTATCAATTCTAACTCTCATTCCGAGACAATCTTTGACCTGTCCTAAATCCTTAATGCTAAAAGTTTGCCCTAATTTACATTTCAAATCTTCCGTTGCAGATTTATTGTTCGAGAATATAAAGAAATCATCTACGTACACCGCAACGATGGTCATAAAATTATCAGAACGTTTAGTATACAAACAAGGTTCATATTCGGACTTGCAATACCCTAAATTTCTAAGAAAGTCATCTACCCTTGTATACCATGCCCTCGAAGATTGTTTAAGACCATAAATTGCCCTTTTTAACTTCAAGACCTTATTGCTATAAGTATCACCAGATGTTTTATAACCCTGTGGTATGACCATAAATACATCTTCTTTTAAAAGGCCATTTAGGAAAGCAGTTTTTACGTCTAATTGAGTTATTTCTAAATTCATCTTGACGGACAAAGCCATTAACAATCTTAAAGTGCAGTGGCGTACTACTGGCGAAAAAGTTTCATCGTAATCGATACCGGGTTTTTGCGTAAAACCTTTCGCAACTAACCGAGCTCTGTACCTCACATTATTTGCACTGTCACTTTTTCTTTTAAACACCCACTTGCACTGTACAATGGTTTTTCCTTGGGGAATATCCACCAGCTCCCATGCGTTGTTCTCTTCAAACGATTGTAGTTCCTCATCCATTGCAGCTTCCCACAGTTCTTTGTCTGGTCTCGATAAAGCACTTTCGACTGTCGATGGATCATTGCCCAGATCAGAGTTGTCTAAACAAAGATAACTTATACCGCCATCGATATATCTAGGTTTCGGCGTTCTTTCTGACCTTCGCAATGTTTCAGGATTTTCTTGATTTTTAATACTCTCAGCTACCTCGTAAACTTCACCCGAACTTGTTGACGGTGCAATTTCATCAGTTTCACTCTCAAAACCTCCCACTGAAACTGATGTTTCTTCGTCGCTGTCAACTTTAACAAGTCCATCCCCATCTACTGAGGTGTCTATATTATGTTCGTTGGTATTTTCCATTACAACAACATTTCTGCTAGTGAATACAGTATTTTTGACTGAATCAAACACTCTGTAGCCTTTTACAGTGTCGCCATAGCCCACCAAAACACATTTCACAGCCTTTCTGTCCCATTTAAGCCGTTTTTCTTTTGGAACATGGACCATAGCCGTGCTTCCAAAAATTCTAAGGTGGCTTACGTCAGGTGCATTACCTGTCCATGCCTCGTAGGGAGTTTTCTGTAAACCAGCAGCTAATGACCTGTTGCGTAGGTACACAGCCGTGTTTACCGCCTCTGCCCAAAAACACTTTTTTAAATTAGCGTCAAACAACAGGCACTTGGCTTTTTCAATGATGGTCCGATTTAATCTTTCTGACATTCCGTTTTGCTCCGGTGTATATGGATTCGTTTTCTGGTGAATGATTCCATTTTGTTCTAAAAAGTTTTCGTAATCTTTAGAGCAATATTCACCACCATTATCCGATCTGAGCACTTTTATTTTCTAATTTGTATGGTTTTCGGCCATAATCTTAAATTTTTTAAAACAATTTAATACTTCATCCTTTGTTTTAATAAAATATACAAATCCCATCTTGCTAAAACCATCTTCAAAAGTGACAAAATAGTTCGCACCTCCCAAAGATCTGTTTTCCATTGGACCACATACGTCGGTGTGCACTATTTGCAACAATTCTTTAGCATTGGTACCTTTATGCTTAAATGGTAATCTTTGTTGCTTACCTTCACAGCAAACTTCGCAGTTTGATTTGCTTATATGTACCGCCCCTGGATAGCTAAGTCCATTGACCAACCCATTTTTCATTTTATTCAAATAATCGCTGTTAATGTGTCCAAATCTTCTATGCCAAACGTCACCAGTGACTTCCGTTGATGCGATATAACATTTTTCAGGTTGTAAAATGTTTAATTTGTACACACCTCCCACTAAGTCAGCTGTCGCTACTAAGACGTCCTTTTTATTGTAAATCTTGCAGCAATCGGCTTCGAACTTAACAACATTACCATTTTTTATCAACTGGCTCACTGATAATAAGTTTGTTGTTAATTCGGGAACACACAAAACATCATTAACTACAATATCAAAATTACTATGGCCAATAATTGTAGTTATATTCACATTACCCGAACATTTCACAGGAAGCTTCGTTTGGTCGGCAACCATAATCTCCTGCACACTAACCTGGCTATTAACATTTTCAAGCCATTCCTGCTGAGCGGTCAAATGAGCACTTGCACCTGAGTCCACGTACCAGTCCGATTTGTTAAATGTTGAACTTAAAAATGCAGCACTAAACGCGTTCGACGTTTTTGTCTCTTTTTTCACTGATGTGCACTTATTCTGAAAATGTCCTAGTTTCTTACATTTAAAACACCTAAGTTCCTTCTTGTCAAATTTTTTGTTTGACTTACCAGCAAATGCACTGCCACTACCGCTAGACTCTGTTTGCATATCTAATAGTTTCGTCTTAATGGAGTCTGTTGTGATAGCTATACCGGAATGCTCGATTGCCATAATCATAGGCGAATACTTCTCTGGCAATCCCGCTAACAGCAACGAACCGATCCATTCATCATCGATATTAAAACCCGTGCCGCGCAACTTTTGACTAATTTCCACGATTTGATTTACATAATTAATCATCGAATCACAATTGTCCAAACGCATCGAGATTAAACTTCGCAATAACCCGATTTTTCTAGTGAAACCGTTATCATCAAAAAGTAACTTTAACTTTGTCCATAACTCCACTGTTGTTTTCGCATCCCTAATGTGAACGTATAGAGATGGGTCAATTGTTAAAATAAGTTTCGCTTTTGCTTTGGCGTCATCTGCTTCCACAACTCCTGATATGCATTTAGATAATCCTTCTAAAATCAGAACGTTTTCCGTAGCAAACGCCCAATCACCGTAGTTTTCACGTCCCTTTAGCTTAGGAATATTTACTAGGTAATTTGCAGCCATTCTTATGTTTTACCGAATACTAACGAGCACAATACTGTTTTATTTACGATTTTCGCGAGACTGGGCTCATAACCCGTTAAAATAAAACGCCCTCGATGGATTCTTAACATAGACTATCGTCTTTATTTTTCTATAAAAGCTACTATTCACAAAGAATGTACAGTTACCCAGATGTGGAACAAATAAGGGTCAAAGCAAAAGGGTCTCACAGTGGCGTGACCACTAACTTATATTTTAAGCTATTTCAACAAAAACTGTGTCTCTGCCCAGACTAGAATTATGTGCTATGCTCCTCCTATCTCAGTTAATTGTGAATGTCTTAAGAATTTATGAATCTCAACTTACTATCGACTCAGTTCATTTGTGGACTGACTCAACAATCGCCTTGTGCTGGATTAAATCCCATGCTTCACGGTGGTCCGTTTTTATTGCGAACAGATTCGCTCAAATACAGGAGTTAACCTCAAATTTTACTTGGAGGCATGTTGATTCGGGTAATAACTCTGCTGATCTTCCCTCTCGTGGTTGTTTACCACAACAATTAGTTGATTGTGCCCTATGGTTCCATGGACCAGAATTCTTACTCGAACAGGAAAACTTTGATTTAACAGATTCATCAAATGTTATGAACCGTTGTGATTCAACCCCCGAAGACGAAATGGTGACTCTTTCAGAGCAAAGAAAATGCTCAACTTCTCTAATCGTCGCCTTTGAACCTAATGAATTTTGGAACGCTCTATTTGCCAAATATTCGACATTCCCGAAACTCTTAAGAGTAGTTGCCTATTGCTGCCGATTTGCAAACAACTTACATTCGGCTTAAAAGATTATCTGGGCCGCTGTCCAGTGATGAATTAGACCGCTCATTTCTGCTTATTATGCAAATACTCCAAAGCAAAACATTCTCCAAAGAAATCTCTGAATTGAAACGCGGAAAAATGCTGTCAAATAAGAACCTCCTATCCTTTAAACCTTTTCTGTGTGGAGCTGATGGCCTAATACGAGTAGGAGGTCGGCTAGAAAATGCTAACATTTCATTTCAACAGAAACACCCAATTTTACTTCCCGCTCACAACAATATAGTTACCATGATTTTGTCTTATGAACACATACGATTAGGTCATGCCGGTGCTCAGACGTTACTATCTAATTTTCGCTTACAATGTTGGCCTTTAAATGGACTAAAGGAAATCAAAGGAGTCATTCGACGTTGTGTCACTTGTTACCGTTTTCGCGCTGAGCCCGCGCAACAGATAATGTCGGACCTGCCTAAGGATCGGGTATCTACCTGTCGACCGTTTCAAAAGGTTGGGGTCGATTTTGGTGGCCCTTTCTTCATAAAATCTTCTCGACTGAAAAAGGCTCCCGTAACCAAGTGTTACATAGCTCTATTTATGTGCATGAGTACCAAAGCAGTACACATTGAAATCGTATCGAATCTCTCTACTGAAGCCTTTTTGGCATGCCTCAAACGTTTTATTTCAAGACGGGGCAATCCTTCCACTATTTATTCGGATAATGCTACAAACTTTTAAGGAGCAAAGGATCAGCTCTATGACCTATATAAATTCTTTAAAACTCAACAAAACGCAGATGATATTCACGACTTTGTCGCGATGAATAAAACGACTTGGAAATTCATCCGCCCTAAATCTCCACATTGGGGTGGGATTTGGGAGGCCGCAATCAAAAGCGCAAAGTTTCACATGCTCAGGCTCATTGGAAACGCTCATTTTACTTTTGAAGAGCTCATCACTGTCTTGACTCAGATAGAAGCAGTGTTGAACTCAAGCCCGTTGTGTGCTCTGTCCAATGACCTCTCGGACCTTCAAAGTTTAACCCCTGGACACTTCTTAATTGGAGCTAGTCTCACTGCATTCCCTGAAAAGGATATATCTACTGTCGCTGTAAACAGACTCTCGTTTTGGAGTAGATGTACGCAGATACAGCAACTATTTTGGAATCGTTGGTCCATCGAATACCTGAACCAATTGCAACATAGGCCTAAGTGGCTTCTCCCTTTTGATAATATAGAAATAAACGATATTGGTCTTCTCAAGGAAAACAATAATTCTCACCCCCTCAAATGGCCGTTAGCCAGGATTGTTAACACCATTCCAGGACCTGATGGAAAAGTCAGAATGGTTACGCTCAAAACAGCTGATGGGAGCTATAATAGATCAATTACAAAAATTTGCCCTCTTATTAAAACTTCTGCTGGCCTTTAATAACATTTCGGCGTGGTGGCAAATAAATTTTGGTTTTTATTTTTGTTTTTTATATTATTTTGCTCTACATGAGCACATGTGTCTGAATAGTTGTATTCACATGATGTGAATTGCAACAACTACAGGTCACTTCGTGGCCATCTGCGCTTATGTACCCACTTCTTGGAAGTTTTGAAACCATTTTTTTTTGTTCGTACGACAATTTCAGTTTTTTGAAGCTGACGCTTCAACGTCGGGCAGTATGTTGCAGAACGCCTTCTTGCAACCTCGTGTATTTAATGTATATAAATTTCCCCGTCACTGTCTTACCAGAATTCACTTCTTCCTCCGCTAACTAAAAAGGCTTCTGGACGCTGCCACGGTATCCACAGCAACGGACGAGCTAACAGCGCCCCAGTCGCATTTCTAACCTCGCTGCGAGGCCCCGCTGCCTTCTTGAGTAGCCCCTCTCCTAGTGACGCCGCTCAATGCCGGTCGATATTTTTCAGGCGCTCTAAAATTTGTGACTAATTGTCTCCCCATGGCTGCTGGCCATTAAAAAAGTGGTGCAATGTGGCACGTTCTTTCGCACTCACATATGAGTAATTATAATTGTTTGATTTAGTCTCGTACCTCGATAATCGTAGTGCATAATGTTTTGGCTGTAAAAAGTGCTTTAGAATATCGCTCGTATGGCTGCTTTACAGTTACCGGCGTACAGCTAAGTGGCTATTAGTTATTTATCCAGTGGGAAATGAAGTGCTAGACATCCATCGAAGACATTAAGGTGAGATCTACACATTTTGCCGGTTATTCCACAATAAACCGACCTGAACAAGGTCCTTTTCTGTTTGTTGTATTCTGAGTGCATCAATGAATCCTGACCTTCATAACGTAAAGTATTATTGCAATTCTTCTTTGCAGTGATTTTAAGTGCACTACAAGTTTGACATGCAATGTTGTATAAGCTACTGTTTTTTAATGTCTCATAGTAATATGGTAAAGTTAATTCATAATAGAGCATGTTCACCATAGTACCTTAATTTTAGTTTATTGATTTTGGAACCGACAGTATTCTTTTGCAGGCAGCTGGAGAAGTAGTTAAGAATGTTTTGACAGTTCTTCATAATTGTAAACTCAGTTGAACGAAACATTGTTGCTAGGCCTTGTCTTCCTGCAAATAGAGTACGAACACTAGTTCAAAGAGCGGTTCACCATTTCATGTTTTAGTCTTAACAAGGAATGCGTGTTGAGTGATTGAACCTAATATTAATACCCGTATTGTGAGTTACACTGTTTTAATTGTTTATTTTGGTATTTATTAATATAAGGGATTTCAATTACTAATTTTGTTGTTTGAATTATACGCACTTACACTGCGTCGTTACTTGAACCAAGCTACTTTAGTTTCACCCCTATCAGCCCTATCGACTTACAGTTTTTAACTTAAATTCTCTCTCTTTGTTTTAACCGACTATTAATTATGTCGATTACTCTCCTAATATAAGAAAGGGAACTTCATAGTTTTCCCACAGTACCATTAGGGAATGTAGGAGATGGAATAGTTGACTCTGACTGACGGCCTTAGCTACCGGTCAAAACTATCTTGATCCTTTAGGACATCAAAGTTTGTCTTTGTTCCTGTGGGTTTATGCTTCTTTGCTTTGGTTTATCATTTGCTTGCATTGGTTTCGAGCGTTAACAAAGATTGTACCATCAGCAGTCGAGTTTTAATGCTATTGTCGGTAGATACAATATTTTTAATCTAATAGCTCGTTTGCAATTTTTGTTGAATCAAGGCTTGCCGTTTGGTTTGTGAAGGGAATGAAGGCTTCAATGCTAGCTAGTAAGGATGAAATCCGATACGTCTCTAGCACAGAGGTAAAGCAAACGTGCCGCCACGGCAAGGTTCAAAAATGGATCATTAGATCATCCCACTTAGCTGATACATGACAGGCCCTCCGTAATTAAAGAGGCTGTTTGTTCGGTCCGAAAAAAGTTGTGGTCTGACGTTCTTACGAAGGCTTTACGGTGACCGTGGTCGAGTATAGGCTTGAATCTGAGTTGGTTCGCCTACCAGTTGAGTAAGGCCAAAGCTGATCGCGACCTTGCTCGTCGGTTGTAATTGAGAATTTGAGCCAGTTGACATTATGAACGTTGCAGTCGCCAACAACTTCGGAGCTGTAGTGATGGGTTTGCAAAAAGTCGACAATATTAGCAAGATGACGTTCATAATGTCAACTGGCTCAAATACAATCGACGTGCAAGGTCACGAAGCGAAATCTTTTGCCATCAGCTCTGGCCTCACCCAACTCGAGGGTGAACCAACTCGGATTCCAGATCGAGATGGTGATTTTGCTAGTTTGTTGGATATTTTCTTAACTTCAAGCCCCGACTTGTACAGTGTCGCCGTGAAGCCTCCGCTAGCAACGTCTGACCACAACCTTATTTTAGCCCTGAACAAACTACTGATTAGTGCCGAACAGCCTCCTAAACAACGCAAGATCTGGCATTTTACATCAGCTAAGTGGGATGACCTAGAAGACCATTTCCGAAGCTTTCCTTGGCGAAAACGTGCGGTGATCCTTACTGGCATGGAAGTCTTTATCCCTTTCTCAAAAAGGTGCCCTTTTAACGGCAAGTCTTGGTTTACCAAAGATTGCGAACGAGCTATTAAATCAAAAAATTATTTATACCGACAATGACGTGAAAACCCTACCGTCGAAAATCGTACTCTAATCTATGTTAACGCTCGAAACCAATAATGCAAGCAAACGATAAACCAAAGGCAAGAAGCACACAATAAGAGGATCAAAGACAAACTTCTTGAATGCCCTAACGGTTCAAGATCATTTTGGTCGGTAGCTAAGGCCGTCAGTCAGAACTTTATTAAGTCAACCATTCCACCTCTAACACAGTCTGATGGCACCATTGCGACCAAAGCACACGAAAAAGCAAACTTACTGGCGGAACTATTCTCTTCACATTTAACGGTTAACTTTCAGGGAAAATGTCCCCTGTAGATTGTTTTCCGGCAGCGCAATGTTAAACGCATCTTGAGGAGTCTTGACATCCAAAAAGCTTCTGGCCCTGACGGAATTCCACTCATCGTAATTAAGACATGCTTCTTGCTGAAAAACTGCCCGAATCTAGTCGATACCCAAAAAAGGCAAGAAGACCTTGCCAACAACTATCGTCCAGTCGCATTGCATTCGGTTTAGTTATGGAGAAGGATATCACCGAGAAATTATTAAAGTGCCTGGAAGACTTCAAAATTATCAGTGACCGCCAGTATGGTTGCCGTACGATCAACAGAAGACCTGCTCGCTTATGTTAGTATGTTATTCACGTTTGAACAACGCGATACAAAATTATGGGGAGTCCCGGGCGGTAGCACTGGATATTTCCAAGGCCCTTGACCGAGTATGGCATGAGGGGCTCCTAACTAAAGTAAGAGCATTAAAAAATTTTGTTTATGGCTGTCAAGCTTTCTTAAAGACCGTTCTTGGAAAAAAAAATAAAAATCCTATATATAGTTTCGCTAATGATAGCACACTTGTTTTATGTTTTACTTTGGATACTCGAACATCGACTGTCAACGCATATAGGCAGCAAGAGGTCTCACATCTCAGCAAGGACCTGGAAGAAATTCTGTCTTGGGGTGACAGTAACCAAGTAGAATTTGCCGCTAAAAAACGCAGGCGGCAGTTATTTCTAAAAAAGTTATGTCGAAGAATCGTATATAGTCATGGCGGGACACTCGATTCCCTTGGCTTCATCAATTCATTTATTGAGCGTCAATTTGGATAGTCATGTGTTGGCATAGTCACGTTGCGGTCATTGCTAAGGCATACTTTTCCGAACTAAGAACCTCTATACACCCCGACAACTTTTGATGCTGCATAAATCCCAAATTCGACCGTCGCTCAACAATAATGTAAAACTTTTTATTACCCAGTGACGCTCAAATTTCTTCTAAAACGGTTTCGTATACTCAATGGACATTCTTCTTTCTAAGTGTGGATTCGTCAGGAATGGTTTGTTGACAATATTTTTGCAAAAATCCTGTAAATTGCGGATTTTGCAATATTTTAAAGGGTATGTTTGCTGCGACCAAAGCCCCGCATAAATCTTCTTGAAAAATTTCCTTTACAGGTTTTAACTTTTCTTCAACTGAAATCAGCTGAATTGGCTCATATTTCATTTTTTGTAACTTTGATTTATGCAGCGGTGTTTTCAAATGTTGATCGATTTCGAACTTCTCTTCACAAACAATCATTTAAGCACAAGCTTTACAGAAGACTATTTTTTCTCCACTAAACTCTAACTCCACACGCACACCCTGGGTTGTGAAGCCACAGATGATGATGATGATGAATTATCTTCAGCTTGGAAAATGCCTAAAACAAGTGCCGGACTGGACATTAAACCTTATGAGTCTAGGAATTTTCATGACCGGGCGTTTTAATTTTTTGATAACGAAGACATGTTCATAAAATAATAATTTGGGCAAAATATGCATTTTATTATAAAATTGACAAAATATGCAAAAATGCAAAAAATGCATATATATGCACTTTGCATATATTCCGCCCTTTAATCATAACATATGTAATCGAAATAAATAAATATATCAAATATTCCATGGTAGAGGAAATTAAAACTTGTTATATTTCTCACAATTTAATTCAGTTTCCTGACACGTGTTTCCACCCTTGCGGATCAAAGGCATATAAGACAATACTAAATTCTACATGTCATTAAAATAAAAATTGACAGATGATGGGTTATTTTGGTCCTTAATTTACAGGTATTTGCCAAAGGTACAACTAAATTACAGGTGTGATTATAGAGGTATTTACATCTAAGTAATAAAATTAAGAAAATGATATTGTGTTCCATTTAAGTAAGTAGTAGTAGTAAGTAGTTCCAAACAACCAATTAACCTACCAAATCTATAGAAAACCAACGACAACCGATATAGTTATACCAGCAGACTCGAGACATCCCGAACAAACCAAACTAGGTGCGTTCAATAGCATGATCCACATATTAGTCAACATCCCACTTTCAGACACTTCATATAATAAAGAATTAGACATAATACAAACTATAGCCTTAAACAACGGCTATCCAACAACACTCATAAACAAAATACTAAAGAAAAAACTCAGACAAAAAACACAAAAACTACTCTACCGAGGACGTCCCCTTCCATCAAACGCGAAATACAGTTCAATCAGATATACAGGTCACACAAGTCAAAAAGTCTCCAAAAAACTCGAAAACCATAAACTTATCCCCATACCAGTCAATAAAAATAACCTAGGTAAATACATAGCTAATTCAAAAATTGAAAATAAAGACCAATTAACACATAGCGGGGTCTACCAAATACAATGTGATGACTATGATGCAATCTATATAGGTCAAACAGGTAGAAACTTGAAAACTAGGCTTAAAGAACATAAAACATCCATTTAGGAAAAAAACAAAATAAAACAGGAATAGCGGACCACTGTATAATAAATAACCACTCAATATCCAACAAAATAAAACCGATATATACTTAACACAAGGGTAGAAAACTCAGCTATAAGAAACAGTAGCAATCAAAAAAGCCTTAAAAAATCGATGTAATTGTAATGTTGTTAATAATCAAATTGAAATACCTTCAGGTGCTAATCTAATACTTAATAGCCTAATAAATTAAGATAAATATGCAATAAACACTGTCACTAATTACGAGTGAAAAAACCCATAATTATATACACAATATAATTTTCTTAATTTTATTCCTTAGATGTAAATACCTCTATAATCACACCTGCAATTAAGTTGTACCTTTGGCCAATACCTATTATAAATTAAGGACCAAAATAATAACCCATCATCTGTCAATTTTTATTCTAATGACATGTATAATTTAGTATTGTCCTTTATGACTTTGATCCGCAAGGGTTGAAACACGTGTCAGGAAACTGAATTAAATTGTGAAATATAACGAGTACGACTTTAATTTCCTCTACCATGGAATATCCATTTCACCAAGCATGTGGCCCATCACAAATCAATTATATATCAAATAATTGTTATTCAGAGTAAGATAACACTTACTGATTTGATGCCGTGTTGCGAATCTCATGTTGATTGATATCGTTGCTAAGTTTTCCGCTTTCTCCGGGTATATTCAGTTTTTCTAGCAAAATAATTAATTTGGGTCCGTGTTTAATAACTCGTGTGTGTGGAACGTTTTCAATTTCAAAATCATCCGTATTTTCAATATTGACTAATTCGGCACTTAACACTTCTTTATTTTCTTCTTTTATGTGAAACGTGGAAGAAAAGCTTTGGTGATTGTAACCTTCAAAAATTTCCTTATAAGCAGGCGCTGCTAACAGATCATGTGACACATTAAATATGGTGGTTTCTGTTCCTGTATTCTGAAATTCTTGGTTACAGTCGGTTACAGCTGAATTCCATGGCCTGGCCTTAGTGTCAATTGTCCTATAAAAAAATGATTGGTAAAGTATAAAGTCAAAATTTATTAATTAATAGAATACCGGGTGCCACAAAATAGTGGCTCAGCGTTATAATTTATTTCTATAAGTGTTAAAAGTAATGAGGTTTAAAATAATTTGACACCCCTCTGTACTTTTCTAGTTACAGCACTGCATTATTACCCTTACATAGCCAACCAACAGTAGTTGTGTTTGCACTGTTGGCTGCGCATCTTTGAATTGCTTCAATAGTACAAATACATATAGTGTGTATCAGCCAAATGGAATAAATTCGATAATAAACACATGGGGGCGTGTCTGAAAAAACGCTCGGACACGTCGATTGGTATTTCTAGTTGCGCATTTTGTTTCAATAAAAGCTTTTTTATACTGGGTGTGTCATGTAACAGTTGCCAATACTAAATTTCTTATTTTAAATGCAACAATTATTCAATTTTTGGATTCTTTAGAAATTTTAGACATATTTAATGTACAATATCCTATACCTATCTTTAACTGTTTCGGAAATATTAAGTGCTTTCAGATTAATTGCAAAAATTAACAACACACTAAAAAACTAATAAGTTATACCGTTTATTTCTTGATAATGCAAAAAACAAAAAAAAAAACATTAATGTAGGAGATGTTGAAAGTTGATGTTAAATAGTTATTTATGTATCTAGGGAATTATAATGGTCTTAATTACCGAGGGCAAAGTTTACGTCCCGAGGTAATTGAGACCCTTATAATTACAGTGATACATAGATAATTTTATTTCTGACCGATTTTAGTAACATTTTGTTCATTTTTAAAGCGGAATAAATGTTTCAATAGATGACAATCAAATTGACATTAGATGTCAATCGTTTGATTTTATGTCAAATTTTTCTTAATATCCCAAGGGAGTTATGTCCCTTATAATTCCCGCATAACTAAGACGTTATAAGTTAATAATATACCGGTCAGAAAAAAATGTTTTTACTGATATGAAATAAAAAAAAAGGTTTAAATAGTTTTGTTTACTTTTGTTTAAAACGCCTGACCTTAGCAAATTGTTGTCTGTGTGCATGACAGAAGTTGTCAGTGTTATAGTCGTTTAAATTTCGTTAACTGCATATCAGAAAAAGGTTTATTTAACAGAAACTACTGTCATGCAGACAGACAACAATTTGCTAAGGTCAGGCGTTTTAAACAAAAGTAAACAAAACTGTTTATACCTTTTCTACTTATTATTATTACTAATGTTAATAACTGATGTATGCAGGTAGGTAATTGTAAATATTTTTTTTTCTGGCAAAACAGAGCTCATCTAACGAAAAATATTGAAGCGGTAAAATAGCTTCCAAATACATCCAGTCACTCGACAAAAATATCTGGGTTGTCATAACGCCGTTGATATAAAAAATCAGGAAAAATGTTGACGTATTATATCACTTTTATAACACTTCCACTTATTTACACCCGGTGACTATACTACTAGAAAACGTCATTTTATAGTATTAGCCTACATACTAAAAATCGTTAAAATCGATTGCAGCTTTTCACGTAGTTTAGGGAAAACCAATATTTTTACAAATATTTGGCGCCCTTTACCGGCTAAACGAGACAATTTTGGATAGTATAACCACAGTATACGGAACTATACAGTAGCGACACGAGCTGTCGTTCCCTTTGATCTTCGGGGGTCAGTTTCAGTGACAGAAGGATGACAGTATTGTCCTCTATTACACTGAGAAAACATATGAAATTTTATGTTGAAATCGCTCTTACACTGAAAAAAGTCCATTTAAAAACAATCAATAATAGCATGAAGATATTCAGTTCGGATTATATTTTAGTTGTTTGATAAAACTTATCCTACATGCTAACTAATTAAAGATACTAAATTCCTCCGTTTTTGTCGAGGTTTTTATTTACGTTCAGTTGCCTTTTCGGAGCAATATATACTCTTATGACCCGTTATTTTGAGTAGTAATTGCACAAGTAGGTAGGTACACATCTAAATTTACCCTGTGTTGTGAACCAGAGTGTGTTGCTTAAGAAGATGTGAATAAATGTGCGGGATTTTATAAAATTTAAATGATATAAATCCGAAAGTTAACGGTGAATCATTGTAACATTTTATACTGACGCTAAAGGTTAGTGACAGCACAACAATTATTACTGAAAAGCGAAAAATAATACCATTTAAGTTCAGGAAACCTATACTCAAAACCCAATATTATAGTCAGTGACGTAGCTATCAGAACCATGGAAACGAATGCAAACCACCAATAGAGTATTTTGGCAGTTTCTATGATTCTGATAGCTACGTCACTGACTATAATATCGGGTTTAGAGTATAAATTAATGCAATATTTTGTTTTTGCGTTATAACTTGAAAACAGATGAATATTGGATAACATTTGAGTTTTTTATTATTATTTTGATGCATAGATGACACCCTTAGAGTTTGGCCCTTTCCTCCCGACTCACCCTGTATATATATTCTTTAAAAAATCCTAAAAAGATTTAGAAAACCGCAAAACCTGCATAAATAATTTTGCAAATGTTTAGTCGTTTTATTGGCGATTTGCTACGTTGCGTCTTTAAAAGTGTGGAAGCAGTAGAAAAATAAACAAAATTATAGTAGTATATTAAAATTTTATAAACAAATAAAATACAAAAGGTTACAAAATTTTTACTGTATTATTAAGACAAATTTTGATATGCATTACAGTAATAATTTTTTGACTCAAAATTGATCAAAAGTGAAAAGTAAGCAAAAGCATAGAGAAAAAGAGAGAGACAAGAAATGCGTATACCAAAATTTGTCGCAAATTGTAAAATATGAAATATAAAACTATCTACTTAATGCGTAACAAGCATAACATGATATCCACCCTAAGAGTTAAAATTATGTTTCAATACAAGTTTTCAATTTTAAGGAATATCACTATTATTTACAGGTTACAGTAATTCAAATCTAAAATGCACATACAAAAAGATAATCATACAAAATATATTATTTTATATTAAAACAATTATTACAAATAAGACAATATTCCTATTTTTCTTATCTTCTTTATTATCTTTAAGGTCTCTGTTTGCAAACTTTACCATGTAAAATAATCTTAGCCTTCGTCAATACAAATTGTACAATGCTTATAAGTTCCAGCATTGTTTGTACTTTAATTTCCAGAGCACTGAAGATGGCATCATTTACCAAACCTGGTCTACAAGCAAGATGTTGTGTGGTGCTTTCCAAAGTCCTTTTTGTTGGTAAACATATTAATTTGCTCATAAATGAATAAGCCCTAGGGCGAAGGAAATACAAAGTTAAGGCAAACTGTTGGTATTCAATTGAATACTTTCTGCTTGTTGGGGGTTTGTCTCTTAAAGTAGCTTGAGCCTTCACAATTTCAGTCAATGGTTTACTTACAAATTTATCACAAATTGCATAGAAGTCATCAATGGTCCACTCGTGTTTGTCTTCTTTAAGAACAGACTTATGTTGTTTCCTCAAAGCCTTAATTTTCCCTCTTAATTTTTGCTTCCTTGGTGTTCCGGAGCTTAAGGTTGCCGGTGTTCGAGTTCCTATTGTTGGGGAGTGCAAAGGTGAAGGAGGACTAGCAACTGCACAAACAATAGTGAGTCCAGAAGAATGAACAGTGCTTTGGCCTTGAACAAAAAAGTTTAATTTATATACAACATATGTTATGACCGAAGCATACAGTAACCTTTTTTATGGTACTACAGTCACTCTAGTTTTATATTACATTTTTCAAAACAAAACAACATACTAATAAAAGTATTTTATAAAGTACAATAAGATATAAACTTAAACATTGTTTATGATTTACAAAACTAAAAATTTTTTTCTCTCTGCAGTGAAAATTACACTAATTGTGAAATTGTGACTCAATAATATATGTTCAACCTTCCATAAGACACTCGGAACCAAAAATTAACCGTAATAGTAGGTACATACAGGTATAAAAATTGATTATATTGTGGTAATAGTAAGCCTTTGATTTTATCAATTTACCTGGTATTGCGTGTAAAAATAATGTGGGTTGGGCCCTATCAAACAAACGTGGTCGTACACCACCTTTGGATATAAACTTTTGTTCAAAGTGTTTATCACATAGCCCATAACTTTTATTGACTTTATTTGAATCCATGCCCAGTAAAAACAGACCGGATTTTATTGCAATCAAAATCTTTAATAAATTGCCTACTATTGTAAAACAATTACCATTTCTCCCCTTTAAAAATACAGTCAAATCGCTGCTCATCTCTAACGCCTTCTATAATGTGGAAGATTTTTTGAACTCTACATTTTAAATTTTACATTTTAACCTGTTTGTGGTTTGTCAATTATTTTAATTCTATTAACATTGACTTTTTTTTTACTACTCGTATTGACTTGTGTAAACACTTTGTTGTACTGACATCAATAAAAATTATTATTATTATTAAATGTTGTAATTTTGTATAATTTTATAACTTTTAAACTTTTTAAGTTATGTTAAATATTTATATTTCAAATTTTATTATTATTATTATCACTGACTTGTGTAAATACTCTATGTATATTGACACCAATAAACTATTTGTATTTGTATTTGTATAATCTTCCCTGTTGCAAGCTTTCAGCCAGATTTTAGCCCTAAAATATAAATTAAATTATTCCTAAAAACAAATAACAACAAGGAGACAAACTGTTTATTTTAGCAGCGATAAAATTATTCTGCATTTATATTTCTGAGGATTTATCCACCGATTTTACAGCTATAAAATTAAATTTAAAACATACCTTTCTCCTTTCTGGGTCTTTAGGAAAAGCAAAAAAACTGGTTCCAATATCACTTTGGACAGGGCAAGGGCGATAAGCACATCTGCTCCTTCTTTTTTCTTGGGAATCCATCGAAAATCAGCAAAAGTTCGACTCAAACACTTAAACGCACGATAAAAACCAATAAATTACAAAAACTAAACAAACGACAATCCACACAAGCTTTGTTTACCTTTCTGACTGACTTATTTGTCACTAAAAAGATGGCCGCTACGCGCATTGCGCAGAGAAATTTGGGTCTGTCTAAATCGCCCCGTGTCGCTACTGTATAGTTTCGTATACTGTGGTATAACTAAGTCGGCTTAGATCGACCTATTTTGACGTCAGGAGTCTGTCGCCAAACGTTGTACACGTATTTTCCGGATACCATGTATATATACACATTTTTAAATATTTAAATGAAGATTTTTGTTTTTGTGCGCAGCTTATGTATTTTCACCTATAAGGGTGAGTTCTCTTATTGATTCTATTTATACCCAATTCTATTTTTTTAGGTGAAATATCGATTTTGTGAAAAATATCGAATAAACAAAAAATTTGACAGAATAGGCCTTTCTCTACAAGAAAAAACACAAAAATAATCACGTACATTAGAAATATGAAAAAAAAAGTTGTGGACAAACTCAGACACGAAACCGGGTCAAAACGGCTTTTAACTAAACTACTAAACCAAACAATTCGCATAGGACAATGTTTACCTTAGGAATTAAGCAATGGGAATGATATTACAAAATATATGGAAGAAATACGGCGTTATTTCTCAATATTAAAGTCTTAACAGGATGAACGCATCTTTTGATACCTGTTTATAACATTTCCAGGGCGCAAAACCGTGCAATATTAACACTACGTTAAAATAAAACTCGAATATTCCGACAACTTGACGTCTATCGTCTATTTAAGCTTTGCCAATTATAACCATTTGTTTGCTTCAAAGGCGACTCTTCAAAACTTATATTATTGGAAATTCGTGATTTTTGGACAGGTTTTGTGGCATAAAAAATGTGATATAATAATAACTTTGATTTCCTTTTAGTCAAAGTTGTTAAAAAATTTATGGAAGGATTAAATAAATCTAATATGAATGTAACGCGCAAAGTTGTATGTGCGACGCCATAAACAATTTAAAATTTTGTTTTAGTATCTCTTATAGTAAAAAGTAATAAACTTTGTGGCCCGGTATAATAAGGTATTCAAACTTAAGCAAAGTGTACCTGTTTTCACTTGTTTCAGATTCGTCCTCCTTGATGTCTAGTTCTTCGTTTTTCATTTTCCAGTCCCCATATATCTGATCAGTTCCTGCTTCACCCTCTCCAACTTTGACCTCTGCTTCTGTCCGGCCAGGAAATATTTCTTTGTCCCTGTAAAACATAGAAGTTTCCTTTTTTAGGCGGAACAAAAACAAAAAATGTTGATTGTTTTTACGAGAAAGATCTCTTTAATCCGTACACCTGGATCATATTTTGATGATGGTTAAATTAAATTATTTAAGTAGTTCAGGTTAATTCATTAAAATTAAATGTATTAAGTTTTGCTTCACTTGCCATTGCTAATAGTCAAATTCAAATTCAAATAAGCTATATTAATTATCAGAAGATCCAAAGACTTATTGAAAAAGCAATAGAAATAATATTGAATTACAATTAAAATCACAGTATTTTATAAAGTAAATCAAAAATATGATTAGTGAAAAGAAAATAAAAAGGAGCAGACAATTAAAATATATATTAGGGCATGAACATACCACATTGAGAATGAAACAAGCCCAGGCAAGCCAAGTTAATTATACAGGGTGATTTCTAAGGTGATACTTTTTTTTCAACTGTGTATAAAACTAGGTACTTAAAAGAAACAACTTTTTCAAATAACTTTTTTAAATAATTCAAAAATAAAGGAGATATTTTTTTATACACATGAGCCATTTTTAAACACTCCCAAACTAACTGAAATCTATCACGCGATGAACTGACAAAAAATTGAGACTTCACTGCTAGACATAAAAAAAAATAAACAGCAACAAAAAAAATTATCAGCAGTCGTATCGTAGGCTTTTTACATTAGCGTATCTCCTTTATTTTTGAGTTATTTGAAAAAAGTTATTTGAAAAAGTTGTTTCTTTTAAGTAGTTGTATACACAGTTGAAAAAAAGTATCACCTTAGAAATCACACTGTATAGAACAGGAACCAGGAAGATTCAGCACATAAAAAGTACATTATTAATTATTAAATCAAGTCATTTATATAAAGGGTGTCCCAAAATAAACGCACATTTTTATTTGTTAACAAAACACATTTATTTCTTGAAAGATGTCAAAACTTTACCGGGATAAGAAAGAATACATATCACGATTAAGTGTGAAACACATGATCAGACAAATGTCCACCGCGGCTTTGCTGGCAGACCCTTGCTCTTTTGACGAAATTATTGATAACATTTTTACATATTTGGGGACGAATTTCATCAATGACGCATCGAATTTCGGTCTTCAAGTCAGGAATTGCGCTTGGTTTATTGGCATAAACACGAGATTTAAGAAAACCTCAGAAAAAGAAGTCGCACGGTGTTATATCGCAGGATCGTGGTGGCCAATTCTAATCACCATCGCGAGATATGACACGACCAGGAAATTTCAGTCGTAACGAGTCCTTCGTTTCACGCGCAGTATGACAGGTCGCTCCGTCCTGTTAAAACCATAAGTTTTCCACATTAATTCGGTCTAATTCAGCCCACAGAAACTCTTCTAACATTGCACGATAACGTTCGCCATTCACTGTTAGTGCAGTTCCAGCCTCGTCTTCAAAGAAGTATGGCCCAGTTATTCCGCCGAACCAAAAACCGCACCAAACGGTGACTCGTAGAGGATGCATTGGTTTTTCGTGAATAACACGAGGATTCTCTTCCCCCAAATTCGACAATTCTGCTTGTTGACGTATCCATTTAATTGAAAATGTGCCTCATCACTAAACAGGATTTTCTTCGAAAAATCTTCGTCATTTGCCTCGTCTTCCAGAATCCAATTAACAAATTTACGGCGCAACCCATGATCTGCTGGCTTCAATTGGATTTTATAAGCATGCAAATGCAAATTTTTTGTAAGAATTCGCTGCATACTGCTTTTGGTAATGTTCACTTGCTGTGACCGACGGCGAATCGACGTGCCTGGATTCTCACCAACACTTTCCGACACTGCTGCAATATTTTCAATAGATCGAGCAGTACGCGGCCGCCCTGTTGATTTTATGTTTACAACTAAACCACTTTGCTCAAATTTATTTATCAATCTTTGCACTGTCGTATGTTTAGGTGCATTATTTTCTTCAAAAACGGCTCGCACTCTACGAATTGTTTCCGCATAACATTCTCCACATTTATAATACGTTTTCACGATAACATCGCGCTGTTCTATCGTGCAGCGTTCCATGTATATTAATTGCAATAAATTACATGACAGCTATTAAATTTTCAGAAGCCTACTATAACAAAAACGAAAATGCCACGATATTTAAAATGTGCGTACATTTTGGGACACCTTTTATCTCGCCTTTTATAATATGATTCAAATTCAAGAATACTTTATTGTTGAAATAATGTTGTGGTTCTCATCCAACGTCTCAGCAAAGTTAATCTAATTCATAAAGTATTATTACGCACGGTAAGAATACAATGTAAAATATTAATTATTAATAGACAGGGTGTTGCCTAACTACGGTACGAAACTTCAGAGGTCGTTTTAAGAAAAAAAAGTTTCTATGAACGTATGTCTGGAGTTGCTTCGTTTCTGAGAAGTTTAAAAAAAACGGTCATAAATATCCTTAAACCGATTTAGTTGAAATTTTGTTCAGTTAGTTGACGTAATAAGGCGCTTATTTACCCCTAACTAGATTGAAATTATTAGGTCCAGTGGCGTCTCAGTGCGCACCACAGCCAATTATTATTGAGAAGAAAAAGTACGCCACTGCCTTTTTTTTAGTTCTTTTATTTTTTCAGATTAAGTAACTACAAATTCAACTTTTTGGTCTGTTGTGTTTTTTTCATATCTGGCTTCATTTGCGAGAAAAATTAAATAAAAATCACTATCTCAAAGATCCTTTTGCCGATTCTGGTAAAATTTGACAGTGTTGTTCGTTGTGATGCTAAAAGCCGTATTACAGTCGGCAACGAATTGCAGCAATACTTTGACCTTGCAACTCTATTGCTGCAATTCAATTGCAGGACTGTAATACATCGTGCAAGTCGTGGTGCAAGTCCATGTTTTTAAAATTGCAATATGAGCATAGATAAAGGTTTATAGGGGGAATATGAGTACCAACACCAACCTCTAGAACTTTATGCGAAATGTCAATAAACTTTCTAACCTCTAACCAAGAAAGTCACTAGAAAACCACCAGATTTGCAAACGCACTTGCAACAAAAATCGATCCCGACCGATCTTTTGGCAATAGCAATAGAATTGCCAAATCCGATCAGCTGTTTTCAAATGCGCATGCTTATAAGCAAGAGAATTGCGACTTGCCGATAGACTTGCCGACTGTAATACGGCTTTAAGTTAGCACTGACTAGATGACATATTGCCAAAAAAATTTACGCCACTGATTAAAAATTTTATATTATTTTCCTGAAAATACAATATTTTTGTCTTTTGTTTTCTTTCTCGCGAAAAAAAAAAATAAAAGTCACTTCATGAAATGTCGAAAAATTTTCTTCGAAAACGAAGTAAGATACGAAAAAATATCAAGAAACAAAAAAGTTCTATTTTTAGATGCTTAACCTGAAAACGATATACCTAAAATTAATAAACGAGTCAGTGGCGTAAATTTTATTGTCAATATTATTTGTGAGAGTGCCCCCTGGGACGGCACTGGAACTCATAATTATTATCTAGTTAGTGCTAACTTAGCGTCTTATCACAAAGAGCAACACTGCCAAATTTCACCAAAATCGGCAATATGATCTTTGGGGTATTAATAAAAAATCGATTATTTTTTAAACTTTGACACTCTGTATCTTGAAAACCAGACATTTTAGGATACATGTTTATATGAACTTTTCTACTTGAATTTAGTTCAGGAATGCACCCTTGAAATTACGGCCTATCATTAAGTAACACTCTGTATTGTAACATCTTTAAAACTAGCTCCACTCGAGGGGGAAGCCACTCCCAAAAACTTGTACACTAAAATACCAACTTGCCCAAGGAATACCACAATTTGTGGAAATATTACCTCAGAAATACCTGGTAACACCTAGCATTATCTACGAAATACCTGATAATACCTATGGAATAGCTAGTAATACCTATGGAATACCTAGTAGTACCCATAATAAATACCCTCAAAAATACCTAAGAGTTTAGATTTCATAGAAATCATTTACTTTATTCCAGATGTGGTACCCTTCGGCTCCACTCTTCATTCCAAAAATATATTGGCAATTTAAAACGTCTAATTTAAAAAATGTAACATTTTATCGCAATGGCCACAGATTATTATATTGACATCAAAACAAATAAATTATACTAAGACATTATATTAATATAAATAAATGAAAAGTTACAGATGATGGTTTATGAATAACAGTAAATATTTTAATGTAACAAACATTTGAATTATTTACATAAGAACCTCGAACTCGAATAGGTACCTGATATGTAATACTGCAGTATCACTCACGTCAAACGAAAATAATCATTAGCTACAACATAATTTATTTGTTTTTCAATAAATTCCCTATATCACAAATAATTTCCTAAAATCCCTAAACATTTTCTAAGAATTTCCAAACATTTGACAATATGTGCAGAATGTACACCTATTCCCTATAATGCAAGCAACTGTGTTTTGCTAATCCTTGTTTTTCATATCGTAAACGTTCCCATAGACTTTGTTCTTTTAAATAGTTTGTCTGCCCGGGTAAGGACAAACAACGTTTACATCCACATACTTCACATTCCTTTTGTCCAGTTCTTTCAACATAAATTCCACAATCATGTTAGTAGTTGCATTAGCTGTCAAAGTACAAAATTCAAAATGGGCTTAAGAGTGCTTGCTTAGACAAACACAATTTTCCAACATAAGTCTATTACATTAGTTCAGGTTAGTTAGTTTTTTGAACTTGATTATTATATCTGCATTGGCTCTGCTTTTGTTTTCTCAATCAGAATACTCTGCAGATTAGTCCAGAGTCAACCTTTTAGAGGTTTGGATAGTTTCGATACAGTCCTACTCATATAAATTGAATCACACATTACAAAGTCAAGATCTTTTGCTTAACATAAACACTGTTATAAGTTGACAGACTCAACACTGATAAAGTTCGTCGCTCTAATGGGGTGTGGAACCACACCCTGGACTAATAAAATCAAGCGCTTGCATATATTTTTCAACGCCGACAAGGTCAGCTTTCAGCTAAACACCTGGGTTTTGTAACTGTTTTATGCTGGTAGACAAAAATTGTTGAAAAAGAACTTTGGTGAAATGTTTTTCTGTCTAGGAAATTGAAGTTATAATTTTTCACTTATTTACCCACATTATTAGCTCGTTGAGTTCGTTTTTTTAAAGAGGTGCCTACTTCGGATGTCGGGATGCAAAAATCAATACTGTGAAGTAAAGCTGGATTTATAAACTCGAAAAGTTGGCAAGGTTGAGGTTCAGTTGTTGGAAATAGGAGTTGAATTTAAACTAAAGGGGACACGCAGTTCCATTTATAAACTCGTTCATGTTGTTCATGTAAGGTTCGAAAACTTCCCAGGTAGTTCGAGATAACCAATTTTTATGTTCGGAGTTCGGAATATCTAACCTCCCTAACTTGATCATAACTTCAACCTCACCAACTTTTCGAGTTTGTAAATCCAGCTTTACGCGGAACAGTCAACCTTACCATTCATAATTTTATGCAAAAAGAGCACCGAGAAGAGCACAATGGTTTTCTTTCATCAATTCCCAAGACTGTCCAATCGATCTAGCTGTATCCTAGTACTACTTTGACCTGTGTAAATCATGTATGTGATGTTAACATTAATAAATTGATTTTGATTTTGATTTTGATTTTGATTTTGATTTTGTACTATACGGTAAATTTCTATATATTAATAATAATAATAATAATATAAATGAGAATATATTTTTATACAGAAGAAACTAAAATATTTGCTCATTCAACAAGCAGATATTTTTGAAATGACTAAAAGACGGGACAAACTTGTCAGGTATTGCCGTGGGTATTACAATATTTACTATTGTGGGGTTGCAAACAAGACAACCAATTAGGTATGGGATTTACAAAATTACCTAATCTGGCCAGTTTTGTCATCTTCACTGTACTCAGTTTTTATTTTTAGTCCTAATTTCCTTCGCTTTTCTTGATTAAAAAATATTTCTGTTGTATCGCGGCATGGATTATTACTGTTTTCCCACAAATCACACATGTTTAGAAACAAATTAATTCAAATGTAACACAGATATCACAAATTAAACCCTGTTTACTTCACAATGATTTAAATCTACTGACTTCTCAAATCGAGGTTATTTCCTATCATGTCTTCTCTTTGATTCTTTTAGCGGAGCAAACAGCCAGCCCAACAAACCTGAATGCTGGCTTGCGCCTGTATATTCAAGTAAGACTTTAAAGGCAAGCTTATTTTAAATTTTACTTTTCGTTTATACCGACAAAACTCGGAAAACAGTAGCCACACTTCTTGGCCCTGTATTTTCGGTTGCCTCTTGTACAGCTGACGCTTGGTTCTTGCTTTTTAGTTTCGATTTGTGACTTTTATTGATCATTGTCCAACACCTTCAGGACGTCTATCCTCCAGCTTAAGCGAAGTGAATTCTCTCTCGGAAGAAATGCCTATTTACATCATGTTTTTGTTGACTGACCATGAATGCTTGTCAACGCACTTCTCACGATATGATCCCGTTCTCTTAGAAAATTCCGAGAGAACGCGCTCTCCTAACTCATAATCAGCCCTATGATCAAACACACAAGTTAACTTTTAACGTACCGTTTCCATGACAACAACCGAAAAGTCTACTACTTGTTAATTTTTCACTGTGGTTGAAAACAGCTAGTTGGCGCCTAGACTAGAGTTACCTTGTGTGTTCGATCATAGGGCTGAATGGATGTGAATGTGAATAGTCATTTTCACTTTCAAGAATACGGTTTAAAAATTCTTAACCCTGCGTTAGTACACTGGGGTATCGTATACCCCAGCAAGTTATATTTTACTGCCACATTTTCGCAAATACTCTGTGATTTCCCCCCTTCTAGTACCTTCAAGTAAGAGTCTGTAGTTGCCTACGCGCTACTTTCTCAGCGAGTCAGTAGCCTCTGAATCTCGAGCACGGCCTGTAAATCTTGTTGGGGTATGTAATACCCCAGTGTACTAAATTTGTGACAAAAGTTTAATACAGTTGAGAGAACCAAATGAGAGTTGCAGCACGTGGCTACATCTCGTGGCAACCACACGTACCAACCCAACCAGGACAGCGAGAATCCATATAGGTTCGAACGCTGGCAAGGCGGCCCATCGCGGGCAAACTACGTTGGGTGTCGCTGGAAGCCAATGTATCGGTTCAGCCTACCGAAAGCCGAAAATTCAAAAAACACTGTCTGTAGGCTGAACCGATATACATTGGCTTCCAGCGACACCCAACGTAGTTTGCCCGCGAGGGGCCGCCTTGCCAGCGTTTGAACCTATATGGATTCTCGCTGTCCTGGTTGGGTTGATACTTGTGGTTGCCACGAGATGTAGCCACGTGCTGCAACTCTCATTTGGTTATTTGCATTTCTGTATGAAAACACTTTGAGGTCCCTTACCTTTTCGTCAGACCCAGAGCCTTGCTGAAGAGCCGTAAACGGCGAAACGCGTCCAAAGATTGGGTCTGACGGAAAGGACAAGGGACAATTCTATGCACGAACTTATTTTTATTATAAGTTTGTGTTTTTTGAACAGTTGAGAGAGGTAAGTTGCTATTTATTTCTTTAATTTTGCTGTTTCTTGTTATCTTTTATTGATGAAACTGTTTTGATTTCTTGGGAAAAACAAGTTGAAACAAGAAATAATATAAATCGCTCTGTTTTATTCTTTCGAATAAAGCGATTTCGAAGCAGGACAACAGGAACTGCTAAAGTTGTGGGAGTATGCTGATACACTAGGGTCAAATATGGAGGGAGAAGAGCCATTTATATAGACTCAGATTCTGACGCAGAAGAAGCAAACCACGTGTCTGATCGCTCCAAAGCATCAGACATCGAACAAGAAATATCAGATGATGAAATACCGGATGTAGAGAGAGCTGTAAATACTGGTGCTAGATATGTTTGGGGTGCTGATAAAAAAACCAAATGAACCGAAACTCCTCCAAACCCTAACGTGCGGACTCGTCAAGAAAACATCATAATTCATTTACCAGGCCCAAGAAATGCTGCTAAGTTTGTAGAAAGTCCACAAGAGTGCTGGAAATTGTTCATCGACAATGATATTATTGACTGTATAGATATGTGGACTAATCAACTACCTAATAGAGGTAAAATCTGCAAATTACACCAACAAATCACAAGTCGGCTCAACGACACCAGCTGAAATTATAGCTTTAATTGGTCTTCTGTATATGGCGGGTAGAATGAGAGGGGGTAGGTTAAATCTCGAAGATTTGATAGGGCAGATGACGGCACAGGTATAGACATTTTTAGAGCCACAATGCCTCTTAGACGTTTTTACTTTCTTTTATGCTGTTTGAGGTTTGATAACAGAGAAAACCGGAACGAAAAATCTCTACTTGATAAGTTGGCACCAATAAGATCCTTACTTGATAAGTTTAATTGTTGAAAACTGTCAACAATATTATATTCCATCTGAATATTTAACTAGGTATAGACGAAAAATTGGAACGGTTTAGAGGAAAATGTGGATTTAGACAATTTATTCCCAATAAACCGGCTAAATATATAGCTTTAAAGTATTTGCTTTGGTCGACAGCAAAACATTCTATGTATACAATCTAGAAGTTTATGTTGGGATGCAGCCGGAAGGACCCTACAATATTAGCAATAAACCACTGGATGTCGTATGCCGTCTCGTTACGCCGATTGCAGGTTCCAGAAGAAACATCACATTTGACAATTGGCTTACTAGCTACGACTTACTCATAAAGTTACTAAAGGATTACAAACTTACGTCTGTAGGTACAGTAAGAAAAAATAAAAGGCAAGTTCCTAATGAACTTTTGATTGTTAAAACTAGAGCCGAAAAAACTTCAAAATTTGTATTTCAAACAGATGTAACTCCCCACTAAACACAAACACCTTCATAGCACATGCTAAGAACATTACTCTAGTAGGTTGGAACATTCTAAGAGTATTCTATAAAAGGTCTATGCACATTCATAGAACATGCTATAGTTAGATTACAGCAAGGTGTTTTCACGTGATATGAATGTGCATAGAATATGAAATCGTATATTCTTAGTAAGCGCTTATCATATTTTTTGGAGAAACTCCTGGCATATTCCTCATATGTACGAGATAATGTTTTAATGAACGTACCAAAGAATATTCTAGGAACCAGTAAGGATCCTTACAGGAACAAAAATATTCCTACTGCATTTTAAGGGCAATATTCTGGGGAAGAATCAGGAATAGAATAGTCTATGAATATTTAGGCTTATGTTTTAATAAGAGCATTCCTCAGATGTGCTACAGAGTGTTAACGATCCCAAATAACATGGAACGCGATACAGGCGAAATGTGAGAAGAATCGATTAGTTATAAGAACACAAAAAATATAATTAAAAAACAAAAAAGTTTTGGTACATTAACTATAACATTCTTTAGCACATATGAGTTAAATGATAAACCTTTTTTTTGTAATTAAAGCAGCTATAAAAATACAACGAAATAAGGTAAAAACATATTTATTTTTAAAATTGAGACAAATGACATTGAAGCTTTCAATCCCACTAAGCAAGGTAAGGTTGTATTAAGTTTGCCACTTTTCTTGCATCAAGTTTCCTGCAAGTATGTTGCAAATAATAGCAAATATTCCCCTATAATCGTCGTTTTGTTTCCAAGTCTACTACATTTAGTACCTAACTAATATATGTTAACTTAGGTACAGCAAGCACCAATTAACAACAAGTAAATTTATAAAAGTTTATTTAAATATTGTGGTGACTTGCAATACAGTTGTTAATATTACCTTGTCAGATGCAAGCATTTAAAAGTGTCCATCTGATTGATGAAAACATGAGTAACTTACCGCGAGGGTTTAGTGAGATAGGTAACAAAAAATTATATTCACAAATATGATTATAATAAGTGACATTTCAACTTCATTTCACTTGTGGTTCTGGCGTTGTGCCGACAAACTGATCGTCAGGTAATTTTGACTTCCTCATTTTTCTTTCCTTCGCTTTTGCAAGCCACAATTTTAAAACTGTAATTATATCATTTTCCATTGCCTGATGGAAGTGCATCTTAACTGCATCTAAAATATTAAAAATAAAGAGAATTTTGTAGCTCTCACAAGTTTTCATCAGTAGAGTAGAACAAGAGTGGATAGTAAACAAGACTTTTAGGAAAATATTGACACACTGAGGGAGTGAGAGCATCATTGGAGCACTTAAAGGTTATCAAGTAAACAAATATAAGGGTCGACATGGTCAATGGCTCTTTCATATCACAGCTTATAGCTCATATTTTAAGCATTACAAATTCCAGGTTCGAGGATATGGTTATATCTCGATTGATAACCCTCTACCACTTCTGGTGACACTGCTGTAAAACCGGACTTACTCAAATTTAGGTTAGGTTTGTATCCTCTTTGATACTATGTACGTAGATGGTTTTTTACCCATTATTTGCTTCTGGGTACTTTCAACGTATGCTTGGCACTTTAAAAACGTACATTTTAACAAGAGAAAAACAGGCGAATATGGAAACACTGGGTAAAATTGTATTTTTAGAAAGATCATGCAGATATACTTTTAGCTTTTAAACTTACCCCTTAACAGTCGCTTTAAACCAATTCACAAAAATTTCGCAATCTATTCAACCTAACAAGAAATTCGGAAATCGACGTTTCCCAGCAAAATCACGAAGCACAGGTTCCACGCACAACACGCCAAACAAAACAAACCAAAATGGTGGCATTGGAGAACGTCATACTGTCAAAATGCAAATGACATATATTTATTTTGAACATTCCTCGAACATTCTAAGAACATTATCAAAAAGAATATTCATGCAATAGATCTATAAAGAATATTCTAATAGAAATATTCCAAGAATATTCCACAAGAACAGTTCCAAGGATATTCTATTTATATACTGCGAAAGTACATTTAATTTGAACATTTCTAGAATATTCTAAGAATATCATGAGAAGAATATGCGTGCTCTAAATATACTTAGAATGTTTATCACTTTATGGACATATTAGAGAACATTCTAAGAATGTGAATGTTCTCCTTGTGTTTACTGGGTCTTGTCTCCTACGTGCCTAAAAAAAAGAAAAATGTACTTCTTATGTCCACTTTGCACCACAATGATAAATTTGACCCTCCTACAGGTGAGCTAAACAAACCAGAGCGTATATCATTTTACAATATGACCAAAGGAGGCGTAGATACTGTAGACCAATTATCAGCTACATATGATGTTTCGAGAATTAGCCGTCGTTGGACTCTGAAGCTATTTTTTTCTTTTCTAAACACTGCTGGAATTAACGCTTTTGTTGTGTATTTAAACAATAATGAGCAAAAAATTAAAAGACGTTATTTCATCAAGGAATTATCGTTAGCTCTGGTAAAAGAACACCAAATAAACCGCTTTCCGAATCCCAAAGTTCGCCTTAGTAGGTACTTATACGAAGAAAAATTTCTGATATGACAAATGAACCAATACCATGTCAATCTGGATCTGAAGAAAAACGCCAAAGAACATCGAGTAGAGTAGATGAAGAAAAAAAGATCGCAAGACACATTATATTTGTATAAAGTGTAAAAGTTATACATGCTTAGAGCACGCTACTCGAATATGTGTATACAATGTAATGCTCTGGATAGTCAAGAATCTGACTAAATATTACCTTATAAATATTTGTTTTGTCTATTTTGAAGTCTATTTGGTATGTTATTATGATATCTGTTTCGGTTAGGATAAGTCTTTATTTTTAAATATAATAAGAAAACCACATTGTTTATGCTTTGGAAAAAAATAGATGATTATTTTATTTCTGTAATTTCTTTTACTACCTGGTATTTTTGATACTTGTTGTAAGTTAACACCATTAAAATAAAACAAAAATACATTTTTCTGAAAAAAAAATGTGTAAGACTTTTTATAAAAAAAAATATATATTTTTTAAAATGGGGTACCTATGTCATACCCCAGTGTAGCAAATTTGTACTTTTTTGCTAGTGTACCTACTGACACAGGGTTAAGAGAAAAAATTGACAGAAGACAAATCACTTCTCTTGATATGATAATTCCCCTAATTCGAGAACAGACGTCCAGGAGGTAGACTTTTAAATTTATTATATACTTTTGATGTATTCACGTGTAAGAAATAAGTGCTTTGGGAATAAGAATTAGGCTCGCCCTTTACTTGCGATAACTAGTCGAGTAGTCGCGCAGTTTTTCAATCGCAAATTTTTCAAATTCAAATTTTTTATTAATTTAAAAGTTTTTTCTTTAACAGTAGATGCTTTATAGATAAATTAACTACATTGAAGTCCTTATGCTAGACTTAATTAATTATATTGCACCTAGGTCACTTACCTGTATGTGCAAAAAAAATGAAGATTTGGTTTACTAAATTCTTGTACAGTTAAATGAAAAAAAAAAACAATAACAAAAAAAAACAAAGCCTGCATTTTATCTAAAAAAAAATCTGAATAACAGAAAAGGAAGAAAAAGTGAAAAAAAGACCGAAAAAGAACAATAAAGAAACAGTCCACAATGCAGAAAGCGAAAGATCAAGATCAAAATAGGTCAAGATATGTCCTATAATATCTATGAATAACTGGCTCATTACACTTTTTGGCCAATTTTTTATAAGTTAATATATTTTTTATGCTAACTGGTAGCAAGTTGTACAACTTCGGACCTAAACTAGTCATAAATCTTTGGTTACTATATCTTCTATAAAAAGGAACAACTAAATTCTGGTTAGATATTTGTCTAGTTTGATATATGTGCTCCAGCCTTGCTTGTAAATTTTTATTTTTGTATACAAAAAGACAAATGTTATAGAAATACAACATTCGAATATTCAAAATATTCTCATTGTATAGCTGATTAGTTGGAGTTGGATAACGCTTCTCTTTTTCGAAAATTACTTTCAATATATAATTTTGCACTGTGTTTAGAGGTTCCAGAGCAATAAAATACAGACCACCCCACACAACTATGGCGTATTGTAGAATAGATTCAACCAATGCTCTATATATTGACACAAGCAACTCTTTGTTCATGCATTTTCGTATAACTCATAAAATTTGTAAACAAGCCTTCTTGCTTTGATAACTAAACTATTTATATGCTTAGACCATTTTAGGTTCTTATCAACTATAACACCTAGATATTTAATTTGATTAACTTCATTAATTTTTAGTCCCGTTTTTGGTAACTGCAGAAAATTGAAATTAGGTCTGTTGACATCCGTAAGTGAGAATGCGATATAGTTTGATTTGTCTATGTTAAGGGTTAATTCATTGTAGTCTAGCCAATCTTTTACTACTGCAACACCAAGTTTTACTTTTGAATTTACCTTTTCCCAAGTATCATCACTGAAGGTTAAAACCGTGTCGTCCGCATATGATATATAATAAGACCATGTATACTGTTTTGTAGCAGAGAATTATTGTAGAAGATGAAGAGGAGTGGCCCCACGACAGTGCCCTGTGGGATGCCTAGCTGAATTTTCTGACTGTCACCTAATTGGTTTTTTATCCTAACTTGCTGGGTTCTATCTTCCAAATAGCTGCGGAATACTGTTAACACAGTGCCCCTGATGCCACAGTGTTTAAGTACCTTCAGCAGTTTTTCATGAGGCACTGTGTCGAATGCCCTCGCAAGGTCCAAAAAGACACCTATGCATTTTTTTTTGTTGTCGAGGGCCGATTTCACACAGTAAACAAGTTTACACATAGTATGCTCTGTGCTGACACCCTTCTGGAACCCGAACTGGTTTTCATTTAGAATTTTTTTTACTAAGAAGTTGTATAGTCTATCCTTAAGGCATTTTTCTAATAGTTTGGTGAATGTACTAATCAAACTTATGGGGCAATAATTGCTGATTTTGGTTTTGCTGCCAGATTTGTGTATTGGTACGACGGTTGATTTTTAAAGTCATTCAGGACCTTGCCATGCTGAAAGATTAGGTTTATGATGTGTACGAGAGGATCAACTATATCTAAGTGATTATCCTTTATAAGTTTGGCACTGATGTCGTCATATTCTGGGGAACTATTATATTTTAGCGATGATATATGCAAAATAAGTTCATTTTTACCAACTGGCATCAGAAACATGTAATTTCTAGGCGGTTGTATTTTGGCTGCCATTTGTTGTCCTATCTGTATATAATAATCATTGCAGTAGTCAGCCATCAGTTTTGTGTTTTCAAATGGTTTGTTTTCATTGCTTTTGTCTAATATGTTTATGTCAATATTTTTGTGTTTATTTGCGTTTGTCGCTTCATTTATTATGTTATAAATTTTCTTCATGTCATTTTTGTTGCTATTTACAATTTCACGGTAATATCTGGCCTTGGCTTCGTTTATAATCTTTTTCAAACTGTTTCTGTATGTTTTAAATTTATTTATAAGAAACTCGTTGTTTCGATCCTCTCCTATTTTCCTCTTCAATTGATCACGATATTTTATAGATGTTATAATAGCATTTGTGATCCAGGGTTTGATCCTTACGTTATTTTTAATTTTTACAACTTTTACTATTCAAATTAACATGAGTTTCTGTACATTATTACAAATACGCTTCTGGAGTGTAGTCCGTTCTTTCCGACTCGCCCTGTATGGACAGTAGGTTAAACAGAATAAAATTATACAATACAGGGTGTCCCAGCCGAGAGTGACCCATTTTAAATGCTTATAACTTTTATACCAGTTATGTTAGCCACCTGCGGTTTACGCCATTCCTTTTCTCTTGGCCTAAAGTTTTTTTCTAGTTGGTACCAAATTTTGTCTACAATTATACAGTGGGAGTAAAAAAATTGCCTTTTTTCGACATTAAAATTTTCAACTATTTTTAAAGGAACACCCTGTATATTGCAACGCCATAATTAGGAGTCGTGTCCAAGGTATCCATATACCAATAAACATCGGACTTATAACTTGAAGTTTTAGCAGCAAAAAATTAAAATAGTAGTTTGGGTATTTTAGCAAACGTATTTTTTATTAGCGTATTTACAACTATACAGGATCTTAGACGTGGTGGATGAGTCATGCGATGCCTGTCATTAATAAAGAAATAAATATAAATCTAAAAAAACTGCTGTTACAGCAAAAAATTAAAATACAAATCGAGCTATATTTTTTTAAAACTAAAATAGGTATAGGTACTTATCATCTACCTTTGTACTAGGTATCCATAGTAAACAATTGTCACTGTCAGAGTAAAATATCAAATTAAGTTAACATAAAAACATAAATTTTAAAGAAAATGATTTATTCATTAGTTGAAAAAGCAAAAACAGTAATCTTTTATACCGAAACCCGATCAATAATAACGACACAAAGAAGATTTAGAACTAGATTCCAGAAAAATCCGCCAAGCAAACACGTTATTAAAAAATGGCACCAAAATTTTTCAATACATGGATACTTGGAGGCCAAGAGACCAAAAAGGAATTTGTTTAATCCTGAATATTTAGACAGACTTTTAGCGGTCCATGAGATTATTGCAATTAATAATCAGAAAATATCTCTTAGGAAAATGGCGGCTGCATTAAATTTATCTAAAAGTGAGTGCGAGAGATGTGTTAAATGTTTAAAATTATTCCCTTATAAGCTTCAAACATTTCTAAAGCTTCGTCAGGAGGACTACCAAAAGAGATTGTTTACTTGCGAAACTCTTTTGGACTTGTTTAGAGTTAACCCAAATACGCTGTTAATTATGTCTGATGAGGCGAGTTTCCACATAGGTGGTAGATGTAACAAGCACAATTGTAGGATTTGGGCATCAGAGAATCCAAGAGCATTTAACGAGTTCCAGCGAGATACTCCAAAGGTAACAGTTTGGTGCGCCATCTCTGCTGAAAAAATATATGGACCATTTTTTTTCAATGAGCCAACGATAACAGGAACTGTATATACTGATATGTTGGAAAATTTCTTTTATCCACAGTTAATACAGGAGGGTATCTTGGATGAGGTCTACTTTCAACAAGATGGTGCTCCACCTCATTATTCTTTAATAGCAAGAGCATCACTAGATATGACATTTGGGGCAAAATGGATAGGAAGAGCTGGCCCTATAGAATGGGCACCGTACTCTCCTGACTTGACAGTTCCAGACTTTTTTCTCTGGGGTTATGTCAAGGATAGGTGCTACAACCCCCTTCCACATAATTTGGATGATCTTAAGAGGAATATTCGTGCAGTAATTGAAGCAATTCCCCAAGATATGTTACACAATTCATTCAACCATTTAATGGTCCTACTTCATAAATGCGTAGAACAGAACGGTCAACATATACAGCAGTTTTTATAGATTTATATTTATTTCTTTATTAATGTATAGTTGTAAATATGCTAATAAAAAATACGTTTGCTAAAATACCCAAACTACTATTTTAATTTTTTGCTGCTAAAACTTCAAGTTATAAGTCCGATGTTTATTGGTATATGGATACCTTGGACACGACTCCTAATTATGGCGTTGCAATATACAGGGTGTTCCATTAAAAATAGTTGAAAATTTTAATGTCGAAAAAAGGCAATTTTTTTACTCCCACTGTATAATTGTAGACAAAATTTGGTACCAACTAGAAAAAACTTTAGGCCAAGAGAAAAGGAATGGCGTAAACCGCAGGTGGCTAACACAACTGGTATAAAAGTTATAAGCATTTAAAATGGGTCACTCTCGGCTGGGACACCCTGTATAATGTCCAGAATAATAAAAGGATCCAAATATTTAGATATACATGCAGGGTCCAGCATCTCACCTCCAGTCTTCTATAGCTCAGTAATTAACAAAGTTGGGATATTGATATTTTGCAGACTTATCCTGTATGGGGGTATGTAGGTAACCATAAGAGGCACCCAAGTAAGCAATAATATAATTAAATGGCATACAATCTAAAAAAATATATCATATGATATCACACTTTTTTTGGGACATCCTGAAAAATAAAAAAATATTTTTGATAAAATCGCCCTAGTGGTCTATGAAAATGTCAAAATCCTCAGTCCTCATCAGTGACACGCAGGACCCGGTATAGTGTACAGTGCATACGGCCCGAAATGCGCCCAAATAACCAGACATTAAGCCTGGCGGCCGATGTTTTGGCCTATGGTTACGGCGACACTTTAAATAATTTTCCGTAGAACTCGCGTTCCGGCAGGTGCCTTTCCGGGTGCTATACATGTTTGTAACTCCTATGAGTATAATCGAAATTCGCAGAAACGGTGTAGCGGTCAATTGAATCACAATAGCAGAGCATCCTGGGAAAACTTGCAAAAAACCCAGTTAATTTGTTCTATCACAGTCGACAGTTATATCCGCCTACAGCGGATAATTCGAATGCACAGTGACATACCACCTCTGCTCCGTCATCTCCGCAGCAGAGACAGGCAATGCTTTATAGGGGACGTGTCCTTGTCCGTTGGGTCGGTAGGCGTGTCCTTGTCCGTTGGGTCGGTAGGCGTGTCCTAGGTCCGCCCACTGCCGTTTATCGGGTCCAGTAAAGCACATTTCGGGCCGCAAAGATCTGCCGAACGACCCCAGTGATGCTAGAAGTTCAGCGCGATTTTCGCAGCCTTTTTGTGCATTACTTTGCATGTCTTTTATAATTGTTTAAGTGGTTTTGTATGTTTGTCTATTACGATTTTCATTTATTTGTCTGTTTGTTTGTTATTTTAGTGTTATTGCTGTCGGTCTGGCAGTGGGTGATTGTAAATTAGTAGTCTATAATACAGGGGTTTATGTTTTGTGTTGTTGTCGTTGTCTGCTTGTCTGTCTGTAATGTTTCTTGTCATTGGCGAGTGATGTAATTGGCAAGTGTAGAATTTGTCAGATATGTCTCGTATGTACGTTATAATGTCGTCTATGTCTGCCATATGGTGCAGGTCCCGGATCCTGACGTATCTGTCCGATGACGTCACGCATCTCAGGGTCTTATTTTCGAGCCTCAGGAGACGTTGCATCTGAGTGCTCGAAGCACTGCACCATACGGGAGCTCCGTGCGTCAGTATTGGTCTTATTATTTGTTTGTAGAGTAGTAATTTGTTAGGAGGGGATAGGTGGGATTTTTTGGATAGAATAGCATAAAGGCTTTGCATCGCTGCAAAGCCTTTTTTAAGGGTTTCGGTGATATGGGGCATAAAGGATAGTCGCTCGTCTATAGTAATTCCTAGGTATTTGAAACGTCGTTGTGGTTGTATGTATGTATCGTTTATTTTTAATGCTACAATTATTCTATTGTTTGTAAATTTCTTTGTTAGAGTTGTGCATGTGGTTTTAAGCGGATTTACTGCTATTTTCCACTTTTTAAAGTATGGGTTCAGAATATTGATGTGCGACTGGACTTGTCGCTTAGCAGCTTCCGCATAAAATGATTGCGCATAGATGAGCGCATCATCCGCATAAAGTGTAAGTTTCGTGAGGGGATACCTCGGGAAATCGGCTGTATACAGGTTATATAACAGCGGTGACAGCACGGTTCCCTGAGGCACCCCTGCATTAACCACTCTCGGTGTGGACAATGCTCCCTCTACTCTAACAAAGAAGGTTCTGTTTTGTAAGTAAGTTTGTATTAAAGTTATCAAGTACATTGGGTAATTATGTATCGTCATTAACTTGTATAATAGTCCTTGATGCCAGACAGTGTCAAAAGCTCTGCTGATGTCAAGGGACAGTAAAACTGTATTTTGCCCAGTATTAAATTTATTTTTGACATCAGTTAGGACTTTTGTCACTGCCTGTACTGTATTGTGTAACGGTCTAAATCCAAATTGTTCCTCTGGTATGTTCGTTAGTAGGTTTTGTTTTTTGAGTTTGAGTAATATGCTTTGTTCTGCAATTTTAGAGAGTGTGTTCGTCAGTGCTATTGGTCGGTATGAGTCGGCTAGTTTGGGGTTTTTGTCGGGTTTTAATAATGGTATAATAATAGCCTCTCTCCACTGTACAGGGAAGTACTGCAAGGTGAACATTGCGTTTATTATATATAATAATTGTACAAATTCTTTTTGGGGTAAATTTTTTAATAAAATGTTAGGAAGAACATCGGGTCCAGGGGCTTTTCTGAGAGGCAAAAATCGTATTATCTCTCTCAAGTCCCTGGGCCTGATGAGCAGTTTGGATAGGGCGGGGGGGGGGGGGGTTATGGGGTATTTTTGTCTAGTTACGTTTGTCATTAAGTTTGTAATGTTGTTTTGCGATTGTTGTGTGTTGTCAGGAGAAGTGCAAACTGCAGCAAGTGATGCTGCTAGACAGTCTGCCTTCTCTTTGTCAGTTTGTGTTTGTTGACCAGTCAATGTCGGAATTTTGTTGAATTTACGTTTGAGGCGTTTGGTCAAACGCCACAGTGACGAGTCCTGTGCACTTAGTCCAGTCAGTGTGTCTGTCCATGTATTGTTTTTATGAATATTAATTTTATTGCGTATTGTATGCTGTATTTCTGTGAGTCTAATTTTGTCTATTTGTCTGTGTGTTCGTTGCCAGATTTTACGTAGTCTATTTTTGAATTTAATTAGGTCTAAAATGTCTTGTGGTAGTCTGTCTTCTTTATGTCTAATTTTAATTTTTTGTCCGAATTGTTTGTATGTTTTTTGTTAGTTCTGTCACTTCGTTTTCTAACGTATGTATGTCGTCAATGTTATTGTTATTTTATTGTTTAGTAATTGTCTGTAGTTGTTCCAATTTACGTTTTTTTAGTAAAATAGTGTTTGTCGGGGATTCAAAAAGCATTTGTACGTGCCACTCCACCATTACAGGGAGATGATCGGAGTTTAAATCATTCAGAACTGTCGCCTTAGACAGGCCTAAAATATTTTTATTTATATATGTCGATAAAAGTGGGCGTAGCCCCGTTCATCGGGTAGTGAGTGGGCGTGTCTGAGGCGACAATTTGTACATTATTATTCATAATATAGTCAAAAATTAAATTTCCATGACGATTATTGAGGTGGTTATGCCACATTGTGTCGTGCATTCAAATCACCAGCCCTAAGAACCTGGCCATGACTGGCAAAAAATGATTCGATGTCATTGTTCACGAGGCGGGTGCGGGGTGAGGCGTATACCGCACTCATCACCACTCCATTCCTCAAGCGAATTGACACATGCTCCACAGCAGTTATGTAGTTGTCAATTTGCATATGTGGAATAGTTTGTTTGATGAGTATGGCAACACCGCCACCCCGCACATTTCTGTCAGCACGATAAATTTGGTAATTTCTGATTTTAATCGAATCATTTTCTGTCAGCTTGGTTTCGGTGACGAACATAATGTCGACCCGATTTAGCGATAGAAAGGAGATAAGTTCCCCCAGTTTATTCTTTACGCCATTGGCGTTCCAATTGACCACCCTTAAACTTTTGAAGTTCATCTGAATTTAAAGGTATGAAAAGTGTCTGCAAATTTCAATAATTTCCCCGGAATGTCAGCATCGTTTGGAGTATTTGTAAAGCTTGTAATAGCTGCTAGTTCAACATAGAATCGAGTGATTTCCCCGATGTTGACATTCCGGAGATCCTGCATTGCACCCATGAGGTCACCTACCTGATTAGATCCGGGCGCACTGGCACTAGCACTCGCACTTCGTTGCACTGCTAGAGGCTGTTGTTGATGGGCTGGTGGGGCGTTGTAGGCTGGGGGGGTGCTAACGCACCACCTCTGGAAGGCAGGCTCGGGAAATTTGAGTGATTTAAAGATGGGACACTTGCCCTGCCCTGCCCTGCAAGTTGACCCCACTTGCCCTGGGGTTGTTCCATGCGTTTGTCTTCGAGATCGGCGCTGGTAAAAATTGTTGTGCTAGCTGTGATCTTTGCTGATTCTTCATATATTTATTGATTTTAAATATATGGACGGGGCACTGCTGATCATTTGCCATGTGCGCCCCATTGCAATTGGCGCACATGACAGTATGACCGGGAGCGCAATCTTTTGTCCAGTGGTTATTACCGCATTTCATACATCTCGGGTCCCTTGCACAATATGTAGTTGCATGCCTCCATATCTGGCAGCGTTTGCATTGTATAATTGTAGCAGACGTGTTGCGTCGCTCCCAAGATATGGAGGCATGTGCAAGGTAACGGATATTTTTCTGTATCTGCTGTAAATTATTGTCTCCTTTTAATACAATCATATATAGCGGTCTGAAGGGAGTTTTTAACAAGTAAACCTGCTTCACTGGGAGTTGATGTTCCTGCTCTAATTCTTGGTGAACCTCTTCTGGTGTAGATTTGTGGTCCAATCCGCGAATAATGAATGCCTGAGTTTTTTTCAGTTGATCTTGCGTATGTATGATATTTGTTTATATCATTTGACTGGAGTTCTTTCAGGTACGCATTATAGTCATCTATGTCTGCAAACTGTAGAATTGTTGACCTTTTGGCTGCTTTGGTGTTGTATTTACCCTTCGTAACCTTGTCGATGTCGGCACAGAGGTCCTTGTATTGCTGACATGAGCCAGTAACACCTTCGAGTACGATAGGCGGCACAGGAATTTTCTTGGTTTTTTCAGGTAAGTTTTTGGTTTTTTCAGGTAAGTTTTTGGTTTTTTCAGGTATATTTTTGTTATTAGTTCTGCTTTCTGGTCTAGAAATTGTTCTTTTCAGGAATTTCGTCGACTTGGCCCTTACACCCATGGCGGAGGAGGCTGCTGAATATTCCGCTTCAGTGTCCGAGTCTGATGATGATTGTTGCTGTTGGACTTCGACCTCCGTAGAAGACAATGGATCGTATCTATTTTTAAGTGAGACTGCAAATGGATTCTTCGGTTGCAAGTAAGTAGAATGCGTTACTTTTCTGAAAATTGTTTTCGAAGTCGTAATTTACGCCCCAATATATTTATCATTCCTGAGAGATAATCCATTTTGGCGTGTTGAGCGTATACCCCGGACTATACTATACGGTACTAATAGATATTTTGTTACAGTTCGAAAATTGCATTTCATAAGTTTGGTTATCTATGTCAAGTTTTCGGTTTTAAATTGTTAAAGTACCTATGTAGGCTCTCACTTGCTTGGACATTAATTAGTAATTTAATTACCTGTTGATAGTCAATAGTTCACTGTGTTTAGTTTGAAACCTTTGTTGATGTTTATATTCCAGGAATGTTTATTTTATCTTGTAAGACATAGCCAAGTGGATTGATTTCTTCTGTTCTTTGTTTAATACTATTTGTGGACAGGTCTTAATTCAAATCCTTGTTTTAATTGATTAGTAATTGGTTGTCAATAGGAATAACTATTTAACCTTGTATTTTAGATGTAGGTTAAATGTCTCGGCTGTCGTGAATCAGCTGTTTTTAAGAAAATCGATAATAGGTCAGTGTCAAACTGACAGTTCTGTGCATTTTCACGATCACCTCTGGTTAATTTAAAAATCTTGGGTTAATTTAGGTATGTTTTATTGGTTGACGCGGTTTGTCAAGGTTTTGTTATTAAAAGAGGTCAGTTTTCATAGATAGGGTTGACATCAGACGGGTTTGTTTGTCGACGTTTTGTTTTGGTAACTATGTACGGTGGAGACGAAATAACATTTGGCCCTTTCGACAATGGACTTGAAGTGTAAGCACGCTTGTGGATGTAGCTCCCGAATTTTAGTTTTCTTGGGCAGGGAAGGTCATGTTGTGCCAATTAACCATCCACAAATGGTTTAAAAAAGGATATGGCCTTGTAGTTTGCCTATTCTTTGGGCGGAATGCCGATTAAAAATGGTTTTCCATCAACTTTAGCAAGGTCCTGGACGTCATTTGGTAAATTGGAACCCTCGTTAGCTATTTGAGGTAGGTTTAAACTTTAGTATCTAATTACCTTATGAGTCTTACGAAAGTTTTCTCTTTCATGTTGTATAATATCTAAAATACGATTTTTGGGTTTTTTTGATAGGGGCTAAGAGCTTAAACTGGAGTACTAGCTTTTTTATTGGAGTCGCCTGGACGCGGGACGTACCGGTTGCCAGGTATTATTGGAATTTTTGGAGACTAGCAGTGTAGCTGTATCCACGTTAGCTGTTTGAGAGACTATGGGTAGCACGTAAAGTTGCAGCTAAGTATCATTACCCTGTGATCATTTCTCTTTAAAAAGTAGTCAACCTAAAATCTTCATATTTTGCATTTGCATATTGTTCGATATACAATGTTTTGGTAAAGTTTTGTACCCATGTTATGTTCAGAGCTTGTGCATTATAAACATGTAGCATATGTCGACATAGCGCCAAGACGTCACAAGAGTCTGTAGTAGTTTAAAACGTTAAGTAGTCTGTTACATCTAATTTTGTTGTAAACATAATTACAATTTATTATTATAACGTAAATATTTTTGTTTCCCGGCTAAAGGCCATTTGTTTCTTTTAAATTTAACACTTGTAACTTTAACATTTGAACTTATCTACGCCCGAGTGGCTAGTATGCTTATCGAGTAACCACAGGTAGGTACTCGTAAGATTTTGTATTGTACTTTAAGAAAGCTCTCATGGTAAATTTAGTTAGTTGTGAGAGGTTCTTGCACAGACCTTGCGGAAACTCCAAGTCTGAGGCAATGTCCTGGATGTAGCTCTATGTGGCTGCCAGATCAGACTAAACAGTCGTTTTTTTATGGTGTAGGTCTGACAGTTGCCGTTTAGTGCAAGACCCTGTCAAACAGGGTTCGACTTTTACTTATTCTTTTGATGATAACTTTGTAATTTAAACTTTCAGAACTTTTATTTCAAACCTAATACTACCACTTTATTATTACATTTCACTTATCTACCTTTAACTTGAAGTACTTATTGTCCACCAAAGTAAGAGGAGCTTGCATTTATAAATCCAAGTAGCCAAGGGCTTAACACCACTTTAGGAATAAATATTTGTATTGGCCTCCGCGAAAATTTGGCTTTTATTTTAAATAGAGTGACTTTGAGGGACTTGAGTGAATAAGAGCTTATAAGAAGCTAATGTATACCGATTGTGACATAAGTGTTTTTTTTTCCTAGTTTGTCTTTTTCTGAGGCCAAACATTATAACATTTAAAGGCTTTTAAGTAAAATAAAGCTAAGGTGGCGCCTTCAGGATTTGACTTTAACTCACTAATATAAGAGTGCTAAATCACTCAATCTAGAAACAAAATAGCGAACCTACCCTGAGTTGAGCTAGCTAAGGGGTGAATTTTCAGGGAGCACAACATAGGTCATTTTTAGGGACTGTTGTCTGAAGCATATCCTCCAGGGCGTAGGGTTGCCAGAGTAAGGGTGGATAGGTTGCCTTGTCGCAGTTTATTTTAGGTTACCCTAAGGTGAATACTGGCACCCAAGAATATTTTAGGGAAAACGTTGCATTGGCGGCGCTATATTGGTGAAAGTATTACAATTAACGTTTGTTGTATTAACTTTAACCGAGACCTAAACGAAAATAATGCATGGTACTTATTTTAAGAATTCGAGGTGCTGTTCTAACTTTTAACTGTGTGCACAAAACACTAAAACACATTGATTTTTGCAATGGCAAGACATGCTTCATGATTGTGTTGGCAGTAAAAAACATTATTTTTTTATACTCAGTATCGATCTCCTATACCATATTTTAAGGATCTATTCTGTATCGGAGAATATCTATAATTGTTAACAAATCGAGTACTGGCTACTTACTTTTGATGCATTCATTTTTAAAATCAATTTTTTTCGTTTATCAAATTCAATCGGCTAAATACCGGTCTGTAAGCAAAATTACTTAGTTTCGGGCTTTAAAACTTTTGATTTATAAATGATTAAAAACAAACAAAAAATATGGTCAATTTAGACGAAATTGAATTTCCTGCTGGTATTAATTTACAAACTCAAAGTTTTAAACAGAAAACTGTTCCGTACAGAATAATATTTGGCTGACTGTTGGATAAAAAAAAGTATTGATTTTTAAAAAAATTAACCACCAATACGTCACTAGCTTTGTGTAAAGCGACTCGTATACCACCCAAAATACCATCTTTAGGACGTAAATAAAATAATATAAATGTTACAGAACTATATTTACTGATCAAAACCACCTATCTAATGCTCCGCAACATCCTCTTTTTTACGTTAACTACATAACGAAGATGGTACGTTAAGTACGCTCGTTATAACTAATGCAAGATATGTAAGAGAGCTGTTTAAATTACATAACTAAAACGTTAACTTTTTAACGTAATAGCGATATTGTTCAGTTGAAGGACATATAACGAGTATAAGAAGTACAAGGCGCTGTTATTGTATGTAACAATGAAACGAGAAAACATAATTGTACCATATTTAAGATATTTTTTTGACTTTATTTTGGTGATTATTGTTTAGATTGACTTCCCCTGCCTGGATCCTTATGCCGAAGAGAGTGACGCTTTACATTATCTTTAAACTTAGTTTGAAAGTTACACTGATCGCATTTAAACATATTAACTTTCGCGGGATCCGTATGCTGCACAAGGTGCGACTTTAAATGGTCTTTTCGAATGCTTCGATAATCGCATTGATCGCATTTAAATATACTGACGTTCCCGGGATCCTTATGCCGGAGAGAGTGCCTGTTTAAATCAGCTTTAAACTTAGTTTGAAAGTCACAATGATCGCATTTTAACACATTGACTTCCCCTGGATCCTTATGCCGAATAGAGTGACGCTTTAAACTCCTTTTAAACTTAGTTTGAAATTCACACTGATCGCATTTAAACATATTGACTTCCCCTGAATCCTTATGCCGAAGAAAGTGACTGTTTAAATGACCTTTATACTTAGTTTGAAAATCACACTGATCGCATTTAAACATACTAACTTTCGCGGAATCCATGTGCTGCACAAGGTGCGACTTTAATTGGTCTTCTCGAATGCTTCGATAATCGCATTGATCGCATTTAAACATACTGACTTTCCCGGGATCCTTATGCCGGAGAGAGTGCCTGTTTAAATCAGCTTTAAACTTAGTTTGAAAGTCACAATGATCGCATTTTAACACATTGACTTCCCCTGGATCCTTATGCCGAATAGAGTGACGCTTTAAACTCCTTTTAAACTTAGTTTGAAATTCACACTGATCGCATTTAAACATATTGACTTCCCCTGAATCCTTATGCCGAAGAAAGTGACTGTTTAAATGACGTTTATACTTAGTTTGAAAATCACACTGATCGCATTTAAATATATTAACTTGCGCGGGATCCGTGTGCCGCACAAGGTGCGACTTTAATTGGTCTTTTCGAATGCTTCGATAATCGCATTGATCGCATTTAAACATACTGACGTTCCCGGGATCCTTATGCCGAAGAAAATGACGGTATAAATAATGTTTATACTTAGATTGAAAATCACACTGATCGCATTTAAACATACTAACTTTCGCGGAATCCATGTGCTGCACAAGGTGCGACTTTAATTGGTCTTTTCGAATGCTTCGATAATCGCATTGATCGCATTTAAACATACTGACGTTCCCGGGATCCTTATGCCGGAGAGAGTGCCTGTTTAAATCAGCTTTAAACTTAGTTTGAAAGTCACAATGATCGCATTTAAACACATTGACTTCCCCTGGATCCTTATGCCGAAGAGAGTGACGCTTTAAATTATTTTTAAACTTAGTTTGAAAGTTACACTGGTCGCATTTAAACGTATTGAATTCACCTAAATGCCGAAGAAAATGACGGTGTAAATAATGTTTAAACTTAGTTTGAAAATCACACTGATCGCATTTAAACATATTGACTTCCCCTGGATCCTTATGTCGAAGAAAGTGAGTGTTTAAATGACGTTTATACTTAGTTTCAAAATCACACTGATCGCATTTAAACATACTAACTTTCGCGGGATCCATGTGGTGCCCAAGGTGCGACTTTAAATGGTCTTTTCGAATGCTTCGATAATCGCATTGGTCGCATTTAAACATAGTGACTTTCCCGGAACCCTTATGCCCGAAAAAGTGCTTGTTTAAATCACCTTTAAACTTAGTTTGAAAGTCACAATGATCCCATTTATATACATTGACTTTCCCTGGATCCTTATGACGAAGAGAGTGACGCTTTAAACTCCTTTTAAACTTAGTTTGAAAGTCACACTGATCGCATTTAAACATATTGACTTCCCCTGAATCCTCATGCCGAAGAAAGTGACTGTCTAAATGACGTTTAAACTTAGTTTGAAAATCACACTGATCGCATTTAAACATATTAACTTTCGCGGGATCCGTGTGCCGCACAAAGTGCGACTTCAAATAGTCTTGTCGAATGCTTCGATAATCGCATTGATCGCATTTAAACATACTGACTTCCCCTGGATCCTCATGCCGAAAAGAGTGACGCTTTAAATTATCTTTAAACTTAGTTTGAAAGTCACACTGATCGCATTTAAACATATTGACTTCCCCTGAATCCTCATGCCGAAGAAAGTGAGTGTTTAAATGACCTTTATACTTAGTTTGAAAATCACACTGATCGCATTTAAACATACTAACTTTCGCGGAATCCATGTGCTGCACAAGGTGCGACTTTAATTGGTCTTCTCGAATGCTTCGATAATCGCATTGATCGCATTTAAACATACTGACTTTCCCGGGATCCTTATGCCGGAGAAAGTGCTTGTTTAAATCACCTTTAAACTTAGTTTGAAAGTCACAATGATCGCATTTAAACACATTGAGTTCTCCTGGCTCCTTATGCCGAAAAGAGTGACGGTATAAATTATTTTTAAATTTAGTTTGAAAGTCACACTGATCGCATTTAAACATATTGGCTCTTCCTGGATTCTTACGGAAACGGTGCTTGTCTAAACTTCTTTGCCGAAATAACACTGAGTCATTCCCAATATTTACATTAAGTTTGTGACCAACCCGATAATGACACTGCTGATGAATCTGGAGTCTGCAATTTTGATGTTCGGCAATGCTGTAATAGAGAAAAACATAACATTAATTGTACGAGTTAAATATTCAGTAATATAAACATACGCGCATAATGCCTGTAACTTTTGAATTACCTCGTATACGAAAAACTGACCTTTATGAAAGTTGTTTAGTATATTATTCCCTACATTTTTACTTCCATGAATTTTTTCTGTCATTTCTGCTTTGGTTGCCATAGAGACTAAACAAAAATGAGAAACTTCCTAATTATAATTATTCCTACCTAATACCCACCAGTTGAGTCAAGGTGTTTTTATTACAGCGACCTAAGAGGTGTCAATTTTGAGTTCCTGTTTAATTTTCTGTTGTCTGATTTCTAATTCGTTTACACTATGGTTCATCTGAATGAGAAGCAACGGGTTGAGATTTTAATAATGAGCGGTTAGGGATATATGAAGAGATCACAAGATCAGGTTTGTCAACTTTCCAACAATTATATCCAAATAGGCCTCCAATAAATCAGTTAACGGTGTGTCGAATGGTAAAGAAATTTCGAGAAACAGGCCGTGTTAGGGAAGCCGCTAGATCAGGTCGACCTAAAACAGCAACCGGGGGAGACAAAGCTTTGGATATCATGCTCTCAATACATGAAAATCCAATACAATCATCCAGGCCAATGGCAATGGATTTTAATGTGTCTCATCAGTCAGTGAAAAATTTGCTTAATCAGGAGAAATTGCATCCCTACAAGATAAAGTTGGTGCACGAGTTAAACGAGGACGATTTTGATAGAAAAGCTAAATTTTATGAGCTGATAATGGAAAGATGCAATAACGATAATAACTGCGCAGCAAATATCATTTTCTCGGATGAAGCTACTTTCCATTTAAATGGCATTGTTAATTGTGTAACGAAGTTACATAAGTTTTAGTTTTATTAACCCATTTAAGATTTAGAATAGCTAGGAATAAGATTAATCAACCGCCCAGGAATTAAAATTACTTTATTCTTTTATTTGTCAATAGAAAATTTCCATTCTTTTACCAAGTGTTATCATAACTAATAGTCTATTACGTATAAATAAAAATATAACTAAACCGATCCCCAAATTAGTTAACTAATTAAAAATGCGATGCACATTAATTATTATCAATCCTGCAAAATACTGCGAGCAGTACCGAGTCGCCAACGCGAGGGGATACGCCGCGCGCCTCGATAGTACCGCGTCATAACAGGTTCGGGCAGCGGCTCCAGCTGCTTCGGTTGGCGCACGGAAGGGTATTTAAGCGAGCGCTGTTGTGGTATTCGAGCGTGGAAATCGGCTATAAATAGCGTGATTTCTCAAGGGAAAGTCAGTCAGTGCAGAACCATAGAACAGTAAAGACCTAAAAGTATTGTTGAGCATTTGTTTCGGTTTTAAAATCTGCATAAGTCTTTTCTTTGGACGAACGTCACCAAGCGAAATTGCCAGTTGATCTTGGAGGATCCGAGACCTGGGTGTACCACGTGGGTACACGTGAACCTAAAGTAAAAGCAAGGTGTGCTGGAGGAAGGCACCGGTGGAGGACGCCGTAGTCGAACCCGATACTGCAAGGAGGCAGTGGTTCCTAACCGTCTTAGAAGTTTGTACCTGGAATACGGGCAGGCTTTGCACGCACCTAGGGGAAAGAGTCCGCTTACGATCTTCGGAGGAGGGCCAATCGTTCAAGCACCTTTGCCACCTAGAGAAATAATTTTGAGAAGGATAACGACGAGAATTGTACGCAGCCGACGTTGCCGACTTTGGACAGACAGTGCCATAACCGCTGCGACTGACGCCATCGCCAGAGAGGCGAGTACGAGTGTTTACCACCTGGGCATGACCTGCACCAGGTCGGCGAGAAGAGAAAACCTAGTGGCGAAATAATATTGAGGAGAATAACGACGAGGATTGTACGCAGCCGACGTTGCCGACTTTGGACAGACAGTGCCATAACCGCTGCGACTGACGCCATCGCCAGAGAGGCGAGTACGAGTGTTTACCACCTGGGCATAACCTGCACCAGGTCGGCGAGAAGAGAAAACCAAGTGGCGGAATAATTTTGAGAAGAAGAGCGACGAGAACTGGACATTGCCGACGTTGCCGACTTTGGACATCCAGTGCCATAACTGCTGCGACTGACGCCATCCCCAGGGAAGCGTGTACGAGTGCTTACCACCTGGGCATAGTCTGCACCAGGTCGGCAAAGCGAGAAAACCACGTGGCAACGTGGAGGAAAAACGAATTAGTGAGGAATCAGCGACGCCGAGAGCTGAACGACGAGGCCAGACCTCTAGCACCTAGTGCCAGAGCCTAGAAGACGAATACGAATACCTACCACCTGGGCATACCCTGCCCCAGGTCGGCAAAGACGAAGCCAAGCGTGGCAAACCGGAAAATGAGTGACGAAAAAAATGTAAATAGCGAAACTTCCCCAGCCCTGACGGCTGAGGGCGAAGAAGACCCGTACATGCTCACAACTACCGAGGCCGACACCAGGAAGGGTCCTGGGTCGACTTCAAACTGCCCTACGCAGATCGCCGCCCCTGAGAAAACAGATAGAGCTAGCTGTGGTACTTCCAGGGATACGCCCCTTGAAGGAGGAAGCGAAGGCGAACTGTGCCAGGACATGGCGCCCAACTCGATGACTTACTCAGGCGATAGGAGTAAAAAAGAACCCTGTGACGACGTTAGGCCCTTTGGCCTAAGCTATCGCGAATCGTCGACGTACCTACCCATGGAATGCCCAGCTTATAACACCAGAGCAAAGCGCCGATTATGGGAGGAGAAATATAGTATGGACGTGACAATTCACAGCGAGTCTGAGGAGGACTCAGATGAGGACTCAGAAGACACGACGTTAGACGAACAAATACCGTGCAATCAAGAAGCGGCATTTATGATGGAAGAAGGGCGAAGAAAAATTTCGCAAAAAGTTATGCCACCTGAAGAACGGCGGATGCCATCTAGTTTGGATGAAGAACTGAAGAGGCCAAGCTATGAGGACAAACCTAGAGGTCCGGCGCTGCCACCGTTAAGTCGGCAAATTCCGCCAACCCAGGGGGGAGTCCGGCATAAGCAGGGGTATGAAGGAAAAACTAAGAAATTGACGTTGCCACCATTGAATGAACGGCATATAGAGCCAGAACTAGATGGGCAAGGCCTTGAGGCTTTGAGGTGGAAGACGATGGAAGGATTAGCCCAGTCTATAGGGCAATTAATCGACAAACCCAGAAGAACAATCCCAGCACCACCACCGAAGTTTGCAGGAACCGACACAGAGGACCCGGTGTTGTTTTTAAAGCATATGCAAACGTATTGTATAGAGATAGGAGCACCGGAATACCAATGGACGGACCTAGCAATTAGGCAGATGACGGGACAAGCAGCCATCCGTATGAAAATATACGATGGAGGACAGATCACTTGGAGGCAATTACAAGAAGCAGTGCTTAGGGCATACAATAATAATGAATGTCTAAACCACTTACGGGCCGAATTATATGGCCAAGACCAAGTGAAAGGAGAAGGCGCGGAGGCGTTTTTAATTCGCAAAAGACAGATTTGTCAGCGAATAAACCCAAGATGGCAGGAAGAAGAGGTGGTGCCGCTATTACTAAGCAGACTAGGCGGTCCGTTACGAGCTGCGCTACGTACATGGAACTGTCAAAGCACGGAAGAGTTATTGAACGCTGCAATTACGGTGGAACGGGATTGGAAAACGTCCGAGGTGTACACCGCACCAAAAGCAGTTGTTAATACTCAAAATAACAGAAATAATGGGGAGAATAGACAGTGGCAGTACCAAGGCTACCAAGGCCGCTTACAATGCTATGGCTGTGGAGGCGCTCACCTGCGTAGAAACTGTATGAACGAAGGAAGAAGGCCTCAACAACAGGGAGGTCAGACGCAGGGACCAAATAGGCCACAGTATAGTAGGACATGGGAGAGACGGGATAATCAAGACACAAATAGACAACAAGCAAGTGTGGTGAAGCCGAGGAAGCTGAAATTTGTATTCCCAGATGGGTCACCAGTGGAAATGCCTGGTATCAAAGAATGTGAAATCCGAAAAGAAAATAGGGGAGAAGGTATGACCAAGGAAGAGGAAGAATTGGACGACCCGGAGAAGGTGCTATTTAATTTCCGGAACAACAACTGTATTTCCTGTATTGATGACTTGGCAAATCCAGAAGACCGACACCCAATTCAGTCAACCAGCCAGACTATTAGCGACTTATCAACAAGAATTCAGGTCGCTGTTGAAGATAGCGAGGTAATAATCAGTGTGTCCACTTCAACCAATAAGAAGACAGTGGCAAATGAGGAGTCGCCGATGACGGGGATCCGAAGAAACCGGAGACAGTGCCGACGAATGAGACGAGCTAGACAACGTTATGCCTCACTCCCACCTTCGGACGCGAAGGAGGGCATGAGATTTAACAGAATGACGTGTGTAGCGTTGTTGCAAGCAGAAGATGAGAGATATGCAGCTGACCAATTGCTGCAACAAGCAGAGAGAGCCAAGTACGAAGTTTTGGAGCCACCAGACGTGGTCCAAGAAGATAAAATAGTCAAATATGAAGTGTTGGAGTCACCAGACGTGATCCAAGAAGATGAAGCAGTCAAATGCGAAGTATTGGAACCACCAGACGTGGTCCAAGAGGACGAAATTAATGTAATCTTGCCACCACCGGAGTTTGAAGATAAAATTGAAATTAAGAAAGAAATACTAACCGAATCAACGACCGCCACAGCTGCAGGGTATAACCAGCCAATGGTAGAGTTAGCGGAACCGAAGGAACCGTCGTTGACGGATTTGCAATTGGTGGGTGGACAAGAAACGCAACGTCCAGCAGTAGACTATGTAGGATGGACGGTAGTCGCGGTAAAACGTACGCCACTGCCAGAATCCAACCCGATAGCGGCTTTTGTAGAGCCACTTATAACAGATTTATACCTATGTCCTCCGAGTTTGGAGACCCGGTATGACGAACAAGGAATCCCCTGGAGATATGTGCCTACCAGAATTCCCGCACAGATCCAGCTCCATGGACAACCCCCTGTAATACGTGAAATTCCGGCCCCTCAGCCCGAGGTCGCCGAGGTACCATTGAGGCAGCCTAATGAGAAGCCACCAGACGTGGAGGAAATTACGGCCCCTCAATCCGAGGTCGCCGTAGCAACATTGAGGCAGCCTAGAGAGAAGCCACCTGAAGCCTCCGAGAAGTCCCCCAGGTCGCCAGAGAACTACCCACAGGAGGCCTATACCAGGTCACCTGAGGAGGAACCACCAGATGAAGATAGAGCCATGGAGGTTGAGGGCTCACATCGTTCAAGGAGAAAGGAAAAGACTTTCCGCAAAAGAAAACAGAAGAGATTTTAAATATGTTTTATATGGACTTGGTTATTTTATATTGTTGTTTATGGACTTGGTTATTTTATATATTGTTGTTTATGGACTTTGTTAGTTGTATTGTTGATGTTATAAATATTGTGTAATCGTACTAAATGAGTACGGTTAAATAAACATACCGTAACATATGCTCTTCAGAGGGGGGGTGTTGTGGTATTCGAGCGTGGAAATCGGCTATAAATAGCGTGATTTCTCAAGGGAAAGTCAGTCAGTGCAGAACCATAGAACAGTAAAGACCTAAAAGTATTGTTGAGCATTTGTTTCGGTTTTAAAATCTGCATAAGTCTTTTCTTTGGACGAACGTCACCAAGCGAAATTGCCAGTTGATCTTGGAGGATCCGAGACCTGGGTGTACCACGTGGGTACACGTGAACCTAAAGTAAAAGCAAGGTGTGCTGGAGGAAGGCACCGGTGGAGGACGCCGTAGTCGAACCCGATACTGCAAGGAGGCAGTGGTTCCTAACCGTCTTAGAAGTTTGTACCTGGAATACGGGCAGGCTTTGCACGCACCTAGGGGAAAGAGTCCGCTTACGATCTTCGGAGGAGGGCCAATCGTTCAAGCACCTTTGCCACCTAGAGAAATAATTTTGAGAAGGATAACGACGAGAATTGTACGCAGCCGACGTTGCCGACTTTGGACAGACAGTGCCATAACCGCTGCGACTGACGCCATCGCCAGAGAGGCGAGTACGAGTGTTTACCACCTGGGCATGACCTGCACCAGGTCGGCGAGAAGAGAAAACCTAGTGGCGAAATAATATTGAGGAGAATAACGACGAGGATTGTACGCAGCCGACGTTGCCGACTTTGGACAGACAGTGCCATAACCGCTGCGACTGACGCCATCGCCAGAGAGGCGAGTACGAGTGTTTACCACCTGGGCATAACCTGCACCAGGTCGGCGAGAAGAGAAAACCAAGTGGCGGAATAATTTTGAGAAGAAGAGCGACGAGAACTGGACATTGCCGACGTTGCCGACTTTGGACATCCAGTGCCATAACTGCTGCGATTGACGCCATCCCCAGGGAAGCGTGTACGAGTGCTTACCACCTGGGCATAGTCTGCACCAGGTCGGCAAAGCGAGAAAACCACGTGGCAACGTGGAGGAAAAACGAATTAGTGAGGAATCAGCGACGCCGAGAGCTGAACGACGAGGCCAGACCTCTAGCACCTAGTGCCAGAGCCTAGAAGACGAATACGAATACCTACCACCTGGGCATACCCTGCCCCAGGTCGGCAAAGACGAAGCCAAGCGTGGCAAACCGGAAAATGAGTGACGAAAAAAATGTAAATAGCGAAACTCCCCCAGCCCTGACGGCTGAGGGCGAAGAAGACCCGTACATGCTCACAACTACCGAGGCCGACACCAGGAAGGGTCCTGGGTCGACTTCAAACTGCCCTACGCAGATCGCCGCCCCTGAGAAAACAGATAGAGCTAGCTGTGGTACTTCCAGGGATACGCCCCTTGAAGGAGGAAGCGAAGGCGAGAAAATGGGGAGAATAGACAGTGGCAGTACCAAGGCTACCAAGGCCGCTTACAATGCTATGGCTGTGGAGGCGCTCACCTGCGTAGAAACTGTATGAACGAAGGAAGAAGGCCTCAACAACAGGGAGGTCAGACGCAGGGACCAAATAGGCCACAGTATAGTAGGACATGGGAGAGACGGGATAATCAAGACACAAATAGACAACAAGCAAGTGTGGTGAAGCCGAGGAAGCTGAAATTTGTATTCCCAGATGGGTCACCAGTGGAAATGCCTGGTATCAAAGAATGTGAAATCCGAAAAGAAAATAGGGGAGAAGGTATGACCAAGGAAGAGGAAGAATTGGACGACCCGGAGAAGGTGCTATTTAATTTCCGGAACAACAACTGTATTTCCTGTATTGATGACTTGGCAAATCCAGAAGACCGACACCCAATTCAGTCAACCAGCCAGACTATTAGCGACTTATCAACAAGAATTCAGGTCGCTGTTGAAGATAGCGAGGTAATAATCAGTGTGTCCACTTCAACCAATAAGAAGACAGTGGCAAATGAGGAGTCGCCGATGACGGGGATCCGAAGAAACCGGAGACAGTGCCGACGAATGAGACGAGCTAGACAACGTTATGCCTCACTCCCACCTTCGGACGCGAAGGAGGGCATGAGATTTAACAGAATGACGTGTGTAGCGTTGTTGCAAGCAGAAGATGAGAGATATGCAGCTGACCAATTGCTGCAACAAGCAGAGAGAGCCAAGTACGAAGTTTTGGAGCCACCAGACGTGGTCCAAGAAGATAAAATAGTCAAATATGAAGTGTTGGAGTCACCAGACGTGATCCAAGAAGATGAAGCAGTCAAATGCGAAGTATTGGAACCACCAGACGTGGTCCAAGAGGACGAAATTAATGTAATCTTGCCACCACCGGAGTTTGAAGATAAAATTGAAATTAAGAAAGAAATACTAACCGAATCAACGACCGCCACAGCTGCAGGGTATAACCAGCCAATGGTAGAGTTAGCGGAACCGAAGGAACCGTCGTTGACGGATTTGCAATTGGTGGGTGGACAAGAAACGCAACGTCCAGCAGTAGACTATGTAGGATGGACGGTAGTCGCGGTAAAACGTACGCCACTGCCAGAATCCAACCCGATAGCGGCTTTTGTAGAGCCACTTATAACAGATTTATACCTATGTCCTCCGAGTTTGGAGACCCGGTATGACGAACAAGGAATCCCCTGGAGATATGTGCCTACCAGAATTCCCGCACAGATCCAGCTCCATGGACAACCCCCTGTAATACGTGAAATTCCGGCCCCTCAGATAGAGCCATGGAGGTTGAGGGCTCACCTCGTTCAAGGAGAAAGGAAAAGACTTTCCGCAAAAGAAAACAGAAGAGATTTTAAATATGTTTTATATGGACTTGGTTATTTTATATTGTTGTTTATGGACTTGGTTATTTTATATATTGTTGTTTATGGACTTTGTTAGTTGTATTGTTGATGTTATAAATATTGTGTAATCGTACTAAATGAGTACGGTTAAATAAACATACCGTAACATATGCTCTTCAGAGGGGGGGTGTTGTGGTATTCGAGCGTGGAAATCGGCTATAAATAGCGTGATTTCTCAAGGGAAAGTCAGTCAGTGCAGAACCATAGAACAGTAAAGACCTAAAAGTATTGTTGAGCATTTGTTTCGGTTTTAAAATCTGCATAAGTCTTTTCTTTGGACGAACGTCACCAAGCGAAATTGCCAGTTGATCTTGGAGGATCCGAGACCTGGGTGTACCACGTGGGTACACGTGAACCTAAAGTAAAAGCAAGGTGTGCTGGAGGAAGGCACCGGTGGAGGACGCCGTAGTCGAACCCGATACTGCAAGGAGGCAGTGGTTCCTAACCGTCTTAGAAGTTTGTACCTGGAATACGGGCAGGCTTTGCACGCACCTAGGGGAAAGAGTCCGCTTACGATCTTCGGAGGAGGGCCAATCGTTCAAGCACCTTTGCCACCTAGAGAAATAATTTTGAGAAGGATAACGACGAGAATTGTACGCAGCCGACGTTGCCGACTTTGGACAGACAGTGCCATAACCGCTGCGACTGACGCCATCGCCAGAGAGGCGAGTACGAGTGTTTACCACCTGGGCATGACCTGCACCAGGTCGGCGAGAAGAGAAAACCTAGTGGCGAAATAATATTGAGGAGAATAACGACGAGGATTGTACGCAGCCGACGTTGCCGACTTTGGACAGACAGTGCCATAACCGCTGCGACTGACGCCATCGCCAGAGAGGCGAGTACGAGTGTTTACCACCTGGGCATAACCTGCACCAGGTCGGCGAGAAGAGAAAACCAAGTGGCGGAATAATTTTGAGAAGAAGAGCGACGAGAACTGGACATTGCCGACGTTGCCGACTTTGGACATCCAGTGCCATAACTGCTGCGATTGACGCCATCCCCAGGGAAGCGTGTACGAGTGCTTACCACCTGGGCATAGTCTGCACCAGGTCGGCAAAGCGAGAAAACCACGTGGCAACGTGGAGGAAAAACGAATTAGTGAGGAATCAGCGACGCCGAGAGCTGAACGACGAGGCCAGACCTCTAGCACCTAGTGCCAGAGCCTAGAAGACGAATACGAATACCTACCACCTGGGCATACCCTGCCCCAGGTCGGCAAAGACGAAGCCAAGCGTGGCAAACCGGTAAATGAGTGACGAAAAAAATGTAAATAGCGAAACTCCCCCAGCCCTGACGGCTGAGGGCGAAGAAGACCCGTACATGCTCACAACTACCGAGGCCGACACCAGGAAGGGTCCTGGGTCGACTTCAAACTGCCCTACGCAGATCGCCGCCCCTGAGAAAACAGATAGAGCTAGCTGTGGTACTTCCAGGGATACGCCCCTTGAAGGAGGAAGCGAAGGCGAACTGTGCCAGGACATGGCGCCCAACTCGATGACTTACTCAGGCGATAGGAGTAAAAAAGAACCCTGTGACGACGTTAGGCCCTTTGGCCTAAGCTATAGCGAATCGTCGACGTACCTACCCATGGAATGCCCAGCTTATAACACCAGAGCAAAGCGCCGATTATGGGAGGAGAAATATAGTATGGACGTGACAATTCACAGCGAGTCTGAGGAGGACTCAGATGAGGACTCAGAAGACACGACGTTAGACGAACAAATACCGTGCAATCAAGAAGCGGCATTTATGATGGAAGAAGGGCGAAGAAAAATTTCGCAAAAAGTTATGCCACCTGAAGAACGGCGGATGCCATCTAGTTTGGATGAAGAACTGAAGAGGCCAAGCTATGAGGACAAACCTAGAGGTCCGGCGCTGCCACCGTTAAGTCGGCAAATTCCGCCAACCCAGGGGGGAGTCCGGCATAAGCAGGGGTATGAAGGAAAAACTAAGAAATTGACGTTGCCACCATTGAATGAACGGCATATAGAGCCAGAACTAGATGGGCAAGGCCTTGAGGCTTTGAGGTGGAAGACGATGGAAGGATTAGCCCAGTCTATAGGGCAATTAATCGACAAACCCAGAAGAACAATCCCAGCACCACCACCGAAGTTTGCAGGAACCGACACAGAGGACCCGGTGTTGTTTTTAAAGCATATGCAAACGTATTGTATAGAGATAGGAGCACCGGAATACCAATGGACGGACCTAGCAATTAGGCAGATGACGGGACAAGCAGCCATCCGTATGAAAATATACGATGGAGGACAGATCACTTGGAGGCAATTACAAGAAGCAGTGCTTAGGGCATACAATAATAATGAATGTCTAAACCACTTACGGGCCGAATTATATGGCCAAGACCAAGTGAAAGGAGAAGGCGCGGAGGCGTTTTTAATTCGCAAAAGACAGATTTGTCAGCGAATAAACCCAAGATGGCAGGAAGAAGAGGTGGTGCCGCTATTACTAAGCAGACTAGGCGGTCCGTTACGAGCTGCGCTACGTACATGGAACTGTCAAAGCACGGAAGAGTTATTGAACGCTGCAATTACGGTGGAACGGGATTGGAAAACGTCCGAGGTGTACACCGCACCAAAAGCAGTTGTTAATACTCAAAATAACAGAAATAATGGGGAGAATAGACAGTGGCAGTACCAAGGCTACCAAGGCCGCTTACAATGCTATGGCTGTGGAGGCGCTCACCTGCGTAGAAACTGTATGAACGAAGGAAGAAGGCCTCAACAACAGGGAGGTCAGACGCAGGGACCAAATAGGCCACAGTATAGTAGGACATGGGAGAGACGGGATAATCAAGACACAAATAGACAACAAGCAAGTGTGGTGAAGCCGAGGAAGCTGAAATTTGTATTCCCAGATGGGTCACCAGTGGAAATGCCTGGTATCAAAGAATGTGAAATCCGAAAAGAAAATAGGGGAGAAGGTATGACCAAGGAAGAGGAAGAATTGGACGACCCGGAGAAGGTGCTATTTAATTTCCGGAACAACAACTGTATTTCCTGTATTGATGACTTGGCAAATCCAGAAGACCGACACCCAATTCAGTCAACCAGCCAGACTATTAGCGACTTATCAACAAGAATTCAGGTCGCTGTTGAAGATAGCGAGGTAATAATCAGTGTGTCCACTTCAACCAATAAGAAGACAGTGGCAAATGAGGAGTCGCCGATGACGGGGATCCGAAGAAACCGGAGACAGTGCCGACGAATGAGACGAGCTAGACAACGTTATGCCTCACTCCCACCTTCGGACGCGAAGGAGGGCATGAGATTTAACAGAATGACGTGTGTAGCGTTGTTGCAAGCAGAAGATGAGAGATATGCAGCTGACCAATTGCTGCAACAAGCAGAGAGAGCCAAGTACGAAGTTTTGGAGCCACCAGACGTGGTCCAAGAAGATAAAATAGTCAAATATGAAGTGTTGGAGTCACCAGACGTGATCCAAGAAGATGAAGCAGTCAAATGCGAAGTATTGGAACCACCAGACGTGGTCCAAGAGGACGAAATTAATGTAATCTTGCCACCACCGGAGTTTGAAGATAAAATTGAAATTAAGAAAGAAATACTAACCGAATCAACGACCGCCACAGCTGCAGGGTATAACCAGCCAATGGTAGAGTTAGCGGAACCGAAGGAACCGTCGTTGACGGATTTGCAATTGGTGGGTGGACAAGAAACGCAACGTCCAGCAGTAGACTATGTAGGATGGACGGTAGTCGCGGTAAAACGTACGCCACTGCCAGAATCCAACCCGATAGCGGCTTTTGTAGAGCCACTTATAACAGATTTATACCTATGTCCTCCGAGTTTGGAGACCCGGTATGACGAACAAGGAATCCCCTGGAGATATGTGCCTACCAGAATTCCCGCACAGATCCAGCTCCATGGACAACCCCCTGTAATACGTGAAATTCCGGCCCCTCAGCCCGAGGTCGCCGAGGTACCATTGAGGCAGCCTAATGAGAAGCCACCAGACGTGGAGGAAATTACGGCCCCTCAATCCGAGGTCGCCGTAGCAACATTGAGGCAGCCTAGAGAGAAGCCACCTGAAGCCTCCGAGAAGTCCCCCAGGTCGCCAGAGAACTACCCACAGGAGGCCTATACCAGGTCACCTGAGGAGGAACCACCAGATGAAGATAGAGCCATGGAGGTTGAGGGCTCACCTCGTTCAAGGAGAAAGGAAAAGACTTTCCGCAAAAGAAAACAGAAGAGATTTTAAATATGTTTTATATGGACTTGGTTATTTTATATTGTTGTTTATGGACTTGGTTATTTTATATATTGTTGTTTATGGACTTTGTTAGTTGTATTGTTGATGTTATAAATATTGTGTAAACGTACTAAATGAGTACGGTTAAATAAACATACCGTAACATATGCTCTTCAGAGGGGGGGTGTTGTGGTATTCGAGCGTGGAAATCGGCTATAAATAGCGTGATTTCTCAAGGGAAAGTCAGTCAGTGCAGAACCATAGAACAGTAAAGACCTAAAAGTATTGTTGAGCATTTGTTTCGGTTTTAAAATCTGCATAAGTCTTTTCTTTGGACGAACGTCACCAAGCGAAATTGCCAGTTGATCTTGGAGGATCCGAGACCTGGGTGTACCACGTGGGTACACGTGAACCTAAAGTAAAAGCAAGGTGTGCTGGAGGAAGGCACCGGTGGAGGACGCCGTAGTCGAACCCGATACTGCAAGGAGGCAGTGGTTCCTAACCGACTTAGAAGTTTGTACCTGGAATACGGGCAGGCTTTGCACGCACCTAGGGGAAAGAGTCCGCTTACGATCTTCGGAGGAGGGCCAATCGTTCAAGCACCTTTGCCACCTAGAGAAATAATTTTGAGAAGGATAACGACGAGAATTGTACGCAGCCGACGTTGCCGACTTTGGACAGACAGTGCCATAACCGCTGCGACTGACGCCATCGCCAGAGAGGCGAGTACGAGTGTTTACCACCTGGGCATGACCTGCACCAGGTCGGCGAGAAGAGAAAACCTAGTGGCGAAGTAATATTGAGGAGAATAACGACGAGGATTGTACGCAGCCGACGTTGCCGACTTTGGACAGACAGTGCCATAACCGCTGCGACTGACGCCATCGCCAGAGAGGCGAGTACGAGTGTTTACCACCTGGGCATAACCTGCACCAGGTCGGCGAGAAGAGAAAACCAAGTGGCGGAATAATTTTGAGAAGAAGAGCGACGAGAACTGGACATTGCCGACGTTGCCGACTTTGGACATCCAGTGCCATAACTGCTGCGACTGACGCCATCCCCAGGGAAGCGTGTACGAGTGCTTACCACCTGGGCATAGTCTGCACCAGGTCGGCAAAGCGAGAAAACCACGTGGCAACGTGGAGGAAAAACGAATTAGTGAGGAATCAGCGACGCCGAGAGCTGAACGACGAGGCCAGACCTCTAGCACCTAGTGCCAGAGCCTAGAAGACGAATACGAATACCTACCACCTGGGCATACCCTGCCCCAGGTCGGCAAAGACGAAGCCAAGCGTGGCAAACCGGAAAATGAGTGACGAAAAAAATGTAAATAGCGAAACTCCCCCAGCCCTGACGGCTGAGGGCGAAGAAGACCCGTACATGCTCACAACTACCGAGGCCGACACCAGGAAGGGTCCTGGGTCGACTTCAAACTGCCCTACGCAGATCGCCGCCCCTGAGAAAACAGATAGAGCTAGCTGTGGTACTTCCAGGGATACGCCCCTTGAAGGAGGAAGCGAAGGCGAACTGTGCCAGGACAGCGCTGTTGTGGTATTCGAGCGTGGAAATCGGCTATAAATAGCGTGATTTCTCAAGGAATAGCCAGTCGGTGCAGAACCATAAGACAGTAAACAACTAAAAGTAATTGTTGAGCATTAATTCTGGATTCAAGAAGTAGTCCATTTTCTGTGGCGAGTTTATGAATAGAAATAAAGGTCTGTCTTTACCACCAAAATTTTGGTGGTAAAGACAGACCTTTATTTCTATTCATTAATTCTGGTTTTTAAAATCTGCATAAGTCTTTTTCTTTGGACGACCGTCACCAAAAAGTTTGCCAGTTGATCTTGGAGATTCCGGAGACCTGGGTATGTCAAGGCGGCATACGTGAACCTGAAGATAAAAGCAAGGCGTAGCTGAAGAAGCACCGGTGGAGGACGCCGTAGTCGAGCCCGATACTGTGAGGAAACAGTGGTTCCTAGCCGATCCGAGGCGTTCGTACCTAGGTACGAGCAGGTCCGAAACTTAATTTTAAGAAGAAGTGTACGACGAGAACCGGTCATCGCCGACGTTGCCAAGCTTGGACAATCCGTGCCATAACCGTAGCAGCCGACGCCATCGCCAGGGAGGCGTGTACAAGAGTTTACCACCTGGGCATAACCTGCACCAGGTCGGCAAGACGTGAAAACCACGTGGCGAATTAATCAAAAGAAGTAAATCGACGATAATCCGATATCGCCGACGTTGCCAAGCTTGGACAATCCGTGCCATAACCGTAGCAGCCGACGCCATCGCCAGGGAGGCGTGTACAAGAGTTTACCACCTGGGCATAACCTGCACCAGGTCGGCAAGACGCGAAAACTACGTGGCAAACTAACTTAAAAAAGAAATACGACGAGAATCCGACATAGCCGGCGTTGCCAGCATTGGACGGACCGTGCCATACCTACAGAAGCTGACGCCATCGCCAGAGAGGCGTATACGAGTGTACACCACCTGGGCATACCCTGCACCAGGTCGGCGAAAGACAAAAACCACGTGGCGACGTGATTTTTTGACCGAATAATAGAAAACAGGCGACGCCAAGAGCTGGACGTAGAGGCCTCACCTCCAGCATCTAGTGCCAACCCCAAAACATCGAATACAAGGATCTACCACCTGGGCATAACCTGCCCCAGGTCGGCAGCGAAGAAGCCGAGCGCGGCAAACATTGCATTGGCCGAAATTATGGCATTATACAGTGAAACCCCTCCAGCCCGGACGGCGGAGGACGAAGATAAACACGACATGCTCTCCACTACCGAGGCCGACCCCAGGGAAGGACCTGGGGCGGTCTCAAACTGCCCTACACAGATCGCCGCCCCTGAGACATCGACTGTAGCTAGCCGCGGAACATCCAGGGATAAGCCCCTTGAAGAAGGAAGCGAAGGCGAACTGTGCCAGGACAGCGCTCGGCGCTCAAACGGCAGTTCCTGCTGAGTTCCTGCTACGAGACTTAACCAAGTCCCAGAACCGCCACGTGGGTAAGAAAACTTATTTTATTAGGGTGTGTCGTATTTAAAAGTGATAAAAAAAAAGAAAACCGTTAAAACTTTCAATCCGTTTTTAAATATAATATAGTGGATCATTAAAAGTGTTACTGTAGGGACCAAAGCTCTTCCATATTTAATTTATTTCTGTGTACAAAGTAGTCCTGGCACAGTTCGGGATTATTAGTACCTATTTCTCACCCTCCGTGAAGTCAACGAGTCCTGGCACAGTTTGGGAAAATAGTTGCACCCTCTTTCTCAAAGCAAACGACGAAGTCCTGGCACAGTTCGGGAATTAGTTGTATTTGCTTCAACCCTGACAGTCTGCGAGTCCTGGCACAGTTCGGGAAATAGTGGACTTTAAACCCCCTCCCTCTTAAAACAAACAACTAATCCTAGCATACTTCAGGAAATAGTTGTCCTTATAAATTAACCCCCCGTGAAGTCAACGAGTCCTGGCACAGTTCGGGAAAATAGTTGCACCCTCTTTCTCAAAGCAAACAACGAAGTCCTGGCACAGTTCGGGAATTAGTTGTATTTGCTTTAACCCTGACAGTCTGCGAGTCCTGGCACAGTTCGGGAAATAGTGGACTTAAAACTTCCCTTAAAAAGTTAAAATCCGAAGAATAACAGTACCGACAGTAACCTTATATTTTTTTTATTTATTTCACGTTATACCTGTTTTTTTTTATATACGACTCGCACCACCCTAATATTGCATCAAGCTTTAAACCGATCATTACCATTCTTTAAATCCTGCTGACATAAAACTACCGCTTTCGCTTTACAACACCTGCACGTCCGCTATACTACCAATTTAAAACACCGCTCGCACTGCTTGCTTTATTTTCGATCATATTCCTGCACCGCTTTGTTTCTTAAAACCGTAATCCGTTTTGGGGGTATTACTATTTTAGATTTAAGTTTGTAAATTATAAGTACACGATGGTAACAAGTAGTATTAAAGCATTTATCTTGTATTAATATTTTATTGAGATAAACACGACCTGTCATTAATTTAAGGAAACAAATTGTTTTATTCCTCCGAGGCTTACTGACTGAATTTCCGACAAAATAGAAAGACAACTCCGTTCTAATAAATTTAAATGCACCGAACCCTTCTCCACTGTTTAAAGGCTACCCCGTGAGCATAGTGGATCCCTTTACCACTTCAAATAATAAAGGGTGGCGCTCGAGAATACCGATATCCCGATCCGCACCGTCACCGAAAAAACCGTAAATACTCCGCCGCATTAAGGGTACCGTCCGAATCATCTATTAAACCGCAATCCGAGTGCCATTACAAAATGGCACCCGAACTATCGTAGGGAACGCCCCATTACAAAATGGCGCCCGAGCAGATTTGCATTTAAGTTTGTCGTAACCTGCGCTGATAAAAAAAAAAAAAAAAAAAAGCCGTAAAGTACTTGTAAAAATCCAGTCAGTAAGATCCATTGAATAAACAATTCTAAAAACCGATTTTATAAAATAAAATAAAACACGTTGTACGATTATAAACCACGTTGTACTATTTTTTTTTTAGAACCATTGAAACGTTATTTAGTATAGGTCCGAGTAAATATAAATAACTAGGATTTTTTTTTCTTTAGGGTTATCAGTTTTTTTTATTATTATTATTTTTATCATAATTGCTCGCTCGATACAAAATAAATACTGTAAATAACTTGACCACTTTTTAACCGATAAACAATGGCTACTGCTGATAATAGTAAACGACAGGAAACTCAGGCGTCCTTGAGCATCCTTTCTACCCCGCCAGCACCGCCGCTACCGCCCGCTCTACCAGAAGACTGTTCCACCTAGAGAAATACAACCTGGTCCAGTAGAGGCCATGCGAAAACGATTAGCCCAGTTTATCCGCGAAGGAAGAGCTTCACCGCAACCTACAACGTCAATGAAAACAATTTCATTTGACAACCAGGTTCAGCCATTAACAACGCCGACACCGACGCTATCACTAACTACCGCAACTACAACAACAATAACCACAACAATGTACGAAGTACCGAAACATGCACGTACTTGGCCAGGGGTAAATTCCGTAGCCTCCACACCTGGATGTACGGTTGTTACTGCTTCCGCCCCAAATCACCCGCAATTGTCAGTAAGACAAACACCGATTTCAACCATACCAATGATCATCACTACTGCCGAAGGAAAACAAGTAACAATACCAGTACCAACATGGGCATTAGCTAGTCAAAACCAAGGGCCAATAACACAGATAGCATCTATAAATAACCCACCGCAACCGCCCACTTCAATACCGAACTTTAGTGTTGCTACACCAGGGACTAATCCAATAATCAGTAATCCAATCTTTTTTTCACCGCCAAGATATGACCCAACCACCGCACAAATTCCGGCTACCCCGATTTCCACGACAGATAGGCCACCTTTACAAGTATATAAGTGGGGTCTCTACTTCAATGGTCAGAACGATCCCGCTGCTTTTTTGGAAAGGCTAGAAGAAATCTACATTTCACAAAATATCCACCCAGACCTTGTACTACCTCACTTACCAGATATCCTTAAAGGAGAAGCCGCTCTATGGTTTAGAAATAACCGGCATAACTGGAGAAACTGAAACAATTTCAGAGAAGCATTTCGCATCTTTTATTTTCCTGTCAACTACGAAGTGGACCTAGAAGCCGCCATAAGCCGCCGAACCCAGAGACCGAATGAACCTGCATCCGCATATATTACCGAGCTGCAAACATTAATCCGGCGGCATGGGAAAATTACTCCAGAGCAAGAATTACAATGACTTTACCGAAATCTATCAGCAGAGTACCGACAATTTATACGAAGAAGCGATTTCTATGACAGCAACTCATTTTCAACGGCAGTAAGAGAATATGAAATTCTCAACAAAGAGATACGAGAAGTCAGACGCACTCAGTACAACCAGTCATCTCCAGGTTACCAATCACGATTACCCAGGAATGCTGGAACTCCGGGCACTACACCGCCAGTGTCTCATCAGCCGTTTGTATCTATCACCGCACCGCAACAATCAGCCGATATTGCACCGACAACAAGCACCTCAAGACCCATACAGGAATACACCAGGCCAACACAAACCAACCCGGGAAGACAGACGACAGATAACCGAAAACCGACATGCTGGAGGTGCGGAAGAATGGGACACTTAAGAGGAAATTGTACCTTCCCATCAAAGCTATTTTGCTCCCGCTGTGGCAAGGAAGGAATCATGTCAAGAGACTGTCCATGTACAAACCAGGGAAACTAAAAAGGCTCTGTACTGCTGCGAGGCCAGCCCAGAATAATGCCGAAGCCCCGCCCGAACAAATTTTAACAACTAGCACCGACAACAGACCGATCATAACCGTTATGTTTCAAAATAAAACATATACAGCCCTCCTAGACACCGGAGCAGCCAGTTCCTACATAGGCGACCTAGTGGCCAATCAATGCCGTCAATCCCGACACAAAAAAGCAACCCCGACAGTGACTAACGCAAGGCTAGCCGATGGCCATATAACCTCAGTCACCGAAGCATACCACTTAAAATTAAAAATTGGTCCCGCAACAATCCAGGAAACCTTCAATCACTTGCCGAAACTTGCTGTAGACGTTATCATAGGTATACGTCCTAAAACAACATAACTTCATCATTAATCTCAACGCCGCTACTGTCTCTATCAATGGAAAAGAAATTCCGAAACCTAATCCGATTAGACAGATTTGTCAAATAGCAGAAGTAACGACCGAACCACCCGTAACACTGACTTCAGACGAAGAGGCTGAATTAAAAGTTTTTTTAGACCGAGAACTGCCCGCCTTTGAAAGGATAAAAGGCACTACACCGTTGGTAGAACACCGAATACACTTTACAAATCCCGAACCGATTAAACAACGATACTATCCACAAAACCCGAGAATGCAGGAAATAATAAACGCCGAGGTAGACAAAATGCTGGAAGCCGATATAATAGAACCATCCAGCAGCCCGTGGAGTTCGCCAATCGTAATGGTCCGAAAGAAAGACGGAAAATTCAGATTTTGCGTAAATCTTCAAAAAGTTAATGAAGCAAGCCGAAAAGACGCATACCCGTTACCGTACATAAATGCTATATTAGATAAACTCAGAAAAGCCCGTTACATTTCTAGCATAGACTTAAAACAGGGCTACTGGCAACCTTTGGCACCGGACAGCAGACCAATCACGGGGTTCACCATACCGTCAAGAGGCCTTTTTCAATTTAAGGTCATGCCGTTTGGTCTACATTCCGCACCAGCAACTTTCCAAAGGCTAATGGACCAAATAATAGGCCCAGACATGGATCCCTATTGCTTTGCATACCTTGATGACATAATTGTTCTCGGCGAGACATTCCAGGAACATCTGAACATTCTACGGGAGGTGTTCCACCGTCTTCAGGCAGCAAACCTAAAAATTAACCCAGAAAAAAGTCAGTTTGGGCGCCGCTCTCTGAAATATCTAGGCCACTTAGTCACCGCAGATGGCATTTGTACCGATCCTGACAAAATAGAATCAATACTCCAGTTAAAACCGCCCTCTAACGTTCGTAGCCTCCGAAGATTTTTGGGAATTGCTTCCTGGTATAGGAGATTCGTACCGGGATTCTCCCAAATCGCAGCACCCCTCCATGGGCTACTGAAAAAGGGAATTCGGTGGAAATGGTCCACCAAACAAGAAGAAGCATTCCAGCAACTAAAAACCTGTCTAACACAAACACCCGTTCTAACCTGCCCTAACTTTGACAAAGCATTTGTCCTACAAACCGACGCCAGCGACCAAGGTTTGGGAGTGGCATTGATCCAGCATGACCAGGATGGGGATCACATAATTGCATATGCAAGTCGGAGTCTGTCAGGAGCAGAGAAGAAATATTCAGTCACCGAAAAAGAATGCCTGGCTATCGTATGGTGAATCGAGAAAATGCGCCCCTATTTGGAAGGATATCATTTTACCGTTTTGACCGATCATCAATCCCTCCGTTGGCTACATTCACTGAAAAATCCCAGCGGCAGATTGGCGAGATGGAGCATTTACTTGCAACAGTACGATTTTGAAATCAAATACCGAAAAGGGGTGCTAAACCGAGTGGCAGACGCACTATCTCGAGACCCTTTACCCAGTACTAGCACCGAAGAAGAACCCGACCCATTAAATACGTTGATAAGTGAATCACATTGCCCCTGGTATACCAACAAAATAGCAGAAGTTGAGAAAAATGCCGAAACATATCCAGATTACTGCATCCGAGACGGAAAATTATACCGTCACTTCTGGGATTCTTCAGACATGAAGGAGTCAGAAATGTTAGACGCATGGAAACTCTGCGTCCCAAAACACGCCCGCTATACCGTCCTACAGGAAAACCATGACGAACCGACGGCTGGACACATGGGCATAGCAAAAACGACAAGCCGTATTACAAACCGATATTACTGGCCAGGCATGTTCCGTGACATTGCTAAATATGTCAGAGGGTGTGATTCATGTCAAAAATACAAATCCTCCCAACAGAAGATACCGGGGAAAATGCAACCTTCCAGAAACCACCTACCGTGGGAAACCGTTAGCACCGACTTAGTAGGCCCGCTACCGAGGTCATCGAAAGGCAATAGTTATCTGATAGTATTCCAAGATAGATTTACCAAATGGATCGAATGCAGAGCTATCCGAAAAGCTACCGCCCGTTCAGTCAGTCAAGCATTCTACGAGCTAATCGTAACTCGGTTTGGGTGCCCGCACACCATTATTTCCGATAATGGCAGTCAGTTTTCAGGGAAAATATTTACAGAGATGCTAGCCGAATTTGGCATTCAACATCGCCTTACACCACCTTACACCCCGCAGACAAATCCGGTGGAACGGGCGAACAAGACCCTGAAAACCATGATTGCACAATTTTGTGGTAATGACCAGAGGAAGTGGGATGTATTCCTACCCGATTTAACATTTGCATATAATACTTCCCGGAACGACAGTACCGAATTCTCACCCGCTTTTCTTAATTTTGGCCGTGAATTAGAACCACCTGAATCCCTATTTCGTAAGGAACAAACGCCCAAAACCGCGATCACTCCGACCGGAATCATATACACCCCCGAAGAAGCTATAAACCCAACGGAGCGTTTTAAAAAGCTAACGGAAACATATGAACTCGTAAAAATAAACCTAGACCGTGCATTTGCAACCCAAAGCCGACATTACAACCTTCGACGAAGGGAATGGAAATGCCATATTGGAGACAAAGTCCTAAAACGCGAACACAACCTTTCCTCAGCCGTACACCATTTTAACGCCAAACTAGCTCCAAAATACTCCGGCCCATACACAGTCATAAAAGTACACTCACCCGTAGTCTATGATTTAAAGGATGGTAATGGTAAAATGTATCGCCGGATACATATCAAGGACCTCAAGACGGCGCATTTATCTATTTCAGAAGATGCCGAAAGACATCACCGTTCCGCCGAAAGGGTATAAACCGAGCCACCTATATATCCCCAGGAAGGACGGGGAGAAAACTAGGAGAGAAGCCGATCTACAAAGGGAAAAAATAAAGAAACTTGCAGCACGGACGAGGACTCCCAGCAAGGACCAGCGACTCCTGAAACAAATAAAAATTAACATAGAGCTATGTCGCCTTAAACCCGAACTGACCGCAGCAATAAAAAAAGGTGCAAGGTACCAAACACAAACTCAGTCATTACCTGTTATCCCGAGCAACAAAGGAACAGACCCCGAAATCAGTCCGGACCATGTTCATACTACAAACCCGCCGGTTTCACAAAAACCGACAGAACAAAGACCGCCCAGTACTCCTCAGACAAGAAACATTTCCAACAGGAAAATAATGACCGAGGAGGAAGAACATCTGCTTGCTGAGGCCATTCTTGCCTCACCTAACCCCGCCACCTGGACGTTGGAAACGAAGCAAGAAGTGGCAAAATTTAGAGCGCTACATACCCTCACAAAAAGGATGCGGCATCAAATCTACACAAGCGATGGAAGAATCGTTAGAATCCGCTTATAAGTGTTATTATTTTTATAGAAACCGAGATTTATTTTTTATTACCTTTTTCCCAAGAACATTTACATTTTTTCTTCAACTGTGATATTATGAGTTATCTTAGCCAGAGTTACCGTTTAGTTCTTTAACTCATGGGAAGACACCCGGCATTTTTAGTTTAATTTTAATTTTTTGGCTGTGCCACATTGTAAATTCCGCTGTGATATACGACGTATCTAAGATTTGTATATAAGACGACCCTGTGAGTAAAACTCCTAAAAACATATTACACAGATAACCGTATACTCAAAAAAAAAAACCCTCGGTGCATGTAGGATAACCAAAATCAGATCAAAACAAAACACCCAATATAAAAATATCATTTTCAGTAACCAAACAAACAATGGCCAGTCCAGTATTAGACATCTCGACCTCACCATTTAGAGTCTCACGAGAATCCTCACCGAGAACCGAAATAAAAACCGAAGAACCTGCAGATGAGAACACCATCGATAGGGACATTGTCCAAGCCCTAACCGACGCCATCGAGGACACCACTAATTACCAGACCACAACCTCGACACCCCGAGTATCAACTTTTAAAACGACAATACTAGTAACCCACTCCGACCAAATCCAACAGGATAACGATAAAACGGCCGACATCGACACGTTCGAGGACCCGTTTAGTCCACCTCACCCTACCCCAGAATATCCCGTACCGCCAACGATCCAAAGATGGCGACTAGAGCAAGCAAAACAGAGATCACAAGCCTTCATAAAAATAACCCAGGATACCTGCTGGCGCTGTGGGAAAACCGGTCACGGAAGAAGTTCATGTGAAAACATACCAGTTCTGTTCTGTTCCCGCTGTGGAAAAACCGGGGTTATGTCCCGTCACTGCCCGTGTAACGGATACCTCAGTACAAACCAAGGAAGAGGATCATGGAGAAACCGCACCGTATCCACCGCAACGCAATGTTGTCGTCACCGAGATGTTGTTTGCGTACCGTGCCCGACATGTGGGTGCCCTCACGCAATTAACAGGAAACCTCTCCGGCCGAGATTGTAAAGAATCTGAGTACCCTCTAACATACTTGAGTTTAAAGCTACTTTTATTTTTTATTTTGGGATAACTGTAAGTTTATTTATATACAAAAAAAAAAAAGAAAATGGACATTTTCTTTTTTTTTCCGTAAGTGATGGGGGTGTGTAACGAAGTTACATAAGTTTTAGTTTTATTAACCCATTTAAGATTTAGGATAGCTAGGAATAAGATTAATCAACCGCCCAGGAATTAAAATTACTTTATTCTTTTATTTGTCAATAGAAAATTTCCATTCTTTTACCAAGTGTTATCATAACTAATAGTCTATTACGTATAAATAAAAATATAACTAAACCGATCCCCAAATTAGTTAACTAATTAAAAATGCGATGCACATTAATTATTATCAATCCTGCAAAATACAGCGAGCAGTACCGAGTCGCCAACGCGAGGGGATACGCCGCGCGCCTTGATAGTACCGCGTCATAACAGGTTCGGGCAGCGGCTCCAGCTGCTTCGGTTGGCGCACGGAAGGGTATTTAAGCGAGCGCTCGGCGCTCAAACGGCAGTTCCTGCTGAGTTCCTGCTACGAGACTTAACCAAGTCCCAGAACCGCCACGTGGGTAAGAAAACTTATTTTATTAGGGTGTGTCGTATTTAAAAGTGATAAAAAAAAAGGAAACCGTTAAAACTTTCAATCCGTTTTTAAATATAATATAGTGGATCATTAAAAGTGTTACTGTAGGGACCAAACCTCTTCCATATTTAATTTATTTCTGTGTACAAAGTAGTCCTGGCACAGTTCGGGATTATTAGTACCTATTTCTCACCCTCCGTGAAGTCAACGAGTCCTGGCACAGTTCGGGAAAATAGTTGCACCCTCTTTCTCAAAGCAAACGACGCAGTCCTGGCACAGTTCGGGAATTAGTTGTATTTGCTTCAACCCTGACAGTCTGCGAGTCCTGGCACAGTTCGGGAAATAGTGGACTTTAAACCCCCTCCCTCTTAAAACAAACAACTAATCCTAGCATACTTCAGGAAATAGTTGTCCTTATAAATTAGCCCCCCGTGAAGTCAACGAGTCCTGGCACAGTTCGGGAAAATAGTTGCACCCTCTTTCTCAAAGCAAACAACGAAGTCCTGGCACAGTTCGGGAATTAGTTGTATTTGCTTTAACCCTGACAGTCTGCGAGTCCTGGCACAGTTCGGGAAATAGTGGACTTAAAACTTCCCTTAAAAAGTTAAAATCCGAAGAATAACAGTACCGACAGTAACCTTATATTTTTTTTATTTATTTCACGTTATACCTGTTTTTTTTATATACGACTCGCACCACCCTAATATTGCATCAAGCTTTAAACCGATCATTACCATTCTTTAAATCCTGCTGACATAAAAATACCGCTTTCGCTTTACAACACCTGCACGTCCGCTATACTACCAATTTAAAACACCGCTCGCACTGCTTGCTTTATTTTCGATCATATTCCTGCACCGCTTTGTTTCTTAAAACCGTAATCCGTTTTGGGGGTATTACTATTTTAGATTTAAGTTTGTAAATTATAAGTACACGATGGTAACAAGTAGTATTAAAGCATTTATCTTGTATTAATATTTTATTGAGATAAACACGACCTGTCATTAATTTAAGGAAACAAATTGTTTTATTCCTCCGAGGCTTACTGACTGAATTTCCGACAAAATAGAAAGACAACTCCGTTCTAATAAATTTAAATGCACCGAACCCTTCTCCACTGTTTAAAGGCTACCCCGTGAGCATAGTGGATCCCTTTACCACTTCAAATAATAAAGGGTGGCGCTCGAGAATACCGATATCCCGATCCGCACCGTCACCGAAAAAACCGTAAATACTCCGCCGCATTAAGGGTACCGTCCGAATCATCTATTAAACCGCAATCCGAGTGCCATTACAAAATGGCACCCGAACTATCGTAGGGAACGCCCCATTACAATAGACACAACTATCGGTATTGGTCTGCTGAGAATACTCGCTGGTTCCAGGAAGGTCTAACTCAGAGGCCCAAAAAAGTTATTATTTGGGCGGGCATAGTTGGTAGGCATATTGTGGGATCTTTTGACATAGATGGAAATTTGAATGGCGAAAAACATCTGGACCTCCTCAGGAATCACATAATTCTTTCTTCCAGAATGGTTTTACCAGGTGTAAATAATGGCATAAACGAACAGGTATGGTTGCAGCAAGATGGAGCACCTGCGCATTATGCCGCAAATGTTAGACATATTACATAAGCGAACAATTTCCAGGACGTTGCATAGGCAGAAGAGGTGCTATTGACTGGCCAGCGCGATCCCCGGACATAACCTCGCTCGACTTCTTTTTGTGGGAACACTTAAAGAACAAAGTCTACGTTAACCGTTCAAATGCCTTAGAATCTTTGAAAGTCAGAATTAGTGCCGAAATTCGGGACATTCCAGAGGACTTTTTTTTAAACGTTGTAGACATTCAGAAATCGACTGGCGCTCTGCTTAGCAGAAAATGGTGGTCATTTTGAATACCTGATCCACTGAAAGGGTTTCACTTGTTTATTATTCCGATGTTAAGTTGTTCAATTTTCTAGGCTATTTATTTTGTTATTATAAGGTTTGTTACAATTTTAAATAAATAAAAAGTTAAAATACAAAAAATTCAGAGTTTTCCCAGTAGAATTTAAAAATGTAATCATATGCAGAGTGTTCCATTTAAAAAAATAAGTTAGTCTCTATGGCAACCAAGCCACAAATGACAGAAAAAATTCATGCAGGTAGAAATGTGGGGAATAATTTACTGAACAACTTTGAAATAGGTCACTTCTTCGAGGTAATTCAATACTTACAGGCATTATGCGCGACTTCTTTGCCACTCTGTATTTCTTTAACTGTCTCGCCCAATAGATGATTTTTCCATCAGCTACATACAAAAGTTAACTCTTTAGAATGATCGCTACGTGTTCCCAAGAGAATTAATAATAATAATATATTTATTCTGATGCCTATGCAAGAACTCCGCCAACGCCGGTCCTAAGCCCGGATGAAAATGGAGTAACAACCTCGTAAAAAAACAATAGTCTAAACTCCTCCCACTTTTATCCTGCTATCTATTGTTCGGTTCTCAGAATTTAAGATCCTAAATCTAAATAACCCTCATTGAATGACACAATTGTGGAGTTTCCTGGCTTTCTTTTACTTTTTCCTTTTCTAAAAATTATTAAAGTGCCTGGAAGGCTTCAAAATTATCAGTGACCGCCAGTATGGTTTCCGTACGATCAACAGCAGACCTTCTCGCTTATGTTACTATGTTATTCACGTTTGAACAACGCGATACAAAATTATGGGGAGTCCCGGGCGGTAGCACTGGATATTTCCAAGACCTTTGACCGAGTATGGCATGAGGGGCTCCTCACTAATTATAAAAATTACTAAACATTAACGCCGGAATCCCTCAATGTTCTATATTGTCACCCACCCTCTTTTTACTATACATCAAAGACCTTTTGGAAGAAACTAGAAATCCTATATATAGCTTCGCTAATGATAGCACACTTGTTTTATGTTTTACTTTGGATACTCGAACATCGACTGTCAACGCATATAGGCAGCAAGAGGTCTCACATCTCAGCAAGGACCTGGATGAAATTCTGTCTTGGGGTGACAGTAACCCAGTAGAATTTACCGTTAAAAAACCCAGGCGGCAGTTATTTCTAAAAAAGTTAATGTCGAGGAACCGTATATAGTCATGGCGGGACACTCGATTCCCTTGGCTTCATCAATTCATTTATTGGGCGTCAATTTGGATAGTCATGTGTTGGCATAGTCACGTTGCGGCCATTGCTAAGGCATACTTTTCCGAACTAAGAACCATAAATCACAAATTCGACCGTCGCGTCATCAACAATAACGTAAAACTTTTTATTACCCAGTGACGCTCAAATTTCTTCTAAAACGGTTTCGTATACTGAATGGACATTATTCTTTCTAAGTGCGGATTCGTCAGGAATGGTTTGTTGACAATATTTTTGCAAAAATCCTGTAAATTGCGGATTTTGCAATATTTTAAAGGGTATGTTTGCTGCGACCAAAGCCCCGCATAAGTCTTCTTGAAAAATTTCCTTTACAGATTTTAACTTTTCTTCAACTGAAATCAAAAATGCGTTTCTTACACTTAGCTGAACTGGCTCAGATTTCATTTTTTGTAACTTTGATTTATGCAGCGGTGTTTTCAAATGTTGATCGATTTGGAACTTCTTTTTACAAACAATAATTTTAGCACAAGCTTTACAGAAAGAAGACTTTTTTTTCTCCAGTTATTACAACCCAATACAAATACAGTTTGTTAATCAGGTAATAATAAGGCATTATTAAACAACAACAATATACCTCCAAACCCTGGAAACCCCCAAATATTACCTTGTGTATAAGCAAAATGTAAATATTAATTATTATATAATTATCTTCAGATTGGAAAATCCCTGAAACAAGTGCCCGACTGGACATTAAACCTTATGAGTCTAGGAGTTTTCATGACCGGGCGTTTTAATTTTTTGATAACGACGCCGAAAACATAAAATATGCTCATAAAATAATAATTTGGGAAAAATATGCATTTTATTATAAAATTGACAAAATATGCAAAAAATGCATATATATGCATATATTCCGCTCTTTAATCATAACATAATATGTAATCGAAATAAATAAATATATAAAATATTCCATGGTAGAGGAAATTAAAGTCGTACTTGTTATATTTCACAATTTAATTCAGTTTCTTCCTGACACGTGTTTCAACCCTTGCGGATCAAAGGCATATAAGACAATACTAAATACAGGAGAGATTATAGAGACATCTAAGTAATAAAATTAAGAAAATTATATTGTGTATATAATTATGGGGTTTTTCGCTCGTAATTATTGACAGTGTTTATTGCATATTTATCTTAAGTTATTAGGCTATTAAGTATTAGATTGGCACCTGAAGGTATTTCAATTTGATTATTAACAACATTACATCGATTTTTAAGGCTCTTTTGATTGCTAATGTTTCTAATAGGTTGAGTTTTCTACCCTAGTGTTGAGTATATCGGTCTTATTTTGTTGGATATTGAGTGGTTATTTATTATACAGTGGTCCGCTATTCCTGTTTTATTTTTTTTTAAATAGATCTTTTATGTTCTTTAAGCCTAGTTTTAAAGTTTCTACCTGTTTGACCTATATAGATTGCATCATAGTCATCACATTGTATTTGGTAGACCCCGCTATGTGTTAATTTGTCTTTATTTTCAATTTTTGAATTAGCTATGTATTTACCTAGGTTATTTTTATTGACTGGTATGGGGATAAGTTTATGGTTTTTGAGTTTTTTGAAGATTTTTTAACTTATGTGACCTGTATATCTGATTGAACTGTATTTCGCGTTTGATGGAAGGGGACGTCCTCGGTAGAGTAGTTTTTGCGTTTTTTGTCTGAGTTTTTTCTTTAGTATTTTGTTTATGAGTGTTGTTGGATAGCCGTTGTTTAAGGCTATAGTTTGTATTATGTCTAATTCTTTGTTTAAGGCTATAGTTTGTATTATGTCTAATTCTTTATTATATGAAGTTTCTGAAAGTGGGATGTTGACTAATCTGTGGACCATGCTATTGAACGCAGCTAGTTTGGTTTGTTCGGGATGTTTTGAGTCTGCTGGTATAACTATATCGGTTGTCGTTGGTTTTCTATAGATTTGGCAGGTTAATTGGTTGTTTTGAATAGAACAAACTAAAAATTTAACAATACCCATTAATGCCACCCTAATATCATTCGATGTTAAAAGTCTATTTACCTCTATACCAACGACAGAACTAAAAGATATTATACATAAAGAACTAAACAATAGCCGTACTACGATTATTATACATGAAATAATTGCTCTCAACAACCTGTGCATAGATCAAAGCTACTTCAGATGTAACAATAAATTCTTTATACAAAAAGAAGGACTACCAATGGGCTCTCCTTTGTCACCATTGTTAGCGGAATTATTCAAGAAGAACTTTGAATATCACCTTTTTAATTTAAAAAATCCTTTAATAAAAAATATACATTTCTGGCGCAGATACGTAGATGATGTGTTTTCCGTTTGGACAGGCACAGAGCGACAGCTAGAACAATTTCTAAACCTTCTAAATGGCTTAAACACTAAAATTCAATTTACCATAGAAAGGGAAACTGACCACTCAATCAATTTCTTGCACTTAACAATAATAAATCAAAACAACCAATTAACCTACCAAATCTATAGAAAACCAACGACAACCGATATAGTTATACCAGCAGACTCAACACATCCCGAACAAACCAAACTAGCTGTGTCCAATAGCATGATCCACAGATTAGTCAAGATCCCACTTTCAGAAACTTCATATAATAAAGAATTAGACATAATACAAACTATAGCCTTAAACAACGGCTATCCAACAACACTCATAAACAAAATACTAAAGAAAAAACTCAGACAAAAAATACAAAAACTACTCTACCGAGGACGTCCCCTTCCATCAAACGTGAAATACAGTTCAAACAGATATACAGGTCACACAAGTCAAAAAATCTCCAAAAAACTCAAAAACCATAAACTTATCCCCATACAAGTCAATAAAAAACCCCTAGGTAAATACATAGCTAATTCAAAAATTGAAAATAAAGACAAATTAACACATAGCGGGGTCTACCAAATACAATGTGATGACTATGATGCAATCTATATAGGTCAAACAGGTAGAAACTTTAAAACTAGGCTTAAAGAACATAAAACATCCAATTAAAAAAAAAAAATAAATAAAACAGGAATAGCGGACCACTGTATAATAAATAACCACTCAATATCCAACCAAAATAAAACCGATATATACTCAACACAAGGGTAGACAACTCAGCTATAAGAAACATTAGCAATCAAAAAAGCCTTAAAAAATTAATGTAATGTTGTTAATAATCAAACTGAAATACCTTCAGGTGCCAATCCAATACTTAATAGCCTAATAACTTAAGATAAATATGCAATAAACACTGTCAATAACTACGAGCGAAAAACCCATAATTATATACACAATATAATTTTCTTAATTTTTTTACTTAGATGTAAATACCTCTATAATCACACCTGTTAATTTAGTTGTACCTTTGGCCAATACCTGTAAATTAAGGACCAAAATAACCCATCATCTGTCAATTTTTATTATTTTAATGACATGTAGAATTTAGTATTGTCTTACATGCCTTTGATAATGATCCGCAAGGGTTGAAACACGTGTTAGGATTAAATTGTGAAATATAACAAGTACGACTTTAATTTCCTTTACCATGGAATATCCATTTCACCAAGCATGCAGCCCATCACAAATCAATTATATATCAAATAATTGTTATTCAGAGTAAGATAACACTTACTGATTTGATGCCGTGTTGCGAATCTCATGTTGATTGATATCGTTGCTAAGTTTTCCGCTTTCTCCGGGTATATTCAGTTTTTCTAGCAAAATAATTAATTTGGGTCCGTGTTTAATAACTCGTGTGTGTGGAACGTTTTCAATTTCAAAATCATCCATATTTTCAATATTGACTAATTCGGCACTTAACACTTCTTTATTTTCTTCTTTTATGTGAAACGTGGAAGAAAAGCTTTGGTGATTGTAACCTTCAAAAATTTCCTTATAAGCAGGCGATGCTAACAGATCATGTGACACATTAAATATGGTGGTTTCTGTTCCTGTATTCTGAAATTCTTGGTTACAGTCGGTTACAGCTGAATTCCATGGCCTGGCCTTAGTGTCAATTGTCCTATACAAAAATGATTGGTAAAGTATAAAGTCACAATTTATTAATTAATAGAATACCGGGTGCCACAAAATAGTGGCTCAGCGTTATAATTTATTTCTATAAGTGTTAAAAGTAATGTGGTTTGAAATAATTTGACACCCCTCTGTACTTTTCTAGTTACAGCACTGCATTATTACCCTTACATAGCCAACCAACAGTAGTTGTGTTTGCACTGTTGGCTGCGCATCTTTGAAATGCTTCAATAGTACAAATACATATAGTGTGTATCAGCCAAATGGAATAAATTCGATAATAAACACATGGGGGCGTGTCTGAAAAAACGCTCGGACACGTCGATTGGTATTTCTAGTTGCGCATTTTGTTTCAATAAAAGCTGTTTCGGAAATATTAAGTGCTTTCAGATTAATTGCAAAAATTAACAACACACTAAAAAACTAATAAGTAATACCGTTTATTTCTTGATAATGCAAGAAACAAAAAAAAAAAACATTAATGTAGGAGATGTTGAAAATTGATGCTAAATAGTTATTTATGTATCTAGGGAATTATAATGGTCTTAATTACCGAGGGCAAAGTTTACGTCCCGAGGGCCTTTGGCTCGAGGGACAGCAATTGCCCGAGGTAATTGAGACCCTTATAATTACAATGATACATAGATAATTTTATTTCTGACCGATTTTAGTAACATCTTGTTCATTTTTAAAGTGGAATAAATGTTTCAATAGATGACAATCAAATTGACATTAGATGTCAATCGTTTGATTTTATGTCAAATTTTTCTTAATATCCCAAGGGAGTTATGTCCCTTATAATTCCCGCGTAACTAAGACGTTATAAGCTAATAATATACCGGTCAGAAATAATAGTTTTTACTGATATGAAATAAAAAAAAAGGTTTAAATAGTTTTGTTTACTTTTGTTTAAAACGCCTGACCTTAGCAAATTGTTGTCTGTGTGCATGACAGAAGTTGTCAGTGTTATAGTCGTTTAAATTTTGTTAACTGCATATCAGAAAAAGGTTTATTTAACAGAAATGCACAAAATAACAATTTTACAGATGATTGGTTATGGAGATAAAACACGGACACAAATGGAAGTTGCTCGCTTATTTCATGAAAAATTTCCAAATTTGCCGCCTATAACTCAAGGGACAATTAGTAAAATAGAAAAGCAGTTTCGCCAGCTTGGACATGTAAAGCAGATAAAAAAGTAGCTGCCAATGCAATAAGTGATGATACCAAATTAGATAATATGTTTAAGTTTCAGGAAAACCCACATATTTTTAGTCGAAAAACAGCCCCAATGTTCGATGTTTGCCATTCATCGATTATAAGAACATTACAAGAAAATAAAATGTATCCCTATAAAATGATACCTACTCATGAAAGACGATTTTGATAGGAGAACGTATTTTTGTGAACAAATGATGGCAATATTAGATAGCAATGTGATCCAATTAGAGCATGTTTTGTTTCCTAATGAGTGCACCTTTACACTTCACGGTCATGCTAATTGTCAGAATTGCCGCTATTGGTCTAGGGAAAATGCTCACTGGAGAGAGAAGAACATACGCAATATCCTGAAAAGGTTGATGTTTGGGCAGAAATTGTTGGAGATCATATCATAGGTCCCTTTTTCATTAATAGCAATTTAAATGACGATAATAATTTAGCACTGCTCCAAAATAATGTCTTGCCAACTTTGACAAACTTATATCCTGATCCAGCAAACCCACAACTTCCAGCGAATATGATATGGTTTCAGCAAGATGGAGCACCGCCCCATTACAAAATCAATGTCCGGCAGTATTCTCCGACACAAGGTAAATGGTCATGACTTTACCTGCTTTATAACAATCGGGCGACTTTACCCGCCATAAACCAATTAAGGGCTGGTTTGTAAGCGTTTCTAAGTAAGTTTATTTTTATTTTGATAATGTACGTATTTAAGGTATAATTAATTATACCTGTCGACATAGAAATTGTCGAATTATTATTAAATCATTTGATCTAATCGCAAGCGTTATTCGTCTTCTTAAGTCAGCTAAGTCGAGGGGTTTAGTTTTGTATACAATATTTTTGACGTAACCCCATAAGAAGAAGTCCAATGGCGTCAGATCAAGGGATCTTTCCATCGATCCACGCCTCCTTATCCACCGATTTGGAAATACTCGGTTGAGGTACTGTCGGACATTGATTTGGTAATGGGGCGGTTGGCAAGACATTATCTTGGAGCAGTGCTAAATAATTATCGCCATTTAAATTGCCATTAATGAAAAAGGGACCTATGATATGATCTCCAACAATTCCTGCCCAAACATTAACCTTTTTAGGATATTGCGTATGTTCTTCTCTCATCCAGTGAGGATTTTCCCTAGACCAATAGCGGCAAAACAGGGATAGATTTTATTTTCTTGTAATGTTCGAATAATCGATGAATGGCAAACATCGAACATTGAAGCTGTTTTTCGACTAGAAGTATGTGGGTTTTCCTGAAACTCAAGCATAATATCTAATTTGGTATCATCACTTATTGCGTTGGCAGCTACTTTTTTTTATCTGCTTTACATTCCAAGCTGGCGAAACTGCTTTTCTATTTTACTAATAATTGTCCCTTGAGTTACAGGCGGCAAATTTGGAAATTTTTCATGAAATAAGCGAGCAACTTCCATTTGTGTCCGTGTTTTATCTCTGTAACCAATCATCTGTAGAATTGTTATTTTGTGCATTTCTGTTAAATAAACTGTTTGTCATGCAGTTAACGAAATTTAAACGACACTGACAACTACTGTCATGCAGACGGACAACAATTTGCTAAGGTCAGGCGTTTTAAACAAAAGTAAACAATAGTATATTATGTTACAAGGACGAAAAATGCAGTATTTCGGACGTATTGCGGGAGATTACTGGACGAGGCAAAGCCGAGGCCAGTAACCCGCATAGTCCGAAATACATTTTTCGTCCGTATAACATACGTTATTTTTTATCCGATTGTGTTTTTGCTCGGATTATAAAATAATGTAAAAATTAAGAAAACCAATATATTTCATCTTGCATTGTAATTTTTTGTCCCTTGAATGTTTGAACAATGAAACCTGTAATATGCGTATCCATGGATCTAACAAATAATTAAATTAATATTATCAACTGACGTTTTATCAATCAGGCGATAGTTTTAACTAATCTTTCGTGTTCTGCTAGTTTTAAAACCTGAAAAACACAATTAAAAATGGAAATAGACGATGATCTTATAGAAGGTACACCACCTGACATTCAAGAAACTGCCAAGGAAGTAATGTTACATTTGTTGCCACAAAAATCTAAGGAAATATATGAAAGAGCTTATAAAAAATTTATGGATTACCGGCAAGAAAAAAATATACAGTCGTTCTCCGAAAACGTCTTCTTGGTCTATATGGCGGAATTATCGAAAACTATGAAGTCATCTACTCTGTGGTCGCAGTATTCTATGCTACATATCTAAATACATGAGATTACGAGCATTGTTGAAACAAAAAAGTGTTGGATATTGTCCAAAGAAATCAAGGATCCTAACTAGAGAAGAGGTTCACAAATTCCTTTGCCATGCTCCAGATGACAAATACTTAATGTTGAAGGTAAATGTAACTATATAATAGTATTTTAAATTTCTGACTAACAATTTTCTTAATTACAGGTTGCTTTTATTTTTGGAATCGCGGGCGCATGTCGTCGAGAAGAACTGGCTCATATGAAAATTGATGACATACAAGATTTGGGAACGGCTTTGTTAATAAAAATTCCCTATAATAAAACAAACAAACCGAGATCATTTACGGTGACTGGAGAATATCTAAAGTATTATAGAAATTATCTGGCTTTACGTCCAACAAATATGAGTGATGGGCGATTTTTTGTGTCTTATCGCAATGGAAAATGCCATAAGCAAGTTGTCGGTATACACAAATTTGGCTCTATACCTCAGGAAATAGCATCTTACTTAAAACTGCCGAATGCCAAGGAATTCACGGGACATTGTTTCAGAAGAACATCGGCCACATTACTTGTAAATGCGGGAGCAGACATAACATCTCTAAAACGGCATGGAGGCTGGAAGTCTTCGGGAGTAGCCGAGGGCTACATAGATGATTCCTTAAGTAATAAGTTAGAGCTGACCAAGAAAATATTCAACATTCCACAATCTGACCTGCAGTCAGTCTCGACTCAGGTGTCGCAATCCGTCTCCCAATCGAGTTCAACATTGGAGAATAATATCATAACGGAGACCAAAAATAATAACACATCCTCAAAATCAAATTTACATCACCCCGTTCTTGTTCAAAATTGTTCTAATTGTACATTTAATATAAATATTGTAAATAATTGAATAAAATAAACTGTTGAAAATATTTTAGCGTCCGACAAAATGTTTTTCGGACTAGGACGACAAAGGTTGCCTAGCTTCCAGCGCAATAATCAATACCTTATTGAAAAGGTTACCTTTTCGTCCAAATATCTGATCTATAAAACGTCATTTTTTGACACAATCGGATAAAAAACTATTTATACCTTTTCTACTTATTATTATTACTAATGTTAATAACTGATGTATGCAGGTAGGTAATTGTAAATATTTTTTTTTGTGGCAAAACAGCTCATCTAACGAAAAATATTGAAGCGGTAAAATAGCTTCCAAATACATCCAGTCACTCGACAAAAATATCTGGGTTGTCATAACGCCGTTGATATAAAAAATCAGGAAAAATGTTGACGTATTATATCACTTTTATAACACTTCCACTTATTTACACCCGGTGACTATACTACTAGAAAACGTCATTTTATAGTATTAGCCTACATACTAAAAATCGTTAAAATCGATTACAGCTTTTCACGTAGTTTAGGGAAAACCAATATTTTTACAAATTTTTGGCGCCCTTTACCGGCTAAACGAGACAATTTTGGATAGTATAACCACAGTATACGGAACCATACAGTAGCGACACGAGCTGTCGTTCCCTTTGATCTTCGGGGGTCAGTTTCAGTGACAGAAGGATGACAGTATTGTCCTCTATTACACTGAGAAAACATATGAAATTTTATGTTGAAATCGCTCTTATACTGAAAAAAAGTCCATTTAAAAACAATCAATAATAGCATGAAGATATTCAGTTCGGATATTTTAGTTGTTTGATAAAACTTATCCTACATGCTAACTAATTAAAGATACTAAATTCCTCCGTTTTTGTCGAGGTTTTTATTTACGTTCAGTTGCCTTTTCGGAGCAATATATACTCTTATGACCCGTTATTTTGAGTAGTAATTGCACAAGTAGGTAGGTACACATCTAAATTTACCCTGTGTTGTGAACCAGAGTGTGTTGCTTAAGAAGATGTGAATAAATGTGCGGGATTTTATAAAATTTAAATGATATAAATCCGAAAGTTAACGGTGAATCATTGTAACATTTTATACTGACGCTAAAGGTTAGTGACAGCACAACAATTATTACTGAAAAGCGAAAAATAATACCATTTAAGTTCAGGAAACCTATACTCAAAACCCAATATTATAGTCAGTGACGTAGCTATCAGAACCATGGAAACGAATGCAAACCACCAATAGAGTATTTTGGCAGTTTCTATGATTCTGATAGCTACGTCACTGACTATAATATCGGGTTTAGAGTATAAATTAATGAAATATTTTGTTTTTGCGTTATAACTTGAAAACAGATGAATATTGGATAACATTTGAGTTTTTTATTATTATTTTGATGCATAGATGACACCCTTAGAGTTTGGCCCTTTCCTCCCGACTCACCCTGTATATATATTCATTAAAAAATCCTAAAAAGATTTAGAAAACCGCAGAACCTGCATAAATAATTTTGCAAATGTTTAGTCGTTTTATTGGCGATTTGCTACGTTGCATCTTTAAAAGTGTGGAAGCAGTAGAAAAATAAACAAAACTATAGTATTATATTAAAATTTTATAAACAAATAAAATACAAAAGGTTACAAAAATTTTACTGTATTATTAAGACAAATTTTGATATGCATTACAGTAATAATCTTTTGACTCAAAATTGATCAAAAGTGAAAAGTAAGCAAAAGCATAGAGAAAAAGAGAGAGACAAGAAATGCGTATACCAAAATTTGTCGCAAATTGTAAGATATGAAATATAAAACTATCTACTTAATGTGTAACAAGCATAACATGATATCCACCCTAAGAGTTAAAATTATGTGTAAATACAAGTTTTCAATTTTAAGGAATATCACTATTATTTACAGGTTACAGTAATTCAAATCTAAAATGCACATACAAAAAGATAATCATACAAAATATATTATTTTATATTAAAACAATTATTACAAATAAGACAATATTTCTATTTTTCTTATCTTCTTTATTATCTTTAAGGTCTCTGTTTGCAAACTTTACCATGTAAAATAATCTTAGCCTTCGTCAATACAAATTGTACAATGCTTATAAGTTCCAGCATTGTTTGTACTTTAATTTCCAGAGCACTGAAGATGGCATCATTTACCAAACCTGGTCTACAAGCAAGATGTTGTGTGGTGCTTTCAAAAGTCCTTTTTGTTGGTAAACATATTAATTTGCTCATAAATGAATAAGCCCTAGGGCGAAGGAAATACAAAGTTAAGGCAAACTGTTTGTATTAAATTGAATACTTTCTGTTTGTTGGGGGTTTGTCTCTTAAAGTAGCTTGAGCCTTCACAATTTCAGTCAATGGTTTACTTACAAATTTATCACAAATTGCATAGAAGTCATCGATGGTCCACTCGTGTTTGTCTTCTTTAAGAACAGACTTATGTTGTTTCCTCAAAGCCTTAATTTTCCCTCTTAATTTTTGCTTCCTTGGTGTTCCGGAGCTTAAGGTTGCCGGTGTTTGAGTTCCTATTGTTGGGGAGTGCAAAGGTGAAGGAGGACTAGCAACTGCACAAACAATAGTGAGTCCAGAAGAATGAACAGTGCTTTGGCCTTGAACAAAAAAGTTTAATTTATATACAACATATGTTATGACCGAAGCATACAGTAACCTTTTTTATGGTACTACAGTCACTCTAGTTTTATAATACATTTTTCAAAACAAAACAACATACTAATAAAAGTATTTTATAAAGTACAATAAGATATAAACTTAAACATTGTTTATGATTTACAAAACTAAATTTTTTTTTCTCTCTGCAGTGAAAATTACACTAATTGTGAAATTGTGACTCAATAATATATGTTCAACCTTCCATAAGACACTCGGAACCAAAAATTAACTGTAATAGTAGGTACATACAGGTATAAATTGATTATATTGTGGTAATAGTAAGCCTTTGATTTTATCAATTTACCTGGTATTGCGTGTAAAAATAATGTGGGTTGGGCCCTATCAAACAAACGTGGTCGTACACCACCTTTGGATATAAACTTTTGTTCAAAGTGTTTATCACATAGCCCATAACTTTTATTGACTTTATTTGAATCCATGCCCAGTAAAAACAGACCGGATTTTATTGCAATCAAAATCTTTAATAAATTGCCTACTATTGTAAAACAATTACCATTTCTCCCCTTTAAAAATACAGTCAAATCGCTGCTCATCTCTAACGCCTTCTATAATGTGGAAGATTTTTTGAACTCTACATTTTAAATTTTACATTTTAACCTGTTTGTGTTTTGTCAATTATTTTAATTCTATTAAAATTGACTTTTTTTTTACCACTCGTATTGACTTGTGTAAACACTTTGTTGTACTGACATCAATAAAAATTATTATTATTATTAAATGTTGTAATTTTGTATAATTTTATAACTTTTAAACTTTTTAAGTTATGTTAAATATTTATATTTCAAATTTTATTAATATTATTATCACTGACTTGTGTAAATACTCTATGTATATTGACACCAATAAACTATTTGTATTTGTATTTGTATAATCTTCCCTGTTGCAAGCTTTCAGCCAGATTTTAGCCCTAAAATAAATATTAAATTATTCCTGAAAACAAATAGCAACAAGGAGACAAACTGTTTATTTTAGCAGCGATAAAATTATTCTGCATTTATATTTCTGAGGATTTATCCACCGATTTTACAGCTATAAAATTAAATTTAAAACATACCTTTCTCCTTTCTGGGTCTTTGGGAAAAGCAAAAAAACTGGTTCCAATATCACTTTGGACAGGGCAAGGGCGATAAGCACATCTGCTCCTTCTTTTTTCTTGGGAATCCATCGAAAATCCGCAAAAGTTCGACTCAAACACTTAAACGCACGATAAAAACCAATAAATTACACAAACTAAACAAACGACAATCCACACAAGCTTTGTTTACCTTTCTGACTGACTTATTTGTCACTAAAAAGATGGCCGCTACGCGCATTGCGCAGAGAAATTTGGGTCTGTCTAAATCGCCTCGTATCGCTACTGTATAGTTTCGTATACTGTGGTATAACTAAGTCGGCTTAGATCGACCTATTTTGACGTCAGGAGTCTGTCGTCAAACGTTGTACACGTATTTTCCGGATACCATGTATAATATACATATTTTTAAATAATTAAATGAAGATTTTTGTTTTTGTGCGCAGCTTATGTATTTTCACCTATAAGGGTGAGTTCTTTTATTGATTCTATTTATACCCAATTCTATTTTTTTAGGTGAAATATCGATTTTGTGAAAAATATCGAATAAACAAAAAATTTTACAGAATGGGCCTTTCTCTACAAGAAAAAACACAAAAATAATCACGTACATTAGAAATATGAAAAAAAAGTTGTGGACAAACTCAGACACGAAACCGGGTCAAAACGGCTTTTAACTAAACTACTAAACCAAACGATTCGCATAGGAAAATGTTTACCTTAGGAATTAAGCAATGGGAATGATATTACAAAATATATGGAAGAAATACGGCGATATTTCTCAATATTAAAGTCTTAACAGGATGAACGCATCTTTTGATACCTGTTTATAACATTTCCAGGGCGCAAAACCGTGCAATATTAACACTACGTTAAAATAAAACTCGAATATTCCGACAACTTGACGTCTATCGTCTATTTAAGCTTTGCCAATTATGAACATTTGTTTGCTTCAAAGGCGACTCTTCAAAACTTATATTATTGGAAATTCGTGATTTTTGGACAGGTTTTGTGGCATTAAAACTGTGATATAATAATAACTTTGATTTCCTTTTAGTCAAAGTTGTTAAAAAAATGATGGAAGGATTAAATAAATCTAATATGAATGTAACGCGCAAAGTTGTATGTGCGACGCCATAAACAATTTAAAATTTTGTTTTAGTATCTCTTATAGTAAAAAGTAATAAACTTTGTGGCCCGGTATAATAAGGTATCCAAACTTAAGCAAAGTGTACCTGTTTTCAATTGTTTCAGATTCGTCCTCCTTGATGTCTAGTTCTTCGTTTTTCATTTTCCAGTCCCCATATATCTGATCAGTTCCTGCTTCACCCTCTCCAACTTTGACCTCTGCTTCTGTCCGGCCAGGAAATATTTCTTTGTCCCTGTAAAACATAAAAGTATCCCTTTTTAGGCGGGACAAAAACAAAAAATGTTGATTGTTTTTACGAGAAAGATCTCTTTAATCCGTACACCTGGATCATATTTTGATGATGGTTAAATTAAATTATTTAAGTAGTTCAGGTTAATTCATTAAAATTAAGTGTATTAAGTTTTGCTTCACTTGCCATTGCTAATAGTCAAATTCAAATTCAAATAAGCTATATTAATTATAAGAAGATCCAAAGACTTATTGAAAAAGCAATAGAAATAATATTGAATTACAATTAAAATCACAGTATTTTATAAAGTAAATCAAAAATATGATTAGTGAAAAGAAAATAAAAAGGAGCAGACAATTAAAATATATATTAGGGCATGAACATGCCACATTGAGAATGAAACAAGCCCAGGCAAGCCAAGTTAATTATACAGGGTGATTTCTAAGGTGATACTTTTTTTTCAACTGTGTATAAAACTAGGTACTTAAAAAAAACAACTTTTTCAAATAATTTTTTAAATAATTCAAAAATAAAGGAGATATTTTTTTATACACATGAGCCATTTTTAAACACTCCCAAACTAACTGAAATCTATCACGCGATGAACTGACAAAAAATTGAGACTTCACTGCTTGACATAAAAAAAATAAACAGCAACAAAAAAAATTATCAGCAGTCGTATCGTAGGCTTTTTACATTAGCGTATCTCCTTTATTTTTGAGTTATTTAAAAAAAGTTATTTGAAAAAGTTGTTTCTTTTAAGTAGTTGTATACACAGTTGGAAAAAAGTATCACCTTAGAAATCACACTGTATAGAACAGGAACCAGGAAGATTCAGCACATAAAAAGTACATTATTAATTATTAAATCAAGTCATTTATATAAAGGGTGTCCCAAAATAAACGCACATTTTTATTTGTTAACAAAACACATTTATTTCTTGAAAGATGTCAAAACTTTACCGGGATAAGAAAGAATACATATCACGATTAAGTGTGAAACACATGATCAGACAAATGTCCACCGCGGCTTTGCTGGCAGACCCTTGCTCTTTTGACGAAATTATTGATAACATTTTTACATATTTGGGGACGAATTTCATCAATGACGCATCGAATTTCGGTCTTCAAGTCAGGAATTGCGCTTGGTTTATTGGCATAAACACGAGATTTAAGAAAACCTCAGAAAAAGAAGTCGCACGGTGTTATATCGCAGGATAGTGGTGGCCAATTCTAATCACCATTGCGAGATATGACACGACCAGGAAATTTCAGTCGTAACGAGTCCTTCGTTTCACGCGCAGTATGACAGGTCGCTCCGTTCTGTTAAAACCATAAGTTTTCCACATTAATTCGGTCTAATTCAGCCCACAAAAACTCTTCTAACATTGCACGATAACGTTCGCCATTCACTGTTAGTGCAGTTCCAGCCTCGTCTTCAAAGAAGTATGGCCCAGTTATTCCGCCGAACCAAAAACCGCACCAAACGGTGACTCGTAGAGGATGCATTGGTTTTTCGTGAATAACACGAGGATTCTCTTCCCCCCAAATTCGACAATTCTGCTTGTTGACGTATCCATTTAATTGAAAATGTGCCTCTTCACTACACAGGATTTTCTTCGAAAAATCTTCGTCATTTGCCTCGTCTTCCAGAATCCAATTAACAAATTCACGGCGCAACCCATGATCTGCTGGCTTCAATTGGATTTTATAAGCATGCAAATGCAAATTTTTTGTAAGAATTCGCTGCATACTGCTTTTGGTAATGTTCACTTGCTGTGACCGACGGCGAATCGACGTTCCTGGATTCTCACCAACACTTTCCGACACTGCTGCAATATTTTCAATAGATCGAGCAGTACGCGGCCGCCCTGTTGATTTTATGTTTCCAACTAAACCACTTTGCTCAAATTTCTTGATCAATCTTTGCACTGTCGTATGTTTAGGTGCATTATTTTCTCCAAAAACGGCTCGCACTCTACGAATTGTTTCCGCATAACATTCTCCACATTTATAATACGTTTTCACGATAACATCGCGCTGTTCTATCGTGCAGCGTTCCATGTATATTAATTGCAATAAATTACATGACAGCTATTAAATTTTCAGAAGCCTACTATAACAAAAACGAAAATGCCACGATATTTAAAATGTGCGTACATTTTGGGACACCTTTTATCTCGCCTTTTATAATATGATTCAAATTCAAGAATACTTTATTGTTGAAAGAATGTTGTGGTTCTCATCAACGTCTCAGCAAAGTTAATCTAATTCATAAAGTATTATTACGCACGGAAAGAATACAATGTAAAATATTAATTATTAATAGACAGGGTGTTGCCTAACTACGGTACGAAACTTCAGAGGTCGTTTTAAGAAAAAAAGTTTCTATGAACGTATGTCTGGAGTTGCTTCGTTTCTGAGAAGTTTAAAAAAAAACGGTCATAACCGATTTGGTTGAAATTTTATTCAGTTATTTGACGTAATAAGGCGCTTATTTAGCCCTAACTAGATTGAAATTATTAGGTCCAGTGGCGTCTCAGTGGGCACCACAGCCAATTATTATTGAGAAGAAAAAGTACGCCACTGCCTTTTTTTTTAGTTCTTTTATTTTTTCAGATTAAGTAACTACAAATTCAACTTTTTGGTCTGTTGTGTTTTTTTCATATCTGGCTTCATTTGCGAGAAAAATTAAATAAAAATCACTATCTCAAAGATCCTTTTTCCGATTCTGGTAAAATTTGACAGTGTTTTTCGTTGTGATGCTAAGTTAGCACTGACTAGATGACATATTGCCAAAAAAATTTACGCCACTGACTTGATTAAAAATTTTATATTATTTTCCTGAAAATACAATATTTTTGTCTTTTGTTTTCTTTCTCGCGAAAAAAAAAAAAAAAGTCACTTCATTAAATCGTCGGTTTGGAACAAGAGGGTCACATCTCAAAATTTTCATTTTTTGAGTTTCATTGCTGTTTCAGCTCAAAATATTATAATATATTATGTGTAAGATAGTTACAAATCAACTTTGTATAGTTCTCACCAGAGCGCGTTACGATCAAATGTCACATCATAAATAACCGTGTTTGCTTTAAAACAAGACTGTTACATTTCAGTTGAGGTGTGGCACTTGTAGAGATTGGGTGCGCATATTTTGGGAAAGAGCGTTACAAATCAAAATACTTAAATAATAACACCGATATTTTGTTGCATTTATGTGCAAAATTGTCTCACCTCAAATTACACCGGTTTTTCTTAAAAGGTAAGTACTGTTTTCAATCCTTACTTTAAAATAAACTGGCACATTTTGAGATATGACTGTATTGAACAAAACTATTTAGTGTTTAGCATAATGTAATTTTTAAACAAGATGTACACATTTTGTCATAATACTCTCTTGGACTGATGGGAAAAAATTGTTTTGGATATTTTTTGATATGTTACGATTCTGTACAAAATTTTCTGTAATGTTTTTTCCTAATCTAAAAATGTTATCGTTTTCAAAAACATACTTTTTTTTAGCGAAAATGAGTAAAAGGACTCGATATATATTAGAGCTGGCTAAAGAGCACAATACGCCAACAGTTATTGCAGTTGTCGAAGAAACGGACACATATCTCTCAAATATTCCAGCTAGTGTAAATACAGAAAGTAAGCAGTTTATCAATTTACAGTAAAGCCAAAGTACATAACTTAAGTAACTATATTTGTTTCTAATTTGCAGTAGTCTCGGACCAAATTTGCAATGAACTGCAATCTAAAAAGGTAATTGATGCATCTCATAATGAACCAAACAAAATTGTTGAAAACATTGACGGGGATGTTTTTCTTATACCAAACCAAGATGGTAAGTTATATGTTTTTTGAATAAAATACCCAATAAACTAAAAAATACGAATTAATTTTTTAGCTGGTAAAGGTAGTACAAATATTTCTGAAACTCCAAAACAAGAAATCGCTTTTGAAAATGATTTAGTCCAAAACCGTAAGTTGCGTCTTCATTAATGCTTTACCAATATTGTCTTATGATTTTGTTGTTTTAGTACCCGGTAAAGAAAACAGTTTCAGTCTTGATCACGATGATGATAAAAGCAGTAGGGGAGACTGGGGCACATTTGAACAAAAACTCGTTATTTGCGAAAAAAACACATTTTCTTTATTTTAATTTATGTTTTTAATTTTTTTTTATGTTCTATTACTAATTAAGAGTAAAAACATAGTAACAAGTTACAAAAACTAGGACTATATATTAGTGAAAACATTTTTTTCTTATAAGTCTACAGTTGGTCAAATGTACCATTGAGTCGGGGTAGATTTGAACATCCGTGGGGCAACTTTGAACAATTTAAAAAATAATAAATTTTCACTCATTTATGACTTAAACTTAAATATAAATGAGGTAAAAATAGAACTAAATGTTTATATAAAATATATTATGTTACATTATTTTATCCCTAATAGTCGAAAGATCTGCAGGAAAAGATAAGACATAGGCGGATCTCGCTGTTTCCCCTGTTATATTTGGGGTAGGCAGCTTTAACTTTATGTCTTCTCCGTTTATCTCGCTGATGTCATCTTTTTCTGGAAAGTAAAATTTCCACGTTTCATCTTTCTTCCTCATAAATTTAACTCTGAAGTTTTCTTCCAATTTACCTTCAATCTGTCCCACGAACAATAACCGAGATTTTTTTGTGGCAAATGACACAAGAATAAAATCATTTATGTTTAAACTTCTCGTATCCAAGTCTTGACTGTCCAAATCGCTAAATGTTTCCAAGTCATCTGAGGATTCATCATGAAGTGACATGCTATCAGATGGAGAATCTGACTGATCAGATTCAATATCATCACAGAATGTTTTATATACATTTTTCTTAACTTTCTTGATTTTCTCTTGTTCAAGTTTTGCAGGCTTTCTTTTCTTTGCCTGTCTTTCGATTCTCTCTTCCTCGAGTCTTGTCTTTTCAGGTGTTTCAGTTAGAATGCGTGACTTCCCCTTTTTTCTACCTTTTGCCGATACAGATCTAGGACCAGCTTTTGGATATGGCCGAATATCCTTAGGCGACAACATCGCAATAGGCTTAAGATCAGCATTGGTTTTTGATAGCATTGGATCATTATCTTTGCTGCATCCAGGTGTGATAGGGCTGATTGAACCAATAGATGGCAAGGATGTATCTGACACATTGTTAGTTGGAAGATTCCGATCAGTCACGTATGCACTCATAAAGTCCTCATCGCTGAAAGCTAGACGATTTAAGGGCCATAAGCCAGTCTTACTAAATGATGAAATAATGTTTGACCTTGTGAAAGACGCGTTAAACGCAATATTCACCAAAAATGGCAATGTATGTATGGAAATGGTTTTGCTTGGATTGCTGATCAACCAATCATTTTGGGCTATTTTGGTCTTGGTTTTAAATGGGCCCAAAACTCCAACGTCAAGAGGCTGGAGTTTGTGGGAGCAATGGGGTGGAAAATGCCATTGTCGCGAGCATATTGCACTGCTTCAAGAGAGCAATGGCTTTCATGGTTATCCATAAGGATGAGGATAGGGTCATTTTGGCTGCACTTTGTCTGGCGTACAATATGCTTGAGGACATCCAAGAAAAGGGTCTGGGTCATCCAGTGACTTCTAGGACTGTTGGCTAAGATAAGACTTCCTGGAGGGCCATTTTCAACCATCGTATCATTGACTCTTGCCCGGGGGTATATAAATACTGGAGGCAATGCGTTTCCAGAAGCATTTATAATCATACATAAGGTTATGGATTGTCCTCTTTCGGCGGAGACGGCTTGGCCGACTTGCTTAACGCCTCTTGGAGCAACAACATTGGGCGCTTGCATAACGGTCGCAACCCCAGTCTCATCGAGATTAAATATCTGAGCTGCTGTAAACGACTTGGATTGGAGGGCTCTCTCGTAGTTATCAAAAAATTCTTTCACGTTAGTTCTGTTAAATGAAGTCAACCGCGAGAGTGAAGTATTCTCTGGCTTGCGAATCGCAAGTTCTTTATGTCTCTTCATAAAACTGTAAAGCCAGTCATCTCCAGCTGATTTAATTTTATTCCAACTATCAGGAACTTTCAATTTTAATTGTGTAGCATAATCATAGGCAAGGACTTTGATTTGTTTATAGGTAAGACCATAACAAATTTTTGACGAGTTGATGGCGTATTCAACTAATGCTGATTCTTGATCCTTTGAGAACACTTGCTGGCTCGAATATTTTGAATGAAAATCATGCTTGACAGAAGAAACTACAGTTCCATCATCATTCACATTGACCTTTTTAAGGCGATAGTATAAAGCAGTATGAGACATTCCATAATTTGCTGCCGCTTCTCGTAAAGTCATTCTTTGCTCCCGTACAGCATGTATAGCAGCTTGCATGTCTTCTTCATTGTACACAGGATCTCCTTTTTTCTTTTTATAGTTTCGTACCATACTGTATCTGAAAAACAAAAAAAGAAAATAATTTTGGTTTGTTCTAATGTTCCCCAGTTAACTTTAGTTCAAATGTGCCCCAGTTCTTTAGTTCAAATGTGCCCCAGTGTGCTATTTTTGTGTAAACTAACATTTTCGACATAACCAAGAATCAGAAACATAAAAACAAATATATTAAAAATAAGCTAAAACTTACCTCTTTCAAATAATATAACACTTATTCACTTTGGAAAAATAATACCAAAGCAACAACAGAAAATATAACCCAAAATTATACGTCGTCCTCCTCCTCCTCTACTTCTTCCAGTGCATTTTATGATGATACTAGTGGAGATCCTGATTATTAATCTCCTGAGGGTAGTGATCTTGAAGATGAACCAGCGTTCTGTAAAAAACCCTTGTACCCCACCAAACAAAAAAGTTAGGAAACGCAAGAAATTAATAAATCAGTGGCACAGAAACGTGAGCAAAAAATTAAGAAATAGTGGTCTTCCTTACACTTCTATAAAAGTCACAAAAAAAGCCGATGGAACGAAGGAGAAGGTACTTGTTACCAGGGAAGCTAAAAAGCTGTTACCTACATGTAATACAGAAAGGTGTCGTCTAAAATGTTCTACAAAAATTTCTGAGGTACAGAGACAGGCAATCTTTGACGAGTACTGGGCAATGGCAGATCTTCACAAACAACGCATGTTCATAGCATCATGTTTACAAAATTTCGTGGTCTTAACAATGCATATTATTTTAAATTGGAATCTGAAAATATTCGAGTTTGCAAACAATTTTTTATGGCTTCTCTGGGTATTTATTCGAGAATTATTCGAACTGCGATAGAGAAACAAAACGATAAAGTAAAAGGTATGCTTCAACCCGAAAATCGTGGTAAACATGGAAATACCATTAAAATATCGGAGGAAATGAAGAACGGTGTAAGAGACCAGTTACCGGACACACTCAGAACGAGGGGGACCACGTACACTCAGTTATTGACAGCTCAATAAAAAGATTCAAAAAGTCTTCGCCCATTTACGTACCAGACCAGTATGTATCTTTAATAAGACAAGCAAAAAAACGTGGAAAACCCTACCAAGTTCATGAGATGTCCTACCAAGATTTTAACGATATTAAATTACTGGCTCAGGAAATTGGCATTAAGGATAATTTTTTAAAGAATGAAGGAAACGATGGCCAAATGGTCCAACTATCCAATTTATGTGCCCTTCAATTTAAAAAAGATAATCCAGAAGAACTATTTTATAAAATATCCTACAAGGAGGATTATTTTCGTTCCGTTGCTTTTTTAAAAAATAGAAGGCAAGCGTTGCCTATAAAAAGAAAACCAACATTGAAAGCTGCATATAAAAAAAAGGTTGGCATAACAACTAAAAAAAAGGAGAGCATCTTATCCTTATTTGCCAACAAAAAAAATGGTACAACTGTAATGCCCCGATATTACAAAGATTTTTATGAGAATCTATAATAATAATTACCTCTTACTTAATCTTTTCTGACCATTGAAAATAAGTTTTTACGTTTAATTTATATTTTCATAAATACTAATTAGCAAAGAATAGTATTATTATATTTTTATTCTGTTTGTGTAGTTTAATAAATATAAATTTCAACTATGTCTTTTATTTTATAACCAACACTTGAAAAATAAAATATGGAAAAGAGCATCACAACTCAAAATTTTTTATAAAAATAATTAATTCTAAAACCAAAAATTAAGACAAATGATAAACTCTACTTAATAAATAATATATACTTCCCACTTAATCATTTCAGAAAACACCAAAATGTATTAAGATATTTTTTCCATTAATATTCACATTTTTATTATTTATAAAACTTTGATCAGCTCTACTGAAAATCTTAGTTTTTTGAGTTATGACCCTCTTGTTCCAAACCGACGAAATGTCGAAAAATTTTCTTCGAAAACGAAGTAAGATACGAAAAAATATCAAGAAACAAAAAAGTTCTACTTTTAGATGCTTAACCTGAAAACGATATACCTAAAATTAATAAACGAGTCAGTGACGTAAATTTTATTGTCAATATTATTTGTGAGAGTGCCCCCTGGGACGGCACTGGAACTCATAATTATTATCTAGTTAGTGCTAACTTAGCGTCTTATCACAAAGAGCAACACTGCCAAATTTCACCAAAATCGGCAATATGATCTTTGGGGTATTAATAAAAAATCGATTATTTTTTAAACTTTGACACTCTGTATCTTGAAAACCAGACATTTTAGGATACATGTTTATATGAACTTTTCTACTTGAATTTAGTTCAGGAATGCACCCTTGAAATTAGAAAGTTCATCGCTCTAATGGGGTGTGGAACCACGCCCTGGACTAATAAAATCAAGCGCTTGCATATATTTTTCAACGCCGACAAGGTCAGCTTTCAGCTAAACACCTGGGTTTTGTAACTGTTTTATGCTGGTAGACAAAAATTGTTGAAAAAGAACTTTGGTGAAATGTTTTTCTGTCTAGGAAATTGAAGTTATAATTTTTCACTTATTTACCCACATTATTAGCTCGTTGAGTTCGTTTTTTTAAAGAGGTGCCTACTTCGGATGTCGGGATGCAAAAATCAATACTGTGAAGTAAAGCTGGATTTATAAACTCGAAAAGTTGGCAAGGTTGAGGTTCAGTTGTTGGAAATAGGAGTTGAATTTAAACTAAAGGGGACACGCAGTTCCATTTATAAACTCGTTCATGTTGTTCATGTAAGGTTCGAAAACTTCCCAGGTAGTTCGAGATAACCAATTTTTATGTTCGGAGTTCGGAATATCTAACCTCCCCAACTTGATCATAACTTCAACCTCACCAACTTTCGAGTTTGTAAATCCAGCTTTACGCGGAACAGTCAACCTTACCATTCATAATTTTATGCAAAAAGAGCACCGAGAAGAGCACAATGGTTTTCTTTCATCAATTCCCAAGACTGTCCAATCGAACTAGCTGTATCCTAGTACTATACGGTAAATTTCTATATATTAATAATAATAATAATAATATAAATGAGAATATATTTTTATACAGAAGAAACTAAAATGTTTGCTCATTCAACAAGCAGATATTTTTGAAATGACTAAAAGACGGGACAAACTTGTCAGGTATTGCCGTGGGTATTACAATATTTACTATTGTGGGGTTGCAAACAAGACAACCAATTAGATATGGGATTTACAAAATTACCTAATCTGGCCAGTTTTGTCATATTCACTGTACTCAGTTTTTATTTTTAGTCCTAATTTCTTTCGCTTTTCTTGATTAAAAAATATTTCTGTTGTATCGCGGCATGGATTATTACTGTTTTCCCACAAATCACACATGTTTAGAAACAAATTAATTCAAATGTAACACAGATATCACAAATTAAACCCTGTTTACTTTCCAGAGATTTAAATCTACTGACTTCTCAAATCTAGGTTATTTCCTATCATGTCTTCTCTTTGATTCTTTTAGCGGAGCAAACAGCCAGCCCAACAAACCTTAATGCTGGCTTGCGCCTGTATATTCAAGTAAGACTTTAAAGGCAAGCTTATTTTAAATTTTACTTTTCGTTTATACCGACAAAACTCGGAAAACAGTAACCACACTTCTTGGCCCTGTATTTTCGGTTGCCTCTTGTACAGCTGACGCTTGGTTCTGGCTTTTTAGTTTTGATTTGTGACTTTTATTGATCATTGTCCAACACCTTCAGGACGTCTATCCTCCAGCTTAAGCGAAGTGAATTCTCTCTCGGAAGAAATGCCTATTCACATCATATGTTTTTGTTGACTGACCATGAATGCTTGTCAACGCACTTCTCACGATATGATCCCGTTCTCTTAGAAAATTCCGAGAGAACGCGCTCTCCTAACTCATAATCAGCCCTATGATCAAACACACAAGTTAACTTTTAACGTACCGTTTCCATGACAACAACCGAAAAGTCTACTTGTTAATTTTTCACTGTGGTTGAAAACAGCTAGTTGGCGCCTAGGCTAGAGTTACCTTGTGTGTTTGATCATAGGGCTGAATGGATGTGAATGTGAATAGTCATTTTCACTTTCGAGAATACGGTTTAAAAATTCTTAACCCTGCGTTAGTACACTGGGGTATCGTATACCCCAGCAAGTTATATTTTACTGCCACATTTTCGTAAATAATCTGTGATTTCCCCCCCTTCTAGTACCTTCAAGTAAGAGTCTGTAGTTGCCTACGCGCTACTTTCTCAGCGAGTCAGTAGCCTCTGAATCTCGAGCACGGCCTGTAAATCTTGTTGGGGTATGTAATACCCCAGTGTACTAAATTTGTGACAAAAGTTTAATACAGTTGAGAGAACCAAATGAGAGTTGCAGCACGTGGCTACATCTCGTGGCAACCACACGTACCAACCCAACCAGGACAGCGAGAATCCATATAGGTTCAAACGCTGGCAAGGCGGCCCATCGCGGGCAAACTACGTTGGGTGTCGCTGGAAGCCAATGTATCGGTTCAGCCTACCGAAAGCCGAAAATTCAAAAAACACTGGCATATGTGGACTAATCAACTACCTAATAGAGGTAAAATCTGCAAATTACACCAACAAATCACAAGTCGGCTCAACGACACCAGCTGAAATTATAGCTTTAATTGGTCTTCTGTATATGGCGGGTAGAATGAGAGGGGGTAGGTTAAATCTCGAAGATTTGATAGGGCAGATGACGGCACAGGTATAGACATTTTTAGAGGCACAATGCCTCTTACACGTTTTTACTTTCTTTTATGCTGTTTGAGGTTTGATAACAGAGAAAACCGGAACGAAAAATCTTTACTTGATAATTCACCTCACTTTTATTGAACCAATCAAAACGCTCATTTTCATAGCAACCACCTTGGTAACGGTCGTCTTACCCGATAAGACTACCGCTAGCTCGAAAAGACGCTTTCGAAAAGACGCTTGTAGCTTTTTTACTTAAATAAAAAATTAGTAACACCTCTAACTTGTATATTTACCTTTATCAGACGGCCTTCATTTTTATGTTCAGTAAATTATCCAATAAAATACACCTCTTGAGGCGGTTTCTTATCTTCATACCTTCGTTTTTCACTCGAAACTCGATTTTCCAAGAAAATTTTCACTCAATGTAATTTTTACTTATAATCAAAGATAAGACCCTCGAGCTAAAGCTCTCGGGATCATATCAGATTATAAGTAAAAATTACATTTCGTAAAAATTTGTCAGAAAATCGATTTCTTGTTAAAAACATCGGTATTACCGATAAGACGCCTCCTCTATCGGTATATTACTGTTGATAAGTTGGCACCAATAAGATCCTTACTTGATAAGTTTAATTGTTGAAAACTGTCAACAATATTATATTCCATCTGAATATTTAACTAGGTATAGACGAAAAATTGGAACGGTTTAGAGGAAAATGTGGATTTAGACAATTTATTCCCAATAAACCGGCTAAATATATGGCTTAAAAGTATTTGCTTTGGTCGACAGCAAAACATTCTATGTATACAATCTAGAAGTTTATGTTGGGATGCAGCCGGAAGGACCCTACAGTATTAGCAATAAACCACTGGATGTCCAATGCCGTCTCGTTACGCCGATTGCAGGTTCCAGAAGAAACATCACATTTGACAATTGGCTTACCAGCTACGACTTACTCATAAAGTTACTAAAGGATTACAAACTTGCGTCTGTAGGTACAGTAAGAAAAAATAAAAGGCAAGTTCCTAATGAACTTTTGATTGTTACAACTAGAGCCGAAAAAAACTTCAAAATTTGTATTTCAAACAGATGTAACTCTTGTCTCCTACGTGCCTAAAAAAAAGAAAAATGTACTTCTTATGTCCACTTTGCACCACGATGATAAATTTGATCCTCCTACAGGTGAGCTAAACAAACCAGAGCTTATATCATTTTACAATATGACCAAAGGAGGCGTAGATACTGTAGACCAATTATCAGCTACATATGATGTTTCGAGAATTAGCCGTCGTTGGACTCTGAAGCTATTTTTTTCTTTTCTAAACACTGCTGGAATAACGCTTTTGTTCTGTATTTAAACAATAATGAGCAAAAAATTAAAAGACGTTATTTCATCAAGGAATTATCGTTAGCTCTGGTAAAAGAACACCAAATAAACCGCTTTTCGAATCCCAAAGTTCGCCTTAGTATACGAAGAAAAATTTCTGATATGACAAATGAACCAATACCATGTCAATCTGGATCTGAAGAAAAACGGCAAAGAACATCGAGTAGAGTAGATGAAGAAAAAAAGATCGCAAGACACATTATATTTGTATAAAGTGTAAAAGTTATACATGCTTAGAGCACGCTACTCGAATATGTGTATACAATGTAATGCTCTGGATAGTCAAGAATCTGACTGAATATTACCTTATAAATATTTGTTTTGTCTATTTTGAAGTCTATTTGGTATGTTATTATGATATCTGTTTCGGTTAGGATAAGTCTTTATTTTTAATTATAATAAGAAAACCACATTGTTTATGCTTTGGAAAAAAATAGATGATTATTTTATTTCTGTAATTTCTTTTACAACCTGGTATTTTTGATACTTGTTGTAAGTTAACACCATTAAAATAAAACAAAAATACATTTTTCTGAAAAAAAAATGTGTAAGACTTTTTATAAAAAAAAATATATATTTTTTAAAATGGGGTACCTATGTCATACCCCAGTGTAGCAAATTTGTACTTTTTTGCTAGTGTACCTACTGACGCAGGGTTAAGAGAAAAAATTGACAGAAGACAAATCACTTCTCTTGATATGATAATTCCCCTAATTCGAGAACAGACGTCCAGGAGGTAGACTTTTAAATTTATTATATACTTTTGATGTATTCACGTGTAAGAAATAAGTGCTTTGGGAATAAGAATTAGGCTCGCCCTTTACTTGCGATAACTAGTCGAGTAGTCGCGCAGTTTTTCAATCGCAAATTTTTCAAATTCAAATTTTTTATTAATTTTTTCTTTAACAGTAGATGCTTTATAGATAAATTAACTACATTGAAGTCCTTATGCTAGACTTAATTAATTATATTGCACCTAGGTCACTTACCTGTATGTGCAAAAAAAATGAAGATTTGGTTTATTAAATTCTTGTACAGTTAAATGAAAAAAAAAAAAAACAATAACAAAAAAAAAAGCCTGCATTTTATCTAAAAAAAAATCTGAATAACAGAAAAGGAAGAAAAAGTGAAAAAAAAAGACCGAAAAAGAACAATAAAGAAACAGTCCACAATGCAGAAAGCGAAAGATCAAGATCAAAGTAGGTCAAGATATGTCCTATAATTTCTATGAATAACTGGCTCATTACATTTTTTGGCCAATTTTTTATAAGTTAATATATTTTTTATGCTAACTGGTAGCAAGTTGTACAACTTCGGACCTAAACTAGTCATAAATCTTTGGTTACTATATCTTCTATAAAAAGGAACAACTAAATTCTGGTTAGATATTTGTCTAGTTTGATATATGTGCTCCAGCCTTGCTTGTAAATTTTTATTTTTCTATACAAAAAGGCAAATGTTATAGAAATACAACATTCGAATATTCAAAATATTCTCATTGTATAGCTGATTAGTTGGATAACGCTTCTCTTTTTCGAAAATTACTTTCAATATATAATTTTGCACTGTGTTTAGAGGTTCCAGAGCAATAAAATACAGACCACCCCACACAACTATGGCGTATTGTAGAATAGATTCAACCAATGCTCTATATATTGACACAAGCAACTCTTTGTTCATGCATTTTCGTATAACTCATAAAATTTGTAAACAAGCCTTCTTGCTTTGATAACTAAACTATTTATATGCTTAGACCATTTTAGGTTCTTATCAACTATAACACCTAGATATTTAATTTGATTAACTTCATTAATTTTTAGTCCCGTTTTTGGTAACTGCAGAAAATTGAAATTAGGTCTGTTGACATCCGTAAGTGAGAATGCGATATAGTTTGATTTGTCTATGTTAAGGGTTAATTCATTGTAGTCTAGCCAATCTTTTACTACTGCAATACCAAGTTTTACTTTTGATTTTACCTTTTCCCAAGTATCATCACTGAAGGTTAAAACCGTGTCGTCCGCATATGATATATAATAAGACCATGTATACTGTTTTGTAGCAGATAATTAATGTAGAAGATGAAGAGGAGTGGCCCCACGACAGTGCCCTGTGGGATGCCTAGCTGAATTTTCTGACTGTCACCTAATTGGTTTTTTATCCTAACTTGCTGGATTCTATCTTCCAAATAGCTGCGGAATACTGTTAACACAGTGCCCCTGATGCCACAGTGTTTAAGTACCTTCAGCAGTTTTTCATGAGGCACTGTGTCGAATGCCCTCGCAAGGTCCAAAAAGACACCTATGCATTTTTTTTTGTTGTCGAGGGCCGATTTCACACAGTCAACAAGTTTACATATAATATAGTATGCTCTGTGCTGACACCCTTCTGGAACCCGAACTGGTTTTCATTTAGAATTTTTTTTACTAAGAAGTTGTATAGTCTATCCTTAAGGCATTTTTCTAATAGTTTGGTGAATGTACTAATCAAACTTATGGGGCAATAATTGCTGATTTTGGTTTTGCTGCCAGATTTGTGTATTGGTACGACGGTTGATTTTTAAAGTCATTCGGGACCTTGCCATGCTGAAAGATTAGGTTTATGATGTGTACGAGAGGATCAACTATATCTAAGTGATTATCCTTTATAAGTTTGGCACTGATGTCGTCATATTCTGGGCAACTATTATTTTTTAGCGATGATATATGCAAAATAAGTTCATTTTTACCAACTGGCATCAGAAACATGTAATTTCTAGGCGGTTGTATTTTGGCTGCCATTTGTTGTCCTATCTGTATATAATAATCATTGCAGTAGTCAGCCATCAGTTTTGTGTTTTCAAATGGTTTGTTTTCATTGCTTTTGTCTAATATGTTTATGTCAATATTTTTGTGTTTATTTGCGTTTGTCGCTTCATTTATTATGTTATAAATTTTCTTCATGTAATTTTTGTTGCTATTTACAATTTCACGGTAATATCTGGCCTTGGCTTCGTTTATAATCTTTTTCAAACTGTTTCTGTATGTTTTAAATCCATTTATAAGAAACTCGTTGTTTCGATCCTCTACTATTTTCCTCTTCAATTGATCACGATATTTTATAGATGTTATAATAGCATTTGTGATCCAGGGTTTGATCCTTACGTTATTTTTAATTTTTACAACTTTTACTATTCAAATTAACATGAGTTTCTGTACATTATTACAAATACGCTTCTGGAGTGTAGTCCGTTCTTTCCGACTCGCCCTGTATAGACAGTAGGTTAAACAGAATAAAATTATACAATATAATGTCCAGAATAATAAAAGGATCCAAATATTTAGATATACATGCAGGGTCCAGCATCTCACCTCCCGTCTTCTATAGCTTAGTAATTAACAAAGTTGGGATATTGATATTTTGCAGACTTATCCTGTATAGGGGTATGTAGGTAACCATAAGAGGCACCCAAGTAAGCAATAATATAATTAAATGGCATACAATCTAAAAAAATATATCATATGATATCACACTTTTTTTGGGACATCCTGAAAAATAAAAAAATATTTTTGATAAAATCGCCCTAGTGGTCTATGAAAATGTCAAAATCCTCAGTCCTCATCAGTGACACGCAGGACCCGGTATAGTGTACAGTGCATACGGCCCGAAATGCGCCCAAATAACCAGACATTAAGCATAGCGGCCGATGTTTTGGCCTATGGTTACGGCGACACTTTAAATAATTTTCCGTAGAACTCGCGTTCCGGCAGGTGCCTTTCCGGGTGCTATACATGTTTGTAACTCCTATGAGTATTATCGAAATTCGCAGAAACGGTAGAGCGGTCAATTGAATCACAATAGCAGAGCATCCTGGGAAAACTTGCAAAAAACCCAGTTAATTTGTTCTATCACAGTCGACAGTTATATCCGCCTACAGCGGATAATTCGAATGCACAGTGACATACCACCTCTGCTCCGTCATCTCCGCAGCAGAGACAGGCAATGCTTTATATGGGACGTGTCCTTGTCCGTTGGGTCGGTAGGCGTCCTAGGTCCGCCCACTGCCGTTTATCGGGTCAGTAAAGCACATTTCGGGCCGCAAAGATCTGCCGAACGACCCAGTGATGCTGGAAGTTCAGCGCGATTTTCGCAGCCTTTTTGTGCATTACTTTGCATGTCTTTTATAATTGTTTAAGTGGTTTTGTATGTTTGTCTATTACGATTTTCATTTATTTGTCTGTTTGTTTGTTATTTTAGTGTTATTGCTGTCGGTCTGGCAGTGGGTGATTGTAAATTGGTAGTCTATAATACAGGGGTTTATGTTTTGTGTTGTTGTCGTTGTCTGCTTGTCTGTCTGTAATGTTTCTTGTCATTGGCGAGTGATGTAATTGGTAAGTGTAGAATTTGTCAGATATGTCTCGTATGTACGTTATAATGTCGTCTATGTCTACCATATGGTGCAGGTCCCGGATCCTGACGTATCTGTCCGATGACGTCACGCATCTCAGGGTCTTATTTTCGAGCCTCAGGAGACGTTGCATCTGAGTGCTCGAAGCACTGCACCATACGGGAGCTCCGTGCGTCAGTATTGGTCTTATTATTTGTTTGTAGAGTAGTAATTTGTTAGGAGGGGATAGGTGGGATTTTTTGGATAGAATAGCATAAAGGCTTTGCATCGCTGCAAAGCCTTTTTTAAGGGTTTCGGTGATATGGGGCATAAAGGATAGTCGCTCGTCTATAGTAATTCCTAGGTATTTGAAACGTCGTTGTGGTTGTATGTATGTATCGTTTATTTTTAATGCTACAACTATTCTATTGTTTGTAAATTTCTTTGTTAGAGTTGTGCATGTGGTTTTAAGCGGATTTACTGCTATTTTCCACTTTTTAAAGTATGGGTTCAGAATATTGATGTGCGACTGGACTTGTCGCTTAGCAGCTTCCGCATAAAATGATTGCGCATAGATGAGCGCATCATCCGCATAAAGTGTAAGTTTCGTGAGGGGATACCTCGGGAAATCGGCTGTATACAGGTTATATAACAGCGGTGACAGCACGGTTCCCTGAGGCACCCCTGCATTAACCACTCTCGGTGTGGACAATGCTCCCTCTACTCTAACAAAGAAGGTTCTGTTTTGTAAGTAAGTTTGTATTAAAGTTATCAAGTACATTGGGTAATTATGTATCGTCATTAACTTGTATAATAGTCCTTGATGCCAGACAGTGTCAAAAGCTCTGCTGATGTCAAGGGACAGTAAAACTGTATTTTGCCCAGTATTAAATTTATTTATCTACTTTCATTTAGTAATATGAATTTTAAAGTTCCGTAAATCGTTTTGTAAGGGCATATATTACAGCACTAGTGCTGTAATAGATGCCATTACAGCACTAGTGCTGTAATAGATGCCCTTACAAAACGATTTTTAATAGCAGGTGCATTTTTATTTTTAAAAATGCCTTTTGCCAAATATTTTTATTCATAGATGAAAGTAGATAAAATTTTGTACAATATTCTTGTTGTAAATTCATATAACTACACTCGATGTTTGATTAAACTCGGCTGACGCCTCGTTTAACAACTTTAACATCTCGTGTTGTTTATTTATTTATTTAGCGTATGGCATAAGACACATTATACAGTTATAAATTCCTATTACAAACAAATTTCCAATAAATCTATATAGGCTATTGATTCCGGAGTCGCCAACAGGAAGTCTTCAGGTGTCCCCTCGTAAGCCGATCCAGGGCAGTCTTCTGTAATGTGCTTCACTGTTTGGTATTCGCCACACTCGCAGAGAGGAGATGGTATCTTGCCCCATTTATGTAAGAAGTAGGCGCACCTGCCGTGCTGAGTACGGATTCTGTTGTAATATGAATCTTTACAACACTTATATCGTAAATAACTATTTTGACATCAGTTAGGACTTTTGTCACTGCCTGTACTGTATTGTGTAACGGTCTAAATCCAAATTGTTCCTCTGGTATGTTCGTTAGTAGGTTTTGTTTTTTGAGTTTGAGTAATATGCTTTGTTCTGCAATTTTAGAGAGTGTGTTCGTCAGTGCTATTGGTTGGTATGAGTCGGCTAGTTTGGGGTTTTTGTCGGGTTTTAATAATGGTATAATAATAGCCTCTCTCCACTGTACAGGGAAGCACTGCAAGGTGAACATTGCGTTTATTATATATAATAATTGTACAAATGCTTTTTGGGGTAAATTTTTTAATAAAATGTTAGGAAGAACATCGGGTCCAGGGGCTTTCCTGAGAGGCAAAAATCGTATTATCTCTCTCAAGTCCCTGGGCCTGATGAGCAGTTTGAATAGGACGGGGGGGGGGGGGGGGGTGTTATGGGGTATTTTTGTCTAGTTACGTTTGTCATTAAGTTTGTAATGTTGTTTTGCGATTGTTGTGTGTTGTCAGGAGAAGTGCAAACTGCAGCAAGTGATGCTGCTAGACAGTCTGCCTTCTCTTTGTCAGTTTGTGTTTGTTGACCAGTCAATGTCGGAATTTTGTTGAATTTACGTTTGAGGCGTTTGGTCAAACGCCACAGTGACGAGTCCTGTGCACTTAGTCCAGTCAGTGTGTCTGTCCATGTATTGTTTTTATGAATATTAATTTTATTGCGTATTGTATGCTGTATTTCTGTGAGTCTAATTTTGTCTATTTGTCTGTGTGTTCGTTGCCAGATTTTACGTAGTCTATTTTTGAATTTAATTAGGTCTAAAATGTCTTGTGGTAGTCTGTCTTCTTTATGTCTAATTTTAATTTTTTGTCCGAATTGTTTGTATGTTTTTTGTTAGTTCTGTCACTTCGTTTTCTAACGTATGTATGTCGTCAATGTTATTGTTATTTTATTGTTTAGTAATTGTCTGTAGTTGTTCCAATTTACGTTTTTTAGTAAAATAGTGTTTGTCGGGGATTCAAAAAGCATTTGTACGTGCCACTCCACCATTACAGGGAGATGATCGGAGTTTAAATCATTCAGAACTGTCGCCTTAGACAGGCCTAAAATATTTTTATTTATATATGTCGATAAAAGTGGGCGTAGCCCCGTTCATCGCGTAGTGAGTGGGCGTGTCTGAGGCGACAATTTGTACATTATTATTCATAATATAGTCAAAAATTAAATTTCCATGACGGTTATTGAGGTGGTTATGCCACATTGTGTCGTGCATTCAAATCACCAGCCCTAAGAACCTGGCCATGACTGGCAAAAAATGATTCGATGTCATTGTTCACGAGGCGGGTGCGGGGTGAGGCGCATACCGCACTCATCACCACTCCATTCCTCAAGCGAATTGACACATGCTCCACAGCAGTTATGTAGTTGTCAATTTGCATATGTGGAATAGTTTGTTTGATGAGTATGGCAACACCGCCACCCCGCACATTTCTGTCAGCACGATAAATTTGGTAATTTCTGATTTTAATCGAATCATTTTCTGTCAGCTTGGTTTCGGTGACGAACATAATGTCGACCCGATTTAGCGATAGAAAGGAGATAAGTTCCCCCAGTTTATTCTTTACGCCATTGGCGTTCCAATTGACCACCCTTAAACTTTTGAAGTTCATCTGAATTTAAAGGTATGAAAAGTTTCTGCGAATTTCAATAAAGGGTTTTTTTGATAGGGGCTAAGAGCTTAAACTGGAGTACTAGTTTTTTTATTGGAGTCGCCTGGACGCGGGACGTACCGGTTGCCAGGTATTATTGGAATTTTTGGAGACTAGCAGTGTAGCTGTATCCACGTTAGCTGTTTGAGAGACTATGGGTAGCACGTAAAGTTGCAGCTAAGTATCATTACCCTGTGATCATTTCTCTTTAAAAAGTAGTCAACCTAAAATCTTCATATTTTACATTTGCATATTGTTCGATATACAATGTTTTGGTAAAGTTTTGTTCCCATGTTATGTTCAGAGCTTGTGCATTATAAACATGTAGCATATGTCGACATAGCGCCAAGACGTCACAAGAGTCTGTAGTAGTTTAAAACGTTAAGTAGTCTGTTACATCTAATTTTGTTGTAAACATAATTACAATTTATTATTATAACGTAAATATTTTTGTTTCCCGGCTAAAGGCCATTTGTTTCTTCTAAATTTAACACTTGTAACTTTAACATTTGAACTTATCTACGCCCGAGTGGCTAGTATGCTTATCGTGTAACCACAGGTAGGTACTCGTAAGATTTTGTATTGTACTTTAAGAAAGCTCTCATGGTAAATTTAGTTAGTTGTGAGAGGTTCTTGCACAGACCTTGCGGAAACTCCAAGTCTGAGGCAATGTCCTGGATGTAGCTCTATGTGGCTGCCAGATCAGACTAAACAGTCGTTTTTTTATGGTGTAGGTCTGACAGTTGCCGTTTACTGCAAGACCCTGTCAAACAGGGTTTGACTTTTACTTATTCTTTTGATGATAACTTTGTAATTTAAACTTTCAGAACTTTGATTTCAAACCTAATACTACCACTTTATTATTACATTTCACTTATCTACCTTTAACTTGAAGTACTTATTGTCCACCAAAGTAAGAGGAGCTTGCATTTATAAATCCAAGTAGCCAAGGGCTTAACACCACTTTAGGAATAAATATTTGTATTGGCCTCCGCGAAATTTTGGCTTTTATTTTAAATAGAGTGACTTTGAGGTACTTGAGTGAATAAGAGCTTATAAGAAGCTAATGTATACCGATTGTGACATAAGTGTTTTTTTTTCCTAGTTTGTCTTTTTCTGAGGCCAAACATTATAACATTTAAAGGCTTTTAAGTAAAATAAAGCTAAGGTGGCGCCTTTACTTTAACTTACTTATATAAGAGTGCTAAATCACTCAATCTAGAAACAAAATAGCGAACCTACCCTGAGTTGAGCTAGCTAAGGGGTGAATTTTCAGGAAGCACAACATAGGTCATTTTTAGGGACTGTTGTCTGAAGCATATCCTCCAGGGCGTAGGGTTGCCAGAGTAAGGGTGGATAGGTTGCCTTGTCGCAGTTTATTTTAGGTTACCCTAAGGTGAATACTGGCACCCAAGAATATTTTAGGGAAAACGTTGCATTGGCGGCGCTATATTGGTGAAAGTATTACAATTAACGTTTGTTGTATTAACTTTAACCGAGACCTAAACGAAAATAATGCATGGTACTTATTTTAAGAATTCGAGGTGCTGTTCTAACTTTTAACTGTGTGCACAAAACACTAAAACACATTGATTTTTGCAATGGCAAGACATGCTTCATGATTGTGTTGGCAGTAAAAAACATTATTTTTTTATACTCAGTATCGATCTCCTATACCATATTTTAAGGATCTATTCTGTATCGGAGAATATCTATAATTGTTAACAAATCGAGTACTGGCTACTTACTTTTGATGCATTCATTTTTAAAATCAATTTTTTTCGTTTATCAAATTCAATCGGCTAAATACCGGTCTGTAAGCAAAATTACTTAGTTTCGGGCTTTAAAACTTTTGATTTATAAATGATTAAAAACAAACAAAAAATATGGTCAATTTAGACGAAATTGAATTTCCTGCTGGTATTAATTTACAAACTCAAAGTTTTAAACAGAAAACTGTTCCGTACAGAATAATATTTGGCTGACTGTTGGATAAAACAAAGTATTGATTTTTAAAAAAATTAACCACCAATACGTCACTAGCTTTGTGTAAAGCGACTCGTATACCACCCAAAATACCATCTTTAGGACGTAAATAAAATAATATAAATGTTACAGAACTATATTTACTGATCAAAACCACCTATCTAATGCTCCGCAACATCCTCTTTTTTACGTTAACTACATAACGAAGATGGTACGTTAAGTACGCTCGTTATAACTAATGCAAGATATGTAAGAGAGCTGTTTAAATTACATAACCAAAACGTTAACTTTTTAACGTAATAGCGATATTGTTCAGTTGAAGGACATATAACGAGTATAAGAAGTACAAGGCGCTGTTATTGTATGTAACAATGAAACGAGAAAACATAATTGTACCATATTTAAGATATTTTTTTGACTTTATTTTGGTGATTATTGTTTAGATTGACTTCCCCTGCCTGGATCCTTATGCCGAAGAGAGTGACGCTTTACATTATCTTTAAACTTAGTTTGAAAGTTACACTGATCGCATTTAAACATATTAACTTTCGCGGGATCCGTATGCTGCACAAGGTGCGACTTTAAATGGTCTTTTCGAATGCTTCGATACACACAATGATCGCATTTAAACACATTGAGTTCTCCTGGCTCCTTATGCCGAAAAGAGTGACGGTATAAATTATTTTTAAATTTAGTTTGAAAGTCACACTGATCGCATTTAAACATATTGGCTCTTCCTGGATTCTTACGGAAACGGTGCTTGTCTAAACTTCTTTGCCGAAATAACACTGAGTCATTCCCAATATTTACATTAAGTTTGTGACCAACCCGATAATGACACTGCTGATGAATCTGGAGTCTGCAATTTTGATGTTCGGCAATGCTGTAATAGAGAAAAACATAACATTAATTGTACGAGTTAAATATTCAGTAATATAAACATACGCGCATAATGCCTGTAACTTTTGAATTACCTCGTATACGAAAAACTGACCTTTATGAAAGTTGTTTAGTATATTATTCCCTACATTTTTACTTCCATGAATTTTTTCTGTCATTTCTGCTTTGGTTGCCATAGAGACTAAACAAAAATGAGAAACTTCCTAATTATAATTATTCCTACCTAATACCCACCAGTAGATAAGCTACATATGTTCTAACTCAAAACTCCATAAGAAATAACATGGGAGCCGAAATCTGCAGTTTTATCACCATTTTAGGGCGTGGTCACTTGGTCGGCGCGAGCCCCAGACCCGCGGCGGATGAAGCCTCCACAGCAGGCGTTGAGCGCGCATGATGATCGAAGGCGATACCGCGAGACCCTATGCATAATTCGCGAGGCTAGCTCAGGCAGGTCAGCGACCCCGAGCGGTGGTGACCCGATGGTTACCCGATGATCGCCCGAGGGTATCCGATGCCGGTAATATAGGGCCCTATTGACCTGTGTGGAACCCTCCACTGCTGCCACCTAACCCCCCACACATTATTCTAACCTAACTTTTGTCCCAACGGAACCCAGATCACGTGTTACCCCGATTATATAGTAATATACTTTAGTAATATCATTGTAGGGGTGCCACCTAACGGGGAGAGATGTACGTACCTGTTATCTTGAGACCTGTAGCGCCACCTGCTTTTCATATAAGGCATCTTGTTTACCGCGATGGTAGGTATGACGTTGTAAATCAGTTAAAATATTTTAAAATATAATAATGACAGAAAAAAAGTTTTTGTCCTCGGTGGGATTTGAACCATAATCCTCTGGGGCCGAACCTCAAAGCCTTGCAAAATACGCTACGAGAGCATATAGATTAAAACTGCTAAACAATGTTAGACAACGTGAAACCACGGGGGCACATCTGATTAGATTGCTGGAACAAAAGGTCCTTAAGTGGGATTATGGTGGTGTTTTCCAATGTACAAAATTAGGGTAAACCAGGCTGGGAACTCCAATGTTAATTTTCGGAGGGATTTTTATGACTCATATCTCCGGAACCAATGGGCCTAGGATATTGCGCATGCGTAGTTGGGGTCAATGAAATGGGTTCTTGCGCATGACTCGAAAATGACACCTGTCACCTGTCAATTAAGAACTGTCAGATGTCACCAGTCAAATGTCAAAATCGACAGCTGATGTATGTCACGTGTTTAGGGTGACGTCATGAGTCGTTTAAAAAAAGAACGGGGTTGATCGGACCAATAGGGCCAAAGTTGGTGTAGCTAATGCCCTAACGGCAGGGCAGTATGCATGCGCCATAACATGTCATCAATGAACATTGTTAGAGGCCGCGTGGCATGTAATTAGACAACCGGGGATCTAGTATGTCCTTTTGGCAAACAGCATTTTCAGGCGCCATCTATAATTACGTTCGCGCATACTCCCGCCATCTGGGTACTACCTGAACTTATGCAACCAGAAGCCCCTATCAGCAAATATTGCCTTCACCTATTTATTAACAAACCTTAAGTGTGGCGATGATGACAAAATGGTGGTAAACCTAGCTTTTATAATGCCTTCACCATTTTATCGACAAACCAGTACTAATGGCGTTGCCAAACCAATATTTCCCCTTATTCAACATAAAAATTGTCGAAACGGCAACACCGCCGTTCCAATACTGAAAATTTAAGAAAATACGCTTAGGCCATATTGTAATAGCCGTTCGCAACAGTAACTAGGTAAAACAAAGAACCTTAAGTGTGGTTATAGGGATATATTATTATCGATACCAATTTATTAACAAATCTTAAACCTTAAACTGAACCAGGGTTCCATCAATTTAGAACGAAATAAAAATTCGACACAAGACACTTATCGCCAATCTTGTATATAGGTACAATATATTATAAGTTCAAAATTTAGCGAAAAATATTTACAGTTAAAACTAAGGATTAGAAACATTTACCGTGCAAGAATAGGCATATCTACATACAATTACAAAACTAGGACTAGAAACATTTATATTAGGAACATTACCGCACAAGAAGGCATATCTATATACAATTAAAAACAAACAAAAAAATGAATGGAAAAAGACATTGGCGGGTATGGGCATTTGAACAGAGTAGGAGTAATGTGCAATATTCGCTTATAGATAGAATATTATCCTTAACTTATACATACAACTTGAAACGAGGGCAAGAGCAAAAATACCTGAACAACACTACACTTACCAGAGGGCACTCGGTTTAAACAGGGACACGACGTGAACGTGGCCCATATTGTCCCCATTCGATTTTTATGGAAAAACGAATTTTCAAAGCAAAACCATTCGTGGTATAATTTTTTTCGTTATCTGATTTGAAATCAGAAAACAGTTCTATATATAACATAATATACGGCTCTTTTTTAAGTTATACAGGGGGAATTTTTGCCTTCTTTTACTGTATAACCAATATGGGCTCTTTTTAAGTTATACAGGGGGAATTTTTGCCTTCTTTTACTGTATAACCAACATGGGCTCTTTTTAAAGTTATACAGGGGGAATTTTGGCCTTCTTTTACTGCATAACCAATATGGGCTCTTTTTAAAGTTATACAGGTTAGGATATAATATGTGTGCGTTAGTATTTTGGCCTTCTTTTTACTGTACAACCAATATGGGCTCTTTTGAAAGTTATACAGGTTAGGATATAATATGTGTGCGTTAGTATTTTGGCCTTCTTTTTACTGTACAACCAATATGGGCTCTTTTGAAAGTTATACAGGTTAGGATATAATATATGTGCGTTAGTAGATTATTCTAGTAATAAAAATAATTTTAATGCTAATAATAATATGAGTGCTAATGTTATAATAATATGAATAATTATAATACTAATAATGCTCAACCGAACAGACCCTGAATAACTGAACAGACCCTGATCAACTGAACAGACCCTGATCAACTGAACAGACCCCGATCAACTGAACAGACCCCGATCAACCGAACAGACCCTGATCAACTGAACAGACCCTGATCAACTGAACAGACCCTGATCAACTGAACAGACCCTGATCAACTGAACAGGCCCTGATCAACTGAACAGACCCTGATCAACTGAACAGACCCTGTTGAACTGAACAGACCCTGTTGAACTGAACAGACCCTGTTGAACTGAACAGACCCTGTTGAACTGAACAGACCCTGTTGAACTTAGTCATCCACATGCATAAGTGAGCAATGCCCCCATGGTAATGTGCCGGGTGAAGATTTCGATATTTGCCGCTTATCATCATAAGGGCTGAGACCGATTTTAGTTTGTTTTATAGTATGTAGCTCATGTTTTTGGGACCTAATTAGACGCTGTGAAATAGGCTTTTCCAACCAAGTTTCAAGGCAGGTGACGTAATCTTCAAATGTGATTTTATTTTTAATAACAGACCTTTTAATGCCCTTTATCTTTTTGGTAACGCCCAAGTTAGATAAAACCTTATCAATTTCCGCCCGCTCTTTGTTTAAATTCTCTAGTTTTACCCGTTCTTGCTCAATCTCGTCTGGAGTATAAAGCAGTTTAATAGCATACATTTTAGACCTAAGACCAACAAAATGGGTCATAATGCGGCCATTGTTCTCATCTTTCATCATTCCCAGCACCTTTTTGTTCACTTGTGGAATCGTATAAACGTTATCACGGGCATAATCTGAGGTATCAAAATAATCGTTACAATCTCGTTTCATTATCTGATACACATCGTGGTTTTTAATTTCGTAAATAAGACTATCTGTGTCTGTATACAATACACTACAGGTGTCAAAACGTGGAACCATGTACTCGTAGTGAAAGCCATAAATCGTAGTCTTTGCCAAATCAAGAATACACATGCCGACATAAATCGGCTTATTAAAATAAATTTGTGTTTTTGCAAGCTCGACAATTACTAAATTTTCGGAAACAATTGTGCTGCTTTTAAATTCTGGCCGGGATATTAAGGCTTCTGCGCCGTAGCGGCCATCCCATTTCGTTATAAGTTTGACGTCAGAGTGGTTCCGGATATTCTCCATTGTCTTTCCAAATACGGCATTGTTCATAAGTTTAAAAAAATTCTTTTCAAACTCATTCTTGGCATTTTGGCGCAGCCCCGTGTTGAGGTCGATATATGATTTTAGCCATGGAGATTGTTTAAAGGCTAATATTCGGTGTATTTTGCTCAATTTTGCACCCAAAGTTAGAGCTTGCTTTAAGTTTCTATAGTGTATTACGTATTCTGTTTTATTGTGTAGCGTAGCCAAAAGTTTCTCATTCTTTGCCCCAGGTGGTTTTTCATGGTCAGGGCATAATGGAAAATCGGAAAACTTATCATGCAAATTTTCAGGTATTTCCAGGTCCACTTCCAAAATAAACCCTTCGGCAGATTTATCTGAAATTTCACTAATGTTTAAGTGAGATATCTCGTTTTCTGAAAGCCATCTAAAGCCGCCATAAGGTAGATATTGCGACATTGCCCAGCCGTATTGATTATTGACATCAAAGTACATGAGATAGGAGTCTTCTTTAGTTGGGTCATAATTTGGCATGTACTTGTTGTTGGCTTCTGCATACCTCTTCGAACACTGACTTAGCCCCCCGCGAACTCCCTTTTCTATGAATGTTAGCATCTCTAAATCAGTAAGCAGCTCAAGTTTTATCATATCTTCTCGATGAATTAAGAGGGATAAACATTGCCACGCATAACCAGGTAGGGTATACGACCATGCAGGATCAAGGCCATATGTCCTATGCGATATATCCCTAAATGCTTCAAATACATCCGTTAAAAGCATTACATCCGTTTTAAGATATAAGTCTGAGTAATCTTGCATGGTACGGCAATTAAAAGTTTGCCAAACTTTCTGCGCATTTAAATATTGCGCGTCACTTATAGCTACATCTTCTAAGCTGTTATAAAACGCCTCTTTAGGAGGGAGTTCAGTCTCATTCAATCTTTCCCAAGCGTTCATATAATCATAAGGGAAAACACCCTTTCGGGTAAGTAAGTTCAGTTCTTCCCCCAGGTGTTCAAACTCTGCTTTTAGGTTAGGATATTCACATAAGTATGATGCAAGCTTATCCAGACCGCTAGCAAGAAAGCGAAAACTATCTATAAATCGAAAATGAACAGTACTATCCATTATATGCTTCGTAAATGAGATGTAATTTTCTTTATTTACAGGTAATATATCAATCTTCCCCTCTATTTCAGATAGCGCCCGTATTATCATGTGCCCATCATAGCAACTCAAGTTATGGAATAGGACAGGTATTGTGTGCGAATCCTGGTACTGTAGATTGCAGTGCTCATGTGCAGCGTTTCGATACTTTCCGGTGAAGTGACAATGGTCTCTAACACGCTTATCGTCTTCCGTAAATGGTTTCTCACATATATGACAGTGAGTAGCGGCCAAAAAACTTTGTTGCTGGGCAGGCGTAAGCGGTTCCATGGGCAAATCACATAAAAAGACCGTCTCGACGTCTTCAGCAAATTGTTGAAGCTCGCGCATGAACCACTGCATACAGTCTTGGCCTGTGTAACTTTTATAAAATGATAGAGAATCGTCATAATTACATTTTACATAATAACCGACGCTATAAGGGACATGCTCTTGTTCCTTTTGGGTGTTTTTTTCTATATCATCGACTACAGGTATTAGCAAGCTTTCCGAGTCTGCGTATATAACAAACGGGGCTTTTTCCTTATGTTTAAAATTATTAAATTCCAAAATATTATTGCCTTCTACAGGCATCCGAGGTATTGCTAAAGTCTTGTTTTTAGAGCATTCGGACGTGTGCTTATCTAGTGTTATCTGCGTGCGGAAATAATGAAGGCAGCGATCACAAAAAAATTTTCGCCGTGTATAAAGACTCAATTGCCTTGATAGTAAGCGTGAAAGGTCTTTAATCCAAACAAAATGGTATTTTATAGGGCTTAAATCAATATCACCATCTGAGGAAAAGTAGCCGTCTTGTAAAAGTAGTAAGTTTATATGGGTAGGATGCTTATTTTCAGGTATATAATATGGCACAACCAGATAATTTTTTCCAATTTTTTGCAGTCGATATACGTTAACGGATATTAGGTTTTGCTTTTCAAACTTTGAAATTTGATTAATTGTCATGGGAAACTTAATACCTTCCAAGTTTAGAACCGACTGAGGCGTTGGGTATGAAGAAGTTCGTTCAGAATTCTTGAACGCGGGATATAAAGCGGAAACGATGGACCACGCAAAGCACATTTCATCAGTATTCTGAACATTAACACATGCCTTTTTCAATGCAATTTGTTTTGGAAGTTCGATGTAAGTTCCGACCCGAAGAGGATTATAATGATTAATAGATACCATTAAATGCATAATTTTGCGCAGTGCCCACCCAGAATTTCTTTCCTGGAACGTGTCTAATTCAACTAAAATAGGGTTCTTAACATGATAGGCAAACCACTCATTTAAGTTTGTGTTGTTGAAAATAGGGGCATTCGGAGTAGTAAGGTACTTTGTATCCTTTAAAATTTCATCTGCTTTACTAATTTCAAAATCCCCACAAAGAGTGGTGTTAACTTTGAGTGCAGTAGTTTTTTTTAGTGCGTTTTGAATTCGCCGCTTAAAAATTGCCAAACAGTCCTCTAAAAATGATCGTACATCAGTATGACGTTTGTTAATAATAACACCCGTCCTGATTCTCGATTGGAATGCCGAATGTAAATCTTCCCACTTTACTCTACAAGAAGCCGTTTCTGCACGACGTGTCCCACTACCCCCACCCACTTTACGGTCCTTTAGTAATGACTGAAACCCCTTAATTTGGGCTAAACACGCTATTATATGAGACTTTTCAGCCACAGACTCAGCGCGTTTCAGGACATTATTCAAGTTCCAAAGAGCGCGAGTACAGTCCCGCAATATCTTACCACAGGTAATCGTTGTTAAGTTAGGGGTATCCATCTGGGCCCTAATTAACTCGACATACTCACTTGGGAACGGCATTTTTTTTTTTGCTCTGTAACAAAATAAATATGGCTCAAAATACGTCTGCTCTCTCTAACGTACAAAGACAGAATGGGCTCTGGAGCTCCTGCGTTCTGCTTATAATACACTCTTAACTTAACATCTCGTGTTGGAATATGAATTTACAACAAGAATATTGTACAAAATTTTATCTACTTTCATCTATGAATAAAAATATTTGGCAAAAGGCATTTTTAAAAATAAAGTTGTATGTACATCTACTGCGTACTAAACCTTGAATATTAATTCTGAACGCACCTTATTTTTTCGAAGGCATGCTACTTTTCTGAACGCACCCCAACCGAGGTTATAAATAGGGGTGCATTATAAGCAGAACGCAGGAGCTCCAGAGCCCATTCTGTCTTTGTACGTTAGAGAGAGCAGACGTATTTTGAGCCATATTTATTTTGTTACAGAGCAAAAAAAAAAATGCCGTTCCCAAGTGAGTATGTCGAGTTAATTAGGGCCCAGATGGATACCCCTAACTTAACAACGATTACCTGTGGTAAGATATTGCGGGACTGTACTCGCGCTCTTTGGAACTTGAATAATGTCCTGAAACGCGCTGAGTCTGTGGCTGAAAAGTCTCATATAATAGCGTGTTTAGCCCAAATTAAGGGGTTTCAGTCATTACTAAAGGACCGTAAAGTGGGTGGGGGTAGTGGGACACGTCGTGCAGAAACGGCTTCTTGTAGAGTAAAGTGGGAAGATTTACATTCGGCATTCCAATCGAGAATCAGGACGGGTGTTATTATTAACAAACGTCATACTGATGTACGATCATTTTTAGAGGACTGTTTGGCAATTTTTAAGCGGCGAATTCAAAACGCACTAAAAAAAACTACTGCACTCAAAGTTAACACCACTCTTTGTGGGGATTTTGAAATTAGTAAAGCAGATGAAATTTTAAAGGATACAAAGTACCTTACTACTCCGAATGCCCCTATTTTCAACAACACAAACTTAAATGAGTGGTTTGCCTATCATGTTAAGAACCCTATTTTAGTTGAATTAGACACGTTCCAGGAAAGAAATTCTGGGTGGGCACTGCGCAAAATTATGCATTTAATGGTATCTATTAATCATTATAATCCTCTTCGGGTCGGAACTTACATCGAACTTCCAAAACAAATTGCATTGAAAAAGGCATGTGTTAATGTTCAGAATACTGATGAAATGTGCTTTGCGTGGTCCATCGTTTCCGCTTTATATCCCGCGTTCAAGAATTCTGAACGAACTTCTTCATACCCAACGCCTCAGTCGGTTCTAAACTTGGAAGGTATTAAGTTTCCCATGACAATTAATCAAATTTCAAAGTTTGAAAAGCAAAACCTAATATCCGTTAACGTATATCGACTGCAAAAAATTGGAAAAAATTATCTGGTTGTGCCATATTATATACCTGAAAATAAGCATCCTACCCATATAAACTTACTACTTTTACAAGACGGCTACTTTTCCTCAGATGGTGATATTGATTTAAGCCCTATAAAATACCATTTTGTTTGGATTAAAGACCTTTCACGCTTACTATCAAGGCAATTGAGTCTTTATACACGGCGAAAATTTTTTTGTGATCGCTGCCTTCATTATTTCCGCACGCAGATAACACTAGATAAGCACACGTCCGAATGCTCTAAAAACAAGACTTTAGCAATACCTCGGATGCCTGTAGAAGGCAATAATATTTTGGAATTTAATAATTTTAAACATAAGGAAAAAGCCCCGTTTGTTATATACGCAGACTCGGAAAGCTTGCTAATACCTGTAGTCGATGATATAGAAAAAAACACCCAAAAGGAACAAGAGCATGTCCCTTATAGCGTCGGTTATTATGTAAAATGTAATTATGACGATTCTCTATCATTTTATAAAAGTTACACAGGCCAAGACTGTATGCAGTGGTTCATGCGCGAGCTTCAACAATTTGCTGAAGACGTCGAGACGGTCTTTTTATGTGATTTGCCCATGGAACCGCTTACGCCTGCCCAGCAACAAAGTTTTTTGGCCGCTACTCACTGTCATATATGTGAGAAACCATTTACGGAAGACGATAAGCGTGTTAGAGACCATTGTCACTTCACCGGAAAGTATCGAAACGCTGCACATGAGCACTGCAATCTACAGTACCAGGATTCGCACACAATACCTGTCCTATTCCATAACTTGAGTTGCTATGATGGGCACATGATAATACGGGCGCTATCTGAAATAGAGGGGAAGATTGATATATTACCTGTAAATAAAGAAAATTACATCTCATTTACGAAGCATATAATGGATAGTACTGTTCATTTTCGATTTATAGATAGTTTTCGCTTTCTTGCTAGCGGTCTGGATAAGCTTGCATCATACTTATGTGAATATCCTAACCTAAAAGCAGAGTTTGAACACCTGGGGGAAGAACTGAACTTACTTACCCGAAAGGGTGTTTTCCCTTATGATTATATGAACGCTTGGGAAAGATTGAATGAGACTGAACTCCCTCCTAAAGAGGCGTTTTATAACAGCTTAGAAGATGTAGCTATAAGTGACGCGCAATATTTAAATGCGCAGAAAGTTTGGCAAACTTTTAATTGCCGTACCATGCAAGATTACTCAGACTTATATCTTAAAACGGATGTAATGCTTTTAACGGATGTATTTGAAGCATTTAGGGATATATCGCATAGGACATATGGCCTTGATCCTGCATGGTCGTATACCCTACCTGGTTATGCGTGGCAATGTTTATCCCTCTTAATTCATCGAGAAGATATGATAAAACTTGAGCTGCTTACTGATTTAGAGATGCTAACATTCATAGAAAAGGGAGTTCGCGGGGGGCTAAGTCAGTGTTCGAAGAGGTATGCAGAAGCCAACAACAAGTACATGCCAAATTATGACCCAACTAAAGAAGACTCCTATCTCATGTACTTTGATGTCAATAATCAATACGGCTGGGCAATGTCGCAATATCTACCTTATGGCGGCTTTAGATGGCTTTCAGAAAACGAGATATCTCACTTAAACATTAGTGAAATTTCAGATAAATCTGCCGAAGGGTTTATTTTGGAAGTGGACCTGGAAATACCTGAAAATTTGCATGATAAGTTTTCCGATTTTCCATTATGCCCTGACCATGAAAAACCACCTGGGGCAAAGAATGAGAAACTTTTGGCTACGCTACACAATAAAACAGAATACGTAATACACTATAGAAACTTAAAGCAAGCTCTAACTTTGGGTGCAAAATTGAGCAAAATACACCGAATATTAGCCTTTAAACAATCTCCATGGCTAAAATCATATATCGACCTCAACACGGGGCTGCGCCAAAATGCCAAGAATGAGTTTGAAAAGAATTTTTTTAAACTTATGAACAATGCCGTATTTGGAAAGACAATGGAGAATATCCGGAACCACTCTGACGTCAAACTTATAACGAAATGGGATGGCCGCTACGGCGCAGAAGCCTTAATATCCCGGCCAGAATTTAAAAGCAGCACAATTGTTTCCGAAAATTTAGTAATTGTCGAGCTTGCAAAAACACAAATTTATTTTAATAAGCCGATTTATGTCGGCATGTGTATTCTTGATTTGGCAAAGACTACGATTTATGGCTTTCACTACGAGTACATGGTTCCACGTTTTGACACCTGTAGTGTATTGTATACAGACACAGATAGTCTTATTTACGAAATTAAAAACCACGATGTGTATCAGATAATGAAACGAGATTGTAACGATTATTTTGATACCTCAGATTATGCCCGTGATAACGTTTATACGATTCCACAAGTGAACAAAAAGGTGCTGGGAATGATGAAAGATGAGAACAATGGCCGCATTATGACCCATTTTGTTGGTCTTAGGTCTAAAATGTATGCTATTAAACTGCTTTATACTCCAGACGAGATTGAGCAAGAACGGGTAAAACTAGAGAATTTAAACAAAGAGCGGGCGGAAATTGATAAGGTTTTATCTAACTTGGGCGTTACCAAAAAGATAAAGGGCATTAAAAGGTCTGTTATTAAAAATAAAATCACATTTGAAGATTACGTCACCTGCCTTGAAACTTGGTTGGAAAAGCCTATTTCACAGCGTCTAATTAGGTCCCAAAAACATGAGCTACATACTATAAAACAAACTAAAATCGGTCTCAGCCCTTATGATGATAAGCGGCAAATATCGAAATCTTCACCCGGCACATTACCATGGGGGCATTGCTCACTTATGCATGTGGATGACTAAGTTCAACAGGGTCTGTTCAGTTCAACAGGGTCTGTTCAGTTCAACAGGGTCTGTTCAGTTCAACAGGGTCTGTTCAGTTCAACAGGGTCTGTTCAGTTGATCAGGGTCTGTTCAGTTGATCAGGGCCTGTTCAGTTGATCAGGGTCTGTTCAGTTGATCAGGGTCTGTTCAGTTGATCAGGGTCTGTTCAGTTGATCAGGGTCTGTTCGGTTGATCGGGGTCTGTTCAGTTGATCGGGGTCTGTTCAGTTGATCAGGGTCTGTTCAGTTGATCAGGGTCTGTTCAGTTGTTCAGGGTCTGTTCGGTTGAGCATTATTAGTATTATAATTATTCATATTATTATAACATTAGCACTCATATTATTATTAGCATTAAAATTATTTTTATTACTAGAATAATCTACTAACGCACATATATTATATCCTAACCTGTATAACTTTCAAAAGAGCCCATATTGGTTGTACAGTAAAAAGAAGGCCAAAATACTAACGCACACATATTATATCCTAACCTGTATAACTTTCAAAAGAGCCCATATTGGTTGTACAGTAAAAAGAAGGCCAAAATACTAACGCACACATATTATATCCTAACCTGTATAACTTTAAAAAGAGCCCATATTGGTTATGCAGTAAAAGAAGGCCAAAATTCCCCCTGTATAACTTTAAAAAGAGCCCATGTTGGTTATACAGTAAAAGAAGGCAAAAATTCCCCCTGTATAACTTAAAAAGAGCCCATATTGGTTATACAGTAAAAGAAGGCAAAAATTCCCCCTGTATAACTTAAAAAAGAGCCGTATATTATGTTATATATAGAACTGTTTTCTGATTTCAAATCAGATAACGAAAAAAATTATACCACGAATGGTTTTGCTTTGAAAATTCGTTTTTCCATAAAAATCGAATGGGGACAATATGGGCCACGTTCACGTCGTATCCCTGTTTAAACCGAGTGCCCTCTGGTAAGTGTAGTGTTGTTCAGGTATTTTTGCTCTTGCCCTCGTTTCAAGTTGTATGTATAAGTTAAGGATAATATTCTATCTATAAGCGAATATTGCACATTACTCCTACTCTGTTCAAATGCCCATACCCGCCAATGTCTTTTTCCATTCATTTTTTTGTTTGTTTTTAATTGTATATAGATATGCCTTCTTGTGCGGTAATGTTCCTAATATAAATGTTTCTAGTCCTAGTTTTGTAATTGTATGTAGATATGCCTATTCTTGCACGGTAAATGTTTCTAATCCTTAGTTTTAACTGTAAATATTTTTCGCTAAATTTTGAACTTATAATATATTGTACCTATATACAAGATTGGCGATAAGTGTCTTGTGTCGAATTTTTATTTCGTTCTAAATTGATGGAACCCTGGTTCAGTTTAAGGTTTAAGATTTGTTAATAAATTGGTATCGATAATAATATATCCCTATAACCACACTTAAGGTTCTTTGTTTTACCTAGTTACTGTTGCGAACGGCTATTACAATATGGCCTAAGCGTATTTTCTTAAATTTTCAGTATTGGAACGGCGGTGTTGCCGTTTCGACAATTTTTATGTTGAATAAGGGGAAATATTGGTTTGGCAACGCCATTAGTACTGGTTTGTCGATAAAATGGTGAAGGCATTATAAAAGCTAGGTTTACCACCATTTTGTCATCATCGCCACACTTAAGGTTTGTTAATAAATTGGTGAAGGCAATATTTGCTGATAGGGGCTTCTGGTTGCATAAGTTCAGGTAGTACCCAGATGGCGGGAGTATGCGCGAACGTAATTATAGATGGCGCCTGAAAATGCTGTTTGCCAAAAGGACATACTAGATCCCCGGTTGTCTAATTACATGCCACGCGGCCTCTAACAATGTTCATTGATGACATGTTATGGCGCATGCATACTGCCCTGCCGTTAGGGCATTAGCTACACCAACTTTGGCCCTATTGGTCCGATCAACCCCGTTCTTTTTTTAAACGACTCATGACGTCACCCTAAACACGTGACATACATCAGCTGTCGATTTTGACATTTGACTGGTGACATCTGACAGTTCTTAATTGACAGGTGACAGGTGTCATTTTCGAGTCATGCGCAAGAACCCATTTCATTGACCCCAACTACGCATGCGCAATATCCTAGGCCCATTGGTTCCGGAGATATGAGTCATAAAAATCCCTCCGAAAATTAACATTGGAGTTCCCAGCCTGGTTTACCCTAATTTTGTACATTGGAAAACACCACCATAATCCCACTTAAGGACCTTTTGTTCCAGCAATCTAATCAGATGTGCCCCCGTGGTTTCACGTTGTCTAACATTGTTTAGCAGTTTTAATCTATATGCTCTCGTAGCGTATTTTGCAAGGCTTTGAGGTTCGGCCCCAGAGGATTATGGTTCAAATCCCACCGAGGACAAAAACTTTTTTTCTGTCATTATTATATTTTAAAATATTTTAACTGATTTACAACGTCATACCTACCATCGCGGTAAACAAGATGCCTTATATGAAAAGCAGGTGGCGCTACAGGTCTCAAGATAACAGGTACGTACATCTCTCCCCGTTAGGTGGCACCCCTACAATGATATTACTATATAATCGGGGTAACACGTGATCTGGGTTCCGTTGGGACAAAAGTTAGGTTAGAATAATGTGTGGGGGGTTAGGTGGCAGCAGTGGAGGGTTCCACACAGGTCAATAGGGCCCTATATTACCGGCATCGGATACCCTCGGGCGATCATCGGGTAACCATCGGGTCACCACCGCTCGGGGTCGCTGACCTGCCTGAGCTAGCCTCGCGAATTATGCATAGGGTCTCGCGGTATCGCCTTCGATCATCATGCGCGCTCAACGCCTGCTGTGGAGGCTTCATCCGCCGCGGGTCTGGGGCTCGCGCCGACCAAGTGACCACGCCCTAAAATGGTGATAAAACTGCAGATTTCGGCTCCCATGTTATTTCTTATGGAGTTTTGAGTTAGAACATATGTAGCTTATCTACTCCCACCAGTTGAGTCAAGGTGTTTTTATTACAGCGACCTAAGAGGTGTCAATTTTGAGTTCCTGTTTAATTTTCTGTTGTCTGATTTCTAATTCGTTTACACTATGGTTCATCTGAATGAGAAGCAACGGGTTGAGATTTTAATAATGAGCGGTTAGGGATATATGAAGAGATCACAAGATCAGGTTTGTCAACTTTCCAACAATTATATCCAAATAGGCCTCCAATAAATCAGTTAACGGTGTGTCGAATGGTAAAGAAATTTCGAGAAACAGGCCGTGTTAGGGAAGCCGCTAGATCAGGTCGACCTAAAACAGCAACCGGGGGAGACAAAGCTTTGGATATCATGCTCTCAATACATGAAAATCCAATACAATCATCCAGGCCAATGGCAATGGATTTTAATGTGTCTCATCAGTCAGTGAAAAATTTGCTTAATCAGGAGAAATTGCATCCCTACAAGATAAAGTTGGTGCACGAGTTAAACGAGGACGATTTTGATAGAAAAGCTAAATTTTATGAGCTGATAATGGAAAGATGCAATAACGATAATAACTGCGCAGCAAATATCATTTTCTCGGATGAAGCTACTTTCCATTTAAATGGCATTGTTAATTGTGTAACGAAGTTACATAAGTTTTAGTTTTATTAACCCATTTAAGATTTAGAATAGCTAGGAATAAGATTAATCAACCGCCCAGGAATTAAAATTACTTTATTCTTTTATTTGTCAATAGAAAATTTCCATTCTTTTACCAAGTGTTATCATAACTAATAGTCTATTACGTATAAATAAAAATATAACTAAACCGATCCCCAAATTAGTTAACTAATTAAAAATGCGATGCACATTAATTATTATCAATCCTGCAAAATACTGCGAGCAGTACCGAGTCGCCAACGCGAGGGGATACGCCGCGCGCCTCGATAGTACCGCGTCATAACAGGTTCGGGCAGCGGCTCCAGCTGCTTCGGTTGGCGCACGGAAGGGTATTTAAGCGAGCGCTGTTGTGGTATTCGAGCGTGGAAATCGGCTATAAATAGCGTGATTTCTCAAGGGAAAGTCAGTCAGTGCAGAACCATAGAACAGTAAAGACCTAAAAGTATTGTTGAGCATTTGTTTCGGTTTTAAAATCTGCATAAGTCTTTTCTTTGGACGAACGTCACCAAGCGAAATTGCCAGTTGATCTTGGAGGATCCGAGACCTGGGTGTACCACGTGGGTACACGTGAACCTAAAGTAAAAGCAAGGTGTGCTGGAGGAAGGCACCGGTGGAGGACGCCGTAGTCGAACCCGATACTGCAAGGAGGCAGTGGTTCCTAACCGTCTTAGAAGTTTGTACCTGGAATACGGGCAGGCTTTGCACGCACCTAGGGGAAAGAGTCCGCTTACGATCTTCGGAGGAGGGCCAATCGTTCAAGCACCTTTGCCACCTAGAGAAATAATTTTGAGAAGGATAACGACGAGAATTGTACGCAGCCGACGTTGCCGACTTTGGACAGACAGTGCCATAACCGCTGCGACTGACGCCATCGCCAGAGAGGCGAGTACGAGTGTTTACCACCTGGGCATGACCTGCACCAGGTCGGCGAGAAGAGAAAACCTAGTGGCGAAATAATATTGAGGAGAATAACGACGAGGATTGTATGCAGCCGACGTTGCCGACTTTGGACAGACAGTGCCATAACCGCTGCGACTGACGCCATCGCCAGAGAGGCGAGTACGAGTGTTTACCACCTGGGCATAACCTGCACCAGGTCGGCGAGAAGAGAAAACCAAGTGGCGGAATAATTTTGAGAAGAAGAGCGACGAGAACTGGACATTGCCGACGTTGCCGACTTTGGACATCCAGTGCCATAACTGCTGCGACTGACGCCATCCCCAGGGAAGCGTGTACGAGTGCTTACCACCTGGGCATAGTCTGCACCAGGTCGGCAAAGCGAGAAAACCACGTGGCAACGTGGAGGAAAAACGAATTAGTGAGGAATCAGCGACGCCGAGAGCTGAACGACGAGGCCAGACCTCTAGCACCTAGTGCCAGAGCCTAGAAGACGAATACGAATACCTACCACCTGGGCATACCCTGCCCCAGGTCGGCAAAGACGAAGCCAAGCGTGGCAAACCGGAAAATGAGTGACGAAAAAAATGTAAATAGCGAAACTCCCCCAGCCCTGACGGCTGAGGGCGAAGAAGACCCGTACATGCTCACAACTACCGAGGCCGACACCAGGAAGGGTCCTGGGTCGACTTCAAACTGCCCTACGCAGATCGCCGCCCCTGAGAAAACAGATAGAGCTAGCTGTGGTACTTCCAGGGATACGCCCCTTGAAGGAGGAAGCGAAGGCGAACTGTGCCAGGACAGCGCTGTTGTGGTATTCGAGCGTGGAAATCGGCTATAAATAGCGTGATTTCTCAAGGAATAGCCAGTCGGTGCAGAACCATAAGACAGTAAACAACTAAAAGTAATTGTTGAGCATTAATTCTGGTTTTTAAAATCTGCATAAGTCTTTTTCTTTGGACGACCGTCACCAAAAAGTTTGCCAGTTGATCTTGGAGATTCCGGAGACCTGGGTATGTCAAGGCGGCATACGTGAACCTGAAGATAAAAGCAAGGCGTAGCTGAAGAAGCACCGGTGGAGGACGCCGTAGTCGAGCCCGATACTGTGAGGAAACAGTGGTTCCTACCGATCCGAGGCGTTCGTACCTAGGTACGAGCAGGTCCGAAACTTAATTTTAAGAAGAAGTGTACGACGAGAACCGGTCATCGCCGACGTTGCCAAGCTTGGACAATCCGTGCCATAACCGTAGCAGCCGACGCCATCGCCAGGGAGGCGTGTACAAGAGTTTACCACCTGGGCATAACCTGCACCAGGTCGGCAAGACGTGAAAACCACGTGGCGAATTAATCAAAAGAAGTAAATCGACGATAATCCGATATCGCCGACGTTGCCAAGCTTGGACAATCCGTGCCATAACCGTAGCAGCCGACGCCATCGCCAGGGAGGCGTGTACAAGAGTTTACCACCTGGGCATAACCTGCACCAGGTCGGCAAGACGCGAAAACTACGTGGCAAACTAACTTAAAAAAGAAATACGACGAGAATCCGACATAGCCGGCGTTGCCAGCATTGGACGGACCGTGCCATACCTACAGAAGCTGACGCCATCGCCAGAGAGGCGTATACGAGTGTACACCACCTGGGCATACCCTGCACCAGGTCGGCGAAAGACAAAAACCACGTGGCGACGTGATTTTTTGACCGAATAATAGAAAACAGGCGACGCCAAGAGCTGGACGTAGAGGCCTCACCTCCAGCATCTAGTGCCAACCCCAAAACATCGAATACAAGGATCTACCACCTGGGCATAACCTGCCCCAGGTCGGCAGCGAAGAAGCCGAGCGCGGCAAACATTGCATTGGCCGAAATTATGGCATTATACAGTGAAACCCCTCCAGCCCGGACGGCGGAGGACGAAGATAAACACGACATGCTCTCCACTACCGAGGCCGACCCCAGGGAAGGACCTGGGGCGGTCTCAAACTGCCCTACACAGATCGCCGCCCCTGAGACATCGACTGTAGCTAGCCGCGGAACATCCAGGGATAAGCCCCTTAAAGAAGGAAGCGAAGGCGAACTGTGCCAGGACAGCGCTTGGCGCTCAAACGGCAGTTCCTGCTGAGTTCCTGCTACGAGACTTAACCAAGTCCCAGAACCGCCACGTGGGTAAGAAAACTTATTTTATTAGGGTGTGTCGTATTTAAGTGATAAAAAAAAAGAAAACCATTAAAACTTTCAATCCGTTTTTAAATATAATATAGTGGATCATTAAAAGTGTTACTGTAGGGACCAAAGCTCTTCCATATTTAATTTATTTCTGTGTACAAAGTAGTCCTGGCACAGTTCGGGATTATTAGTACCTATTTCTCACCCTCCGTGAAGTCAACGAGTCCTGGCACAGTTCGGGAAAATAGTTGCACCCTCTTTCTCAAAGCAAACGACGAAGTCCTGGCACAGTTCGGGAATTAGTTGTATTTGCTTCAACCCTGACAGTCTGCGAGTCCTGGCACAGTTCGGGAAATAGTGGACTTTAAACCCCCTCCCTCTTAAAACAAACAACTAATCCTAGCATACTTCAGGAAATAGTTGTCTTTATAAATTAGCCCCCCGTGAAGTCAACGAGTCCTGGCACAGTTCGGGAAAATAGTTGCACCCTCTTTCTCAAAGCAAACAACGAAGTCCTGGCACAGTTCGGGAATTAGTTGTATTTGCTTTAACCCTGACAGTCTGCGAGTCCTGGCACAGTTCGGGAAATAGTGGACTTAAAACTTCCCTTAAAAAGTTAAAATCCGAAGAATAACAGTACCGACAGTAACCTTATATTTTTTTTATTTATTTCACGTTATACCTGTTTTTTTTTATATACGACTCGCACCACCCTAATATTGCATCAAGCTTTAAACCGATCATTACCATTCTTTAAATCCTGCTGACATAAAAATACCGCTTTCGCTTTACAACACCTGCACGTCCGCTATACTACCAATTTAAAACACCGCTCGCACTGCTTGCTTTATTTTCGATCATATTCCTGCACCGCTTTGTTTCTTAAAACCGTAATCCGTTTTGGGGGTATTACTATTTTAGATTTAAGTTTGTAAATTATAAGTACACGATGGTAACAAGTAGTATTAAAGCATTTATCTTGTATTAATATTTTATTGAGATAAACACGACCTGTCATTAATTTAAGGAAACAAATTGTTTTATTCCTCCGAGGCTTAGTGACTGAATTTCCGACAAAATAGAAAGACAACTCCGTTCTAATAAATTTAAATGCACCGAACCCTTCTCCACTGTTTAAAGGCTACCCCGTGAGCATAGTGGATCCCTTTACCACTTCAAATAATAAAGGGTGGCGCTCGAGAATACCGATTGCCGATCCGCACCGTTACCGAAAAAACCGTAAATACTCCGCCGCATTAAGGGTACCGTCCGAATCATCTATTAAACCGCAATCCGAGTGCCATTACAAAATGGCACCCGAACTATCGTAGGGAACGCCCCATTACAAAATGGCGCCCGAGCAGATTTGCATTTAAGTTTGTCGTAACCTGCGCTGATAAAAAAAAAAAAAAAAAAAAGCCGTAAAGTACTTGTAAAAATCCAGTCAGTAAGATCCATTGAATAAACAATTCTAAAAACCGATTTTATAAAATAAAATAAAACACGTTGTACGATTATAAACCACGTTGTACGATTTTTTTTTTAGAACCATTGAAACGTTATTTAGTATAGGTCCGAGTAAATATAAATAACTAGGATTTTTTTTTCTTTAGGGTTATCAGTTTTTTTTATTATTATTATTTTTATCATAATTGCTCGCTCGATACAAAATAAATACTGTAAATAACTTGACCACTTTTTAACCGATAAACAATGGCTACTGCTGATAATAGTAAACGACAGGAAACTCAGGCGTCCTTGAGCATCCTTTCTACCCCGCCAGCACCGCCGCTACCGCCCGCTCTACCAGAAGACGATGGCAACCTCCGTACCAGCTGGATATACCTATTGAAGAAGGGTGATCTAGTGTTCCACCTAGAGAAATACAACCTGGATACCACAGGTCCAGTAGAGGCCATGCGAAAACGATTAGCCCAGTTTATCCGCGAAGGAAGAGCTTCACCGCAACCTACAACGTCAATGAAAACAATTTCATTTGACAACCAGGTTCAGCCATTAACAACGCCGACACCGACGCTATCACTAACTACCGCAACTACAACAACGATAACCACAACAATGTACGAAGTACCGAAACATGCACGTACTTGGCCAGGGGTAAATTCCGTAGCCTCCACACCTGGATGTACGGTTGTTACTGCTTCCGCCCCAAATCACCCGCAATTGTCAGTAAGACAAACACCGATTTCAACCATACCAATGATCATCACTACTGCCGAAGGAAAACAAGTAACAATACCAGTACCAACATGGGCATTAGCTAGTCAAAACCAAGGGCCAATAACACAGATAGCATCTATAAATAACCCACCGCAACCGCCCACTTCAATACCGAACTTTAGTATTGCTACACCAGGGACTAATCCAATAATCAGTAATCCAATCTTTTTTTCACCGCCAAGATATGACCCAACCACCGCACAAATTCCGGCTACCCCGATTTCCACGACAGATAGGCCACCTTTACAAGTATATAAGTGGGGTCTCTACTTCAATGGTCAGAACGATCCCGCTGCTTTTTTGGAAAGGCTAGAAGAAATCTACATTTCACAAAATATCCACCCAGACCTTGTACTACCTCACTTACCAGATATCCTTAAAGGAGAAGCCGCTCTATGGTTTAGAAATAACCGGCATAACTGGAGAAACTGAAACAATTTCAGAGAAGCATTTCGCATCTTTTATTTTCCTGTCAACTACGAAGTGGACCTAGAAGCCGCCATAAGCCGCCGAACCCAGAGACCGAATGAACCTGCATCCGCATATATTACCGAGCTGCAAACATCCCCCCAAGGGAGATAGTGTATGGTTGGGTGGATGATGGTAATAAGTGCACACTAAATGGACCTTGTTCTCGCGGTAAACGAGTTATCATATTACACGCAGGCAGTACTAAGGGTTTTGTTCCTAACGCTTAATTATTGTTGGCTAAAAATATAAAGCACTCATCGTCCGACTACTGTAAAGATATATCCGCGCGCCAGTCTATTCGAAAAGTGGTTCACGATGTCTATGAGTGGTTCATTGAACAATTGCTGCCAAATCTATCCCCCAACTCTATCATTGATATGGACAATGCATCTTATCATTCGAGTCTACACAACAAAGTTCCTACCAGTAGCACAAAGAAGGATGAAATTCTTGGGAAGTAGAAACATGGGGGATGGGAAAATTACTCCAGAGCAAGAATTACAATGGCTTTACCGAAATCTATCAGCAGAGTACCGACAATTTATACGAAGAAGCGATTTCTATGACAGCAACTCATTTTCAAAGGCAGTAAGAGAATATGAAATTCTCAACAAAGAGATACGAGAAGTCAGACGCACTCAGTACAACCAGTCATCTCCAGGTTACCAATCACGATTACCCAGGAATGCTGGAACTCCGGGCACTACACCGCCAGTGTCTCATCAGCCGTTTGTATCTATCACCGCACCGCAACAATCAGCCGATATTGCACCGACAACAAGCACCTCAAGACCCATACAGGAATACACCAGGCCAACACAAACCAACCCGGGAAGACAGACGACAGATAACCGAAAACCGACATGCTGGAGGTGCGGAAGAATGGGACACTTAAGAGGAAATTGTACCTTCCCATCAAAGCTATTTTGCTCCCGCTGTGGCAAGGAAGGAATCATGTCAAGAGACTGTCCATGTACAAACCAGGGAAACTAAAAAGGCTCTGTACTGCTGCGAGGCCAGCCCAGAATAATGCCGAAGCCCCGCCCGAACAAATTTTAACAACTAGCACCGACAACAGACCGATCATAACCGTTATGTTTCAAAATAAAACATATACAGCCCTCCTAGACACCGGAGCAGCCAGTTCCTACATAGGCGACCTAGTGGCCAATCAATGCCGTCAATCCCGACACAAAAAAGCAACCCCGACAGTGACTAACGCAAGGCTAGCCGATGGCCATATAACCTCAGTCACCGAAGCATACCACTTAAAATTAAAAATTGGTCCCGCAACAATTCAGGAAACCTTCAATCACTTGCCGAAACTTGCTGTAGACGTTATCATAGGTATACGTCCTAAAACAACATAACTTCATCATTAATCTCAACGCCGCTACTGTCTCTATCAATGGAAAAGAAATTCCGAAACCTAATCCGATTAGACAGATTTGTCAAATAGCAGAAGTAACGACCGAACCACCCTTAACACTGACTTCAGACGAAGAGGCTGAATTAAAAGTTTTTTTAGACCGAGAACTGCCCGCCTTTGAAAGGATAAAAGGCACTACACCGTTGGTAGAACACCGAATACACTTTACAAATCCCGAACCGATTAAACAACGATACTATCCACAAAACCCGAGAATGCAGGAAATAATAAACGCCGAGGTAGACAAAATGCTGGAAGCCGATATAATAGAACCATCCAGCAGCCTGTGGAGTTCGCCAATCGTAATGGTCCGAAAGAAAGACGGAAAATTCAGATTTTGCGTAAATCTTCAAAAAGTTAATGAAGCAAGCCGAAAAGACGCATACCCGTTACCGTACATAAATGCTATATTAGATAAACTCAGAAAAGCCCGTTACATTTCTAGCATAGACTTAAAACAGGGCTACTGGCAACCTTTGGCACCGGACAGCAGACCAATCACGGGGTTCACCATACCGTCAAGAGGCCTTTTTCAATTTAAGGTCATGCCGTTTGGTCTACATTCCGCACCAGCAACTTTCCAAAGGCTAATGGACCAAATAATAGGCCCAGACATGGATCCCTATTGCTTTGCATACCTTGATGACATAATTGTTCTCGGCGAGACATTCCAGGAACATCTGAACATTCTACGGGAGGTGTTCCACCGTCTTCAGGCAGCAAACCTAAAAATTAACCCAGAAAAAAGTCAGTTTGGGCGCCGCTCTCTGAAATATCTAGGCCACTTAGTCACCGCAGATGGCATTTGTACCGATCCTGACAAAATAGAATCAATACTCCAGTTAAAACCGCCCTCTAACGTTCGTAGCCTCCGAAGATTTTTGGGAATTGCTTCCTGGTATAGGAGATTCGTACCGGGATTCTCCCAAATCGCAGCACCCCTCCATGGGCTACTGAAAAAGGGAATTCGGTGGAAATGGTCCACCAAACAAGAAGAAGCATTCCAGCAACTAAAAACCTGTCTAACACAAACACCCGTTCTAACCTGCCCTAACTTTGACAAAGCATTTGTCCTACAAACCGACGCCAGCGACCAAGGTTTGGGAGTGGCATTGATCCAGCATGACCAGGATGGGGATCACATAATTGCATATGCAAGTCGGAGTCTGTCAGGAGCAGAGAAGAAATATTCAGTCACCGAAAAAGAATGCCTGGCTATCGTATGGGGAATCGAGAAAATGCGCCCCTATTTGGAAGGATATCATTTTACCGTTTTGACCGATCATCAATCCCTCCGTTGGCTACATTCACTGAAAAATCCCAGCGGCAGATTGGCGAGATGGAGCATTTACTTGCAACAGTACGATTTTGAAATCAAATACCGAAAAGGGGTGCTAAACCGAGTGGCAGACGCACTATCTCGAGACCCTTTACCCAGTACTAGCACCGAAGAAGAACCCGACCCATTAAATACGTTGATAAGTGAATCACATTGCCCCTGGTATACCAACAAAATAGCAGAAGTTGAGAAAAATGCCGAAACATATCCAGATTACTGCATCCGAGACGGAAAATTATACCGTCACTTCTGGGATTCTTCAGACATGAAGGAGTCAGAAATGTTAGACGCATGGAAACTCTGCGTCCCAAAACACGCCCGCTATACCGTCCTACAGGAAAACCATGACGAACCGACGGCTGGACACATGGGCATAGCAAAAACGACAAGCCGTATTACAAACCGATATTACTGGCCAGGCATGTTCCGTGACATTGCTAAATATGTCAGAGGGTGTGATTCATGTCAAAAATACAAATCCTCCCAACAGAAGATACCGGGGAAAATGCAACCTTCCAGAAACCACCTACCGTGGGAAACCGTTAGCACCGACTTAGTAGGCCCGCTACCGAGGTCATCGAAAGGCAATAGTTATCTGATAGTATTCCAAGATAGATTTACCAAATGGATCGAATGCAGAGCTATCCGAAAAGCTACCGCCCGTTCAGTCAGTCAAGCATTCTACGAGCTAATCGTAACTCGGTTTGGGTGCCCGCACACCATTATTTCCGATAATGGCAGTCAGTTTTCAGGGAAAATATTTACAGAGATGCTAGCCGAATTTGGCATTCAACATCGCCTTACACCACCTTACACCCCGCAGACAAATCCGGTGGAACGGGCGAACAAGACCCTGAAAACCATGATTGCACAATTTTGTGGTAATGACCAGAGGAAGTGGGATGTATTCCTACCCGATTTAACATTTGCATATAATACTTCCCGGAACGACAGTACCGAATTCTCACCCGCTTTTCTTAATTTTGGCCGTGAATTAGAACCACCTGAATCCCTATTTCGTAAGGAACAAACGCCCGAAACCGCGATCACTCCGACCGGAATCATATACACCCCCGAAGAAGCTATAAACCCAACGGAGCGTTTTAAAAAGCTAACGGAAACATATGAACTCGTAAAAATAAACCTAGACCGTGCATTTGCAACCCAAAGCCGACATTACAACCTTCGACGAAGGGAATGGAAATGCCATATTGGAGACAAAGTCCTAAAACGCGAACACAACCTTTCCTCAGCCGTACACCATTTTAACGCCAAACTAGCTCCAAAATACTCCGGCCCATACAGTCATAAAAGTACACTCACCCGTAGTCTATGATTTAAAGGATGGTAATGGTAAAATGTATCGCCGGATACATATCAAGGACCTCAAGACGGCGCATTTATCTATTTCAGAAGATGCCGAAAGACATCACCGTTCCGCCGAAAGGGTATAAACCGAGCCACCTATATATCCCCAGGAAGGACGGGGAGAAAACTAGGAGAGAAGCCGATCTACAAAGGGAAAAAATAAAGAAACTTGCAGCACGGACGAGGACTCCCAGCAAGGACCAGCGACTCCTGAAACAAATAAAAATTAACATAGAGCTATGTCGCCTTAAACCCGAACTGACCGCAGCAATAAAAAAACGTGCCAGGTACCAAACACAAACTCAGTCATTACCTGTTATCCCGAGCAACAAAGGAACAGACCCCGAAATCAGTCCGGACCATGTTCATACTACAAACCCGCCGGTTTCACAAAAACCGACAGAACAAAGACCGCCCAGTACTCCTCAGACAAGAAACATTTCCAACAGGAAAATAATGACCGAGGAGGAAGAACATCTGCTTGCTGAGGCCATTCTTGCCTCACCTAACCCCGCCACCTGGACGTTGGAAACGAAGCAAGAAGTGGCAAAATTTAGAGCGCTACATACCCTCACAAAAAGGATGCGGCATCAAATCTACACAAGCGATGGAAGAATCGTTAGAATCCGCTTATAAGTGTTATTATTTTTATAGAAACCGAGATTTATTTTTTATTACCTTTTTCCCATGAACATTTACATTTTTTCTTCAACTGTGATATTATGAGTTATCTTAGCCAGAGTTACCGTTTAGTTCTTTAACTCATGGGAAGACACCCGGCATTTTTAGTTTAATTTTAATTTTTTGGCTGTGCCACATTGTAAATTCCGCTGTGATATACGACGTATCTAAGATTTGTATATAAGACGACCCTGTGAGTAAAACCCCTAAATACATATTACACAGATAACCGTATACTCAAAAAAAAAAACCCTCGGTGCATGTAGGATAACCAAAATCAGATCAAAACAAAACACCCAATATAAAAATATCATTTTCAGTAACCAAACAAACAATGGCCAGTCCAGTATTAGACATCTCGACCTCACCATTTAGAGTCTCACGAGAATCCTCACCGAGAACCGAAATAAAAACCGAAGAACCTGCAGATGAGAACACCATCGATAGGGACATTGTCCAAGCCCTAACCGACGCCATCGAGGACACCTCGAGTATCAACTTTTAAAACGACAATACTAGTAACCCACTCCGACCAAATCCAACAGGATAACGATAAAACGGCCGACATCGACACGTTCGAGGACCCGTTTAGTCCACCTCACCCTACCCCAGAATATCCCGTACCGCCAACGATCCAAAGATGGCGACTAGAGCAAGCAAAACAGAGATCACAAGCCTTCATAAAAATAACCCAGGATACCTGCTGGCGCTGTGGGAAAACCGGTCACGGAAGAAGTTCATGTGAAAACATACCAGTTCTGTTCTGTTCCCGCTGTGGAAAAACCGGGGTTATGTCCCGTCACTGCCCGTGTAACGGATACCTCAGTACAAACCAAGGAAGAGGATCATGGAGAAACCGCACCGTATCCACCGCAACGCAATGTTGTCGTCACCGAGATGTTGTTTGCGTACCGTGCCCGACATGTGGGTGCCCTCACGCAATTAACAGGAAACCTCTCCGGCCGAGATTGTAAAGAATCTGAGAACCCTCTAACATACTTGAGTTTAAAGCTACTTTTATTTTTTATTTTGGGATAACTGTAAGTTTATTTATATACAAAAAAAAAAAGAAAATGGATATTTTCTTTTTTTTTCCGTAAGTGATGGGGGTGTGTAACGAAGTTACATAAGTTTTAGTTTTATTAACCCATTTAAGATTTAGGATAGCTAGGAATAAGATTAATCAACCGCCCAGGAATTAAAATTACTTTATTCTTTTATTTGTCAATAGAAAATTTCCATTCTTTTACCAAGTGTTATCATAACTAATAGTCTATTACGTATAAATAAAAATATAACTAAACCGATCCCCAAATTAGTTAACTAATTAAAAATGCGATGCACATTAATTATTATCAATCCTGCAAAATACAGCGAGCAGTACCGAGTCGCCAACGCGAGGGGATACGCCGCGCGCCTTGATAGTACCGCGTCATAACAGGTTCGGGCAGCGGCTCCAGCTGCTTCGGTTGGCGCAAGGAAGGGTATTTAAGCGAGCGCTGTTTTAGCACTCAAATTGCCTATAAATAGCCGACAATTTTAGTTTACATTCAGTCATTCACGGGGGTTCAAAGAGATAAGATCAAATTAGCTGCAGTCATCATATGACGTCACAACTCGAGTTGATGAGTTGTTTTTAAAGTAATTAAATTCAAATTACGCATTTAGTAAAAAGTACCCTAAAGCATAAACTGGGACTTTTATGGGAGTTGTCATATATATTGTCGGACAAATAAAAAAGTGTTAAAAGTTACAAAGTCGTTTCTTTTGTGTTTTAAGTTAGAATAAAATACTTAGGCATAAAAAGTGTTATTAGTTAACTATTATATAGAGTCAGAATAAGACTTATATAATATACAGAGTTAGGAGAAGAGTTTTGAATTATTTTTATTACGTTTTAACAAAGCTGTTGTGAGTCAGACACATGGCCTTAAATTGCGCAGCAGCTTTAGACAGAATGCAAGACGTGCTGCTACCGTCTTCGCCGAGCGGCTTCCTGGAGGACTGGCTCCTCGATGCTATGGGGTTTAAGACGTCCAGCAGGCACACGGACCTCCAGGGAAACTCTCTGGAGGCCTTGACCATCGATGCCATGGATACACCAGCGCCTAAAGGGCACCCAGAACTACAGGAAGTCTGCTATGACTTTTTCGACAACGATACGGAGGTGGCAAAGGGCCCTGACCGAGATGCCAAGTTGCCAATTGGTGTCCAGGACCTGTTAGGGTCCTCTAAACCTCCGACCGACTGCCGGCCGAGTGGCAAAGAAGTGGCAAGCGACCCAAACCCCGTGGGTGACTCACCGCAGGCAATAACAACTAAGCCTGAAGAAGAGGATCTCTGGTCGTGGTGTGAAGATGTACAGCCGTGGGGAATGCTGGGTGAAGACGAAGTTAAAGAAGTATATGTTGAACCGGCTGATCGTCAGCGGATTTTAAATTGGAGTGCACATGCGTCGGAGCTACCTGGGAACGTAGACGCATGCGTTCGCTTCAGCGCTCGGCGCTCAAACGGCAGTTCCTGCTGAGTTCCTGCTACGAGACTTAACCAAGTCCCAGAACCGCCACGTGGGTAAGAAAACTTATTTTATTAGGGTGTGTCGTATTTAAAAGTGATAAAAAAAAAGGAAACCGTTAAAACTTTCAATCCGTTTTTAAATATAATATAGTGGATCATTAAAAGTGTTACTGTAGGGACCAAACCTCTTCCATATTTAATTTATTTCTGTGTACAAAGTAGTCCTGGCACAGTTCGGGATTATTAGTACCTATTTCTCACCCTCCGTGAAGTCAACGAGTCCTGGCACAGTTCGGGAAAATAGTTGCACCCTCTTTCTCAAAGCAAACGACGCAGTCCTGGCACAGTTCGGGAATTAGTTGTATTTGCTTCAACCCTGACAGTCTGCGAGTCCTGGCACAGTTCGGGAAATAGTGGACTTTAAACCCCCTCCCTCTTAAAACAAACAACTAATCCTAGCATACTTCAGGAAATAGTTGTCCTTATAAATTAGCCCCCCGTGAAGTCAACGAGTCCTGGCACAGTTCGGGAAAATAGTTGCACCCTCTTTCTCAAAGCAAACAACGAAGTCCTGGCACAGTTCGGGAATTAGTTGTATTTGCTTTAACCCTGACAGTCTGCGAGTCCTGGCACAGTTCGGGAAATAGTGGACTTAAAACTTCCCTTAAAAAGTTAAAATCCGAAGAATAACAGTACCGACAGTAACCTTATATTTTTTTTATTTATTTCACGTTATACCTGTTTTTTTTTATATACGACTCGCACCACCCTAATATTGCATCAAGCTTTAAACCGATCATTACCATTCTTTAAATCCTGCTGACATAAAAATACCGCTTTCGCTTTACAACACCTGCACGTCCGCTATACTACCAATTTAAAACACCGCTCGCACTGCTTGCTTTATTTTCGATCATATTCCTGCACCGCTTTGTTTCTTAAAACCGTAATCCGTTTTGGGGGTATTACTATTTTAGATTTAAGTTTGTAAATTATAAGTACACGATGGTAACAAGTAGTATTAAAGCATTTATCTTGTATTAATATTTTATTGAGATAAACACGACCTGTCATTAATTTAAGGAAACAAATTGTTTTATTCCTCCGAGGCTTACTGACTGAATTTCCGACAAAATAGAAAGACAACTCCGTTCTAATAAATTTAAATGCACCGAACCCTTCTCCACTGTTTAAAGGCTACCCCGTGAGCATAGTGGATCCCTTTACCACTTCAAATAATAAAGGGTGGCGCTCGAGAATACCGATATCCCGATCCGCACCGTCACCGAAAAAACCGTAAATACTCCGCCGCATTAAGGGTACCGTCCGAATCATCTATTAAACCGCAATCCGAGTGCCATTACAAAATGGCACCCGAACTATCGTAGGGAACGCCCCATTACAATAGACACAACTATCGGTATTGGTCTGCTGAGAATACTCGCTGGTTCCAGGAAGGTCATACTCAGAGGCCCAAAAAAGTTATTATTTGGGCGGGCATAGTTGGTAGGCATATTGTGGGATCTTTTGGCATAGATGGAAATTTGAATGGCGAAAAACATCTGGACCTCCTCAGGAATCACATAATTCTTTCTTCCAGAATGGTTTTACCAGGTGTAAATAATGGCATAAACGAACAGGTATGGTTGCAGCAAGATGGAGCACCTGCGCATTATGCCGCAAATGTTAGACATATTACATAAGCGAACAATTTCCAGGACGTTGCATAGGCAGAAGAGGTGCTATTGACTGGCCAGCGCGATCCCCGGACATAACCTCGCTCGACTTCTTTTTGTGGGAACACTTAAAGAACAAAGTCTACGTTAACCGTTCAAATGCCTTAGAATCTTTGAAAGTCAGAATTAGTGCCGAAATTCGGGACATTCCAGAGGACTTTTTTTTAAACGTTGTAGACATTCAGAAATCGACTGGCGCTCTGCTTAGCAGAAAATGGTGGTCATTTTGAATACCTGATCCACTGAAAGGGTTTCACTTGTTTATTATTCCGATGTTAAGTTGTTCAATTTTCTAGGCTATTTATTTTGTTATTATAAGGTTTGTTACAATTTTAAATAAATAAAAAGTTAAAATACAAAAAATTCAGAGTTTTCCCAGTAGAATTTAAAAATGTAATCATATGCAGAGTGTTCCATTTAAAAAAATAAGTTAGTCTCTATGGCAACCAAGCCACAAATGACAGAAAAAATTCATGCAGGTAGAAATGTGGGGAATAATTTACTGAACAACTTTGAAATAGGTCACTTCTTCGAGGTAATTCAATACTTACAGGCATTATGCGCGACTTCTTTGCCACTCTGTATTTCTTTAACTGTCTCGCCCAATAGATGATTTTTCCATCAGCTACATACAAAAGTTAACTCTTTAGAATGATCGCTACGTGTTCCCAAGAGAATTAATAATAATAATATATTTATTCTGATGCCTATGCAAGAACTCCGCCAACGCCGGTCCTAAGCCCGGATGAAAATGGAGTAACAACCTCGTAAAAAAACAATAGTCTAAACTCCTCCCACTTTTATCCTGCTATCTATTGTTCGGTTCTCAGAATTTAAGATCCTAAATCTAAATAACCCTCATTGAATGACACAATTGTGGAGTTTCCTGGCTTTCTTTTACTTTTTCCTTTTCTAAAAATTATTAAAGTGCCTGGAAGGCTTCAAAATTATCAGTGACCGCCAGTATGGTTTCCGTACGATCAACAGCAGACCTTCTCGCTTATGTTACTATGTTATTCACGTTTGAACAACGCGATACAAAATTATGGGGAGTCCCGGGCGGTAGCACTGGATATTTCCAAGACCTTTGACCGAGTATGGCATGAGGGGCTCCTCACTAATTATAAAAATTACTAAACATTAACGCCGGAATCCCTCAATGTTCTATATTGTCACCCACCCTCTTTTTACTATACATCAAAGACCTTTTGGAAGAAACTAGAAATCCTATATATAGCTTCGCTAATGATAGCACACTTGTTTTATGTTTTACTTTGGATACTCGAACATCGACTGTCAACGCATATAGGCAGCAAGAGGTCTCACATCTCAGCAAGGACCTGGATGAAATTCTGTCTTGGGGTGACAGTAACCCAGTAGAATTTACCGTTAAAAACCCAGGCGGCAGTTATTTCTAAAAAAGTTAATGTCGAGGAACCGTATATAGTCATGGCGGGACACTCGATTCCCTTGGCTTCATCAATTCATTTATTGGGCGTCAATTTGGATAGTCATGTGTTGGCATAGTCACGTTGCGGCCATTGCTAAGGCATACTTTTCCGAACTAAGAACCATAAATCCCAAATTCGACCGTCGCGTCATCAACAATAACGTAAAACTTTTTATTACCCAGTGACGCTCAAATTTCTTCTAAAACGGTTTCGTATACTGAATGGACATTATTCTTTCTAAGTGCGGATTCGTCAGGAATGGTTTGTTGACAATATTTTTGCAAAAATCCTGTAAATTGCGGATTTTGCAATATTTTAAAGGGTATGTTTGCTGCGACCAAAGCCCCGCATAAGTCTTCTTGAAAAATTTCCTTTACAGATTTTAACTTTTCTTCAACTGAAATCAAAAATGCGTTTCTTACACTTAGCTGAACTGGCTCAGATTTCATTTTTTGTAACTTTGATTTATGCAGCGGTGTTTTCAAATGTTGATCGATTTGGAACTTCTTTTTACAAACAATAATTTTAGCACAAGCTTTACAGAAAGAAGACTTTTTTTTCTCCAGTTATTACAACCCAATACAAATACAGTTTGTTAATCAGGTAATAATAAGGCATTATTAAACAACAACAATATACCTCCAAACCCTGGAAACCCCCAAATATTACCTTGTGTATAAGCAAAATGTAAATATTAATTATATAATTATCTTCAGATTGGAAAATCCCTGAAACAAGTGCCCGACTGGACATTAAACCTTATGAGTCTAGGAGTTTTCATGACCGGGCGTTTTAATTTTTTGATAACGACGCCGAAAACATAAAATATGCTCATAAAATAATAATTTGGGAAAAATATGCATTTTATTATAAAATTGACAAAATATGCAAAAAATGCATATATATGCATATATTCCGCTCTTTAATCATAACATAATATGTAATCGAAATAAATAAATATATAAAATATTCCATGGTAGAGGAAATTAAAGTCGTACTTGTTATATTTCACAATTTAATTCAGTTTCTTCCTGACACGTGTTTCAACCCTTGCGGATCAAAGGCATATAAGACAATACTAAATACAGGAGAGATTATAGAGACATCTAAGTAATAAAATTAAGAAAATTATATTGTGTATATAATTATGGGGTTTTTCGCTCGTAATTATTGACAGTGTTTATTGCATATTTATCTTAAGTTATTAGGCTATTAAGCATTAGATTGGCACGTGAAGGTATTTCAATTTGATTATTAACAACATTACATCGATTTTTAAGGCTCTTTTGATTGCTAATGTTTCTAATAGGTTGAGTTTTCTACCCTAGTGTTGAGTATATCGGTCTTATTTTGTTGGATATTGAGTGGTTATTTATTATACAGTGGTCCGCTATTCCTGTTTTATTTTTTTTTAAATAGATGTTTTATGTTCTTTAAGCCTAGTTTTAAAGTTTCTACCTGTTTGACCTATATAGATTGCATCATAGTCATCACATTGTATTTGGTAGACCCCCTTATGTGTTAATTTGTCTTTATTTTCAATTTTTGAATTAGCTATGTATTTACCTAGGTTATTTTTATTGACTGGTATGGGGATAAGTTTATGGTTTTTGAGTTTTTTGAAGATTTTTTAACTTATGTGACCTGTATATCTGATTGAACTGTATTTCGCGTTTGATGGAAGGGGACGTCCTCGGTAGAGTAGTTTTTGCGTTTTTTGTCTGAGTTTTTTCTTTAGTATTTTGTTTATGAGTGTTGTTGGATAGCCGTTGTTTAAGGCTATAGTTTGTATTATGTCTAATTCTTTGTTTAAGGCTATAGTTTGTATTATGTCTAATTCTTTATTATATGAAGTTTCTGAAAGTGGAATGTTGACTAATCTGTGGACCATGCTATTGAACGCAGCTAGTTTGGTTTGTTCGGGATGTTTTGAGTCTGCTGGTATAACTATATCGGTTGTCGTTGGTTTTCTATAGATTTGGTAGGTTAATTGGTTGTTTTGAATAGAACAAACTAAAAATTTAACAATACCCAATAATGCCACCCTAATATCATTCGATGTTAAAAGTCTATTTACCTCTATACCAACGACAGAACTAAAAGATATTATACATAAAGAACTAAACAATAGCCGTACTACGATTAATATACATGAAATAATTGCTCTCAACAACCTGTGCATAGATCAAAGCTACTTCAGATGTAACAATAAATTCTTTATACAAAAAGAAGGACTACCAATGGGCTCTCCTTTGTCATCATTGTTAGCGGAATTATTCATGAAGAACTTTGAATATCACCTTTTTAATTTAAAAAATCAATTAATAAAAAATATACATTTCTGGCGCAGATACGTAGATGATGTGTTTTCCGTTTGGACAGGCACAGAGCGACAGCTAGAACAATTTCTAAACCTTCTAAATGGCTTAAACACTAAAATTCAATTTACCATAGAAAGGGAAACTGACCACTCAATCAATTTCTTGCACTTAACAATAATAAATCAAAACAACCAATTAACCTACCAAATCGATAGAAAACCAACGACAACCGATATAGTTATACCAGCGGACTCAAAACAACCCGAACAAACCAAACTAGCTGCGTTCAATAGCATGATCCACAGATTAGTTAACATCCCACTTTCAGAAACTTCATATAATAAAGAATTAGACATAATACAAACTATAGCCTTAAACAACGGCTATCCAACAACACTCATAAACAAAATACTAAAGAAAAAACTCAGACAAAAAACACAAAAACTACTCTACCGAGGACGTCCCCTTCCATCAAACGCGAAATACAGTTCAATCAGATATACAGGTCACACAAGTCAAAAAATCTTCAAAAAACTCAAAAACCATAAACTTATCCCCATACCAGTCAATAAAAATAACCTAGGTAAATACATACCTAATTCAAAAATTGAAAATAAAGACAAATTAACACATAGCGGGGTCGACCAAATACAATGTGATGACTATGATGCAATCTATATAGGTCAAACAGGTAGAAACTTTAAAACTAGGCTTAAAGAACATAAAACATCCATTTAGGAAAAAAACAAAATAAAACAGGAATAGCGGACCACTGTATAATAAATAACCACTCAATATCCAACAAAATAAAACCGATATATACTCAACACAAGGGTAGACAACTCAGCTATAAGAAACATTAGCAATCAAAAAAGCCTTAAAAAATTAATGTAATGTTGTTAATAATCAAACTGAAATACCTTCAGGTGCCAATCCAATACTTAATAGCCTAATAACTTAAGATAAATATGCAATAAACACTGTCAATAACTACGAGCGAAAAAACCCATAATTATATACACAATATAATTTTCTTAATTTTTTTACTTAGATGTAAATACCTCTATAATCACACCTGTTAATTTAGTTGTACCTTTGGCCAATACCTGTAAATTAAGGACCAAAATAACCCATCATCTGTCAATTTTTATTATTTTAATGACATGTAGAATTTAGTATTGTCTTACATGCCTTTGATAATGATCCGCAAGGGTTGAAACACGTGTTAGGATTAAATTGTGAAATATAACAAGTACGACTTTAATTTCCTTTACCATGGAATATCCATTTCACCAAGCATGCAGCCCATCACAAATCAATTATATATCAAATAATTGTTATTCAGAGTAAGATAACACTTACTGATTTGATGCCGTGTTGCGAATCTCATGTTGATTGATATCGTTGCTAAGTTTTCCGCTTTCTCCGGGTATATTCAGTTTTTCTAGCAAAATAATTAATTTGGGTCCGTGTTTAATAACTCGTGTGTGTGGAACGTTTTCAATTTCAAAATCATCCGTATTTTCAATATTGACTAATTCGGCACTTAACACTTCTTTATTTTCTTCTTTTATGTGAAACGTGGAAGAAAAGCTTTGGTGATTGTAACCTTCAAAAATTTCCTTATAAGCAGGCGATGCTAACAGATCATGTGACACATTAAATATGGTGGTTTCTGTTCCTGTATTCTGAAATTCTTGGTTACAGTCGGTTACAGCTGAATTCCATGGCCTGGCCTTAGTGTCAATTGTCCTATACAAAAATGATTGGTAAAGTATAAAGTCACAATTTATTAATTAATAGAATACCGGGTGCCACAAAATAGTGGCTCAGCGTTATAATTTATTTCTATAAGTGTTAAAAGTAATGTGGTTTGAAATAATTTGACACCCCTCTGTACTTTTCTAGTTACAGCACTGCATTATTACCCTTACATAGCCAACCAACAGTAGTTGTGTTTGCACTGTTGGCTGCGCATCTTTGAAATGCTTCAATAGTACAAATACATATAGTGTGTATCAGCCAAATGGAATAAATTCGATAATAAACACATGGGGGCGTGTCTGAAAAAACGCTCGGACACGTCGATTGGTATTTCTAGTTGCGCATTTTGTTTCAATAAAAGCTGTTTCGGAAATATTAAGTGCTTTCAGATTAATTGCAAAAATTAACAACACACTAAAAAACTAATAAGTAATACCGTTTATTTCTTGATAATGCAAGAAACAAAAAAAAAAACATTAACGTAGGAGATGTTGAAAATTGATGCTAAATAGTTATTTATGTATCTAGGGAATTATAATGGTCTTAATTACCGAGGGCAAAGTTTACGTCCCGAGGGCCCTTGGCTCGAGGGACAGCAATTGCCCGAGGTAATTGAGACCCTTATAATTACAGTGATACATAGATAATTTTATTTCTGACCGATTTTAGTAACATCTTGTTCATTTTTAAAGTGGAATAAATGTTTCAATAGATGACAATCAAATTGACATTAGATGTCAATCGTTTGATTTTATGTCAAATTTTTCTTAATATCCCAAGGGAGTTATGTCCCTTATAATTCCCGCGTAACTAAGACGTTATAAGCTAATAATATACCGGTCAGAAATAAATGTTTTTACTGATATGAAATAAAAAAAAAGGTTTAAATAGTTTTGTTTACTTTTGTTTAAAACGCCTGACCTTAGCAAATTGTTGTCTGTGTGCATGACAGAAGTTGTCAGTGTTATAGTCGTTTAAATTTTGTTAACTGCATATCAGAAAAAGGTTTATTTAACAGAAATGCACAAAATAACAATTTTACAGATGATTGGTTATGGAGATAAAACACGGACACAAATGGAAGTTGCTCGCTTATTTCATGAAAAATTTCCAAATTTGCCGCCTATAACTCAAGGGACAATTAGTAAAATAGAAAAGCAGTTTCGCCAGCTTGGACATGTAAAGCAGATAAAAAAGTAGCTGCCAATGCAATAAGTGATGATACCAAATTAGATAATATGTTTAAGTTTCAGGAAAACCCACATATTTTTAGTCGAAAAACAGCCCCAATGTTCGATGTTTGCCATTCATCGATTATAAGAACATTACAAGAAAATAAAATGTATCCCTATAAAATGATACCTACTCATGAAAGACGATTTTGATAGGAGAACGTATTTTTGTGAACAAATGATGGCAATATTAGATAGCAATGTGATCCAATTAGAGCATGTTTTGTTTCCTAATGAGTGCACCTTTACACTTCACGGTCATGCTAATTGTCAGAATTGCCGCTATTGGTCTAGGGAAAATGCTCACTGGAGAGAGAAGAACATACGCAATATCCTGAAAAGGTTGATGTTTGGGCAGAAATTGTTGGAGATCATATCATAGGTCCCTTTTTCATTAATAGCAATTTAAATGACGATAATAATTTAGCACTGCCCCAAAATAATGTCTTGCCAACTTTGACAAACTTATATCCTGATCCAGCAAACCCACAACTTCCAGCGAATATGATATGGTTTCAGCAAGATGGAGCACCGCCCCATTACAAAATCAATGTCCGGCAGTATTCTCCGACACAAGGTAAATGGTCATGACTTTACCTGCTTTATAACAATCGGGCGACTTTACCCGCCATAAACCAATTAAGGGCTGGTTTGTAAGCGTTTCTAAGTAAGTTTATTTTTATTTTGATAATGTACGTATTTAAGGTATAATTAATTATACCTGTCGACATAGAAATTGTCGAATTATTATTAAATCATTTGATCTAATCGCAAGCGTTATTCGTCTTCTTAAGTCAGCTAAGTCGAGGGGTTTAGTTTTGTATACAATATTTTTGACGTAACCCCATAAGAAGAAGTCCAATGGCGTCAGATCAAGGGATCTTTCCATCGATCCACGCCTCCTTATCCACCGATTTGGAAATACTCGGTTGAGGTACTGTCGGACATTGATTTGGTAATGGGGCGGTTGGCAAGACATTATCTTGGAGCAGTGCTAAATAATTATCGCCATTTAAATTGCCATTAATGAAAAAGGGACCTATGATATGATCTCCAACAATTCCTGCCCAAACATTAACCTTTTTAGGATATTGCGTATGTTCTTCTCTCATCCAGTGAGGATTTTCCCTAGACCAATAGCGGCAAAACAGGGATAGATTTTATTTTCTTGTAATGTTCGAATAATCGATGAATGGCAAACATCGAACATTGAAGCTGTTTTTCGACTAGAAGTATGTGGGTTTTCCTGAAACTCAAGCATAATATCTAATTTGGTATCATCACTTATTGCGTTGGCAGCTACTTTTTTTTATCTGCTTTACATTCCAAGCTGGCGAAACTGCTTTTCTATTTTACTAATAATTGTCCCTTGAGTTACAGGCGGCAAATTTGGAAATTTTTCATGAAATAAGCGAGCAACTTCCATTTGTGTCCGTGTTTTATCTCTGTAACCAATCATCTGTAGAATTGTTATTTTGTGCATTTCTGTTAAATAAACTGTTTGTCATGCAGTTAACGAAATTCAAACGACACTGACAACTACTGTCATGCAGACGGACAACAATTTGCTAAGGTCAGGCGTTTTAAACAAAAGTAAACAATAGTATATTATGTTACAAGGACGAAAAATGCAGTATTTCGGACGTATTGCGGGAGATTACTGGACGAGGCAAAGCCGAGGCCAGTAACCCGCATAGTCCGAAATACATTTTTCGTCCGTATAACATACGTTATTTTTTATCCGATTGTGTTTTTGCTCGGATTATAAAATAATGTAAAAATTAAGAAAACCAATATATTTCATCTTGCATTGTAATTTTTTGTCCCTTGAATGTTTGAACAATGAAACCTGTAATATGCGTATCCATGGATCTAACAAATAATTAAATTAATATTATCAACTGACGTTTTATCAATCAGGCGATAGTTTTAACTAATCTTTCGTGTTCTGCTAGTTTTAAAACCTGAAAAACACAATTAAAAATGGAAATAGACGATGATCTTATAGAAGGTACACCACCTGACATTCAAGAAACTGCCAAGGAAGTAATGTTACATTTGTTGCCACAAAAATCTAAGGAAATATATGAAAGAGCTTATAAAAAATTTATGGATTACCGGCAAGAAAAAAATATACAGTCGTTCTCCGAAAACGTCTTCTTGGTCTATATGGCGGAATTATCGAAAACTATGAAGTCATCTACTCTGTGGTCGCAGTATTCTATGCTACATATCTAAATACATGAGATTACGAGCATTGTTGAAACAAAAAAGTGTTGGATATTGTCCAAAGAAATCAAGGATCCTAACTAGAGAAGAGGTTCACAAATTCCTTTGCCATGCTCCAGATGACAAATACTTAATGTTGAAGGTAAATGTAACTATATAATAGTATTTTAAATTTCTGACTAACAATTTTCTTAATTACAGGTTGCTTTTATTTTTGGAATCGCGGGCGCATGTCGTCGAGAAGAACTGGCTCATATGAAAATTGATGACATACAAGATTTGGGAACGGCTTTGTTAATAAAAATTCCCTATAATAAAACAAACAAACCGAGATCATTTACGGTGACTGGAGAATATCTAAAGTATTATAGAAATTATCTGGCTTTACGTCCAACAAATATGAGTGATGGGCGATTTTTTGTGTCTTATCGCAATGGAAAATGCCATAAGCAAGTTGTCGGTATACACAAATTTGGCTCTATACCTCAGGAAATAGCATCTTACTTAAAACTGCCGAATGCCAAGGAATTCACGGGACATTGTTTCAGAAGAACATCGGCCACATTACTTGTAAATGCGGGAGCAGACATAACATCTCTAAAACGGCATGGAGGCTGGAAGTCTTCGGGAGTAGCCGAGGGCTACATAGATGATTCCTTAAGTAATAAGTTAGAGCTGACCAAGAAAATATTCAACATTCCACAATCTGACCTGCAGTCAGTCTCGACTCAGGTGTCGCAATCCGTCTCCCAATCGAGTTCAACATTGGAGAATAATATCATAACGGAGACCAAAAATAATAACACATCCTCAAAATCAAATTTACATCACCCCGTTCTTGTTCAAAATTGTTCTAATTGTACATTTAATATAAATATTGTAAATAATTGAATAAAATAAACTGTTGAAAATATTTTAGCGTCCGACAAAATGTTTTTCGGACTAGGACGACAAAGGTTGCCTAGCTTCCAGCGCAATAATCAATACCTTATTGAAAAGGTTACCTTTTCGTCCAAATATCTGATCTATAAAACGTCATTTTTTGACACAATCGGATAAAAAACTATTTATACCTTTTCTACTTATTATTATTACTAATGTTAATAACTGATGTATGCAGGTAGGTAATTGTAAATATTTTTTTTTGTGGCAAAACAGCTCATCTAACGAAAAATATTGAAGCGGTAAAATAGCTTCCAAATACATCCAGTCACTCGACAAAAATATCTGGGTTGTCATAACGCCGTTGATATAAAAAATCAGGAAAAATGTTGACGTATTATATCACTTTTATAACACTTCCACTTATTTACACCCGGTGACTATACTACTAGAAAACGTCATTTTATAGTATTAGCCTACATACTAAAAATCGTTAAAATCGATTACAGCTTTTCACGTAGTTTAGGGAAAACCAATATTTTTACAAATTTTTGGCGCCCTTTACCGGCTAAACGAGACAATTTTGGATAGTATAACCACAGTATACGGAACCATACAGTAGCGACACGAGCTGTCGTTCCCTTTGATCTTCGGGGGTCAGTTTCAGTGACAGAAGGATGACAGTATTGTCCTCTATTACACTGAGAAAACATATGAAATTTTATGTTGAAATCGCTCTTATAGTGAAAAAAAGTCCATTTAAAAACAATCAATAATAGCATGAAGATATTCAGTTCGGATATTTTAGTTGTTTGATAAAACTTATCCTACATGCTAACTAATTAAAGATACTAAATTCCTCCGTTTTTGTCGAGGTTTTTATTTACGTTCAGTTGCCTTTTCGGAGCAATATATACTCTTATGACCCGTTATTTTGAGTAGTAATTGCACAAGTAGGTAGGTACACATCTAAATTTACCCTGTGTTGTGAACCAGAGTGTGTTGCTTAAGAAGATGTGAATAAATGTGCGGGATTTTATAAAATTTAAATGATATAAATCCGAAAGTTAACGGTGAATCATTGTAACATTTTATACTGACGCTAAAGGTTAGTGACAGCACAACAATTATTACTGAAAAGCGAAAAATAATACCATTTAAGTTCAGGAAACCTATACTCAAAACCCAATATTATAGTCAGTGACGTAGCTATCAGAACCATGGAAACGAATGCAAACCACCAATAGAGTATTTTGGCAGTTTCTATGATTCTGATAGCTACGTCACTGACTATAATATCGGGTTTAGAGTATAAATTAATGAAATATTTTGTTTTTGCGTTATAACTTGAAAACAGATGAATATTGGATAACATTTGAGTTTTTTATTATTATTTTGATGCATAGATGACACCCTTAGAGTTTGGCCCTTTCCTCCCGACTCACCCTGTATATATATTCATTAAAAAATCCTAAAAAGATTTAGAAAACCGCAAAACCTGCATAAATAATTTTGCAAATGTTTAGTCGTTTTATTGGCGATTTGCTACGTTGCATCTTTAAAAGTGTGGAAGCAGTAGAAAAATAAACAAAACTATAGTATTATATTAAAATTTTATAAACAAATAAAATACAAAAGGTTACAAAAATTTTACTGTATTATTAAGACAAATTTTGATATGCATTACAGTAATAATCTTTTGACTCAAAATTGATCAAAAGTGAAAAGTAAGCAAAAGCATAGAGAAAAAGAGAGAGACAAGAAATGCGTATACCAAAATTTGTCGCAAATTGTAAAATATGAAATATAAAACTATCTACTTAATGTGTAACAAGCATAACATGATATCCACCCTAAGAGTTAAAATTATGTGTAAATACAAGTTTTCAATTTTAAGGAATATCACTATTATTTACAGGTTACAGTAATTCAAATCTAAAATGCACATACAAAAAGATAATCATACAAAATATATTATTTTATATTAAAACAATTATTACAAATAAGACAATATTTCTATTTTTCTTATCTTCTTTATTATCTTTAAGGTCTCTGTTTGCAAACTTTACCATGTAAAATAATCTTAGCCTTCGTCAATACAAATTGTACAATGCTTATAAGTTCCAGCATTGTTTGTACTTTAATTTCCAGAGCACTGAAGATGGCATCATTTACCAAACCTGGTCTACAAGCAAGATGTTGTGTGGTGCTTTCAAAAGTCCTTTTTGTTGGTAAACATATTAATTTGCTCATAAATGAATAAGCCCTAGGGCGAAGGAAATACAAAGTTAAGGCAAACTGTTTGTATTAAATTGAATACTTTCTGTTTGTTGGGGGTTTGTCTCTTAAAGTAGCTTGAGCCTTCACAATTTCAGTCAATGGTTTACTTACAAATTTATCACAAATTGCATAGAAGTCATCGATGGTCCACTCGTGTTTGTCTTCTTTAAGAACAGACTTATGTTGTTTCCTCAAAGCCTTAATTTTCCCTCTTAATTTTTGCTTCCTTGGTGTTCCGGAGCTTAAGGTTGCCGGTGTTTGAGTTCCTATTGTTGGGGAGTGCAAAGGTGAAGGAGGACTAGCAACTGCACAAACAATAGTGAGTCCAGAAGAATGAACAGTGCTTTGGCCTTGAACAAAAAAGTTTAATTTATATACAACATATGTTATGACCGAAGCATACAGTAACCTTTTTTATGGTACTACAGTCACTCTAGTTTTATAATACATTTTTCAAAACAAAACAACATACTAATAAAAGTATTTTATAAAGTACAATAAGATATAAACTTAAACATTGTTTATGATTTACAAAACTAAAATTTTTTTTCTCTCTGCAGTGAAAATTACACTAATTGTGAAATTGTGACTCAATAATATATGTTCAACCTTCCATAAGACACTCGGAACCAAAAATTAACTGTAATAGTAGGTACATACAGGTATAAATTGATTATATTGTGGTAATAGTAAGCCTTTGATTTTATCAATTTACCTGGTATTGCGTGTAAAAATAATGTGGGTTGGGCCCTATCAAACAAACGTGGTCGTACACCACCTTTGGATATAAACTTTTGTTCAAAGTGTTTATCACATAGCCCATAACTTTTATTGACTTTATTTGAATCCATGCCCAGTAAAAACAGACCGGATTTTATTGCAATCAAAATCTTTAATAAATTGCCTACTATTGTAAAACAATTACCATTTCTCCCCTTTAAAAATACAGTCAAATCGCTGCTCATCTCTAACGCCTTCTATAATGTGGAAGATTTTTTGAACTCTACATTTTAAATTTTACATTTTAACCTGTTTGTGTTTTGTCAATTATTTTAATTCTATTGACATTGACTTTTTTTTTACCACTCGTATTGACTTGTGTAAACACTTTGTTGTACTGACATCAATAAAAATTATTATTATTATTAAATGTTGTAATTTTGTATAATTTTATAACTTTTAAACTTTTTAAGTTATGTTAAATATTTATATTTCAAATTTTATTAATATTATTATCACTGACTTGTGTAAATACTCTATGTATATTGACACCAATAAACTATTTGTATTTGTATTTGTATAATCTTCCCTGTTGCAAGCTTTCAGCCAGATTTTAGCCCTAAAATAAATATTAAATTATTCCTGAAAACAAATAGCAACAAGGAGACAAACTGTTTATTTTAGGAGCGATAAAATTATTCTGCATTTATATTTCTGAGGATTTATCCACCGATTTTACAGCTATAAAATTAAATTTAAAACATACCTTTCTCCTTTCTGGGTCTTTGGGAAAAGCAAAAAAACTGGTTCCAATATCACTTTGGACAGGGCAAGGGCGATAAGCACATCTGCTCCTTCTTTTTTCTTGGGAATCCATCGAAAATCAGCAAAAGTTCGACTCAAACACTTAAACGCACGATAAAAACCAATAAATTACAAAAACTAAACAAACGACAATCCACACAAGCTTTGTTTACCTTTCTGACTGACTTATTTGTCACTAAAAAGATGGCCGCTACGCGCATTGCGCAGAGAAATTTGGGTCTGTCTAAATCGCCTCGTATCGCTACTGTATAGTTTCGTATACTGTGGTATAACTAAGTCGGCTTAGATCGACCTATTTTGACGTCAGGAGTCTGTCGTCAAACGTTGTACACGTATTTTCCGGATACCATGTATAATATACATATTTTTAAATAATTAAATGAAGATTTTTGTTTTTGTGCGCAGGTTATGTATTTTCACCTATAAGGGTGAGTTCTTTTATTGATTCTATTTATACCCAATTCTATTTTTTTAGGTGAAATATCGATTTTGTGAAAAATATCGAATAAACAAAAAATTTTACAGAATGGGCCTTTCTCTACAAGAAAAAACACAAAAATAATCACGTACATTAGAAATATGAAAAAAAAGTTGTGGACAAACTCAGACACGAAACCGGGTCAAAACGGCTTTTAACTAAACTACTAAACCAAACGATTCGCATAGGACAATGTTTACCTTAGGAATTAAGCAATGGGAATGATATTACAAAATATATGGAAGAAATACGGCGATATTTCTCAATATTAAAGTCTTAACAGGATGAACGCATCTTTTGATACCTGTTTATAACATTTCCAGGGCGCAAAACCGTGCAATATTAACACTACGTTAAAATAAAACTCGAATATTCCGACAACTTGACGTCTATCGTCTATTTAAGCTTTGCCAATTATGAACATTTGTTTGCTTCAAAGGCGACTCTTCAAAACTTATATTATTGGAAATTCGTGATTTTTGGACAGGTTTTGTGGCATTAAAACTGTGATATAATAATAACTTTGATTTCCTTTTAGTCAAAGTTGTTAAAAAAATGATGGAAGGATTAAATAAATCTAATATGAATGTAACGCGCAAAGTTGTATGTGCGACGCCATAAACAATTTAAAATTTTGTTTTAGTATCTCTTATAGTAAAAAGTAATAAACTTTGTGGCCCGGTATAATAAGGTATCCAAACTTAAGCAAAGTGTACCTGTTTTCAATTGTTTCAGATTCGTCCTCCTTGATGTCTAGTTCTTCGTTTTTCATTTTCCAGTCCCCATATATCTGATCAGTTCCTGCTTCACCCTCTCCAACTTTGACCTCTGCTTCTGTCCGGCCAGGAAATATTTCTTTGTCCCTGTAAAACATAAAAGTATCCCTTTTTAGGCGGGACAAAAACAAAAAATGTTGATTGTTTTTACGAGAAAGATCTCTTTAATCCGTACACCTGGATCATATTTTGATGATGGTTAAATTAAATTATTTAAGTAGTTCAGGTTAATTCATTAAAATTAAGTGTATTAAGTTTTGCTTCACTTGCCATTGCTAATAGTCAAATTCAAATTCAAATAAGCTATATTAATTATAAGAAGATCCAAAGACTTATTGAAAAAGCAATAGAAATAATATTGAATTACAATTAAAATCACAGTATTTTATAAAGTAAATCAAAAATATGATTAGTGAAAAGAAAATAAAAAGGAGCAGACAATTAAAATATATATTAGGGCATGAACATACCACATTGAGAATGAAACAAGCCCAGGCAAGCCACGTTAATTATACAGGGTGATTTCTAAGGTGATACTTTTTTTTCAACTGTGTATAAAACTAGGTACTTAAAAAAAACAACTTTTTCAAATAATTTTTTAAATAATTCAAAAATAAAGGAGATATTTTTTTATACACATGAGCCATTTTTAAACACTCCCAAACTAACTGAAATCTATCACGCGATAAACTGACAAAAAATTGAGACTTCACTGCTTGACATAAAAAAAATAAACAGCAACAAAAAAAATTATCAGCAGTCGTATCGTAGGCTTTTTACATTAGCGTATCTCCTTTATTTTTGAGTTATTTAAAAAAAGTTATTTGAAAAAGTTGTTTCTTTTAAGTAGTTGTATACACAGTTGGAAAAAAGTATCACCTTAGAAATCACACTGTATAGAACAGGAACCAGGAAGATTCAGCACATAAAAAGTACATTATAATTATTAAATCAAGTCATTTATATAAAGGGTGTCCCAAAATAAACGCACATTTTTATTTGTTAACAAAACACATTTATTTCTTGAAAGATGTCAAAACTTTACCGGGATAAGAAAGAATACATATCACGATTAAGTGTGAAACACATGATCAGACAAATGTCCACCGCGGCTTTGCTGGCAGACCCTTGCTCTTTTGACGAAATTATTGATAACATTTTTACATATTTGGGGACGAATTTCATCAATGACGCATCGAATTTCGGTCTTCAAGTCAGGAATTGCGCTTGGTTTATTGGCATAAACACGAGATTTAAGAAAACCTCAGAAAAAGAAGTCGCACGGTGTTATATCGCAGGATAGTGGTGGCCAATTCTAATCACCATTGCGAGATATGACACGACCAGGAAATTTCAGTCGTAACGAGTCCTTCGTTTCACGCGCAGTATGACAGGTCGCTCCGTTCTGTTAAAACCATAAGTTTTCCACATTAATTCGGTCTAATTCAGCCCACAAAAACTCTTCTAACATTGCACGATAACGTTCGCCATTCACTGTTAGTGCAGTTCCAGCCTCGTCTTCAAAGAAGTATGGCCCAGTTATTCCGCCGAACCAAAAACCGCACCAAACGGTGACTCGTAGAGGATGCATTGGTTTTTCGTGAATAACACGAGGATTCTCTTCCCCCCAAATTCGACAATTCTGCTTGTTGACGTATCCATTTAATTGAAAATGTGCCTCTTCACTAAACAGGATTTTCTTCGAAAAATCTTCGTCATTTGCCTCGTCTTCCAGAATCCAATTAACAAATTCACGGCGCAACCCATGATCTGCTGGCTTCAATTGGATTTTATAAGCATGCAAATGCAAATTTTTTGTAAGAATTCGCTGCATACTGCTTTTGGTAATGTTCACTTGCTGTGACCGACGGCGAATCGACGTTCCTGGATTCTCACCAACACTTTCCGACACTGCTGCAATATTTTCAATAGATCGAGCAGTACGCGGCCGCCCTGTTGATTTTATGTTTCCAACTAAACCACTTTGCTCAAATTTCTTGATCAATCTTTGCACTGTCGTATGTTTAGGTGCATTATTTTCTCCAAAAACGGCTCGCACTCTACGAATTGTTTCCGCATAACATTCTCCACATTTATAATACGTTTTCACGATAACATCGCGCTGTTCTATCGTGCAGCGTTCCATGTATATTAATTGCAATAAATTACATGACAGCTATTAAATTTTCAGAAGCCTACTATAACAAAAACGAAAATGCCACGATATTTAAAATGTGCGTACATTTTGGGACACCTTTTATCTCGCCTTTTATAATATGATTCAAATTCAAGAATACTTTATTGTTGAAAGAATGTTGTGGTTCTCATCAACGTCTCAGCAAAGTTAATCTAATTCATAAAGTATTATTACGCACGGAAAGAATACAATGTAAAATATTAATTATTAATAGACAGGGTGTTGCCTAACTACGGTACGAAACTTCAGAGGTCGTTTTAAGAAAAAAAGTTTCTATGAACGTATGTCTGGAGTTGCTTCGTTTCTGAGAAGTTTAAAAAAAAACGGTCATAACCGATTTGGTTGAAATTTTATTCAGTTATTTGACGTAATAAGGCGCTTATTTAGTGTTTAGGTAAAAGAATAAACACTATTTTGTTAGCAACAAGCTTTATAATAATTAACGAGTAAACAAAACTTAAACATTAGTACACGGCCATGATCGACAGCACTACTGCATATTATAAAAGATGGCGAAGCAACTGACGCATGTGCAGCCAACAAAACAAACAGATCTATTGTTGGTTGCCTATAACAGAGTAACAACAATGTTATAAATACAAAAGTAGAAAGGGGTGTAAAAGTGTTTCAAACAATAATACTTTTAACACTCCCACATTTGAAATACATTTTACAATATTTTAACAAAGATCCTAAGCTAAACATTCCTAGACTAAACAACACTTTTAAAATTAGTTTATACCAAGGGCATCCCTTAACTTTTCAAAAGTATTTTTAGGCAAAGCCTTAGTGAACAAATCTGCTTGTTGCTCGCAAGATGCTACATACTTTGGAAAAATTAAGCCAGCTTCGAATTTCTCACGCACAAAATGAAAACGCACATCTATATCTTTTGTACGACTATGAAACTCGGGATTCTTTATAAGTCTAATAGCACTCTGATTATCAATGAACAACATCATAGGTTTGGACACAACCTCTTTAATATCACTTAACAGCTGTTGTAGCCAGGCAGCTTCTTTTGTAGCATTGGAGGCAGCTACATATTCAGCTTCAGTTGTCGACAAAGCCACACTTTGTTGACGTTTACTTGCCCATGTGATTGGTCCATTGCACAATTTAAAAACGTAGCCTGTTGTCGATTTTCTAGTCTGACAATCTCCAGCATAGTCTGCATCTGCATAACCAACTAAATCGTCAATATTAGTTGTATTCTCATATTTTATGCCATAGTTAATAGTTCCATTTAGATATCTTATTATGCGTTTTACAGCTTTCCAATGCATAATGCTATGGTTTTCTAAATATCGGCTCACAACTCCCACAGCATGCATACTGTCAGGTCGACTTACTATTGCTGCGAACATTAATGATCCAACTGCTTGTTTATATGGAACATCTGAGAGTAACTGAACAGTCTCAATTGATAGGTTTGTATGTGGGTCTTCAGGTGTACTCACTGGTTTTGAATCTTCAAGGCCAAACTTCTTAATTACTTGCTTGATATAATTTTGTTGACTAATGATGATTGACCCATCCACACATCGTTTAATTTCAAGTCCAACAAAGTAATTTAGTACATCACTAGCAGTCACTTCAAACATTGTCTGTAATTGAGTCAAAACTGTCTCTAAAATCATTTTATCAGGTGAGATAATTAGTCCATCGTCTACATAAATTATTAATAGAACTTTCATATTATTAACATAACCTATGTACACGCACTTGTCAGCTTCTGTTTGCTCAAACCCAAAACTTTTGAGAAACTGGTTAAACTTTGTATTCCAGCACCGAGGTGCTTGTTTAAGTCCATACAACGATTTTTGTAGTCTGCAAACAAGGTTATGTTTACACTGCACACCTTCGGGTATTGTCATATACACTTCTTCTTCTAGCTGTCCATGGAGGAAAGCAGTTTTGATATCGAACTGTCTGATCTCATAATTTTGTTTTGCTGCTATAGCAAGAAGCACTCTAATTGAATCGTATCTGGTTGTGGGTGCAAAAATCTCATTGTAATTGATGCCTTGTTCTTGTGCAAATCCTTTTGCACACAATCTGGCTTTGTATCTTGAGATCTCACCTTCATTATCCCGCTTGACTTTGAAGACCCATTTGCAACCAATAGACTTCTTTCCAGGTGGCAAGGATACTAGTTCCCATGTTTTATTCTTATTTAATGCTTCAAGCTCTTCATTGATAGCACACTTCCACTGACTTGAGCTCTCACCAGTCGTAGCTTCTTCATAGGATAAGGGAATGTCAGTCTCGACAAGATTAAGTTCGTAATCTTGATACTTAAGGGGTGTTTTAATTGATCTCTGAGGTCGTAGGATTGGGGCCCTTTCTTCAGCCTGTTGCTCTTCATCTTCTTCTTCACTGTTTAGGTCAACAATGTCGGGTTCATTGGCTTCAGGAAGTTCTGTGACGTCATCATATGTGGCCAAGGGTATTTTTACAACATTTGGCTTTTCTTGAAGGCCATTGAGCTTTTCACTAAAAATCACATTTCTTGAGACAGTGATTTTTCTCTTGACAGGATCAAACAGCCTGTAGTTTGTCGAATTTTTGTCATAACCCACAAAAAACAATTTTTGACTTTTAGGCTCCAACTTTGTCCTCTTCTCATCGGGTATATGAACATATGCTTGACAGCCAAAAATTTTTGTATGACTAAGTATAGGTTTTTGTCCTGTCCAGACCTCATAAGGAGTAGAATCTGGCGTCTGTGATGTCGGTGTTCTATTCAGGATGTATATTGCGGTGTTGACAGCTTCAGCCCACAGGTACTTTGGTAAACCTGCACAAAACAACATTGATCTTGCACTCTCTACTATTGTACGGTTGTCCCTTTCAACCCTACCATTTTGTTGGGGTGTATACGGGGCAGTCGTTTCTAGTTCAATACCTTCTTTCTTTAAGTAATCATTGAACTCATAATTACAATATTCTGTACCATTATCAACATGTAAAATTTTTACAGGGTGGCCATACTTAGCTTTTATTTTCTGGTTGTAAACTTTAAAACAGTCAAGGACATCTGATTTATTTTTAATAAAGTATGCAACTCTGTAGCCAGAACACTCATCTTTAAATGCTGCAAAGTACTTTGCTCCCTGTACAGATGGAGTTGCTATCGGACCACACAGATCACTGTAAACTCGTTCTCCAGGTTCCATTTTCTTATGGGGCACTTTTTTAAAGGGTAACTTATGTTGCTTACCATAAAGACATGCTTCACACAGAAAATTGTCCACATCACTTAGGTTTATACCAGTAACAAGTCCCTTTTTAACCATTTCAAGCAAAATCTTGATGTTTACATGTCCAAGACGTTCATGCCATATACGTAAACTGTCAGTTTGCGCCACACTTGCACTTTTAGATACTGTACGAAACAATAGCTTGTAAAGATTGTTAGCGTCACGCACTGCACAAGCAACGAGAGTGTCCAGGTTATATATTTCAGCTCTGTCATTTTGCTTGATGATTGTCATGCCCTTATTTGTCACAACTCCTTCAGAAAACAGGTTCTTTCTCAAATCTGGAATGTACAAAACCTCGTTTATTGTAGAATCAGTCCAATCACCATTCAGTAACTTTTGAATTTTAATACAGCCTTTTCCTTTTACTTCAAGGCTTTGATTGTTTCCAAGAAACACACTTGTATTGGACACTTCTTCAAAAGTATGAAAGAAATCACGTCGGTAAGTCATGTGTTGAGAGGCACCACTGTCCATAATCCAGCTATCACTTACAAAGTGTACATTGGCATCTACAACGTTGAAGGCTGTTTCACTGGTTGTAGAAAAAACTTTATTCTCTCTTTTGTTCTCTGGGGTACTTTGGTTTCCAACCTTCTTTCTTGGGGCTCTACAATTTCTTGAAATATGTCCTTTTCTTCTACAGTTGTAGCATATAACTTTGCTTAAAAACTTTGGAGGTCGTGAGACTGCTGCCAGTGCAGTTTCATTTTCTTCATACACGGTCAAGTTTGATTCTTCATCCAGAAGTCTCGCTGTTAGGTTCGGAATTGTCTGTTTGGATTCATCAAGGGAAAGCCACGCTTGTCTTACATTTCTAAATTTTGAGGGTAGTGTACTCAAAACTTTAGTCATAATCGCGGCTTCGCTTATCGTTTCTCCTGCTTCCTTCACTTGTCTGGCAAGGCTTTCAACTTTAGAAACATGTTGGGCCACAGTGTCACTTGGATTCATTTTGTATTGATGAAACCTTTCGTGTACCAACATCTTACTGACCTCAGACTTTTGTTGATAGATTGAACCAAGCCTATCCATTATTTCTTTTGCTGTGTTGCAATTTTCAACTAAAGTGATCTGTTTCAAATCCATCGCAGTCGTTAGGGTAAACATGGCGATAGCATCCTTCTTGTCCCAATTCGCTATTTCATCATTGCTGGATTCCGGTTTAGGAACAGATCCGTCGACCAATCCATAAATTCCTTTGGCTTTCAATGCACATTTCATCTGAAACTTCCATTGGTGGTAATTTTCCCCATCAAACTTATTGATGCTAGCAACATCCACTTGGTTCGCCATTTTGTTACTCATTGCCGTTTGCCGTTCAGCTTGTCACAAAACTTAAGAAACAAATTCTTCGCGACTAAATAGTGTTTTCGAGATTCCGTTGTCACTCAGCGGTATCTGGGCCCATAACCTGTTTAGGTAAAAGAATAAACACTATTTTGTTAGCAACAAGCTTTATAATAATTAACGAGTAAACAAAACTTAAACATTAGTACACGGCCATGATCGACAGCACTACTGCATATTATAAAAGATGGCGAAGCAACTGACGCATGTGCAGCCAACAAAACAAACAGATCTATTGTTGGTTGCCTATAACAGAGTAACAACAATGTTATAAATACAAAAGTAGAAAGGGGTGTAAAAGTGTTTCAAACAATAATACTTTTAACATTTAGCCCTAACTAGATTGAAATTATTAGGTCCAGTGGCGTCTCAGTGGGCACCACAGCCAATTATTATTGAGAAGAAAAAGTACGCCACTGCCTTTTTTTTTAGTTCTTTTATTTTTTCAGATTAAGTAACTACAAATTCAACTTTTTGGTCTGTTGTGTTTTTTTCATATCTGGCTTCATTTGCGAGAAAAATTAAATAAAAATCACTATCTCAAAGATCCTTTTTCCGATTCTGGTAAAATTTGACAGTGTTGTTCGTTGTGATGCTAAGTTAGCACTGACTAGATGACATATTGCCAAAAAAATTTACGCCACTGACTTGATTAAAAATTTTATATTATTTTCCTGAAAATACAATATTTTTGTCTTTTGTTTTCTTTCTCGCGAAAAAAAAAAAAAAGTCACTTCATTAAATCGTCGGTTTGGAACAAGAGGGTCACATCTCAAAATATTCATTTTTTGAGTTTCATTGCTGTTTCAGCTCAAAATATTATAATATATTATGTGTAAGATAGTTACAAATCAACTTTGTATAGTTCTCACCAGAGCGCGTTACGATCAAATGTCACATCATAAATAACCTTGTTTGCTTTAAAACAAGACTGTTACATTTCAGTTGAGGTGTGGCACTTGTAGAGATTGGGTGCGCATATTTTGGGAAAGAGCGTTACAAATCAAAATACTTAAATAATAACACCGATATTTTGTTGCATTTATGTGCAAAATTGTCTCACCTCAAATTACACCGGTTTTTCTTAAAAGGTAAGTACTGTTTTCAATCCTTACTTTAAAATAAACTGGCACATTTTGAGATATGACTGTATTGAACAAAACTATTTAGTGTTTAGCATAATGTAATTTTTAAACAAGATGTACACATTTTGTCATAATACTCTCTTGGACTGATGGGAAAAAATTGTTTTGGATATTTTTTGATATGTTACGATTCTGTACAAAATTTTCTGTAATGTTTTTTCCTAATCTAAAAATGTTATCGTTTTCAAAAACATACTTTTTTTTAGCGAAAATGAGTAAAAGGACTCGATATATATTAGAGCTGGCTAAAGAGCACAATACGCCAACAGTTATTGCAGTTGTCGAAGAAACGGACACATATCTCTCAAATATTCCAGCTAGTGTAAATACAGAAAGTAAGCAGTTTATCAATTTACAGTAAAGCCAAAGTACATAACTTAAGTAACTATATTTGTTTCTAATTTGCAGTAGTCTCGGACCAAATTTGCAATGAACTGCAATCTAAAAAGGTAATTGATGCATCTCATAATGAACCAAACAAAATTGTTGAAAACATTGACGGGGATGTTTTTCTTATACCAAACCAAGATGGTAAGTTATATGTTTTTTGAATAAAATACCCAATAAACTAAAAAATACGAATTAATTTTTTAGCTGGTAAAGGTAGTACAAATATTTCTGAAACTCCAAAACAAGAAATCGCTTTTGAAAATGATTTAGTCCAAAACCGTAAGTTGCGTCTTCATTAATGCTTTACCAATATTGTCTTATGATTTTGTTGTTTTAGTACCCGGTAAAGAAAACAGTTTCAGTCTTGATCACGATGATGATAAAAGCAGTAGGGGAGACTGGGGCACATTTGAACAAAAACTCGTTATTTGCGAAAAAAACACATTTTCTTTATTTTAATTTATGTTTTTAATTTTTTTTTATGTTCTATTACTAATTAAGAGTAAAAACATAGTAACAAGTTACAAAAACTAGGACTATATATTAGTGAAAACATTTTTTTCTTATAAGTCTACAGTTGGTCAAATGTACCATTGAGTCGGGGTAGATTTGAACATCCGTGGGGCAACTTTGAACAATTTAAAAAATAATAAATTTTCACTCATTTATGACTTAAACTTAAATATAAATGAGGTAAAAATAGAACTAAATGTTTATATAAAATATATTATGTTACATTATTTTATCCCTAATAGTCGAAAGATCTGCAGGAAAAGATAAGACATAGGCGGATCTCGCTGTTTCCCCTGTTATATTTGGGGTAGGCAGCTTTAACTTTATGTCTTCTCCGTTTATCTCGCTGATGTCATCTTTTTCTGGAAAGTAAAATTTCCACGTTTCATCTTTCTTCCTCATAAATTTAACTCTGAAGTTTTCTTCCAATTTACCTTCAATCTGTCCCACGAACAATAACCGAGATTTTTTTGTGGCAAATGACACAAGAATAAAATCATTTATGTTTAAACTTCTCGTATCCAAGTCTTGACTGTCCAAATCGCTAAATGTTTCCAAGTCATCTGAGGATTCATCATGAAGTGACATGCTATCAGATGGAGAATCTGACTGATCAGATTCAATATCATCACAGAATGTTTTATATACATTTTTCTTAACTTTCTTGATTTTCTCTTGTTCAAGTTTTGCAGGCTTTCTTTTCTTTGCCTGTCTTTCGATTCTCTCTTCCTCGAGTCTTGTCTTTTCAGGTGTTTCAGTTAGAATGCGTGACTTCCCCTTTTTTCTACCTTTTGCCGATACAGATCTAGGACCAGCTTTTGGATATGGCCGAATATCCTTAGGCGACAACATCGCAATAGGCTTAAGATCAGCATTGGTTTTTGATAGCATTGGATCATTATCTTTGCTGCATCCAGGTGTGATAGGGCTGATTGAACCAATAGATGGCAAGGATGTATCTGACACATTGTTAGTTGGAAGATTCCGATCAGTCACGTATGCACTCATAAAGTCCTCATCGCTGAAAGCTAGACGATTTAAGGGCCATAAGCCAGTCTTACTAAATGATGAAATAATGTTTGACCTTGTGAAAGACGCGTTAAACGCAATATTCACCAAAAATGGCAATGTATGTATGGAAATGGTTTTGCTTGGATTGCTGATCAACCAATCATTTTGGGCTATTTTGGTCTTGGTTTTAAATGGGCCCAAAACTCCAACGTCAAGAGGCTGGAGTTTGTGGGAGCAATGGGGTGGAAAATGCCATTGTCGCGAGCATATTGCACTGCTTCAAGAGAGCAATGGCTTTCATGGTTATCCATAAGGATGAGGATAGGGTCATTTTGGCTGCACTTTGTCTGGCGTACAATATGCTTGAGGACATCCAAGAAAAGGGTCTGGGTCATCCAGTGACTTCTAGGACTGTTGGCTAAGATAAGACTTCCTGGAGGGCCATTTTCAACCATCGTATCATTGACTCTTTTGCCCGGGGGTATATAAATACTGGAGGCAATGCGTTTCCAGAAGCATTTATAATCATACATAAGGTTATGGATTGTCCTCTTTCGGCGGAGACGGCTTGGCCGACTTGCTTAACGCCTCTTGGAGCAACAACATTGGGCGCTTGCATAACGGTCGCAACCCCAGTCTCATCGAGATTAAATATCTGAGCTGCTGTAAACGACTTGGATTGGAGGGCTCTCTCGTAGTTATCAAAAAATTCTTTCACGTTAGTTCTGTTAAATGAAGTCAACCGCGAGAGTGAAGTATTCTCTGGCTTGCGAATCGCAAGTTCTTTATGTCTCTTCATAAAACTGTAAAGCCAGTCATCTCCAGCTGATTTAATTTTATTCCAACTATCAGGAACTTTCAATTTTAATTGTGTAGCATAATCATAGGCAAGGACTTTGATTTGTTTATAGGTAAGACCATAACAAATTTTTGACGAGTTGATGGCGTATTCAACTAATGCTGATTCTTGATCCTTTGAGAACACTTGCTGGCTCGAATATTTTGAATGAAAATCATGCTTGACAGAAGAAACTACAGTTCCATCATCATTCACATTGACCTTTTTAAGGCGATAGTATAAAGCAGTATGAGACATTCCATAATTTGCTGCCGCTTCTCGTAAAGTCATTCTTTGCTCCCGTACAGCATGTATAGCAGCTTGCATGTCTTCTTCATTGTACACAGGATCTCCTTTTTTCTTTTTATAGTTTCGTACCATACTGTATCTGAAAAACAAAAAAAGAAAATAATTTTGGTTTGTTCTAATGTTCCCCAGTTAACTTTAGTTCAAATGTGCCCCAGTTCTTTAGTTCAAATGTGCCCCAGTGTGCTATTTTTGTGTAAACTAACATTTTCGACATAACCAAGAATCAGAAACATAAAAACAAATATATTAAAAATAAGCTAAAACTTACCTCTTTCAAATAATATAACACTTATTCACTTTGGAAAAATAATACCAAAGCAACAACAGAAAATATAACCCAAAATTATACGTCGTCCTCCTCCTCCTCTACTTCTTCCAGTGCATTTTATGATGATACTAGTGGAGATCCTGATTATTAATCTCCTGAGGGTAGTGATCTTGAAGATGAACCAGCGTTCTGTAAAAAACCCTTGTACCCCACCAAACAAAAAAGTTAGGAAACGCAAGAAATTAATAAATCAGTGGCACAGAAACGTGAGCAAAAAATTAAGAAATAGTGGTCTTCCTTACACTTCTATAAAAGTCACAAAAAAAGCCGATGGAACGAAGGAGAAGGTACTTGTTACCAGGGAAGCTAAAAAGCTGTTACCTACATGTAATACAGAAAGGTGTCGTCTAAAATGTTCTACAAAAATTTCTGAGGTACAGAGACAGGCAATCTTTGACGAGTACTGGGCAATGGCAGATCTTCACAAACAACGCATGTTCATAGCATCATGTTTACAAAATTTCGTGGTCTTAACAATGCATATTATTTTAAATTGGAATCTGAAAATATTCGAGTTTGCAAACAATTTTTTATGGCTTCTCTGGGTATTTATTCGAGAATTATTCGAACTGCGATAGAGAAACAAAACGATAAAGTAAAAGGTATGCTTCAACCCGAAAATCGTGGTAAACATGGAAATACCATTAAAATATCGGAGGAAATGAAGAACGGTGTAAGAGACCAGTTACCGGACACACTCAGAACGAGGGGGACCACGTACACTCAGTTATTGACAGCTCAATAAAAAGATTCAAAAAGTCTTCGCCCATTTACGTACCAGACCAGTATGTATCTTTAATAAGACAAGCAAAAAAACGTGGAAAACCCTACCAAGTTCATGAGATGTCCTACCAAGATTTTTACGATATTAAATTACTGGCTCAGGAAATTGGCATTAAGGATAATTTTTTAAAGAATGAAGGAAACGATGGCCAAATGGTCCAACTATCCAATTTATGTGCCCTTCAATTTAAAAAAGATAATCCAGAAGAACTATTTTATAAAATATCCTACAAGGAGGATTATTTTCGTTCCGTTGCTTTTTTAAAAAATAGAAGGCAAGCGTTGCCTATAAAAAGAAAACCAACATTGAAAGCTGCATATAAAAAAAAGGTTGGCATAACAACTAAAAAAAAGGAGAGCATCTTATCCTTATTTGCCAACAAAAAAAATGGTACAACTGTAATGCCCCGATATTACAAAGATTTTTATGAGAATCTATAATAATAATTACCTCTTACTTAATCTTTTCTGACCATTGAAAATAAGTTTTTACGTTTAATTTATATTTTCATAAATACTAATTAGCAAAGAATAGTATTATTATATTTTTATTCTGTTTGTGTAGTTTAATAAATATAAATTTCAACTATGTCTTTTATTTTATAACCAAAACTTGAAAAATAAAATATGGAAAAGAGCGTCACAACTCAAAATTTTTTATAAAAATAATTAATTCTAAAACCAAAAATTAAGACAAATGATAAACTCTACTTAATAAATAATATATACTTCCCACTTAATCATTTCAGAAAACACCAAAATGTATTAAGATATTTTTTCCATTAATATTCACATTTTTATTATTTATAAAACTTTAATCAGCTCTACTGAAAATCTTAGTTTTTTTGAGTTATGACCCTCTTGTTCCAAACCGACGAAATGTCGAAAAATTTTCTTCGAAAACGAAGTAAGATACGAAAAAATATCAAGAAACAAAAAAGTTCTACTTTTAGATGCTTAACCTGAAAACGATATACCTAAAATTAATAAACGAGTCAGTGGCGTAAATTTTATTGTCAATATTATTTGTGAGAGTGCCCCCTGGGACGGCACTGGAACTCATAATTATTATCTAGTTAGTGCTAACTTAGCGTCTTATCACAAAGAGCAACACTGCCAAATTTCACCAAAATCGGCAATATGATCTTTGGGGTATTAATAAAAAATCGATTATTTTTTAAACTTTGACACTCTGTATCTTGAAAACCAGACATTTTAGGATACATGTTTATATGAACTTTTCTACTTGAATTTAGTTCAGGAATGCACCCTTGAAATTAGAAAGTTCATCGCTCTAATGGGGTGTGGAACCACGCCCTGGACTAATAAAATCAAGCGCTTGCATATATTTTTCAACGCCGACAAGGTCAGCTTTCAGCTAAACACCTGGGTTTTGTAACTGTTTTATGCTGGTAGACAAAAATTGTTGAAAAAGAACTTTGGTGAAATGTTTTTCTGTCTAGGAAATTGAAGTTATAATTTTTCACTTATTTACCCACATTATTAGCTCGTTGAGTTCGTTTTTTTAAAGAGGTGCCTACTTCGGATGTCGGGATGCAAAAATCAATACTGTGAAGTAAAGCTGGATTTATAAACTCGAAAAGTTGGCAAGGTTGAGGTTCAGTTGTTGGAAATAGGAGTTGAATTTAAACTAAAGGGGACACGCAGTTCCATTTATAAACTCGTTCATGTTGTTCATGTAAGGTTCGAAAACTTCCCAGGTAGTTCGAGATAACCAATTTTTATGTTCGGAGTTCGGAATATCTAACCTCCCCAACTTGATCATAACTTCAACCTCACCAACTTTCGAGTTTGTAAATCCAGCTTTACGCGGAACAGTCAACCTTACCATTCATAATTTTATGCAAAAAGAGCACCGAGAAGAGCACAATGGTTTTCTTTCATCAATTCCCAAGACTGTCCAATCGAACTAGCTGTATCCTAGTACTATACGGTAAATTTCTATATATTAATAATAATAATAATAATATAAATGAGAATATATTTTTATACAGAAGAAACTAAAATGTTTGCTCATTCAACAAGCAGATATTTTTGAAATGACTAAAAGACGGGACAAACTTGTCAGGTATTGCCGTGGGTATTACAATATTTACTATTGTGGGGTTGCAAACAAGACAACCAATTAGATATGGGATTTACAAAATTACCTAATCTGGCCAGTTTTGTCATATTCACTGTACTCAGTTTTTATTTTTAGTCCTAATTTCTTTCGCTTTTCTTGATTAAAAAATATTTCTGTTGTATCGCGGCATGGATTATTACTGTTTTCCCACAAATCACACATGTTTAGAAACAAATTAATTCAAATGTAACACAGATATCACAAATTAAACCCTGTTTACTTCACAATGATTTAAATCTACTGACTTCTCAAATCGAGGTTATTTCCTATCATGTCTTCTCTTTGATTCTTTTAGCGGAGCAAACAGCCAGCCCAACAAACCTTAATGCTGGCTTGCGCCTGTATATTCAAGTAAGACTTTAAAGGCAAGCTTATTTTAAATTTTACTTTTCGTTTATACCGACAAAACTCGGAAAACAGTAACCACACTTCTTGGCCCTGTATTTTCGGTTGCCTCTTGTACAGCTGACGCTTGGTTCTGGCTTTTTAGTTTTGATTTGTGACTTTTATTGATCATTGTCCAACACCTTCAGGACGTCTATCCTCCAGCTTAAGCGAAGTGAATTCTCTCTCGGAAGAAATGCCTATTCACATCATATGTTTTTGTTGACTGACCATGAATGCTTGTCAACGCACTTCTCACGATATGATCCCGTTCTCTTAGAAAATTCCGAGAGAACGCGCTCTCCTAACTCATAATCAGCCCTATGATCAAACACACAAGTTAACTTTTAACGTACCGTTTCCATGACAACAACCGAAAAGTCTACTTGTTAATTTTTCACTGTGGTTGAAAACAGCTAGTTGGCGCCTAGGCTAGAGTTACCTTGTGTGTTTGATCATAGGGCTGAATGGATGTGAATGTGAATAGTCATTTTCACTTTCGAGAATACGGTTTAAAAATTCTTAACCCTGCGTTAGTACACTGGGGTATCGTATACCCCAGCAAGTTATATTTTACTGCCACATTTTCGTAAATAATCTGTGATTTCCCCCCCTTCTAGTACCTTCAAGTAAGAGTCTGTAGTTGCCTACGCGCTACTTTCTCAGCGAGTCAGTAGCCTCTGAATCTCGAGCACGGCCTGTAAATCTTGTTGGGGTATGTAATACCCCAGTGTACTAAATTTGTGACAAAAGTTTAATACAGTTGAGAGAACCAAATGAGAGTTGCAGCACGTGGCTACATCTCGTGGCAACCACACGTACCAACCCAACCAGGACAGCGAGAATCCATATAGGTTCAAACGCTGGCAAGGCGGCCCATCGCGGGCAAACTACGTTGGGTGTCGCTGGAAGCCAATGTATCGGTTCAGCCTACCGAAAGCCGAAAATTCAAAAAACACTGGCATATGTGGACTAATCAACTACCTAATAGAGGTAAAATCTGCAAATTACACCAACAAATCACAAGTCGGCTCAACGACACCAGCTGAAATTATAGCTTTAATTGGTCTTCTGTATATGGCGGGTAGAATGAGAGGGGGTAGGTTAAATCTCGAAGATTTGATAGGGCAGATGACGGCACAGGTATAGACATTTTTAGAGGCACAATGCCTCTTACACGTTTTTACTTTCTTTTATGCTGTTTGAGGTTTGATAACAGAGAAAACCGGAACGAAAAATCTTTACTTGATAATTCACCTCACTTTTATTGAACCAATCAAAACGCTCATTTTCATAGCAACCACCTTGGTAACGGTCGTCTTACCCGATAAGACTACCGCTAGCTCGAAAAGACGCTTTCGAAAAGACGCTTGTAGCTTTTTTACTTAAATAAAAAATTAGTAACACCTCTAACTTGTATATTTACCTTTATCAGACGGCCTTCATTTTTATGTTCAGTAAATTATCCAATAAAATACACCTCTTGAGGCGGTTTCTTATCTTCATACCTTCGTTTTTCACTCGAAACTCGATTTTCCAAGAAAATTTTCACTCAATGTAATTTTTACTTATAATCAAAGATAAGACCCTCGAGCTAAAGCTCTCGGGATCATATCAGATTATAAGTAAAAATTACATTTCGTAAAAATTTGTCAGAAAATCGATTTCTTGTTAAAAACATCGGTATTACCGATAAGACGCCTCCTCTATCGGTATATTACTGTTGATAAGTTGGCACCAATAAGATCCTTACTTGATAAGTTTAATTGTTGAAAACTGTCAACAATATTATATTCCATCTGAATATTTAACTAGGTATAGACGAAAAATTGGAACGGTTTAGAGGAAAATGTGGATTTAGACAATTTATTCCCAATAAACCGGCTAAATATATGGCTTAAAAGTATTTGCTTTGGTCGACAGCAAAACATTCTATGTATACAATCTAGAAGTTTATGTTGGGATGCAGCCGGAAGGACCCTACAGTATTAGCAATAAACCACTGGATGTCCAATGCCGTCTCGTTACGCCGATTGCAGGTTCCAGAAGAAACATCACATTTGACAATTGGCTTACCAGCTACGACTTACTCATAAAGTTACTAAAGGATTACAAACTTGCGTCTGTAGGTACAGTAAGAAAAAATAAAAGGCAAGTTCCTAATGAACTTTTGATTGTTACAACTAGAGCCGAAAAAAACTTCAAAATTTGTATTTCAAACAGATGTAACTCTTGTCTCCTACGTGCCTAAAAAAAAGAAAAATGTACTTCTTATGTCCACTTTGCACCACGATGATAAATTTGATCCTCCTACAGGTGAGCTAAACAAACCAGAGCTTATATCATTTTACAATATGACCAAAGGAGGCGTAGATACTGTAGACCAATTATCAGCTACATATGATGTTTCGAGAATTAGCCGTCGTTGGACTCTGAAGCTATTTTTTTCTTTTCTAAACACTGCTGGAATAACGCTTTTGTTCTGTATTTAAACAATAATGAGCAAAAAATTAAAAGACGTTATTTCATCAAGGAATTATCGTTAGCTCTGGTAAAAGAACACCAAATAAACCGCTTTTCGAATCCCAAAGTTCGCCTTAGTATACGAAGAAAAATTTCTGATATGACAAATGAACCAATACCATGTCAATCTGGATCTGAAGAAAAACGGCAAAGAACATCGAGTAGAGTAGATGAAGAAAAAAAGATCGCAAGACACATTATATTTGTATAAAGTGTAAAAGTTATACATGCTTAGAGCACGCTACTCGAATATGTGTATACAATGTAATGCTCTGGATAGTCAAGAATCTGACTGAATATTACCTTATAAATATTTGTTTTGTCTATTTTGAAGTCTATTTGGTATGTTATTATGATATCTGTTTCGGTTAGGATAAGTCTTTATTTTTAATTATAATAAGAAAACCACATTGTTTATGCTTTGGAAAAAAATAGATGATTATTTTATTTCTGTAATTTCTTTTACAACCTGGTATTTTTGATACTTGTTGTAAGTTAACACCATTAAAATAAAACAAAAATACATTTTTCTGAAAAAAAAATGTGTAAGACTTTTTATAAAAAAAAATATATATTTTTTAAAATGGGGTACCTATGTCATACCCCAGTGTAGCAAATTTGTACTTTTTTGCTAGTGTACCTACTGACGCAGGGTTAAGAGAAAAAATTGACAGAAGACAAATCACTTCTCTTGATATGATAATTCCCCTAATTCGAGAACAGACGTCCAGGAGGTAGACTTTTAAATTTATTATATACTTTTGATGTATTCACGTGTAAGAAATAAGTGCTTTGGGAATAAGAATTAGGCTCGCCCTTTACTTGCGATAACTAGTCGAGTAGTCGCGCAGTTTTTCAATCGCAAATTTTTCAAATTCAAATTTTTTATTAATTTTTTCTTTAACAGTAGATGCTTTATAGATAAATTAACTACATTGAAGTCCTTATGCTAGACTTAATTAATTATATTGCACCTAGGTCACTTACCTGTATGTGCAAAAAAAATGAAGATTTGGTTTATTAAATTCTTGTACAGTTAAATGAAAAAAAAAAAAAAACAATAACAAAAAAAAAAGCCTGCATTTTATCTAAAAAAAAATCTGAATAACAGAAAAGGAAGAAAAAGTGAAAAAAAAAGACCGAAAAAGAACAATAAAGAAACAGTCCACAATGCAGAAAGCGAAAGATCAAGATCAAAGTAGGTCAAGATATGTCCTATAATTTCTATGAATAACTGGCTCATTAAATTTTTTGGCCAATTTTTTATAAGTTAATATATTTTTTATGCTAACTGGTAGCAAGTTGTACAACTTCGGACCTAAACTAGTCATAAATCTTTGGTTACTATATCTTCTATAAAAAGGAACAACTAAATTCTGGTTAGATATTTGTCTAGTTTGATATATGTGCTCCAGCCTTGCTTGTAAATTTTTATTTTTCTATACAAAAAGGCAAATGTTATAGAAATACAACATTCGAATATTCAAAATATTCTCATTGTATAGCTGATTAGTTGGATAACGCTTCTCTTTTTCGAAAATTACTTTCAATATATAATTTTGCACTGTGTTTAGAGGTTCCAGAGCAATAAAATACAGACCACCCCACACAACTATGGCGTATTGTAGAATAGATTCAACCAATGCTCTATATATTGACACAAGCAACTCTTTGTTCATGCATTTTCGTATAACTCATAAAATTTGTAAACAAGCCTTCTTGCTTTGATAACTAAACTATTTATATGCTTAGACCATTTTAGGTTCTTATCAACTATAACACCTAGATATTTAATTTGATTAACTTCATTAATTTTTAGTCCCGTTTTTGGTAACTGCAGAAAATTGAAATTAGGTCTGTTGACATCCGTAAGTGAGAATGCGATATAGTTTGATTTGTCTATGTTAAGGGTTAATTCATTGTAGTCTAGCCAATCTTTTACTACTGCAACACCAAGTTTTACTTTTGAATTTACCTTTTCCCAAGTATCATCACTGAAGGTTAAAACCGTGTCGTCCGCATATGATATATAATAAGACCATGTATACTGTTTTGTAGCAGATAATTAATGTAGAAGATGAAGAGGAGTGGCCCCACGACAGTGCCCTGTGGGATGCCTAGCTGAATTTTCTGACTGTCACCTAATTGGTTTTTTATCCTAACTTGCTGGATTCTATCTTCCAAATAGCTGCGGAATACTGTTAACACAGTGCCCCTGATGCCACAGTGTTTAAGTACCTTCAGCAGTTTTTCATGAGGCACTGTGTCGAATGCCCTCGCAAGGTCCAAAAAGACACCTATGCATTTTTTTTTGTTGTCGAGGGCCGATTTCACACAGTCAACAAGTTTACATATAATATAGTATGCTCTGTGCTGACACCCTTCTGGAACCCGAACTGGTTTTCATTTAGATTTTTTTTTACTAAGAAGTTGTATAGTCTATCCTTAAGGCATTTTTCTAATAGTTTGGTGAATGTACTAATCAAACTTATGGGGCAATAATTGCTGATTTTGGTTTTGCTGCCAGATTTGTGTATTGGTACGACGGTTGATTTTTAAAGTCATTCGGGACCTTGCCATGCTGAAAGATTAGGTTTATGATGTGTACGAGAGGATCAACTATATCTAAGTGATTATCCTTTATAAGTTTGGCACTGATGTCGTCATATTCTGGGCAACTATTATTTTTTAGCGATGATATATGCAAAATAAGTTCATTTTTACCAACTGGCATCAGAAACATGTAATTTCTAGGCGGTTGTATTTTGGCTGCCATTTGTTGTCCTATCTGTATATAATAATCATTGCAGTAGTCAGCCATCAGTTTTGTGTTTTCAAATGGTTTGTTTTCATTGCTTTTGTCTAATATGTTTATGTCAATATTTTTGTGTTTATTTGCGTTTGTCGCTTCATTTATTATGTTATAAATTTTCTTCATGTAATTTTTGTTGCTATTTACAATTTCACGGTAATATCTGGCCTTGGCTTCGTTTATAATCTTTTTCAAACTGTTTCTGTATGTTTTAAATCCATTTATAAGAAACTCGTTGTTTCGATCCTCTACTATTTTCCTCTTCAATTGATCACGATATTTTATAGATGTTATAATAGCATTTGTGATCCAGGGTTTGATCCTTACGTTATTTTTAATTTTTACAACTTTTACTATTCAAATTAACATGAGTTTCTGTACATTATTACAAATACGCTTCTGGAGTGTAGTCCGTTCTTTCCGACTCGCCCTGTATAGACAGTAGGTTAAACAGAATAAAATTATACAATATAATGTCCAGAATAATAAAAGGATCCAAATATTTAGATATACATGCAGGGTCCAGCATCTCACCTCCCGTCTTCTATAGCTTAGTAATTAACAAAGTTGGGATATTGATATTTTGCAGACTTATCCTGTATAGGGGTATGTAGGTAACCATAAGAGGCACCCAAGTAAGCAATAATATAATTAAATGGCATACAATCTAAAAAAATATATCATATGATATCACACTTTTTTTGGGACATCCTGAAAAATAAAAAAATATTTTTGATAAAATCGCCCTAGTGGTCTATGAAAATGTCAAAATCCTCAGTCCTCATCAGTGACACGCAGGACCCGGTATAGTGTACAGTGCATACGGCCCGAAATGCGCCCAAATAACCAGACATTAAGCATAGCGGCCGATGTTTTGGCCTATGGTTACGGCGACACTTTAAATAATTTTCCGTAGAACTCGCGTTCCGGCAGGTGCCTTTCCGGGTGCTATACATGTTTGTAACTCCTATGAGTATTATCGAAATTCGCAGAAACGGTGGAGCGGTCAATTGAATCACAATAGCAGAGCATCCTGGGAAAACTTGCAAAAAACCCAGTTAATTTGTTCTATCACAGTCGACAGTTATATCCGCCTACAGCGGATAATTCGAATGCACAGTGACATACCACCTCTGCTCCGTCATCTCCGCAGCAGAGACAGGCAATGTTTTATATGGGACGTGTCCTTGTCCGTTGGGTCGGTAGGCGTCCTAGGTCCGCCCACTGCCGTTTATCGGGTCAGTAAAGCACATTTCGGGCCGCAAAGATCTGCCGAACGACCCAGTGATGCTGGAAGTTCAGCGCGATTTTCGCAGCCTTTTTGTGCATTACTTTGCATGTCTTTTATAATTGTTTAAGTGGTTTTGTATGTTTGTCTATTACGATTTTCATTTATTTGTCTGTTTGTTTGTTATTTTAGTGTTATTGCTGTCGGTCTGGCAGTGGGTGATTGTAAATTGGTAGTCTATAATACAGGGGTTTATGTTTTGTGTTGTTGTCGTTGTCTGCTTGTCTGTCTGTAATGTTTCTTGTCATTGGCGAGTGATGTAATTGGTAAGTGTAGAATTTGTCAGATATGTCTCGTATGTACGTTATAATGTCGTCTATGTCTACCATATGGTGCAGGTCCCGGATCCTGACGTATCTGTCCGATGACGTCACGCATCTCAGGGTCTTATTTTCGAGCCTCAGGAGACGTTGCATCTGAGTGCTCGAAGCACTGCACCATACGGGAGCTCCGTGCGTCAGTATTGGTCTTATTATTTGTTTGTAGAGTAGTAATTTGTTAGGAGGGGATAGGTGGGATTTTTTGGATAGAATAGCATAAAGGCTTTGCATCGCTGCAAAGCCTTTTTTAAGGGTTTCGGTGATATGGGGCATAAAGGATAGTCGCTCGTCTATAGTAATTCCTAGGTATTTGAAACGTCGTTGTGGTTGTATGTATGTATCGTTTATTTTTAATGCTACAACTATTCTATTGTTTGTAAATTTCTTTGTTAGAGTTGTGCATGTGGTTTTAAGCGGATTTACTGCTATTTTCCACTTTTTAAAGTATGGGTTCAGAATATTGATGTGCGACTGGACTTGTCGCTTAGCAGCTTCCGCATAAAATGATTGCGCATAGATGAGCGCATCATCCGCATAAAGTGTAAGTTTCGTGAGGGGATACCTCGGGAAATCGGCTGTATACAGGTTATATAACAGCGGTGACAGCACGGTTCCCTGAGGCACCCCTCCATTAACCACTCTCGGTGTGGACAATGCTCCCTCTACTCTAACAAAGAAGGTTCTGTTTTGTAAGTAAGTTTGTATTAAAGTTATCAAGTACATTGGGTAATTATGTATCGTCATTAACTTGTATAATAGTCCTTGATGCCAGACAGTGTCAAAAGCTCTGCTGATGTCAAGGGACAGTAAAACTGTATTTTGCCCAGTATTAAATTTATTTATCTACTTTCATTTAGTAATATGAATTTTAAAGTTCCGTAAATCGTTTTGTAAGGGCATATATTACAGCACTAGTGCTGTAATAGATGCCATTACAGCACTAGTGCTGTAATAGATGCCCTTACAAAACGATTTTTAATAGCAGGTGCATTTTTATTTTTAAAAATGCCTTTTGCCAAATATTTTTATTCATAGATGAAAGTAGATAAAATTTTGTACAATATTCTTGTTGTAAATTCATATAACTACACTCGATGTTTGATTAAACTCGGCTGACGCCTCGTTTAACAACTTTAACATCTCGTGTTGTAATATGAATCTTTACAACACTTATATCGTAAATAACTATTTTGACATCAGTTAGGACTTTTGTCACTGCCTGTACTGTATTGTGTAACGGTCTAAATCCAAATTGTTCCTCTGGTATGTTCGTTAGTAGGTTTTGTTTTTTGAGTTTGAGTAATATGCTTTGTTCTGCAATTTTAGAGAGTGTGTTCGTCAGTGCTATTGGTTGGTATGAGTCGGCTAGTTTGGGGTTTTTGTCGGGTTTTAATAATGGTATAATAATAGCCTCTCTCCACTGTACAGGGAAGCACTGCAAGGTGAACATTGCGTTTATTATATATAATAATTGTACAAATGCTTTTTGGGGTAAATTTTTTAATAAAATGTTAGGAAGAACATCGGGTCCAGGGGCTTTCCTGAGAGGCAAAAATCGTATTATCTCTCTCAAGTCCCTGCGCCTGATGAGCAGTTTGAATAGGACGGGGGGGGGGGGGGGGGTGTTATGGGGTATTTTTGTCTAGTTACGTTTGTCATTAAGTTTGTAATGTTGTTTTGCGATTGTTGTGTGTTGTCAGGAGAAGTGCAAACTGCAGCAAGTGATGCTGCTAGACAGTCTGCCTTCTCTTTGTCAGTTTGTGTTTGTTGACCAGTCAATGTCGGAATTTTGTTGAATTTACGTTTGAGGCGTTTGGTCAAACGCCACAGTGACGAGTCCTGTGCACTTAGTCCAGTCAGTGTGTCTGTCCATGTATTGTTTTTATGAATATTAATTTTATTGCGTATTGTATGCTGTATTTCTGTGAGTCTAATTTTGTCTATTTGTCTGTGTGTTCGTTGCCAGATTTTACGTAGTCTATTTTTGAATTTAATTAGGTCTAAAATGTCTTGTGGTAGTCTGTCTTCTTTATGTCTAATTTTAATTTTTTGTCCGAATTGTTTGTATGTTTTTTGTTAGTTCTGTCACTTCGTTTTCTAACGTATGTATGTCGTCAATGTTATTGTTATTTTATTGTTTAGTAATTGTCTGTAGTTGTTCCAATTTACGTTTTTTAGTAAAATAGTGTTTGTCGGGGATTCAAAAAGCATTTGTACGTGCCACTCCACCATTACAGGGAGATGATCGGAGTTTAAATCATTCAGAACTGTCGCCTTAGACAGGCCTAAAATATTTTTATTTATATATGTCGATAAAAGTGGGCGTAGCCCCGTTCATCGCGTAGTGAGTGGGCGTGTCTGAGGCGACAATTTGTACATTATTATTCATAATATAGTCAAAAATTAAATTTCCATGACGGTTATTGAGGTGGTTATGCCACATTGTGTCGTGCATTCAAATCACCAGCCCTAAGAACCTGGCCATGACTGGCAAAAAATGATTCGATGTCATTGTTCACGAGGCGGGTGCGGAGTGAGGCGCATACCGCACTCATCACCACTCCATTCCTCAAGCGAATTGACACATGCTCCACAGCAGTTATGTAGTTGTCAATTTGCATATGTGGAATAGTTTGTTTGATGAGTATGGCAACACCGCCACCCCGCACATTTCTGTCAGCACGATAAATTTGGTAATTTCTGATTTTAATCGAATCATTTTCTGTCAGCTTGGTTTCGGTGACGAACATAATGTCGACCCGATTTAGCGATAGAAAGGAGATAAGTTCCCCCAGTTTATTCTTTACGCCATTGGCGTTCCAATTGACCACCCTTAAACTTTTGAAGTTCATCTGAATTTAAAGGTATGAAAAGTTTCTGCGAATTTCAATAAAGGGTTTTTTTGATAGGGGCTAAGAGCTTAAACTGGAGTACTAGTTTTTTTATTGGAGTCGCCTGGACGCGGGACGTACCGGTTGCCAGGTATTATTGGAATTTTTGGAGACTAGCAGTGTAGCTGTATCCACGTTAGCTGTTTGAGAGACTATGGGTAGCACGTAAAGTTGCAGCTAAGTATCATTACCCTGTGATCATTTCTCTTTAAAAAGTAGTCAACCTAAAATCTTCATATTTTACATTTGCATATTGTTCGATATACAATGTTTTGGTAAAGTTTTGTTCCCATGTTATGTTCAGAGCTTGTGCATTATAAACATGTAGCATATGTCGACATAGCGCCAAGACGTCACAAGAGTCTGTAGTAGTTTAAAACGTTAAGTAGTCTGTTACATCTAATTTTGTTGTAAACATAATTACAATTTATTATTATAACGTAAATATTTTTGTTTCCCGGCTAAAGGCCATTTGTTTCTTCTAAATTTAACACTTGTAACTTTAACATTTGAACTTATCTACGCCCGAGTGGCTAGTATGCTTATCGTGTAACCACAGGTAGGTACTCGTAAGATTTTGTATTGTACTTTAAGAAAGCTCTCATGGTAAATTTAGTTAGTTGTGAGAGGTTCTTGCACAGACCTTGCGGAAACTCCAAGTCTGAGGCAATGTCCTGGATGTAGCTCTATGTGGCTGCCAGATCAGACTAAACAGTCGTTTTTTTATGGTGTAGGTCTGACAGTTGCCGTTTACTGCAAGACCCTGTCAAACAGGGTTTGACTTTTACTTATTCTTTTGATGATAACTTTGTAATTTAAACTTTCAGAACTTTGATTTCAAACCTAATACTACCACTTTATTATTACATTTCACTTATCTACCTTTAACTTGAAGTACTTATTGTCCACCAAAGTAAGAGGAGCTTGCATTTATAAATCCAAGTAGCCAAGGGCTTAACACCACTTTAGGAATAAATATTTGTATTGGCCTCCGCGAAATTTTGGCTTTTATTTTAAATAGAGTGACTTTGAGGTACTTGAGTGAATAAGAGCTTATAAGAAGCTAATGTATACCGATTGTGACATAAGTGTTTTTTTTTCCTAGTTTGTCTTTTTCTGAGGCCAAACATTATAACATTTAAAGGCTTTTAAGTAAAATAAAGCTAAGGTGGCGCCTTTACTTTAACTTACTTATATAAGAGTGCTAAATCACTCAATCTAGAAACAAAATAGCGAACCTACCCTGAGTTGAGCTAGCTAAGGGGTGAATTTTCAGGAAGCACAACATAGGTCATTTTTAGGGACTGTTGTCTGAAGCATATCCTCCAGGGCGTAGGGTTGCCAGAGTAAGGGTGGATAGGTTGCCTTGTCGCAGTTTATTTTAGGTTACCCTAAGGTGAATACTGGCACCCAAGAATATTTTAGGGAAAACGTTGCATTGGCGGCGCTATATTGGTGAAAGTATTACAATTAACGTTTGTTGTATTAACTTTAACCGAGACCTAAACGAAAATAATGCATGGTACTTATTTTAAGAATTCGAGGTGCTGTTCTAACTTTTAACTGTGTGCACAAAACACTAAAACACATTGATTTTTGCAATGGCAAGACATGCTTCATGATTGTGTTGGCAGTAAAAAACATTATTTTTTTATACTCAGTATCGATCTCCTATACCATATTTTAAGGATCTATTCTGTATCGGAGAATATCTATAATTGTTAACAAATCGAGTACTGGCTACTTACTTTTGATGCATTCATTTTTAAAATCAATTTTTTTCGTTTATCAAATTCAATCGGCTAAATACCGGTCTGTAAGCAAAATTACTTAGTTTCGGGCTTTAAACTTTTGATTTATAAATGATTAAAAACAAACAAAAAATATGGTCAATTTAGACGAAATTGAATTTCCTGCTGGTATTAATTTACAAACTCAAAGTTTTAAACAGAAAACTGTTCCGTACAGAATAATATTTGGCTGACTGTTGGATAAAACAAAGTATTGATTTTTAAAAAAATTAACCACCAATACGTCACTAGCTTTGTGTAAAGCGACTCGTATACCACCCAAAATACCATCTTTAGGACGTAAATAAAATAATATAAATGTTACAGAACTATATTTACTGATCAAAACCACCTATCTAATGCTCCGCAACATCCTCTTTTTTACGTTAACTACATAACGAAGATGGTACGTTAAGTACGCTCGTTATAACTAATGCAAGATATGTAAGAGAGCTGTTTAAATTACATAACCAAAACGTTAACTTTTTAACGTAATAGCGATATTGTTCAGTTGAAGGACATATAACGAGTATAAGAAGTACAAGGCGCTGTTATTGTATGTAACAATGAAACGAGAAAACATAATTGTACCATATTTAAGATATTTTTTTGACTTTATTTTGGTGATTATTGTTTAGATTGACTTCCCCTGCCTGGATCCTTATGCCGAAGAGAGTGACGCTTTACATTATCTTTAAACTTAGTTTGAAAGTTACACTGATCGCATTTAAACATATTAACTTTCGCGGGATCCGTATGCTGCACAAGGTGCGACTTTAAATGGTCTTTTCGAATGCTTCGATAATCGCATTGATCGCATTTAAATATACTGACGTTCCCGGGATCCTTATGCCGGAGAGAGTGCCTGTTTAAATCAGCTTTAAACTTAGTTTGAAAGTCACAATGATCGCATTTTAACACATTGACTTCCCCTGGATCCTTATGCCTAATAGAGTGACGCTTTAAACTTCTTTTAAACTTAGTTTGAAATTCACACTGATCGCATTTAAACATATTGACTTCCCCTGAATCCTTATGCCGAAGAAAGTGACTGTTTAAATGACCTTTATACTTAGTTTGAAAATCACACTGATCGCATTTAAACATACTAACTTTCGCGGAATCCATGTGCTGCACAAGGTGCGACTTTAATTGGTCTTCTCGAATGCTTCGATAATCGCATTGATCGCATTTAAACATACTGACTTTCCCGGGATCCTTATGCCGGAGAGAGTGCCTGTTTAAATCAGCTTTAAACTTAGTTTGAAAGCCACAATGATCGCATTTTAACACATTGACTTCCCCTGGATCCTTATGCCGAATAGAGTGACGCTTTAAACTCCTTTTAAACTTAGTTTGAAATTCACACTGATCGCATTTAAACATATTGACTTCCCCTGAATCCTTATGCCGAAGAAAGTGACTGTTTAAATGACGTTTATACTTAGTTTGAAAATCACACTGATCGCATTTAAATATATTAACTTGCGCGGGATCCGTGTGCCGCACAAGGTGCGACTTTAATTGGTCTTTTCGAATGCTTCGATAATCGCATTGATCGCATTTAAACATACTGACGTTCCCGGGATCCTTATGCCGAAGAAAATGACGGTATAAATAATGTTTATACTTAGATTGAAAATCACACTGATCGCATTTAAACATACTAACTTTCGCGGAATCCATGTGCTGCACAAGGTGCGACTTTAATTGGTCTTTTCGAATGCTTCGATAATCGCATTGATCGCATTTAAACATACTGACGTTCTCGGGATCCTTATGCCGGAGAGAGTGCCTGTTTAAATCAGCTTTAAACTTAGTTTGAAAGTCACAATGATCGCATTTAAACACATTGACTTCCCCTGGATCCTTATGCCGAAGAGAGTGACGCTTTAAATTATTTTTAAACTTAGTTTGAAAGTTACACTGGTCGCATTTAAACGTATTGAATTCACCTAAATGCCGAAGAAAATGACGGTGTAAATAATGTTTAAACTTAGTTTGAAAATCACACTGATCGCATTTAAACATATTGACTTCCCCTGGATCCTTATGTCGAAGAAAGTGAGTGTTTAAATGACGTTTATACTTAGTTTCAAAATCACACTGATCGCATTTAAACATACTAACTTTCGCGGGATCCATGTGGTGCCCAAGGTGCGACTTTAAATGGTCTTTTCGAATGCTTCGATAATCGCATTGGTCGCATTTAAACATAGTGACTTTCCCGGAACCCTTATGCCCGAAAAAGTGCTTGTTTAAATCACCTTTAAACTTAGTTTGAAAGTCACAATGATCCCATTTATATACATTGACTTTCCCTGGATCCTTATGACGAAGAGAGTGACGCTTTAAACTCCTTTTAAACTTAGTTTGAAAGTCACACTGATCGCATTTAAACATATTGACTTCCCCTGAATCCTCATGCCGAAGAAAGTGACTGTCTAAATGACGTTTAAACTTAGTTTGAAAATCACACTGATCGCATTTAAACATATTAACTTTCGCGGGATCCGTGTGCCGCACAAAGTGCGACTTCAAATAGTCTTGTCGAATGCTTCGATAATCGCATTGATCGCATTTAAACATACTGACTTCCCCTGGATCCTCATGCCGAAAAGAGTGACGCTTTAAATTATCTTTAAACTTAGTTTGAAAGTCACACTGATCGCATTTAAACATATTGACTTCCCCTGAATCCTCATGCCGAAGAAAGTGAGTGTTTAAATGACCTTTATACTTAGTTTGAAAATCACACTGATCGCATTTAAACATACTAACTTTCGCGGAATCCATGTGCTGCACAAGGTGCGACTTTAATTGGTCTTCTCGAATGCTTCGATAATCGCATTGATCGCATTTAAACATACTGACTTTCCCGGGATCCTTATGCCGGAGAAAGTGCTTGTTTAAATCACCTTTAAACTTAGTTTGAAAGTCACAATGATCGCATTTAAACACATTGAGTTCTCCTGGCTCCTTATGCCGAAAAGAGTGACGGTATAAATTATTTTTAAATTTAGTTTGAAAGTCACACTGATCGCATTTAAACATATTGGCTCTTCCTGGATTCTTACGGAAACGGTGCTTGTCTAAACTTCTTTGCCGAAATAACACTGAGTCATTCCCAATATTTACATTAAGTTTGTGACCAACCCGATAATGACACTGCTGATGAATCTGGAGTCTGCAATTTTGATGTTCGGCAATGCTGTAATAGAGAAAAACATAACATTAATTGTACGAGTTAAATATTCAGTAATATAAACATACGCGCATAATGCCTGTAACTTTTGAATTACCTCGTATACGAAAAACTGACCTTTATGAAAGTTGTTTAGTATATTATTCCCTACATTTTTACTTCCATGAATTTTTTCTGTCATTTCTGCTTTGGTTGCCATAGAGACTAAACAAAAATGAGAAACTTCCTAATTATAATTATTCCTACCTAATACCCACCAGTTGAGTCAAGGTGTTTTTATTACAGCGACCTAAGAGGTGTCAATTTTGAGTTCCTGTTTAATTTTCTGTTGTCTGATTTCTAATTCGTTTACACTATGGTTCATCTGAATGAGAAGCAACGGGTTGAGATTTTAATAATGAGCGGTTAGGGATATATGAAGAGATCACAAGATCAGGTTTGTCAACTTTCCAACAATTATATCCAAATAGGCCTCCAATAAATCAGTTAACGGTGTGTCGAATGGTAAAGAAATTTCGAGAAACAGGCCGTGTTAGGGAAGCCGCTAGATCAGGTCGACCTAAAACAGCAACCGGGGGAGACAAAGCTTTGGATATCATGCTCTCAATACATGAAAATCCAATACAATCATCCAGGCCAATGGCAATGGATTTTAATGTGTCTCATCAGTCAGTGAAAAATTTGCTTAATCAGGAGAAATTGCATCCCTACAAGATAAAGTTGGTGCACGAGTTAAACGAGGACGATTTTGATAGAAAAGCTAAATTTTATGAGCTGATAATGGAAAGATGCAATAACGATAATAACTGCGCAGCAAATATCATTTTCTCGGATGAAGCTACTTTCCATTTAAATGGCATTGTTAATTGTGTAACGAAGTTACATAAGTTTTAGTTTTATTAACCCATTTAAGATTTAGAATAGCTAGGAATAAGATTAATCAACCGCCCAGGAATTAAAATTACTTTATTCTTTTATTTGTCAATAGAAAATTTCCATTCTTTTACCAAGTGTTATCATAACTAATAGTCTATTACGTATAAATAAAAATATAACTAAACCGATCCCCAAATTAGTTAACTAATTAAAAATGCGATGCACATTAATTATTATCAATCCTGCAAAATACTGCGAGCAGTACCGAGTCGCCAACGCGAGGGGATACGCCGCGCGCCTCGAAAGTACCGCGTCATAACAGGTTCGGGCAGCGGCTCCAGCTGCTTCGGTTGGCGCACGGAAGGGTATTTAAGCGAGCGCTGTTGTGGTATTCGAGCGTGGAAATCGGCTATAAATAGCGTGATTTCTCAAGGGAAAGTCAGTCAGTGCAGAACCATAGAACAGTAAAGACCTAAAAGTATTGTTGAGCATTTGTTTCGGTTTTAAAATCTGCATAAGTCTTTTCTTTGGACGAACGTCACCAAGCGAAATTGCCAGTTGATCTTGGAGGATCCGAGACCTGGGTGTACCACGTGGGTACACGTGAACCTAAAGTAAAAGCAAGGTGTGCTGGAGGAAGGCACCGGTGGAGGACGCCGTAGTCGAACCCGATACTGCAAGGAGGCAGTGGTTCCTAACCGTCTTAGAAGTTTGTACCTGGAATACGGGCAGGCTTTGCACGCACCTAGGGGAAAGAGTCCGCTTACGATCTTCGGAGGAGGGCCAATCGTTCAAGCACCTTTGCCACCTAGAGAAATAATTTTGAGAAGGATAACGACGAGAATTGTACGCAGCCGACGTTGCCGACTTTGGACAGACAGTGCCATAACCGCTGCGACTGACGCCATCGCCAGAGAGGCGAGTACGAGTGTTTACCACCTGGGCATGACCTGCACCAGGTCGGCGAGAAGAGAAAACCTAGTGGCGAAATAATATTGAGGAGAATAACGACGAGGATTGTATGCAGCCGACGTTGCCGACTTTGGACAGACAGTGCCATAACCGCTGCGACTGACGCCATCGCCAGAGAGGCGAGTACGAGTGTTTACCACCTGGGCATAACCTGCACCAGGTCGGCGAGAAGAGAAAACCAAGTGGCGGAATAATTTTGAGAAGAAGAGCGACGAGAACTGGACATTGCCGACGTTGCCGACTTTGGACATCCAGTGCCATAACTGCTGCGACTGACGCCATCCCCAGGGAAGCGTGTACGAGTGCTTACCACCTGGGCATAGTCTGCACCAGGTCGGCAAAGCGAGAAAACCACGTGGCAACGTGGAGGAAAAACGAATTAGTGAGGAATCAGCGACGCCGAGAGCTGAACGACGAGGCCAGACCTCTAGCACCTAGTGCCAGAGCCTAGAAGACGAATACGAATACCTACCACCTGGGCATACCCTGCCCCAGGTCGGCAAAGACGAAGCCAAGCGTGGCAAACCGGAAAATGAGTGACGAAAAAAATGTAAATAGCGAAACTCCCCCAGCCCTGACGGCTGAGGGCGAAGAAGACCCGTACATGCTCACAACTACCGAGGCCGACACCAGGAAGGGTCCTGGGTCGACTTCAAACTGCCCTACGCAGATCGCCGCCCCTGAGAAAACAGATAGAGCTAGCTGTGGTACTTCCAGGGATACGCCCCTTGAAGGAGGAAGCGAAGGCGAACTGTGCCAGGACAGCGCTGTTGTGGTATTCGAGCGTGGAAATCGGCTATAAATAGCGTGATTTCTCAAGGAATAGCCAGTCGGTGCAGAACCATAAGACAGTAAACAACTAAAAGTAATTGTTGAGCATTAATTCTGGTTTTTAAAATCTGCATAAGTCTTTTTCTTTGGACGACCGTCACCAAAAAGTTTGCCAGTTGATCTTGGAGATTCCGGAGACCTGGGTATGTCAAGGCGGCATACGTGAACCTGAAGATAAAAGCAAGGCGTAGCTGAAGAAGCACCGGTGGAGGACGCCGTAGTCGAGCCCGATACTGTGAGGAAACAGTGGTTCCTAGCCGATCCGAGGCGTTCGTACCTAGGTACGAGCAGGTCCGAAACTTAATTTTAAGAAGAAGTGTACGACGAGAACCGGTCATCGCCGACGTTGCCAAGCTTGGACAATCCGTGCCATAACCGTAGCAGCCGACGCCATCGCCAGGGAGGCGTGTACAAGAGTTTACCACCTGGGCATAACCTGCACCAGGTCGGCAAGACGTGAAAACCACGTGGCGAATTAATCAAAAGAAGTAAATCGACGATAATCCGATATCGCCGACGTTGCCAAGCTTGGACAATCCGTGCCATAACCGTAGCAGCCGACGCCATCGCCAGGGAGGCGTGTACAAGAGTTTACCACCTGGGCATAACCTGCACCAGGTCGGCAAGACGCGAAAACTACGTGGCAAACTAACTTAAAAAAGAAATACGACGAGAATCCGACATAGCCGGCGTTGCCAGCATTGGACGGACCGTGCCATACCTACAGAAGCTGACGCCATCGCCAGAGAGGCGTATACGAGTGTACACCACCTGGGCATACCCTGCACCAGGTCGGCGAAAGACAAAAACCACGTGGCGACGTGATTTTTTGACCGAATAATAGAAAACAGGCGACGCCAAGAGCTGGACGTAGAGGCCTCACCTCCAGCATCTAGTGCCAACCCCAAAACATCGAATACAAGGATCTACCACCTGGGCATAACCTGCCCCAGGTCGGCAGCGAAGAAGCCGAGCGCGGCAAACATTGCATTGGCCGAAATTATGGCATTATACAGTGAAACCCCTCCAGCCCGGACGGCGGAGGACGAAGATAAACACGACATGCTCTCCACTACCGAGGCCGACCCCAGGGAAGGACCTGGGGCGGTCTCAAACTGCCCTACACAGATCGCCGCCCCTGAGACATCGACTGTAGCTAGCCGCGGAACATCCAGGGATAAGCCCCTTAAAGAAGGAAGCGAAGGCGAACAGTGCCAGGACAGCGCTTGGCGCTCAAACGGCAGTTCCTGCTGAGTTCCTGCTACGAGACTTAACCAAGTCCCAGAACCGCCACGTGGGTAAGAAAACTTATTTTATTAGGGTGTGTCGTATTTAAGTGATAAAAAAAAAGAAAACCATTAAAACTTTCAATCCGTTTTTAAATATAATATAGTGGATCATTAAAAGTGTTACTGTAGGGACCAAAGCTCTTCCATATTTAATTTATTTCTGTGTACAAAGTAGTCCTGGCACAGTTCGGGATTATTAGTACCTATTTCTCACCCTCCGTGAAGTCAACGAGTCCTGGCACAGTTCGGGAAAATAGTTGCACCCTCTTTCTCAAAGCAAACGACGAAGTCCTGGCACAGTTCGGGAATTAGTTGTATTTGCTTCAACCCTGACAGTCTGCGAGTCCTGGCACAGTTCGGGAAATAGTGGACTTTAAACCCCCTCCCTCTTAAAACAAACAACTAATCCTAGCATACTTCAGGAAATAGTTGTCTTTATAAATTAGCCCCCCGTGAAGTCAACGAGTCCTGGCACAGTTCGGGAAAATAGTTGCACCCTCTTTCTCAAAGCAAACAACGAAGTCCTGGCACAGTTCGGGAATTAGTTGTATTTGCTTTAACCCTGACAGTCTGCGAGTCCTGGCACAGTTCGGGAAATAGTGGACTTAAAACTTCCCTTAAAAAGTTAAAATCCGAAGAATAACAGTACCGACAGTAACCTTATATTTTTTTTATTTATTTCACGTTATACCTGTTTTTTTTTATATACGACTCGCACCACCCTAATATTGCATCAAGCTTTAAACCGATCATTACCATTCTTTAAATCCTGCTGACATAAAAATACCGCTTTCGCTTTACAACACCTGCACGTCCGCTATACTACCAATTTAAAACACCGCTCGCACTGCTTGCTTTATTTTCGATCATATTCCTGCACCGCTTTGTTTCTTAAAACCGTAATCCGTTTTGGGGGTATTACTATTTTAGATTTAAGTTTGTAAATTATAAGTACACGATGGTAACAAGTAGTATTAAAGCATTTATCTTGTATTAATATTTTATTGAGATAAACACGACCTGTCATTAATTTAAGGAAACAAATTGTTTTATTCCTCCGAGGCTTAGTGACTGAATTTCCGACAAAATAGAAAGACAACTCCGTTCTAATAAATTTAAATGCACCGAACCCTTCTCCACTGTTTAAAGGCTACCCCGTGAGCATAGTGGATCCCTTTACCACTTCAAATAATAAAGGGTGGCGCTCGAGAATACCGATTGCCGATCCGCACCGTTACCGAAAAAACCGTAAATACTCCGCCGCATTAAGGGTACCGTCCGAATCATCTATTAAACCGCAATCCGAGTGCCATTACAAAATGGCACCCGAACTATCGTAGGGAACGCCCCATTACAAAATGGCGCCCGAGCAGATTTGCATTTAAGTTTGTCGTAACCTGCGCTGATAAAAAAAAAAAAAAAAAAAGCCGTAAAGTACTTGTAAAAATCCAGTCAGTAAGATCCATTGAATAAACAATTCTAAAAACCGATTTTATAAAATAAAATAAAACACGTTGTACGATTATAAACCACGTTGTACGATTTTTTTTTTAGAACCATTGAAACGTTATTTAGTATAGGTCCGAGTAAATATAAATAACTAGGATTTTTTTTTCTTTAGGGTTATCAGTTTTTTTTATTATTATTATTTTTATCATAATTGCTCGCTCGATACAAAATAAATACTGTAAATAACTTGACCACTTTTTAACCGATAAACAATGGCTACTGCTGATAATAGTAAACGACAGGAAACTCAGGCGTCCTTGAGCATCCTTTCTACCCCGCCAGCACCGCCGCTACCGCCCGCTCTACCAGAAGACGATGGCAACCTCCGTACCAGCTGGATATACCTATTGAAGAAGGGTGATCTAGTGTTCCACCTAGAGAAATACAACCTGGATACCACAGGTCCAGTAGAGGCCATGCGAAAACGATTAGCCCAGTTTATCCGCGAAGGAAGAGCTTCACCGCAACCTACAACGTCAATGAAAACAATTTCATTTGACAACCAGGTTCAGCCATTAACAACGCCGACACCGACGCTATCACTAACTACCGCAACTACAACAACGATAACCACAACAATGTACGAAGTACCGAAACATGCACGTACTTGGCCAGGGGTAAATTCCGTAGCCTCCACACCTGGATGTACGGTTGTTACTGCTTCCGCCCCAAATCACCCGCAATTGTCAGTAAGACAAACACCGATTTCAACCATACCAATGATCATCACTACTGCCGAAGGAAAACAAGTAACAATACCAGTACCAACATGGGCATTAGCTAGTCAAAACCAAGGGCCAATAACACAGATAGCATCTATAAATAACCCACCGCAACCGCCCACTTCAATACCGAACTTTAGTATTGCTACACCAGGGACTAATCCAATAATCAGTAATCCAATCTTTTTTTCACCGCCAAGATATGACCCAACCACCGCACAAATTCCGGCTACCCCGATTTCCACGACAGATAGGCCACCTTTACAAGTATATAAGTGGGGTCTCTACTTCAATGGTCAGAACGATCCCGCTGCTTTTTTGGAAAGGCTAGAAGAAATCTACATTTCACAAAATATCCACCCAGACCTTGTACTACCTCACTTACCAGATATCCTTAAAGGAGAAGCCGCTCTATGGTTTAGAAATAACCGGCATAACTGGAGAAACTGAAACAATTTCAGAGAAGCATTTCGCATCTTTTATTTTCCTGTCAACTACGAAGTGGACCTAGAAGCCGCCATAAGCCGCCGAACCCAGAGACCGAATGAACCTGCATCCGCATATATTACCGAGCTGCAAACATCCCCCCAAGGGAGATAGTGTATGGTTGGGTGGATGATGGTAATAAGTGCACACTAAATGGACCTTGTTCTCGCGGTAAACGAGTTATCATATTACACGCAGGCAGTACTAAGGGTTTTGTTCCTAACGCTTAATTATTGTTGGCTAAAAATATAAAGCACTCATCGTCCGACTACTGTAAAGATATATCCGCGCGCCAGTCTATTCGAAAAGTGGTTCACGATGTCTATGAGTGGTTCATTGAACAATTGCTGCCAAATCTATCCCCCAACTCTATCATTGATATGGACAATGCATCTTATCATTCGAGTCTACACAACAAAGTTCCTACCAGTAGCACAAAGAAGGATGAAATTCTTGGGAAGTAGAAACATGGGGGATGGGAAAATTACTCCAGAGCAAGAATTACAATGGCTTTACCGAAATCTATCAGCAGAGTACCGACAATTTATACGAAGAAGCGATTTCTATGACAGCAACTCATTTTCAAAGGCAGTAAGAGAATATGAAATTCTCAACAAAGAGATACGAGAAGTCAGACGCACTCAGTACAACCAGTCATCTCCAGGTTACCAATCACGATTACCCAGGAATGCTGGAACTCCGGGCACTACACCGCCAGTGTCTCATCAGCCGTTTGTATCTATCACCGCACCGCAACAATCAGCCGATATTGCACCGACAACAAGCACCTCAAGACCCATACAGGAATACACCAGGCCAACACAAACCAACCCGGGAAGACAGACGACAGATAACCGAAAACCGACATGCTGGAGGTGCGGAAGAATGGGACACTTAAGAGGAAATTGTACCTTCCCATCAAAGCTATTTTGCTCCCGCTGTGGCAAGGAAGGAATCATGTCAAGAGACTGTCCATGTACAAACCAGGGAAACTAAAAAGGCTCTGTACTGCTGCGAGGCCAGCCCAGAATAATGCCGAAGCCCCGCCCGAACAAATTTTAACAACTAGCACCGACAACAGACCGATCATAACCGTTATGTTTCAAAATAAAACATATACAGCCCTCCTAGACACCGGAGCAGCCAGTTCCTACATAGGCGACCTAGTGGCCAATCAATGCCGTCAATCCCGACACAAAAAAGCAACCCCGACAGTGACTAACGCAAGGCTAGCCGATGGCCATATAACCTCAGTCACCGAAGCATACCACTTAAAATTAAAAATTGGTCCCGCAACAATTCAGGAAACCTTCAATCACTTGCCGAAACTTGCTGTAGACGTTATCATAGGTATACGTCCTAAAACAACATAACTTCATCATTAATCTCAACGCCGCTACTGTCTCTATCAATGGAAAAGAAATTCCGAAACCTAATCCGATTAGACAGATTTGTCAAATAGCAGAAGTAACGACCGAACCACCCTTAACACTGACTTCAGACGAAGAGGCTGAATTAAAAGTTTTTTTAGACCGAGAACTGCCCGCCTTTGAAAGGATAAAAGGCACTACACCGTTGGTAGAACACCGAATACACTTTACAAATCCCGAACCGATTAAACAACGATACTATCCACAAAACCCGAGAATGCAGGAAATAATAAACGCCGAGGTAGACAAAATGCTGGAAGCCGATATAATAGAACCATCCAGCAGCCTGTGGAGTTCGCCAATCGTAATGGTCCGAAAGAAAGACGGAAAATTCAGATTTTGCGTAAATCTTCAAAAAGTTAATGAAGCAAGCCGAAAAGACGCATACCCGTTACCGTACATAAATGCTATATTAGATAAACTCTTAAGGTCATGCCGTTTGGTCTACATTCCGCACCAGCAACTTTCCAAAGGCTAATGGACCAAATAATAGGCCCAGACATGGATCCCTATTGCTTTGCATACCTTGATGACATAATTGTTCTCGGCGAGACATTCCAGGAACATCTGAACATTCTACGGGAGGTGTTCCACCGTCTTCAGGCAGCAAACCTAAAAATTAACCCAGAAAAAAGTCAGTTTGGGCGCCGCTCTCTGAAATATCTAGGCCACTTAGTCACCGCAGATGGCATTTGTACCGATCCTGACAAAATAGAATCAATACTCCAGTTAAAACCGCCCTCTAACGTTCGTAGCCTCCGAAGATTTTTGGGAATTGCTTCCTGGTATAGGAGATTCGTACCGGGATTCTCCCAAATCGCAGCACCCCTCCATGGGCTACTGAAAAAGGGAATTCGGTGGAAATGGTCCACCAAACAAGAAGAAGCATTCCAGCAACTAAAAACCTGTCTAACACAAACACCCGTTCTAACCTGCCCTAACTTTGACAAAGCATTTGTCCTACAAACCGACGCCAGCGACCAAGGTTTGGGAGTGGCATTGATCCAGCATGACCAGGATGGGGATCACATAATTGCATATGCAAGTCGGAGTCTGTCAGGAGCAGAGAAGAAATATTCAGTCACCGAAAAAGAATGCCTGGCTATCGTATGGGGAATCGAGAAAATGCGCCCCTATTTGGAAGGATATCATTTTACCGTTTTGACCGATCATCAATCCCTCCGTTGGCTACATTCACTGAAAAATCCCAGCGGCAGATTGGCGAGATGGAGCATTTACTTGCAACAGTACGATTTTGAAATCAAATACCGAAAAGGGGTGCTAAACCGAGTGGCAGACGCACTATCTCGAGACCCTTTACCCAGTACTAGCACCGAAGAAGAACCCGACCCATTAAATACGTTGATAAGTGAATCACATTGCCCCTGGTATACCAACAAAATAGCAGAAGTTGAGAAAAATGCCGAAACATATCCAGATTACTGCATCCGAGACGGAAAATTATACCGTCACTTCTGGGATTCTTCAGACATGAAGGAGTCAGAAATGTTAGACGCATGGAAACTCTGCGTCCCAAAACACGCCCGCTATACCGTCCTACAGGAAAACCATGACGAACCGACGGCTGGACACATGGGCATAGCAAAAACGACAAGCCGTATTACAAACCGATATTACTGGCCAGGCATGTTCCGTGACATTGCTAAATATGTCAGAGGGTGTGATTCATGTCAAAAATACAAATCCTCCCAACAGAAGATACCGGGGAAAATGCAACCTTCCAGAAACCACCTACCGTGGGAAACCGTTAGCACCGACTTAGTAGGCCCGCTACCGAGGTCATCGAAAGGCAATAGTTATCTGATAGTATTCCAAGATAGATTTACCAAATGGATCGAATGCAGAGCTATCCGAAAAGCTACCGCCCGTTCAGTCAGTCAAGCATTCTACGAGCTAATCGTAACTCGGTTTGGGTGCCCGCACACCATTATTTCCGATAATGGCAGTCAGTTTTCAGGGAAAATATTTACAGAGATGCTAGCCGAATTTGGCATTCAACATTGCCTTACACCACCTTACACCCCGCAGACAAATCCGGTGGAACGGGCGAACAAGACCCTGAAAACCATGATTGCACAATTTTGTGGTAATGACCAGAGGAAGTGGGATGTATTCCTACCCGATTTAACATTTGCATATAATACTTCCCGGAACGACAGTACCGAATTCTCACCCGCTTTTCTTAATTTTGGCCGTGAATTAGAACCACCTGAATCCCTATTTCGTAAGGAACAAACGCCCGAAACCGCGATCACTCCGACCGGAATCATATACACCCCCGAAGAAGCTATAAACCCAACGGAGCGTTTTAAAAAGCTAACGGAAACATATGAACTCGTAAAAATAAACCTAGACCGTGCATTTGCAACCCAAAGCCGACATTACAACCTTCGACGAAGGGAATGGAAATGCCATATTGGAGACAAAGTCCTAAAACGCGAACACAACCTTTCCTCAGCCGTACACCATTTTAACGCCAAACTAGCTCCAAAATACTCCGGCCCATACAGTCATAAAAGTACACTCACCCGTAGTCTATGATTTAAAGGATGGTAATGGTAAAATGTATCGCCGGATACATATCAAGGACCTCAAGACGGCGCATTTATCTATTTCAGAAGATGCCGAAAGACATCACCGTTCCGCCGAAAGGGTATAAACCGAGCCACCTATATATCCCCAGGAAGGACGGGGAGAAAACTAGGAGAGAAGCCGATCTACAAAGGGAAAAAATAAAGAAACTTGCAGCACGGACGAGGACTCCCAGCAAGGACCAGCGACTCCTGAAACAAATAAAAATTAACATAGAGCTATGTCGCCTTAAACCCGAACTGACCGCAGCAATAAAAAAACGTGCCAGGTACCAAACACAAACTCAGTCATTACCTGTTATCCCGAGCAACAAAGGAACAGACCCCGAAATCAGTCCGGACCATGTTCATACTACAAACCCGCCGGTTTCACAAAAACCGACAGAACAAAGACCGCCCAGTACTCCTCAGACAAGAAACATTTCCAACAGGAAAATAATGACCGAGGAGGAAGAACATCTGCTTGCTGAGGCCATTCTTGCCTCACCTAACCCCGCCACCTGGACGTTGGAAACGAAGCAAGAAGTGGCAAAATTTAGAGCGCTACATACCCTCACAAAAAGGATGCGGCATCAAATCTACACAAGCGATGGAAGAATCGTTAGAATCCGCTTATAAGTGTTATTATTTTTATAGAAACCGAGATTTATTTTTTATTACCTTTTTCCCATGAACATTTACATTTTTTCTTCAACTGTGATATTATGAGTTATCTTAGCCAGAGTTACCGTTTAGTTCTTTAACTCATGGGAAGACACCCGGCATTTTTAGTTTAATTTTAATTTTTTGGCTGTGCCACATTGTAAATTCCGCTGTGATATACGACGTATCTAAGATTTGTATATAAGACGACCCTGTGAGTAAAACCCCTAAATACATATTACACAGATAACCGTATACTCAAAAAAAAAAACCCTCGGTGCATGTAGGATAACCAAAATCAGATCAAAACAAAACACCCAATATAAAAATATCATTTTCAGTAACCAAACAAACAATGGCCAGTCCAGTATTAGACATCTCGACCTCACCATTTAGAGTCTCACGAGAATCCTCACCGAGAACCGAAATAAAAACCGAAGAACCTGCAGATGAGAACACCATCGATAGGGACATTGTCCAAGCCCTAACCGACGCCATCGAGGACACCACTAATTACCAGACCACAACCTCGACACCCCGAGTATCAACTTTTAAAACGACAATACTAGTAACCCACTCCGACCAAATCCAACAGGATAACGATAAAACGGCCGACATCGACACGTTCGAGGACCCGTTTAGTCCACCTCACCCTACCCCAGAATATCCCGTACCGCCAACGATCCAAAGATGGCGACTAGAGCAAGCAAAACAGAGATCACAAGCCTTCATAAAAATAACCCAGGATACCTGCTGGCGCTGTGGGAAAACCGGTCACGGAAGAAGTTCATGTGAAAACATACCAGTTCTGTTCTGTTCCCGCTGTGGAAAAACCGGGGTTATGTCCCGTCACTGCCCGTGTAACGGATACCTCAGTACAAACCAAGGAAGAGGATCATGGAGAAACCGCACCGTATCCACCGCAACGCAATGTTGTCGTCACCGAGATGTTGTTTGCGTACCGTGCCCGACATGTGGGTGCCCTCACGCAATTAACAGGAAACCTCTCCGGCCGAGATTGTAAAGAATCTGAGAACCCTCTAACATACTTGAGTTTAAAGCTACTTTTATTTTTTATTTTGGGATAACTGTAAGTTTATTTATAAACAAAAAAAAAAAAAGAAAATGGATATTTTCTTTTTTTTTCCGTAAGTGATGGGGGTGTGTAACGAAGTTACATAAGTTTTAGTTTTATTAACCCATTTAAGATTTAGGATAGCTAGGAATAAGATTAATCAACCGCCCAGGAATTAAAATTACTTTATTCTTTTATTTGTCAATAGAAAATTTCCATTCTTTTACCAAGTGTTATCATAACTAATAGTCTATTACGTATAAATAAAAATATAACTAAACCGATCCCCAAATTAGTTAACTAATTAAAAATGCGATGCACATTAATTATTATCAATCCTGCAAAATACAGCGAGCAGTACCGAGTCGCCAACGCGAGGGGATACGCCGCGCGCCTTGATAGTACCGCGTCATAACAGGTTCGGGCAGCGGCTCCAGCTGCTTCGGTTGGCGCAAGGAAGGGTATTTAAGCGAGCGCTGTTTTAGCACTCAAATTGCCTATAAATAGCCGACAATTTTAGTTTACATTCAGTCATTCACGGGGGTTCAAAGAGATAAGATCAAATTAGCTGCAGTCATCATATGACGTCACAACTCGAGTTGATGAGTTGTTTTTAAAGTAATTAAATTCAAATTACGCATTTAGTAAAAAGTACCCTAAAGCATAAACTGGGACTTTTATGGGAGTTGTCATATATATTGTCGGACAAATAAAAAAGTGTTAAAAGTTACAAAGTCGTTTCTTTTGTGTTTTAAGTTAGAATAAAATACTTAGGCATAAAAAGTGTTATTAGTTAACTATTATATAGAGTCAGAATAAGACTTATATAATATACAGAGTTAGGAGAAGAGTTTTGAATTATTTTTATTACGTTTTAACAAAGCTGTTGTGAGTCAGACACATGGCCTTAAATTGCGCAGCAGCTTTAGACAGAATGCAAGACGTGCTGCTACCGTCTTCGCCGAGCGGCTTCCTGGAGGACTGGCTCCTCGATGCTATGGGGTTTAAGACGTCCAGCAGGCACACGGACCTCCAGGGAAACTCTCTGGAGGCCTTGACCATCGATGCCATGGATACACCAGCGCCTAAAGGGCACCCAGAACTACAGGAAGTCTGCTATGACTTTTTCGACAACGATACGGAGGTGGCAAAGGGCCCTGACCGAGATGCCAAGTTGCCAATTGGTGTCCAGGACCTGTTAGGGTCCTCTAAACCTCCGACCGACTGCCGGCCGAGTGGCAAAGAAGTGGCAAGCGACCCAAACCCCGTGGGTGACTCACCGCAGGCAATAACAACTAAGCCTGAAGAAGAGGATCTCTGGTCGTGGTGTGAAGATGTACAGCCGTGGGGAATGCTGGGTGAAGACGAAGTTAAAGAAGTATATGTTGAACCGGCTGATCGTCAGCGGATTTTAAATTGGAGTGCACATGCGTCGGAGCTACCTGGGAACGTAGACGCATGCGTTCGCTTCATGGCGCCCGAGCAAAAGACCGTTAAAGGCAAGGAAGACTTAAAGCCCTTCGATGCGCCTAGGTCGAAGACCCAATTAACATCAAAAGATGAAATAAAGAAATGTGACGTGCCTGAAGTGGTGTCCCATCAAACAGAAGTAGATGCGGAGACAGTCTTGTGGCTACATGGCAAGTTGGAGGAGGAGGCCCCGGGAGATGGGCGGTGGATAACCGCACTCCTAGGGATCGTGGGGGCGCAAGCAATCGATCCGGTTGCCAGGGACCTACGGGACGCAATCAAGAGGGATGCGAGGGTGCCGCTGGTAGATCGGTTTGGAGTTGTGGGGCGTCAAGGAGACGACGGAGTGGCGGTGTGGTGTCCGAGGAACCACAGGAAGAATATCCTCAACTTGGCTCATGGAATACGCCACAATACTAGACAAGGAATGAAGGAGATTATCAAGAAGTGGTTATGGTGGCCGACGATAGAAAAGGATGTGGACACGCACTTTAGTCAGTGTTTGTGTTGTCAGCATTTCAAACAAGATGACCTGTGCCACGGAATGTTAAAACCGTGGGGCGCAGTTTTAATTACAATAATTGAAGATTTACCAAAGACCAGACACAGTAGATTTACAACGTTATACTGTGCTGTAGATGTATTCAGTGGATTTATAGAAGCAAGACCACACAGAAGTATTCACCCAGCTTCGCTAATAGAATTTGTACAAGCCGAAGTGATTAGCAGATGGGGAACACCCAGTTTGTTGATGCTAGCGCCAGATGTGGCAAAGTACAGGGAGAAGATAGCCCATGCAACCAACATAACAACGGTTGGCACGGCAGAGAGCTTAGTAGCCGCCACGATGATACCATTCCAACGAATAAAGACCAGAATTTTAATGATGACCAGAGAAGAATGGCCTCTACAGCTGCAGTCCTTGCTGAACCAAGCCAGGAGCCGCAGAGATGACTTCAACGGAGCCACAGCCAGAGAGATGGTGATGAACACCAAGACGATCCTCCAGACCCGAACGTTCTAAAGCGTAGCATAGAGTAGAAATGGAGCTACGGCCAGAGGGATGGCGATCAACACCAGGACAATCCTCAAGAAACAGATGAAGAAAAGTGTATATATAGATAAGTAGGAAAGTGTAACTGTAAATATTTTGCTGTTGTTGTCAATTCGACGACAGCTAATGTGATCTCTAAGGGGGGGGGGGGTGTTTTAGCACTCAAATTGCCTATAAATAGCCGACAATTTTAGTTTACATTCAGTCATTCACGGGGGTTCAAAGAGATAAGATCAAATTAGCTGCAGTCATCATATGACGTCACAACTCGAGTTGATGAGTTGTTTTTAAAGTAATTAAATTCAAATTACGCATTTAGTAAAAAGTACCCTAAAGCATAAACTGGGACTTTTATGGGAGTTGTCATATATATTGTCGGACAAATAAAAAAGTGTTAAAAGTTACAAAGTCGTTTCTTTTGTGTTTTAAGTTAGAATAAAATACTTAGGCATAAAAAGTGTTATTAGTTAACTATTATATAGAGTCAGAATAAGACTTATATAATATACAGAGTTAGGAGAAGAGTTTTGAATTATTTTTATTACGTTTTAACAAAGCTGTTGTGAGTCAGACACATGGCCTTAAATTGCGCAGCAGCTTTAGACAGAATGCAAGACGTGCTGCTACCGTCTTCGCCGAGCGGCTTCCTGGAGGACTGGCTCCTCGATGCTATGGGGTTTAAGACGTCCAGCAGGCACACGGACCTCCAGGGAAACTCTCTGGAGGCCTTGACCATCGATGCCATGGATACACCAGCGCCTAAAGGGCACCCAGAACTACAGGAAGTCTGCTATGACTTTTTCGACAACGATACGGAGGTGGCAAAGGGCCCTGACCGAGATGCCAAGTTGCCAATTGGTGTCCAGGACCTGTTAGGGTCCTCTAAACCTCCGACCGACTGCCGGCCGAGTGGCAAAGAAGTGGCAAGCGACCCAAACCCCGTGGGTGACTCACCGCAGGCAATAACAACTAAGCCTGAAGAAGAGGATCTCTGGTCGTGGTGTGAAGATGTACAGCCGTGGGGAATGCTGGGTGAAGACGAAGTTAAAGAAGTATATGTTGAACCGGCTGATCGTCAGCGGATTTTAAATTGGAGTGCACATGCGTCGGAGCTACCTGGGAACGTAGACGCATGCGTTCGCTTCAGCGCTCGGCGCTCAAACGGCAGTTCCTGCTGAGTTCCTGCTACGAGACTTAACCAAGTCCCAGAACCGCCACGTGGGTAAGAAAACTTATTTTATTAGGGTGTGTCGTATTTAAAAGTGATAAAAAAAAAGGAAACCGTTAAAACTTTCAATCCGTTTTTAAATATAATATAGTGGATCATTAAAAGTGTTACTGTAGGGACCAAACCTCTTCCATATTTAATTTATTTCTGTGTACAAAGTAGTCCTGGCACAGTTCGGGATTATTAGTACCTATTTCTCACCCTCCGTGAAGTCAACGAGTCCTGGCACAGTTCGGGAAAATAGTTGCACCCTCTTTCTCAAAGCAAACGACGCAGTCCTGGCACAGTTCGGGAATTAGTTGTATTTGCTTCAACCCTGACAGTCTGCGAGTCCTGGCACAGTTCGGGAAATAGTGGACTTTAAACCCCCTCCCTCTTAAAACAAACAACTAATCCTAGCATACTTCAGGAAATAGTTGTCCTTATAAATTAGCCCCCCGTGAAGTCAACGAGTCCTGGCACAGTTCGGGAAAATAGTTGCACCCTCTTTCTCAAAGCAAACAACGAAGTCCTGGCACAGTTCGGGAATTAGTTGTATTTGCTTTAACCCTGACAGTCTGCGAGTCCTGGCACAGTTCGGGAAATAGTGGACTTAAAACTTCCCTTAAAAAGTTAAAATCCGAAGAATAACAGTACCGACAGTAACCTTATATTTTTTTTATTTATTTCACGTTATACCTGTTTTTTTTATATACGACTCGCACCACCCTAATATTGCATCAAGCTTTAAACCGATCATTACCATTCTTTAAATCCTGCTGACATAAAAATACCGCTTTCGCTTTACAACACCTGCACGTCCGCTATACTACCAATTTAAAACACCGCTCGCACTGCTTGCTTTATTTTCGATCATATTCCTGCACCGCTTTGTTTCTTAAAACCGTAATCCGTTTTGGGGGTATTACTATTTTAGATTTAAGTTTGTAAATTATAAGTACACGATGGTAACAAGTAGTATTAAAGCATTTATCTTGTATTAATATTTTATTGAGATAAACACGACCTGTCATTAATTTAAGGAAACAAATTGTTTTATTCCTCCGAGGCTTACTGACTGAATTTCCGACAAAATAGAAAGACAACTCCGTTCTAATAAATTTAAATGCACCGAACCCTTCTCCACTGTTTAAAGGCTACCCCGTGAGCATAGTGGATCCCTTTACCACTTCAAATAATAAAGGGTGGCGCTCGAGAATACCGATCCGCACCGTCACCGAAAAAACCGTAAATACTCCGCCGCATTAAGGGTACCGTCCGAATCATCTATTAAACCGCAATCCGAGTGCCATTACAAAATGGCACCCGAACTATCGTAGGGAACGCCCCATTACAATAGACACAACTATCGGTATTGGTCTGCTGAGAATACTCGCTGGTTCCAGGAAGGTCATACTCAGAGGCCCAAAAAAGTTATTATTTGGGCGGGCATAGTTGGTAGGCATATTGTGGGATCTTTTGGCATAGATGGAAATTTGAATGGCGAAAAACATCTGGACCTCCTCAGGAATCACATAATTCTTTCTTCCAGAATGGTTTTACCAGGTGTAAATAATGGCATAAACGAACAGGTATGGTTGCAGCAAGATGGAGCACCTGCGCATTATGCCGCAAATGTTAGACATATTACATAAGCGAACAATTTCCAGGACGTTGCATAGGCAGAAGAGGTGCTATTGACTGGCCAGCGCGATCCCCGGACATAACCTCGCTCGACTTCTTTTTGTGGGAACACTTAAAGAACAAAGTCTACGTTAACCGTTCAAATGCCTTAGAATCTTTGAAAGTCAGAATTAGTGCCGAAATTCGGGACATTCCAGAGGACTTTTTTTTAAACGTTGTAGACATTCAGAAATCGACTGGCGCTCTGCTTAGCAGAAAATGGTGGTCATTTTGAATACCTGATCCACTGAAAGGGTTTCACTTGTTTATTATTCCGATGTTAAGTTGTTCAATTTTCTAGGCTATTTATTTTGTTATTATAAGGTTTGTTACAATTTTAAATAAATAAAAAGTTAAAATACAAAAAATTCAGAGTTTTCCCAGTAGAATTTAAAAATGTAATCATATGCAGAGTGTTCCATTTAAAAAAATAAGTTAGTCTCTATGGCAACCAAGCCACAAATGACAGAAAAAATTCATGCAGGTAGAAATGTGGGGAATAATTTACTGAACAACTTTGAAATAGGTCACTTCTTCGAGGTAATTCAATACTTACAGGCATTATGCGCGACTTCTTTGCCACTCTGTATTTCTTTAACTGTCTCGCCCAATAGATGATTTTTCCATCAGCTACATACAAAAGTTAACTCTTTAGAATGATCGCTACATGTTCCCAAGAGAATTAATAATAATAATATATTTATTCTGATGCCTATGCAAGAACTCCGCCAACGCCGGTCCTAAGCCCGGATGAAAATGGAGTAACAACCTCGTAAAAAAACAATAGTCTAAACTCCTCCCACTTTTATCCTGCTATCTATTGTTCGGTTCTCAGAATTTAAGATCCTAAATCTAAATAACCCTCATTGAATGACACAATTGTGGAGTTTCCTGGCTTTCTTTTACTTTTTCCTTTTCTAAAAATTATTAAAGTGCCTGGAAGGCTTCAAAATTATCAGTGACCGCCAGTATGGTTTCCGTACGATCAACAGCAGACCTTCTCGCTTATGTTACTATGTTATTCACGTTTGAACAACGCGATACAAAATTATGGGGAGTCCCGGGCGGTAGCACTGGATATTTCCAAGACCTTTGACCGAGTATGGCATGAGGGGCTCCTCACTAATTATAAAAATTACTAAACATTAACGCCGGAATCCCTCAATGTTCTATATTGTCACCCACCCTCTTTTTACTATACATCAAAGACCTTTTGGAAGAAACTAGAAATCCTATATATAGCTTCGCTAATGATAGCACACTTGTTTTATGTTTTACTTTGGATACTCGAACATCGACTGTCAACGCATATAGGCAGCAAGAGGTCTCACATCTCAGCAAGGACCTGGATGAAATTCTGTCTTGGGGTGACAGTAACCCAGTAGAATTTACCGTTAAAAACCCAGGCGGCAGTTATTTCTAAAAAAGTTAATGTCGAGGAACCGTATATAGTCATGGCGGGACACTCGATTCCCTTGGCTTCATCAATTCATTTATTGGGCGTCAATTTGGATAGTCATGTGTTGGCATAGTCACGTTGCGGCCATTGCTAAGGCATACTTTTCCGAACTAAGAACCATAAATCCCAAATTCGACCGTCGCGTCATCAACAATAACGTAAAACTTTTTATTACCCAGTGACGCTCAAATTTCTTCTAAAACGGTTTCGTATACTGAATGGACATTATTCTTTCTAAGTGCGGATTCGTCAGGAATGGTTTGTTGACAATATTTTTGCAAAAATCCTGTAAATTGCGGATTTTGCAATATTTTAAAGGGTATGTTTGCTGCGACCAAAGCCCCGCATAAGTCTTCTTGAAAAATTTCCTTTACAGATTTTAACTTTTCTTCAACTGAAATCAAAAATGCGTTTCTTACACTTAGCTGAACTGGCTCAGATTTCATTTTTTGTAACTTTGATTTATGCAGCGGTGTTTTCAAATGTTGATCGATTTGGAACTTCTTTTTACAAACAATAATTTTAGCACAAGCTTTACAGAAAGAAGACTTTTTTTTCTCCAGTTATTACAACCCAATACAAATACAGTTTGTTAATCAGGTAATAATAAGGCATTATTAAACAACAACAATATACCTCCAAACCCTGGAAACCCCCAAATATTACCTTGTGTATAAGCAAAATGTAAATATTAATTATTATATAATTATCTTCAGATTGGAAAATCCCTGAAACAAGTGCCCGACTGGACATTAAACCTTATGAGTCTAGGAGTTTTCATGACCGGGCGTTTTAATTTTTTGATAACGACGCCGAAAACATAAAATATGCTCATAAAATAATAATTTGGGAAAAATATGCATTTTATTATAAAATTGACAAAATATGCAAAAAATGCATATATATGCATATATTCCGCTCTTTAATCATAACATAATATGTAATCGAAATAAATAAATATATAAAATATTCCATGGTAGAGGAAATTAAAGTCGTACTTGTTATATTTCACAATTTAATTCAGTTTCTTCCTGACACGTGTTTCAACCCTTGCGGATCAAAGGCATATAAGACAATACTAAATACAGGAGAGATTATAGAGGCATCTAAGTAATAAAATTAAGAAAATTATATTGTGTATATAATTATGGGGTTTTTCGCTCGTAATTATTGACAGTGTTTATTGCATATTTATCTTAAGTTATTAGGCTATTAAGTATTAGATTGGCACCTGAAGGTATTTCAATTTGATTATTAACAACATTACATCGATTTTTAAGGCTCTTTTGATTGCTAATGTTTCTAATAGGTTGAGTTTTCTACCCTAGTGTTGAGTATATCGGTCTTATTTTGTTGGATATTGAGTGGTTATTTATTATACAGTGGTCCGCTATTCCTGTTTTATTTTTTTTTAAATAGATGTTTTATGTTCTTTAAGCCTAGTTTTAAAGTTTCTACCTGTTTGACCTATATAGATTGCATCATAGTCATCACATTGTATTTGGTAGACCCCGCTATGTGTTAATTTGTCTTTATTTTCAATTTTTGAATTAGCTATGTATTTACCTAGGTTATTTTTATTGACTGGTATGGGGATAAGTTTATGGTTTTTGAGTTTTTTGAAGATTTTTTAACTTATGTGACCTGTATATCTGATTGAACTGTATTTCGCGTTTGATGGAAGGGGACGTCCTCGGTAGAGTAGTTTTTGCGTTTTTTGTCTGAGTTTTTTCTTTAGTATTTTGTTTATGAGTGTTGTTGGATAGCCGTTGTTTAAGGCTATAGTTTGTATTATGTCTAATTCTTTGTTTAAGGCTATAGTTTGTATTATGTCTAATTCTTTATTATATGAAGTTTCTGAAAGTGGAATGTTGACTAATCTGTGGACCATGCTATTGAACGCAGCTAGTTTGGTTTGTTCGGGATGTTTTGAGTCTGCTGGTATAACTATATCGGTTGTCGTTGGTTTTCTATAGATTTGGTAGGTTAATTGGTTGTTTTGACTAGAACAAACTAAAAATTTAACAATACCCAATAATGCCACCCTAATATCATTCGATGTTAAAAGTCTATTTACCTCTATACCAACGACAGAACTAAAAGATATTATACATAAAGAACTAAACAATAGCCGTACTACGATTAATATACATGAAATAATTGCTCTCAACAACCTGTGCATAGATCAAAGCTACTTCAGATGTAACAATAAATTCTTTATACAAAAAGAAGGACTACCAATGGGCTCTCCTTTGTCATCATTGTTAGCGGAATTATTCATGAAGAACTTTGAATATCACCTTTTTAATTTAAAAAATCAATTAATAAAAAATATACATTTCTGGCGCAGATACGTAGATGATGTGTTTTCCGTTTGGACAGGCACAGAGCGACAGCTAGAACAATTTCTAAACCTTCTAAATGGCTTAAACACTAAAATTCAATTTACCATAGAAAGGGAAACTGACCACTCAATCAATTTCTTGCACTTAACAATAATAAATCAAAACAACCAATTAACCTACCAAATCGATAGAAAACCAACGACAACCGATATAGTTATACCAGCGGACTCAAAACAACCCGAACAAACCAAACTAGCTGCGTTCAATAGCATGATCCACAGATTAGTTAACATCCCACTTTCAGAAACTTCATATAATAAAGAATTAGACATAATACAAACTATAGCCTTAAACAACGGCTATCCAACAACACTCATAAACAAAATACTAAAGAAAAAACTCAGACAAAAAACACAAAAACTACTCTACCGAGGACGTCCCCTTCCATCAAACGCGAAATACAGTTCAATCAGATATACAGGTCACACAAGTCAAAAAATCTTCAAAAAACTCAAAAACCATAAACTTATCCCCATACCAGTCAATAAAAATAACCTAGGTAAATACATACCTAATTCAAAAATTGAAAATAAAGACAAATTAACACATAGCGGGGTCGACCAAATACAATGTGATGACTATGATGCAATCTATATAGGTCAAACAGGTAGAAACTTTAAAACTAGGCTTAAAGAACATAAAACATCCATTTAGGAAAAAAACAAAATAAAACAGGAATAGCGGACCACTGTATAATAAATAACCACTCAATATCCAACAAAATAAAACCGATATATACTCAACACAAGGGTAGACAACTCAGCTATAAGAAACATTAGCAATCAAAAAAGCCTTAAAAAATTAATGTAATGTTGTTAATAATCAAACTGAAATACCTTCAGGTGCCAATCCAATACTTAATAGCCTAATAACTTAAGATAAATATGCAATAAACACTGTCAATAACTACGAGCGAAAAAACCCATAATTATATACACAATATAATTTTCTTAATTTTTTTACTTAGATGTAAATACCTCTATAATCACACCTGTTAATTTAGTTGTACCTTTGGCCAATACCTGTAAATTAAGGACCAAAATAACCCATCATCTGTCAATTTTTATTATTTTAATGACATGTAGAATTTAGTATTGTCTTACATGCCTTTGATAATGATCCGCAAGGGTTGAAACACGTGTTAGGATTAAATTGTGAAATATAACAAGTACGACTTTAATTTCCTTTACCATGGAATATCCATTTCACCAAGCATGCAGCCCATCACAAATCAATTATATATCAAATAATTGTTATTCAGAGTAAGATAACACTTACTGATTTGATGCCGTGTTGCGAATCTCATGTTGATTGATATCGTTGCTAAGTTTTCCGCTTTCTCCGGGTATATTCAGTTTTTCTAGCAAAATAATTAATTTGGGTCCGTGTTTAATAACTCGTGTGTGTGGAACGTTTTCAATTTCAAAATCATCCGTATTTTCAATATTGACTAATTCGGCACTTAACACTTCTTTATTTTCTTCTTTTATGTGAAACGTGGAAGAAAAGCTTTGGTGATTGTAACCTTCAAAAATTTCCTTATAAGCAGGCGATGCTAACAGATCATGTGACACATTAAATATGGTGGTTTCTGTTCCTGTATTCTGAAATTCTTGGTTACAGTCGGTTACAGCTGAATTCCATGGCCTGGCCTTAGTGTCAATTGTCCTATACAAAAATGATTGGTAAAGTATAAAGTCACAATTTATTAATTAATAGAATACCGGGTGCCACAAAATAGTGGCTCAGCGTTATAATTTATTTCTATAAGTGTTAAAAGTAATGTGGTTTGAAATAATTTGACACCCCTCTGTACTTTTCTAGTTACAGCACTGCATTATTACCCTTACATAGCCAACCAACAGTAGTTGTGTTTGCACTGTTGGCTGCGCATCTTTGAAATGCTTCAATAGTACAAATACATATAGTGTGTATCAGCCAAATGGAATAAATTCGATAATAAACACATGGGGGCGTGTCTGAAAAAACGCTCGGACACGTCGATTGGTATTTCTAGTTGCGCATTTTGTTTCAATAAAAGCTGTTTCGGAAATATTAAGTGCTTTCAGATTAATTGCAAAAATTAACAACACACTAAAAAACTAATAAGTAATACCGTTTATTTCTTGATAATGCAAGAAACAAAAAAAAAAACATTAATGTAGGAGATGTTGAAAATTGATGCTAAATAGTTATTTATGTATCTAGGGAATTATAATGGTCTTAATTACCGAGGGCAAAGTTTACGTCCCGAGGGCCCTTGGCTCGAGGGACAGCAATTGCCCGAGGTAATTGAGACCCTTATAATTACAGTGATACATAGATAATTTTATTTCTGACCGATTTTAGTAACATCTTGTTCATTTTTAAAGTGGAATAAATGTTTCAATAGATGACAATCAAATTGACATTAGATGTCAATCGTTTGATTTTATGTCAAATTTTTCTTAATATCCCAAGGGAGTTATGTCCCTTATAATTCCCGCGTAACTAAGACGTTATAAGCTAATAATATACCGGTCAGAAATAAACGTTTTTACTGATATGAAATAAAAAAAAAGGTTTAAATAGTTTTGTTTACTTTTGTTTAAAACGCCTGACCTTAGCAAATTGTTGTCTGTGTGCATGACAGAAGTTGTCAGTGTTATAGTCGTTTAAATTTTGTTAACTGCATATCAGAAAAAGGTTTATTTAACAGAAATGCACAAAATAACAATTTTACAGATGATTGGTTATGGAGATAAAACACGGACACAAATGGAAGTTGCTCGCTTATTTCATGAAAAATTTCCAAATTTGCCGCCTATAACTCAAGGGACAATTAGTAAAATAGAAAAGCAGTTTCGCCAGCTTGGACATGTAAAGCAGATAAAAAAGTAGCTGCCAATGCAATAAGTGATGATACCAAATTAGATAATATGTTTAAGTTTCAGGAAAACCCACATATTTTTAGTCGAAAAACAGCCCCAATGTTCGATGTTTGCCATTCATCGATTATAAGAACATTACAAGAAAATAAAATGTATCCCTATAAAATGATACCTACTCATGAAAGACGATTTTGATAGGAGAACGTATTTTTGTGAACAAATGATGGCAATATTAGATAGCAATGTGATCCAATTAGAGCATGTTTTGTTTCCTAATGAGTGCACCTTTACACTTCACGGTCATGCTAATTGTCAGAATTGCCGCTATTGGTCTAGGGAAAATGCTCACTGGAGAGAGAAGAACATACGCAATATCCTGAAAAGGTTGATGTTTGGGCAGAAATTGTTGGAGATCATATCATAGGTCCCTTTTTCATTAATAGCAATTTAAATGACGATAATAATTTAGCACTGCTCCAAAATAATGTCTTGCCAACTTTGACAAACTTATATCCTGATCCAGCAAACCCACAACTTCCAGCGAATATGATATGGTTTCAGCAAGATGGAGCACCGCCCCATTACAAAATCAATGTCCGGCAGTTCGGGAAAATAGTTGCACCCTCTTTCTCAAAGCAAACGACGCAGTCCTGGCACAGTTCGGGAATTAGTTGTATTTGCTTCAACCCTGACAGTCTGCGAGTCCTGGCACAGTTCGGGAAATAGTGGACTTTAAACCCCCTCCCTCTTAAAACAAACAACTAATCCTAGCATACTTCAGGAAATAGTTGTCCTTATAAATTAGCCCCCCGTGAAGTCAACGAGTCCTGGCACAGTTCGGGAAAATAGTTGCACCCTCTTTCTCAAAGCAAACAACGAAGTCCTGGCACAGTTCGGGAATTAGTTGTATTTGCTTTAACCCTGACAGTCTGCGAGTCCTGGCACAGTTCGGGAAATAGTGGACTTAAAACTTCCCTTAAAAAGTTAAAATCCGAAGAATAACAGTACCGACAGTAACCTTATATTTTTTTTATTTATTTCACGTTATACCTGTTTTTTTTTATATACGACTCGCACCACCCTAATATTGCATCAAGCTTTAAACCGATCATTACCATTCTTTAAATCCTGCTGACATAAAAATACCGCTTTCGCTTTACAACACCTGCACGTCCGCTATACTACCAATTTAAAACACCGCTCGCACTGCTTGCTTTATTTTCGATCATATTCCTGCACCGCTTTGTTTCTTAAAACCGTAATCCGTTTTGGGGGTATTACTATTTTAGATTTAAGTTTGTAAATTATAAGTACACGATGGTAACAAGTAGTATTAAAGCATTTATCTTGTATTAATATTTTATTGAGATAAACACGACCTGTCATTAATTTAAGGAAACAAATTGTTTTATTCCTCCGAGGCTTACTGACTGAATTTCCGACAAAATAGAAAGACAACTCCGTTCTAATAAATTTAAATGCACCGAACCCTTCTCCACTGTTTAAAGGCTACCCCGTGAGCATAGTGGATCCCTTTACCACTTCAAATAATAAAGGGTGGCGCTCGAGAATACCGATATCCCGATCCGCACCGTCACCGAAAAAACCGTAAATACTCCGCCGCATTAAGGGTACCGTCCGAATCATCTATTAAACCGCAATCCGAGTGCCATTACAAAATGGCACCCGAACTATCGTAGGGAACGCCCCATTACAATAGACACAACTATCGGTATTGGTCTGCTGAGAATACTCGCTGGTTCCAGGAAGGTCATACTCAGAGGCCCAAAAAAGTTATTATTTGGGCGGGCATAGTTGGTAGGCATATTGTGGGATCTTTTGGCATAGATGGAAATTTGAATGGCGAAAAACATCTGGACCTCCTCAGGAATCACATAATTCTTTCTTCCAGAATGGTTTTACCAGGTGTAAATAATGGCATAAACGAACAGGTATGGTTGCAGCAAGATGGAGCACCTGCGCATTATGCCGCAAATGTTAGACATATTACATAAGCGAACAATTTCCAGGACGTTGCATAGGCAGAAGAGGTGCTATTGACTGGCCAGCGCGATCCCCGGACATAACCTCGCTCGACTTCTTTTTGTGGGAACACTTAAAGAACAAAGTCTACGTTAACCGTTCAAATGCCTTAGAATCTTTGAAAGTCAGAATTAGTGCCGAAATTCGGGACATTCCAGAGGACTTTTTTTTAAACGTTGTAGACATTCAGAAATCGACTGGCGCTCTGCTTAGCAGAAAATGGTGGTCATTTTGAATACCTGATCCACTGAAAGGGTTTCACTTGTTTATTATTCCGATGTTAAGTTGTTCAATTTTCTAGGCTATTTATTTTGTTATTATAAGGTTTGTTACAATTTTAAATAAATAAAAAGTTAAAATACAAAAAATTCAGAGTTTTCCCAGTAGAATTTAAAAATGTAATCATATGCAGAGTGTTCCATTTAAAAAAATAAGTTAGTCTCTATGGCAACCAAGCCACAAATGACAGAAAAAATTCATGCAGGTAGAAATGTGGGGAATAATTTACTGAACAACTTTGAAATAGGTCACTTCTTCGAGGTAATTCAATACTTACAGGCATTATGCGCGACTTCTTTGCCACTCTGTATTTCTTTAACTGTCTCGCCCAATAGATGATTTTTCCATCAGCTACATACAAAAGTTAACTCTTTAGAATGATCGCTACGTGTTCCCAAGAGAATTAATAATAATAATATATTTATTCTGATGCCTATGCAAGAACTCCGCCAACGCCGGTCCTAAGCCCGGATGAAAATGGAGTAACAACCTCGTAAAAAAACAATAGTCTAAACTCCTCCCACTTTTATCCTGCTATCTATTGTTCGGTTCTCAGAATTTAAGATCCTAAATCTAAATAACCCTCATTGAATGACACAATTGTGGAGTTTCCTGGCTTTCTTTTACTTTTTCCTTTTCTAAAAATTATTAAAGTGCCTGGAAGGCTTCAAAATTATCAGTGACCGCCAGTATGGTTTCCGTACGATCAACAGCAGACCTTCTCGCTTATGTTACTATGTTATTCACGTTTGAACAACGCGATACAAAATTATGGGGAGTCCCGGGCGGTAGCACTGGATATTTCCAAGACCTTTGACCGAGTATGGCATGAGGGGCTCCTCACTAATTATAAAAATTACTAAACATTAACGCCGGAATCCCTCAATGTTCTATATTGTCACCCACCCTCTTTTTACTATACATCAAAGACCTTTTGGAAGAAACTAGAAATCCTATATATAGCTTCGCTAATGATAGCACACTTGTTTTATGTTTTACTTTGGATACTCGAACATCGACTGTCAACGCATATAGGCAGCAAGAGGTCTCACATCTCAGCAAGGACCTGGATGAAATTCTGTCTTGGGGTGACAGTAACCCAGTAGAATTTACCGTTAAAAACCCAGGCGGCAGTTATTTCTAAAAAAGTTAATGTCGAGGAACCGTATATAGTCATGGCGGGACACTCGATTCCCTTGGCTTCATCAATTCATTTATTGGGCGTCAATTTGGATAGTCATGTGTTGGCATAGTCACGTTGCGGCCATTGCTAAGGCATACTTTTCCGAACTAAGAACCATAAATCCCAAATTCGACCGTCGCGTCATCAACAATAACGTAAAACTTTTTATTACCCAGTGACGCTCAAATTTCTTCTAAAACGGTTTCGTATACTGAATGGACATTATTCTTTCTAAGTGCGGATTCGTCAGGAATGGTTTGTTGACAATATTTTTGCAAAAATCCTGTAAATTGCGGATTTTGCAATATTTTAAAGGGTATGTTTGCTGCGACCAAAGCCCCGCATAAGTCTTCTTGAAAAATTTCCTTTACAGATTTTAACTTTTCTTCAACTGAAATCAAAAATGCGTTTCTTACACTTAGCTGAACTGGCTCAGATTTCATTTTTTGTAACTTTGATTTATGCAGCGGTGTTTTCAAATGTTGATCGATTTGGAACTTCTTTTTACAAACAATAATTTTAGCACAAGCTTTACAGAAAGAAGACTTTTTTTTCTCCAGTTATTACAACCCAATACAAATACAGTTTGTTAATCAGGTAATAATAAGGCATTATTAAACAACAACAATATACCTCCAAACCCTGGAAACCCCCAAATATTACCTTGTGTATAAGCAAAATGTAAATATTAATTATTATATAATTATCTTCAGATTGGAAAATCCCTGAAACAAGTGCCCGACTGGACATTAAACCTTATGAGTCTAGGAGTTTTCATGACCGGGCGTTTTAATTTTTTGATAACGACGCCGAAAACATAAAATATGCTCATAAAATAATAATTTGGGAAAAATATGCATTTTATTATAAAATTGACAAAATATGCAAAAAATGCATATATATGCATATATTCCGCTCTTTAATCATAACATAATATGTAATCGAAATAAATAAATATATAAAATATTCCATGGTAGAGGAAATTAAAGTCGTACTTGTTATATTTCACAATTTAATTCAGTTTCTTCCTGACACGTGTTTCAACCCTTGCGGATCAAAGGCATATAAGACAATACTAAATACAGGAGAGATTATAGAGGCATCTAAGTAATAAAATTAAGAAAATTATATTGTGTATATAATTATGGGGTTTTTCGCTCGTAATTATTGACAGTGTTTATTGCATATTTATCTTAAGTTATTAGGCTATTAAGTATTAGATTGGCACCTGAAGGTATTTCAATTTGATTATTAACAACATTACATCGATTTTTAAGGCTCTTTTGATTGCTAATGTTTCTAATAGGTTGAGTTTTCTACCCTAGTGTTGAGTATATCGGTCTTATTTTGTTGGATATTGAGTGGTTATTTATTATACAGTGGTCCGCTATTCCTGTTTTATTTTTTTTTAAATAGATGTTTTATGTTCTTTAAGCCTAGTTTTAAAGTTTCTACCTGTTTGACCTATATAGATTGCATCATAGTCATCACATTGTATTTGGTAGACCCCGCTATGTGTTAATTTGTCTTTATTTTCAATTTTTGAATTAGCTATGTATTTACCTAGGTTATTTTTATTGACTGGTATGGGGATAAGTTTATGGTTTTTGAGTTTTTTGAAGATTTTTTAACTTATGTGACCTGTATATCTGATTGAACTGTATTTCGCGTTTGATGGAAGGGGACGTCCTCGGTAGAGTAGTTTTTGCGTTTTTTGTCTGAGTTTTTTCTTTAGTATTTTGTTTATGAGTGTTGTTGGATAGCCGTTGTTTAAGGCTATAGTTTGTATTATGTCTAATTCTTTGTTTAAGGCTATAGTTTGTATTATGTCTAATTCTTTATTATATGAAGTTTCTGAAAGTGGAATGTTGACTAATCTGTGGACCATGCTATTGAACGCAGCTAGTTTGGTTTGTTCGGGATGTTTTGAGTCTGCTGGTATAACTATATCGGTTGTCGTTGGTTTTCTATAGATTTGGTAGGTTAATTGGTTGTTTTGACTAGAACAAACTAAAAATTTAACAATACCCAATAATGCCACCCTAATATCATTCGATGTTAAAAGTCTATTTACCTCTATACCAACGACAGAACTAAAAGATATTATACATAAAGAACTAAACAATAGCCGTACTACGATTAATATACATGAAATAATTGCTCTCAACAACCTGTGCATAGATCAAAGCTACTTCAGATGTAACAATAAATTCTTTATACAAAAAGAAGGACTACCAATGGGCTCTCCTTTGTCATCATTGTTAGCGGAATTATTCATGAAGAACTTTGAATATCACCTTTTTAATTTAAAAAATCAATTAATAAAAAATATACATTTCTGGCGCAGATACGTAGATGATGTGTTTTCCGTTTGGACAGGCACAGAGCGACAGCTAGAACAATTTCTAAACCTTCTAAATGGCTTAAACACTAAAATTCAATTTACCATAGAAAGGGAAACTGACCACTCAATCAATTTCTTGCACTTAACAATAATAAATCAAAACAACCAATTAACCTACCAAATCGATAGAAAACCAACGACAACCGATATAGTTATACCAGCGGACTCAAAACAACCCGAACAAACCAAACTAGCTGCGTTCAATAGCATGATCCACAGATTAGTTAACATCCCACTTTCAGAAACTTCATATAATAAAGAATTAGACATAATACAAACTATAGCCTTAAACAACGGCTATCCAACAACACTCATAAACAAAATACTAAAGAAAAAACTCAGACAAAAAACACAAAAACTACTCTACCGAGGACGTCCCCTTCCATCAAACGCGAAATACAGTTCAATCAGATATACAGGTCACACAAGTCAAAAAATCTTCAAAAAACTCAAAAACCATAAACTTATCCCCATACCAGTCAATAAAAATAACCTAGGTAAATACATACCTAATTCAAAAATTGAAAATAAAGACAAATTAACACATAGCGGGGTCGACCAAATACAATGTGATGACTATGATGCAATCTATATAGGTCAAACAGGTAGAAACTTTAAAACTAGGCTTAAAGAACATAAAACATCCATTTAGGAAAAAAACAAAATAAAACAGGAATAGCGGACCACTGTATAATAAATAACCACTCAATATCCAACAAAATAAAACCGATATATACTCAACACAAGGGTAGACAACTCAGCTATAAGAAACATTAGCAATCAAAAAAGCCTTAAAAAATTAATGTAATGTTGTTAATAATCAAACTGAAATACCTTCAGGTGCCAATCCAATACTTAATAGCCTAATAACTTAAGATAAATATGCAATAAACACTGTCAATAACTACGAGCGAAAAAACCCATAATTATATACACAATATAATTTTCTTAATTTTTTTACTTAGATGTAAATACCTCTATAATCACACCTGTTAATTTAGTTGTACCTTTGGCCAATACCTGTAAATTAAGGACCAAAATAACCCATCATCTGTCAATTTTTATTATTTTAATGACATGTAGAATTTAGTATTGTCTTACATGCCTTTGATAATGATCCGCAAGGGTTGAAACACGTGTTAGGATTAAATTGTGAAATATAACAAGTACGACTTTAATTTCCTTTACCATGGAATATCCATTTCACCAAGCATGCAGCCCATCACAAATCAATTATATATCAAATAATTGTTATTCAGAGTAAGATAACACTTACTGATTTGATGCCGTGTTGCGAATCTCATGTTGATTGATATCGTTGCTAAGTTTTCCGCTTTCTCCGGGTATATTCAGTTTTTCTAGCAAAATAATTAATTTGGGTCCGTGTTTAATAACTCGTGTGTGTGGAACGTTTTCAATTTCAAAATCATCCGTATTTTCAATATTGACTAATTCGGCACTTAACACTTCTTTATTTTCTTCTTTTATGTGAAACGTGGAAGAAAAGCTTTGGTGATTGTAACCTTCAAAAATTTCCTTATAAGCAGGCGATGCTAACAGATCATGTGACACATTAAATATGGTGGTTTCTGTTCCTGTATTCTGAAATTCTTGGTTACAGTCGGTTACAGCTGAATTCCATGGCCTGGCCTTAGTGTCAATTGTCCTATACAAAAATGATTGGTAAAGTATAAAGTCACAATTTATTAATTAATAGAATACCGGGTGCCACAAAATAGTGGCTCAGCGTTATAATTTATTTCTATAAGTGTTAAAAGTAATGTGGTTTGAAATAATTTGACACCCCTCTGTACTTTTCTAGTTACAGCACTGCATTATTACCCTTACATAGCCAACCAACAGTAGTTGTGTTTGCACTGTTGGCTGCGCATCTTTGAAATGCTTCAATAGTACAAATACATATAGTGTGTATCAGCCAAATGGAATAAATTCGATAATAAACACATGGGGGCGTGTCTGAAAAAACGCTCGGACACGTCGATTGGTATTTCTAGTTGCGCATTTTGTTTCAATAAAAGCTGTTTCGGAAATATTAAGTGCTTTCAGATTAATTGCAAAAATTAACAACACACTAAAAAACTAATAAGTAATACCGTTTATTTCTTGATAATGCAAGAAACAAAAAAAAAAACATTAATGTAGGAGATGTTGAAAATTGATGCTAAATAGTTATTTATGTATCTAGGGAATTATAATGGTCTTAATTACCGAGGGCAAAGTTTACGTCCCGAGGGCCCTTGGCTCGAGGGACAGCAATTGCCCGAGGTAATTGAGACCCTTATAATTACAGTGATACATAGATAATTTTATTTCTGACCGATTTTAGTAACATCTTGTTCATTTTTAAAGTGGAATAAATGTTTCAATAGATGACAATCAAATTGACATTAGATGTCAATCGTTTGATTTTATGTCAAATTTTTCTTAATATCCCAAGGGAGTTATGTCCCTTATAATTCCCGCGTAACTAAGACGTTATAAGCTAATAATATACCGGTCAGAAATAAACGTTTTTACTGATATGAAATAAAAAAAAAGGTTTAAATAGTTTTGTTTACTTTTGTTTAAAACGCCTGACCTTAGCAAATTGTTGTCTGTGTGCATGACAGAAGTTGTCAGTGTTATAGTCGTTTAAATTTTGTTAACTGCATATCAGAAAAAGGTTTATTTAACAGAAATGCACAAAATAACAATTTTACAGATGATTGGTTATGGAGATAAAACACGGACACAAATGGAAGTTGCTCGCTTATTTCATGAAAAATTTCCAAATTTGCCGCCTATAACTCAAGGGACAATTAGTAAAATAGAAAAGCAGTTTCGCCAGCTTGGACATGTAAAGCAGATAAAAAAGTAGCTGCCAATGCAATAAGTGATGATACCAAATTAGATAATATGTTTAAGTTTCAGGAAAACCCACATATTTTTAGTCGAAAAACAGCCCCAATGTTCGATGTTTGCCATTCATCGATTATAAGAACATTACAAGAAAATAAAATGTATCCCTATAAAATGATACCTACTCATGAAAGACGATTTTGATAGGAGAACGTATTTTTGTGAACAAATGATGGCAATATTAGATAGCAATGTGATCCAATTAGAGCATGTTTTGTTTCCTAATGAGTGCACCTTTACACTTCACGGTCATGCTAATTGTCAGAATTGCCGCTATTGGTCTAGGGAAAATGCTCACTGGAGAGAGAAGAACATACGCAATATCCTGAAAAGGTTGATGTTTGGGCAGAAATTGTTGGAGATCATATCATAGGTCCCTTTTTCATTAATAGCAATTTAAATGACGATAATAATTTAGCACTGCTCCAAAATAATGTCTTGCCAACTTTGACAAACTTATATCCTGATCCAGCAAACCCACAACTTCCAGCGAATATGATATGGTTTCAGCAAGATGGAGCACCGCCCCATTACAAAATCAATGTCCGGCAGTATTCTCCGACACAAGGTAAATGGTCATGACTTTACCTGCTTTATAACAATCGGGCGACTTTACCCGCCATAAACCAATTAAGGGCTGGTTTGTAAGCGTTTCTAAGTAAGTTTATTTTTATTTTGATAATGTACGTATTTAAGGTATAATTAATTATACCTGTCGACATAGAAATTGTCGAATTATTATTAAATCATTTGATCTAATCGCAAGCGTTATTCGTCTTCTTAAGTCAGCTAAGTCGAGGGGTTTAGTTTTGTATACAATATTTTTGACGTAACCCCATAAGAAGAAGTCCAATGGCGTCAGATCAAGGGATCTTTCCATCGATCCACGCCTCCTTATCCACCGATTTGGAAATACTCGGTTGAGGTACTGTCGGACATTGATTTGGTAATGGGGCGGTTGGCAAGACATTATCTTGGAGCAGTGCTAAATAATTATCGCCATTTAAATTGCCATTAATGAAAAGGGGACCTATGATATGATCTCCAACAATTCCTGCCCAAACATTAACCTTTTTAGGATATTGCGTATGTTCTTCTCTCATCCAGTGAGGATTTTCCCTAGACCAATAGCGGCAAAACAGGGATACATTTTATTTTCTTGTAATGTTCGAATAATCGATGAATGGCAAACATCGAACATTGAAGCTGTTTTTAGACTAGAAGTATGTGGGTTTTCCTGAAACTCAAGCATAATATCTAATTTGGTATCATCACTTATTGCGTTGGCAGCTACTTTTTTTTATCTGCTTTACATTCCAAGCTGGCGAAACTGCTTTTCTATTTTACTAATAATTGTCCCTTGAGTTACAGGCGGCAAATTTGGAAATTTTTCATGAAATAAGCGAGCAACTTCCATTTGTGTCCGTGTTTTATCTCTGTAACCAATCATCTGTAGAATTGTTATTTTGTGCATTTCTGTTAAATAAACTGTTTGCCATGCAGTTAACGAAATTCAAACGACACTGACAACTACTGTCATGCAGACGGACAACAATTTGCTAAGGTCAGGCGTTTTAAACAAAAGTAAACAATAGTATATTATGTTACAAGGACGAAAAATGCAGTATTTCGGACGTATTGCGGGAGATTACTGGACGAGGCAAAGCCGAGGCCAGTAACCCGCATAGTCCGAAATACATTTTTCGTCCGTATAACATACGTTATTTTTTATCCGATTGTGTTTTTGCTCGGATTATAAAATAATGTAAAAATTAAGAAAACCAATATATTTCATCTTGCATTGTAATTTTTTGTCCCTTGAATGTTTGAACAATGAAACCTGTAATATGCGTATCCATGGATCTAACAAATAATTAAATTAATATTATCAACTGACGTTTTATCAATCAGGCGATAGTTTTAACTAATCTTTCGTGTTCTGCTAGTTTTAAAACCTGAAAAACACAATTAAAAATGGAAATAGACGATGATCTTATAGAAGGTACACCACCTGACATTCAAGAAACTGCCAAGGAAGTAATGTTACATTTGTTGCCACAAAAATCTAAGGAAATATATGAAAGAGCTTATAAAAAATTTATGGATTACCGGCAAGAAAAAAATATACAGTCGTTCTCCGAAAACGTCTTCTTGGTCTATATGGCGAAATTATCGAAAACTATGAAGTCATCTACTCTGTGGTCGCAGTATTCTATGCTACATATCTAAATACATGAGATTACGAGCATTGTTGAAACAAAAAAGTGTTGGATATTGTCCAAAGAAATCAAGGATCCTAACTAGAGAAGAGGTTCACAAATTCCTTTGCCATGCTCCAGATGACAAATACTTAATGTTGAAGGTAAATGTAACTATATAATAGTATTTTAAATTTCTGACTAACAATTTTCTTAATTACAGGTTGCTTTTATTTTTGGAATCGCGGGCGCATGTCGTCGAGAAGAACTGGCTCATATGAAAATTGATGACATACAAGATTTGGGAACGGCTTTGTTAATAAAAATTCCCTATAATAAAACAAACAAACCGAGATCATTTACGGTGACTGGAGAATATCTAAAGTATTATAGAAATTATCTGGCTTTACGTCCAACAAATATGAGTGATGGGCGATTTTTTGTGTCTTATCGCAATGGAAAATGCCATAAGCAAGTTGTCGGTATACACAAATTTGGCTCTATACCTCAGGAAATAGCATCTTACTTAAAACTGCCGAATGCCAAGGAATTCACGGGACATTGTTTCAGAAGAACATCGGCCACATTACTTGTAAATGCGGGAGCAGACATAACATCTCTAAAACGGCATGGAGGCTGGAAGTCTTCGGGAGTAGCCGAGGGCTACATAGATGATTCCTTAAGTAATAAGTTAGAGCTGACCAAGAAAATATTCAACATTCCACAATCTGACCTGCAGTCAGTCTCGACTCAGGTGTCGCAATCCGTCTCCCAATCGAGTTCAACATTGGAGAATAATATCATAACGGAGACCAAAAATAATAACACATCCTCAAAATCAAATTTACATCACCCCGTTCTTGTTCAAAATTGTTCTAATTGTACATTTAATATAAATATTGTAAATAATTGAATAAAATAAATTGTTGAAAATATTTTAGCGTCCGACAAAATGTTTTTCGGACTAGGACGACAAAGGTTGCCTAGCTACCAGCGCAATAATCAATACCTTATTGAAAAGGTTACCTTTTCGTCCAAATATCTGATCTATAAAACGTCATTTTTTGACACAATCGGATAAAAAACTATTTATACCTTTTCTACTTATTATTATTACTAATGTTAATAACTGATGTATGCAGGTAGGTAATTGTAAATATTTTTTTTTGTGGCAAAACAGCTCATCTAACGAAAAATATTGAAGCGGTAAAATAGCTTCCAAATACATCCAGTCACTCGACAAAAATATCTGGGTTGTCATAACGCCGTTGATATAAAAAATCAGGAAAAATGTTGACGTATTATATCACTTTTATAACACTTCCACTTATTTACACCCGGTGACTATACTACTAGAAAACGTCATTTTATAGTATTAGCCTACATACTAAAAATCGTTAAAATCGATTACAGCTTTTCACGTAGTTTAGGGAAAACCAATATTTTTACAAATTTTTGGCGCCCTTTACCGGCTAAACGAGACAATTTTGGATAGTATAACCACAGTATACGGAACCATACAGTAGCGACACGAGCTGTCGTTCCCTTTGATCTTCGGGGGTCAGTTTCAGTGACAGAAGGATGACAGTATTGTCCTCTATTACACTGAGAAAACATATGAAATTTTATGTTGAAATCGCTCTTATACTGAAAAAAAGTCCATTTAAAAACAATCAATAATAGCATGAAGATATTCAGTTCGGATATTTTAGTTGTTTGATAAAACTTATCCTACATGCTAACTAATTAAAGATACTAAATTCCTCCGTTTTTGTCGAGGTTTTTATTTACGTTCAGTTGCCTTTTCGGAGCAATATATACTCTTATGACCCGTTATTTTGAGTAGTAATTGCACAAGTAGGTAGGTACACATCTAAATTTACCCTGTGTTGTGAACCAGAGTGTGTTGCTTAAGAAGATGTGAATAAATGTGCGGGATTTTATAAAATTTAAATGATATAAATCCGAAAGTTAACGGTGAATCATTGTAACATTTTATACTGACGCTAAAGGTTAGTGACAGCACAACAATTATTACTGAAAAGCGAAAAATAATACCATTTAAGTTCAGGAAACCTATACTCAAAACCCAATATTATAGTCAGTGACGTAGCTATCAGAACCATGGAAACGAATGCAAACCACCAATAGAGTATTTTGGCAGTTTCTATGATTCTGATAGCTACGTCACTGACTATAATATCGGGTTTAGAGTATAAATTAATGAAATATTTTGTTTTTGCGTTATAACTTGAAAACAGATGAATATTGGATAACATTTGAGTTTTTTATTATTATTTTGATGCATAGATGACACCCTTAGAGTTTGGCCCTTTCCTCCCGACTCACCCTGTATATATATTCATTAAAAAATCCTAAAAAGATTTAGAAAACCGCAAAACCTGCATAAATAATTTTGCAAATGTTTAGTCGTTTTATTGGCGATTTGCTACGTTGCATCTTTAAAAGTGTGGAAGCAGTAGAAAAATAAACAAAACTATAGTATTATATTAAAATTTTATAAACAAATAAAATACAAAAGGTTACAAAAATTTTACTGTATTATTAAGACAAATTTTGATATGCATTACAGTAATAATCTTTTGACTCAAAATTGATCAAAAGTGAAAAGTAAGCAAAAGCATAGAGAAAAAGAGAGAGACAAGAAATGCGTATACCAAAATTTGTCGCAAATTGTAAAATATGAAATATAAAACTATCTACTTAATGTGTAACAAGCATAACATGATATCCACCCTAAGAGTTAAAATTATGTGTAAATACAAGTTTTCAATTTTAAGGAATATCACTATTATTTACAGGTTACAGTAATTCAAATCTAAAATGCACATACAAAAAGATAATCATACAAAATATATTATTTTATATTAAAACAATTATTACAAATAAGACAATATTTCTATTTTTCTTATCTTCTTTATTATCTTTAAGGTCTCTGTTTGCAAACTTTACCATGTAAAATAATCTTAGCCTTCGTCAATACAAATTGTACAATGCTTATAAGTTCCAGCATTGTTTGTACTTTAATTTCCAGAGCACTGAAGATGGCATCATTTACCAAACCTGGTCTACAAGCAAGATGTTGTGTGGTGCTTTCAAAAGTCCTTTTTGTTGGTAAACATATTAATTTGCTCATAAATGAATAAGCCCTAGGGCGAAGGAAATACAAAGTTAAGGCAAACTGTTTGTATTAAATTGAATACTTTCTGTTTGTTGGGGGTTTGTCTCTTAAAGTAGCTTGAGCCTTCACAATTTCAGTCAATGGTTTACTTACAAATTTATCACAAATTGCATAGAAGTCATCGATGGTCCACTCGTGTTTGTCTTCTTTAAGAACAGACTTATGTTGTTTCCTCAAAGCCTTAATTTTCCCTCTTAATTTTTGCTTCCTTGGTGTTCCGGAGCTTAAGGTTGCCGGTGTTTGAGTTCCTATTGTTGGGGAGTGCAAAGGTGAAGGAGGACTAGCAACTGCACAAACAATAGTGAGTCCAGAAGAATGAACAGTGCTTTGGCCTTGAACAAAAAAGTTTAATTTATATACAACATATGTTATGACCGAAGCATACAGTAACCTTTTTTATGGTACTACAGTCACTCTAGTTTTATAATACATTTTTCAAAACAAAACAACATACTAATAAAAGTATTTTATAAAGTACAATAAGATATAAACTTAAACATTGTTTATGATTTACAAAACTAAAATTTTTTTTCTCTCTGCAGTGAAAATTACACTAATTGTGAAATTGTGACTCAATAATATATGTTCAACCTTCCATAAGACACTCGGAACCAAAAATTAACTGTAATAGTAGGTACATACAGGTATAAATTGATTATATTGTGGTAATAGTAAGCCTTTGATTTTATCAATTTACCTGGTATTGCGTGTAAAAATAATGTGGGTTGGGCCCTATCAAACAAACGTGGTCGTACACCACCTTTGGATATAAACTTTTGTTCAAAGTGTTTATCACATAGCCCATAACTTTTATTGACTTTATTTGAATCCATGCCCAGTAAAAACAGACCGGATTTTATTGCAATCAAAATCTTTAATAAATTGCCTACTATTGTAAAACAATTACCATTTCTCCCCTTTAAAAATACAGTCAAATCGCTGCTCATCTCTAACGCCTTCTATAATGTGGAAGATTTTTTGAACTCTACATTTTAAATTTTACATTTTAACCTGTTTGTGTTTTGTCAATTATTTTAATTCTATTAACATTGACTTTTTTTTTACCACTCGTATTGACTTGTGTAAACACTTTGTTGTACTGACATCAATAAAAATTATTATTATTATTAAATGTTGTAATTTTGTATAATTTTATAACTTTTAAACTTTTTAAGTTATGTTAAATATTTATATTTCAAATTTTATTAATATTATTATCACTGACTTGTGTAAATACTCTATGTATATTGACACCAATAAACTATTTGTATTTGTATTTGTATAATCTTCCCTGTTGCAAGCTTTCAGCCAGATTTTAGCCCTAAAATAAATATTAAATTATTCCTGAAAACAAATAGCAACAAGGAGACAAACTGTTTATTTTAGCAGCGATAAAATTATTCTGCATTTATATTTCTGAGGATTTATCCACCGATTTTACAGCTATAAAATTAAATTTAAAACATACCTTTCTCCTTTCTGGGTCTTTGGGAAAAGCAAAAAAACTGGTTCCAATATCACTTTGGACAGGGCAAGGGCGATAAGCACATCTGCTCCTTCTTTTTTCTTGGGAATCCATCGAAAATCCGCAAAAGTTCGACTCAAACACTTAAACGCACGATAAAAACCAATAAATTACACAAACTAAACAAACGACAATCCACACAAGCTTTGTTTACCTTTCTGACTGACTTATTTGTCACTAAAAAGATGGCCGCTACGCGCATTGCGCAGAGAAATTTGGGTCTGTCTAAATCGCCTCGTATCGCTACTGTATAGTTTCGTATACTGTGGTATAACTAAGTCGGCTTAGATCGACCTATTTTGACGTCAGGAGTCTGTCGTCAAACGTTGTACACGTATTTTCCGGATACCATGTATAATATACATATTTTTAAATAATTAAATGAAGATTTTTGTTTTTGTGCGCAGCTTATGTATTTTCACCTATAAGGGTGAGTTCTTTTATTGATTCTATTTATACCCAATTCTATTTTTTTAGGTGAAATATCGATTTTGTGAAAAATATCGAATAAACAAAAAATTTTACAGAATGGGCCTTTCTCTACAAGAAAAAACACAAAAATAATCACGTACATTAGAAATATGAAAAAAAAGTTGTGGACAAACTCAGACACGAAACCGGGTCAAAACGGCTTTTAACTAAACTACTAAACCAAACGATTCGCATAGGAAAATGTTTACCTTAGGAATTAAGCAATGGGAATGATATTACAAAATATATGGAAGAAATACGGCGATATTTCTCAATATTAAAGTCTTAACAGGATGAACGCATCTTTTGATACCTGTTTATAACATTTCCAGGGCGCAAAACCGTGCAATATTAACACTACGTTAAAATAAAACTCGAATATTCCGACAACTTGACGTCTATCGTCTATTTAAGCTTTGCCAATTATGAACATTTGTTTGCTTCAAAGGCGACTCTTCAAAACTTATATTATTGGAAATTCGTGATTTTTGGACAGGTTTTGTGGCATTAAAACTGTGATATAATAATAACTTTGATTTCCTTTTAGTCAAAGTTGTTAAAAAAATGATGGAAGGATTAAATAAATCTAATATGAATGTAACGCGCAAAGTTGTATGTGCGACGCCATAAACAATTTAAAATTTTGTTTTAGTATCTCTTATAGTAAAAAGTAATAAACTTTGTGGCCCGGTATAATAAGGTATCCAAACTTAAGCAAAGTGTACCTGTTTTCAATTGTTTCAGATTCGTCCTCCTTGATGTCTAGTTCTTCGTTTTTCATTTTCCAGTCCCCATATATCTGATCAGTTCCTGCTTCACCCTCTCCAACTTTGACCTCTGCTTCTGTCCGGCCAGGAAATATTTCTTTGTCCCTGTAAAACATAAAAGTATCCCTTTTTAGGCGGGACAAAAACAAAAAATGTTGATTGTTTTTACGAGAAAGATCTCTTTAATCCGTACACCTGGATCATATTTTGATGATGGTTAAATTAAATTATTTAAGTAGTTCAGGTTAATTCATTAAAATTAAGTGTATTAAGTTTTGCTTCACTTGCCATTGCTAATAGTCAAATTCAAATTCAAATAAGCTATATTAATTATAAGAAGATCCAAAGACTTATTGAAAAAGCAATAGAAATAATATTGAATTACAATTAAAATCACAGTATTTTATAAAGTAAATCAAAAATATGATTAGTGAAAAGAAAATAAAAAGGAGCAGACAATTAAAATATATATTAGGGCATGAACATACCACATTGAGAATGAAACAAGCCCAGGCAAGCCAAGTTAATTATACAGGGTGATTTCTAAGGTGATACTTTTTTTTCAACTGTGTATAAAACTAGGTACTTAAAAAAAACAACTTTTTCAAATAATTTTTTAAATAATTCAAAAATAAAGGAGATATTTTTTTATACACATGAGCCATTTTTAAACACTCCCAAACTAACTGAAATCTATCACGCGATGAACTGACAAAAAATTGAGACTTCACTGCTTGACATAAAAAAAATAAACAGCAACAAAAAAAATTATCAGCAGTCGTATCGTAGGCTTTTTACATTAGCGTATCTCCTTTATTTTTGAGTTATTTAAAAAAAGTTATTTGAAAAAGTTGTTTCTTTTAAGTAGTTGTATACACAGTTGGAAAAAAGTATCACCTTAGAAATCACACTGTATAGAACAGGAACCAGGAAGATTCAGCACATAAAAAGTACATTATAATTATTAAATCAAGTCATTTATATAAAGGGTGTCCCAAAATAAACGCACATTTTTATTTGTTAACAAAACACATTTATTTCTTGAAAGATGTCAAAACTTTACCGGGATAAGAAAGAATACATATCACGATTAAGTGTGAAACACATGATCAGACAAATGTCCACCGCGGCTTTGCTGGCAGACCCTTGCTCTTTTGACGAAATTATTGATAACATTTTTACATATTTGGGGACGAATTTCATCAATGACGCATCGAATTTCGGTCTTCAAGTCAGGAATTGCGCTTGGTTTATTGGCATAAACACGAGATTTAAGAAAACCTCAGAAAAAGAAGTCGCACGGTGTTATATCGCAGGATAGTGGTGGCCAATTCTAATCACCATTGCGAGATATGACACGACCAGGAAATTTCAGTCGTAACGAGTCCTTCGTTTCACGCGCAGTATGACAGGTCGCTCCGTTCTGTTAAAACCATAAGTTTTCCACATTAATTCGGTCTAATTCAGCCCACAAAAACTCTTCTAACATTGCACGATAACGTTCGCCATTCACTGTTAGTGCAGTTCCAGCCTCGTCTTCAAAGAAGTATGGCCCAGTTATTCCGCCGAACCAAAAACCGCACCAAACGGTGACTCGTAGAGGATGCATTGGTTTTTCGTGAATAACACGAGGATTCTCTTCCCCCCAAATTCGACAATTCTGCTTGTTGACGTATCCATTTAATTGAAAATGTGCCTCTTCACTAAACAGGATTTTCTTCGAAAAATCTTCGTCATTTGCCTCGTCTTCCAGAATCCAATTAACAAATTCACGGCGCAACCCATGATCTGCTGGCTTCAATTGGATTTTATAAGCATGCAAATGCAAATTTTTTGTAAGAATTCGCTGCATACTGCTTTTGGTAATGTTCACTTGCTGTGACCGACGGCGAATCGACGTTCCTGGATTCTCACCAACACTTTCCGACACTGCTGCAATATTTTCAATAGATCGAGCAGTACGCGGCCGCCCTGTTGATTTTATGTTTCCAACTAAACCACTTTGATCCACAGCAGGACTGGGACCAGGGTTGGCACGAATTAATTCATAATATGAATTGAGTCAGTGATTTAATTCAAATGACTTAAAAAAAAAATCTCGAATTAATTTATAGGCCAAACGGAACCGAATAGCAATAAACATCTGACAAGCATGCAGTGCCCATTGCACAACACAATACAATGCATCACGCCCGCGCGGGGTCTGGGAATTACCGAAAACCGAAATCAAGGAGGGGATACCCAGAATACCGGCCACATGGGTGAAACTAATATGGGTGACTTCGCAACAAGCAAACCGTTACAAAACCTAGTTTGAATAGTTAGGGCCACCAGTCCACCAGAGGGTTCTTCGAAAGGTCACTACCATGTGCTCTTTAATACATTAGACTTACATATTAGTCTCTCGACTATCTCTCTCTTATAATATTAATCTATAAAAAGAGACAGACCTTGTTAAAAACACAATATATATTGCGCCAACTCACTGGAGGATTCTATTATCCGTTTTATGGATAAAAAAGAAGAAGAAGAGTTCTATTAATTTTATAAAATGTGAACCCCGAACGAATTTTTGGTAAGAACTTTATTTTTTTAAATCTTTATATCATAATTTACCGTTGTAATCCTTTACAGAGCGTTTTACACGTTTTGAAGAATTTTGGAATGGTTACGCGACCTTATATCATAGGTATGTAACCTAAATGTAAAATTTGCGCTTTGAAGGTTACGTAATCTTTCCTAATATTTTTAGTATACTCTTCAACAAGATCTACCAACCGTAGTTTATAGAAGAGGTACATATCCACAGCCCAAGCGAATGCAAATAGAACTGTATGATAAGTCATGCCGAAGGACTTTTAATGTCCAGCCTCGTGTAAGTTTATCATTTTGTTCTTTGCCATTTAATACTAAGTGTATTCTCCTTATTTGCCTCTATCAGTATCTATGATGGCCTGTGTCGCCCATTCAATAACCAAAATCAAGTATTGCTGTAAATATCCCAGTTGCAAGACTGCATTTAGAATCTTCATCTGACCCCAATTGCATCAATATGCATCTATACATTTCCCCTTACTGATGTTGAAAGACTAAAAGTGTGGAAGAATAATAATTGTAATATTAATCCTGATATTGAGTGCAAAAACTTTAGGACTTGTGAAGACCATTTCGATGAATGTCAATTTAAGAACTCAGTTTTAAAAAGGCTTAATTGGAATGCTGTTCTCAAAGCTGTCCCTGAGCTTTTGCCTCCTGATGTTTTATGGTCACTTTCACATTCCGTAGAAGCTGGTAGCTCAAATTTTTTTACTGGCAGTCTAAAACATTCCGTTTAGTCCTCTAAACATATCTATTCTACTTTTGACACATGTACACCATCCACTTTATATTTTATTGAATTTTTTTCACTGCTTTCAGTTTCTTCGTATTTGATTTAAAAATTATTTTGTTCAGTCTGTTGGTCATTTTGGTACTAATCATAAACATTTTATTCTGTTGCATGGACACCTTATCGAGCCCAACTACTGTGCGGCAATTTAACTTTGGCTGCAACATTTGACCTGCACCTGGCTAAGACATATTGCACCTGGCCACCAGATTTTACACCTGAAGGCAACATTTTACACCTGACCAAGACATTCTTCACCTGGATGGACACTTTCAAGTAGGTACCATGGAGGTTTATGTTTTTTTTTTGTCAATTTTTTAAAATTTATTTGCTGTAATAAAGAGTTGTTTACTGGAAGAAGGAAAATATATTTAGTGGCAGTACTTTTGACACTGATTAGCTCATTTGATAGACAATTAAAATAATCATGATTTCTAATAAGCCAAAACCTTCAAATTTATATTGAGATTGGCACAATATTCAATACCCTAATTATTTTAATTGTCTATCCAATGAGTTAATTAGTGGCAAAAGTACCGGCATTAAATGTCACAATAGTTTCTCATTAGTTCTTATTATTTTCCTTCTACAGAGGCTATAACTGTTTACATCTTTACCACTTGACTGAGCTAAGTTCAAGAGAAAAGCAAGGGAGAAAGTAAGATTCTTATGTAAATGAGTCAAAACTGACAAATAACTTACTGAATTTACTTGAACTTGAACTAAGAATGTGTTCAAAACGTAAGCAGATAATTGCTATTTTGTCAGTAGCGTAACTAGAAGACCTGGGTTTGAGATGGAGCAACGCCCAAATGTCAAGAATTCACCTACTTGCCTCGAGCAAGCCCGGGTTCATGAAACACTTGGAACCATTTAGTCACGCCATTGTTATTAGTTATATTTTTGGTTTATTTTATACAGAACACTTCTTATTTGTAGCTATAAAGTATTCTATTGTTTCGAAACCAATTTTTGTCAGAATGTATTCACATTATTTTGTATGGTAAAGTTTAAATAAATTTTAAATTTGTTTCATAATCTTTGTTTGTTATTTACATCAGCATTCATAAATAACAACAATATTTGGTTTTTAATGACATTTATTGCTTTTTTGGTATAATTTTATATAAAATACATGCATTCGTTAAATTTTAGTGAATACATGGTATTTTTAGTGAATTAACTCAAAAAGCGATAAAACGTCTTTAAAAATCTCAAATACTGTTTAAACAGTAAACCAGTAATTTGAAAACACGAGTTATTTGAACTACCCGCCATCCGCAATAAATTTCCTACCGTAGCGCTCGGGGTGGACTGGTGGCCAACTTGAATCTTTGTTTCTCTGGTTTTCTACGTAGTTCGCATTTCTAACCTCTTATCTGTTTTGTCATACCGGCATAACCATTTTGATGTAGAGTCGTTAGCGTGTTACCGTGAAATTTGGCTATTTTCGGGACCGATAGTGCTTCAAACTTTCGAACTTTTAGGATTTTAATAAGTTAAATTTTGATGTTATTGTATTAACGCGTGAAACATGAGTGGACGGAGAAGGGATCTTATTTGGAAATATTTTGAGGAGTGCAATAAACAAAATCCAACCAACAAGAAAGCAGTGTGCGAAGCATGCGGCAAAACATTGCAAGCTATGGTTAGCCGCATGCAAAAACACAAAAGTAGTTGTAAGAATGTTCCTGAAGACACAAATACAATTATACAGGATATCAGTGGATTCTCCGAAAATTATGAAGTAGAGGAGGAAATGCTGTTAGCTGAAATCTCGGCTGCAATAAAAAGAAAAATTACCTATTCTTTACAAGACGGATCTGCTAGGCAAGGTGAGCTTTTATAAATAGATCTTTAAATTCATTTAAAATTTAAAGTGGAAGTGTTGAAGAACCGTTCTAAATTTCCTATTGATACTAATGTATTAAACCAATTCACTTTTTTTTTTGCAGAACCGCCAACTTTAAAAATTCGTAAGACAGCTGCAACAAAAAACATTAAACTCCTTTGTAATAAAAACTACAGCAAATAACAAGTATACAATTGATAAGCAGTGTGCCAGATTTATTTTCGCTACAAATTCAGCTTTCAAATTTGTGGAACATCCAGAATTTATAAAGTATTCGGAAATGCTACACCCTGGATACAAGCCCCCAATTAGAAAAGTAATTGGAGGTACTTTGTTGGATCAAGTTTACCAGGAGGAATTAGAAAAATGTCAAATATACTTAGAAAATAAAACAGTTTGCTTAAGTATTGAAGGATGGTCCAACATAAGAAACAAACCCATAATATGTACATGTGTTGTAAATGAGGATGGTACTGTATTTTTGGTTAACACAACAGATACATCTGGTAACCCTCATACCAGTGAGTATTTGACAAGTTTAACTTTAAAAATCATTCAAGACACGAAGAAAAAATGCAAATGTTTTGTAAGAAGTCTAGTAACAGATAATGCTGCAAATATGGCAAGAATGAGACTGCAAATACAAGAAAAAACTGAACAAGAAAAACGTAAATCTTATTACATATGACTGTTCGCCCCATTTATTAAATCTACTTGCCAAAGATTTAAATGTTGAAGGTGTTATGAACAATATAGTGCGGATCATAAAGTATTTTCGAAATAACCATTTAGCAAAAGCATTAATATCTTCTGAAGGTGGATCATCACTTCTATTGCCAATTGAGGTACGCTGGAACAGCTCATGTAACTCACTTGAGGCATATTTGAAAAACTGGCATACACTGGTTAAAGTTTGCGGAGAACATTGCAATAATATTGATAATGAGATAAATAAATTGGTTTTTAGCATAGCCATTAAACGTAACGCTGAAGATCTGATGGCTCGACTAAAACCTATTTCGTGCGCACTGAATTTAATGCAAAAAAAGAATTGCACAATCGCTACGTCTGTTGTTATTTGGAAAAATTTAATAAACGATATAAATGCGGGTCGTACGCAAGCTGTTGGTAGGTATCACTTTATTGCACACATGCTAATGTTAGAGATTTTATGTTTATTCAAAAAGCCCGCCAAACTCGAATCGGAAGTACAGGTTGAAGTGAAAGAGTGAGAGAAAGGAAAGAGGGAGAGAGTGGAGTCGAAGAAAAGATGGTCGAAAAGATAGACGTGCGAGTGCCGCTAGAGTTTGGAAAAGTAGTTTGAAATAGTAGAATTAGTCATTAAAGTGTGCCGAAATAGTTAGGAAAGAGAATCAATCTTGTAAGAAGACTTGACGCCCATTAAACTTTGTTATATATTACTACCAGTGTTTGATTTAGCAAAGGGAAGCCGAAGGCCGAATTAGCTTGCAAGGAAAAATAGCTAACACTAAGTGTTGTGGGTTAGTGGTTCCTTGATGAGTGGACTGTATATTTATATCGCCTGGTTCGGAAACTTCTTACGTAAATAACCACACGACTATTTATTTATTCAAAACAAGATTTATGCATTAGAAAACATATGAACTTTATAAACTAATTAAATAGAGAATTATTGTGCTACCGCTTCACGAACGCCTGCACCCACGTTTTACAGGTGACGACTGTTTGAGCAACAACTCTACTCACGTTCGAATTGCGACTGCTTGAGTTATGGCGGGGCTCTACCGTCGCGCGTCGCGATATGACGCGTCACTTTTAAGCCATCGGGGCGGGGGAGAGACGGTGTTGCTAGGCGCGCTGAAGACTGTCTGCGAATGCGGGTAACGGAGAATAATCGCACTGTCTAGGTTTTGCATGGCCGACGTTATTGTACGGAACACTAAGTCCAACAAATATCAAGGAAAATATAAGTTTAACCGAAGAGGAAAAGCAAAAGGCCTTGGAATCTGCAGCTGCAGAATTTCCAAACCTGTTACCGGTATTGTTACGATTCCATGGAAAGTTGTCTCCTAATAATCAGGTCCTGATGCAATACTCTGTTATTTCAAACAAGACAGATATTGAGTGGTGGATGTCGACATTTTCATTAACAGAGATAGGTTCTGCAGCGCAAAGTAGCATTAAACAACTTATGACAGCAGCAGCTTCATCCACAAGTGTGGAAAGAATATTTTCGTCCTTCGGATTGGTACATTCGGATCTACGCAACCGACTAGGAGTGGAAAAAGTCGGAAACTAACTTTTCCAATGAAGATTCTTAATAAGTAATAAATTGCATATGTATTTATTATTTATTCAATCAATAGTTAAAATTTTGTTTTGCAAAAATTGCATGTGTTTGTTAGGTGGGTATGTCGTAAGATTTTTGAAGAAAATAAAAACTTTTTCTTTGTTGTTATTGTTTTTTGTTTCAGTGAGTAAATAAAATTTGATTTTTTTTAAGTGAATTAATTCAAAAAAGTCCGAATTAATTCAAGAAGTCGGACTTTTTTGACTTTGCTATAAAAGTCATGACTTATTCCAACCCTGACTGGGACATTGCCTTTCAGGGTCAAGACGACTAGCTCATCAGTCGGTTTGGGTAAAGACAAACAAAAGGTATAGGTATATGAAAGCCAGATTTTGATTGTCCCCATGTGGTATTTATAGTTTAAAGAAATAATGCTTCAAATAATGTAATTGTATAAATATTGTATGTGTCTTTTATGTAGGACTGTATAATATAATGATGTTAACCTATTTTATGTAGTTTAGATTTGTTTATTTAATTATATTGACCAGAATATTTATTTTTACTTTTAGTACAGTGCAAATACGGTTTGAAATTGAACAAATTAACATCAAGATGAGACCAGTGGCAATTAGTAGTAAGTAGATCTCTAAACAACATACTAAAAATCCCAAGCCGTCCGATTCTTGCATCACAAAAAAAACCGATCCGTAATCTTGGAAACCAAAATATAGGAAAAAAAAAGAATAAACTGATAGTCAAGGATTTTTTGACAAACATGCGTGCTAAATTTATTTTAACTACTAATTTATATCAGCTCTAGAAACAATAGTTTGTAGGGATCTTTGAACATTTAACGAACAAACACAGGAAATTAATGACAAATAAATATTTTATTTTTAAAATGAACAAATTTTTTTAATAGTCGATTAAATCGAACAGCTTCTATCGAAAAATTAAAATCTAATAATGAGTAAAAATTTCAAGAGCAAAGGTTACTTTCAACATGCTTAAGAGGATTCCTCCTCATCTTCCAATTGTACTGAATCAACATCAGGCAATGTATTATTGCATGATATTCCATTGCAGGTTCCACATAAGTTTGAACAATTAATGTTCGATTTCATTCGTTTTTCGTTAAGCCAGACATGAATTTGATGATATACTCGAAAATACTGATTTTCGGCCGCATTGCAAGTTGGAGGCAAAGTTGCTAGTTCAAAATTATGATTAATTGCTTGTCGAGTAGTTAGTGCTTTATATTTTAGATAAAGTCTGTGCGTTTTAAGAAGTCCGATATCGGATTAAATCACCAAGGGATGTTATCGCTTTTAAAACAGTAAGTCGGTTAAGTTACAATATCTTCGCACCTTCGCTATACTTGATCACACCGAACATCCCACTGGTTTACTGTATTCTATTACTGGGCGAAATCAGAGGTTTCAAAACAAAATTATCTTAGAATTACGCGTTGAGCATAAATAATAATTAAATTATTTTGCTATTATTATAGTTAAATCTATATAATAATCGCTATTTTCCAAGAACCAATTAAAATTTGCTCAAGTGCGGGATGGTTAAATATGTTAAAGATTTTGTCAGGTATATACTTTTCCGATAATGACATTATTTTGGGATTAATATAATTAAATCTTCATAATTATTACTATTTTCCAAGAAATAATTAAAATTTGCTGAAGTGCCGGATGGTATGTTCTACTTTATTTGAATTGGTATGGGGTATTGCAAGAACTATTATGACAAACATGCCTGTAAGAATATCGGTAAGCCTAGCGTTATAAAGTTATGGGAGGAGGCGCTTAGCCAAGCGGGCAAAGAAGAATGGCGGAAATGCATTGAACACACAGAAAAAATTATTTTTGAATCTTATGAGACAGAACAGGTTATAGACGAAGTAAGACCGTTAATTATTACGAATGATGATGATGATGACGATGATGTTGATTCTGATGAGTCTGAAAGCATGGGTGAAATTTCAAATGCAGAGGAAGACTACTTTTAGTAGTACCTATCTACAAGTAGGTACGTTCTGTCGCAAGACTACAAAATCGGTTCTTTTTAGAAAAGAATTCGTAAAACTAATTTGTCTGAATACTACAAAAGCTAAAAAATTATTATTTTTCTTTACCTAAACTAATTTTTTATTTACTTTAAATTGTTTTATTTAGAAAATGTAATTCATCAACATCCAAAATTACCTTCAATATAATTTATTGTTTGAGAGCCACCGACATAATGCTCAAGAGGTTTTATGGCTTAGCGGACTTCTTAAAACGCACAGACTTTACCTTAGTTCATCTAAGTTTTTTGCAAGACTATGTTTACCATAGAGTGACTCAACAAAATTATTTCCTGCACCCACAATATCTTTTTTTGAAGAAGTAGAACTCATAAATACTAAAACATTTTCTTTTAATTCAGTATTTTTTTGTAAGACCTAAACTGCAGCTAATTTCCCCTTTTTTCCTGATTTTGATTGCCAGAAGTTTAATAAAGTTGGTTTTATTTATTAAGTTAGAAAGAAATTCTTGTTTGTTTAAAGGTGTTGCTGTGTACGTGTTTGTAGATTCTTTCCAGATCGTCTTATATGCCCTTGGTTTTTTGTTGACAAATAGCAATCGGAATAACCATCAAATACCACTGTCGTATTTTTTTTATAAGTAAACATTAGGTAGTTGACATACTGCTGAAATATCTCTCTATAAGTTGCAGGAAATTGCCATACTACTTTATGAAGAAGATGTCCACCATGTACGACAAAAACCGAATCTTCAGGAAGTGAATCACCCGATTTATACCTTTTGTCGAAATATTGTGCAAGAGCATATTTACTAGATTTTCTCATTAAGCCGTTTTCTTCGAAAAGAGCCATAGGATAAGATGAAAGTTCATACGAAAAGCATTCTTTTAGACTGTTCTCGGATTTATAAGAGCAGAGTATTCTATTGAACATTTGTTGTGGATTTACAGAATTTTTTTGATTGTAAATTTTTACAGTTTTGTGAATAAATGACAAATGCTTAACTCTATCATTTCTTTTAAGTTTAAACTTGCCGAACATACAACCGATTGGTTTATGAATAACCTGTTGACCAACTATTTTAGCACTATCGCAGTTTATTTCCCTGGAAGCTATAATACCGGTATGAAGGGTAGCCAACTCTAGATCTTGTCTATTAAACGGGTTATGTAATTGAAGCCATGTCAAAAATGAGTTAAAATCTTTAATGTCTCGTTGATCCCTAGATGATCTAAAATCCACGTGCTGTTCAAAATAACATGGCCTTAGCGTACAAAAGTCTTTGAACGCTTCAGTTGTACATTGTGGCATAGATAGAACCCATTTTCCTAAAACACTACTACTTAGTTAAGCCTCTACTATGAGTAAGGCCACCTTCTGATTTTAGTGCTCTCATCAAATATTGCTCAATACTCATATCTCATATCGGTCCACATGCCAGACCAAAATTTTTTATCTGTTCTTCTGACAGTAAAGAATGTTTCAAATTTGCGATAGCCCTCCGGTGGCATAACTGTCTTTAGTGAATTCATTTGTTGTAGGTAAAGTTGAATGTATTTGGCATATGCTAAATGACCTGCGCATGGTAGTACGCATGCATTTGTTGTACTGCATTCAGATGAAGATCAAAATTTCCTGTTCTCTCTGCCATAATGAATAACTTAATAAGATTAACTTGTTTCCAGTATTGGCACCATAATTTTCCTGTTCGCGATTTTTGTTTATTTCTATCGACAGCTTCTAAAAGAGCATCCTGAATTTTGTTGACTGTAGATTCTGATGTTGATATAATCTGTTCATCTACATTCTAAGTAAAATTATTCAGTGATTAATTTATAAGCTTTAAATGTTAATATTTTGGTGTGACATCTCGATATTTCTTTAAAAAAGGTGCATATATTCACAAAAATAATTTATTGGAAATTCAACTTGATACTTTGACACTATGTTTTGCAGTTTGGAACGAAAGGGAGATATGCTGTATACACAACTTAATTCGAAATTTTATTGACTAAAATTTTGATCTCTTGTATTTTCTCTCTTTTTTTGGTATATTTCCACTAATTCCAGTAAAGTTAATTTTTTTCCGGAAAAAGTCCGAAATTTAAGTTAGGCGGCCATTTTTGTTAATGCCATATTGGTTCATGAATGGGGTTTTACGTCAGGGCATCCCTTTGACATCTTTTGATTCCTCGGCTACTTTTTAGGTACTTTCGCATAAGGAAACTATTGCTATCGGCTGTTGCCTTTATTAAGTATGCTGCGCTGTGTGTGTTGTGATTGAAGATTTTAGTTTGCATATTCTTGGCGCCTTTTTCCGTTATCTAGGAATGTGATAGTGCCTCTCTACTATTAGTGCTTCTCTACTATATACCGATGGGGAGCCAGTCTTTAGGTAGTTTGTAGGTCGCATTTTGTCTCGCTCTCGTATGTGAGTCAGTGATAAGTGGGTTTGTCGAAACGTCCGTACGTCCGTAATAGTTCGTAATGATTTTTAAAAAGAATTCATTAATAGTTGGTATGCGAAAGTCCTGGTGCAACACGCGATTCATAGTGTACCTCGGGACATCTGCGATAATTTTCAGCGCCCTATTCTGAATTACCTGGAACTTATTCAGTTCCGCTCTGCTTATGTTGCACCACGAAGGTGCACCATAGGTGAGAACTGGCCTGACCAATGCCTTGTAGAGGTTGACCTTTGTCCTATTTGCAAGTCTACTCCGCCTGTGAAGCAGGGGGTAGATAGAGCCTAACTGTCGCAGTGCAAGCTTCACTCTATTTATTGAATTGAGCCTCCAGTTCAGTCTTTGGTCAAAGATAAGTCCCAGGTACTTCACTTCCTGGCACCAATTTACTTGGACTCTGTTGACTTTGAGCCTTGTTTCAGGCCGACGTACGCGGCTTTTCGAGAAAAATATGGCCTTCGTCTTAGTAGGATTCAGGCGAATCTTCCAAACCGAAAGCCATTTTTCCAGCTCGATTACGTGACGCTGCATCCGACTGACGACAATGCGCGGTGATTTGGCAGTTGAAGTAATTGCTGTATCGTCAGCAAAAAGATAGAGCTGCGTGAATCTATCTCGCGGAATATCATGAGTGTAAATGTTATACAACATCGGAGAGAGAGGTGAGCCTTGCGGCACTCCCGCCCTGATGCGTTTTGTCAATGAAAGAGCGTTTTCTGACGAGACCGCAAAACTTCTATTCTCAAGAAACGAGCCAACTACCTTGACGAGGTAGTTCGGAGCTCCGAGCCTTATCAGCTTTAGTAACAGACCGTTATGCCATACCTTATCGAAAGCTTTACTTACGTCGAAGAAAACCGCTCCCGTGTGCGCTCTCCTGCTAAAGCCTTTTACAATATTAGATGTTAAACGCGTCGTTTGCCTAACTGTGCAATGTTCGGCCCGAAAACCGAACTGTTCGTTAGGCAAAACGTTGCGTGCAAACACAAAGTCATTTAGATTTTGTTGATGTTGCAACATCCGGACATATGGGGATTTTGGATATGTTGTTTAGAACCTCAAATATTAACAAATTACGGTATAAAGATCTTGATGTTAATTTGTTCAATTTCAACATGGCAAATTCATTAAATGCACTGTGCTATTTATTAAATTAAAGATGTTTATAAACCATCCAGTTTTGTGTTTAATTACAGTAATGCTTTAAAAGCTTTAATAAAAATGTAGGAAAACATTTTTTGAAAAATCCGGCCTCGTACATGTCGCATCTACAGTAATCTACACTGCAAAATGGCCGCTGATTTTAACATTTAATTAAACATGCGTACATCGGTCCAATAACATGGACGATTGTCTTCTTTAACCTTAGTCCTCATTGCTTCTAATAAGGAATAATTGATGACGCACAGGCAAAGACAAGACGTGCAAACTTTATTAGTACATAATAATATGGCTGAAATATTTTAAAAATCTACAAAGAAAATGTTCAACAAACGTTTCTACTTATTCACAACATATTAACTTCCCCGGGATCCTTATGCCGAAGAAGGTGGCCGTTTAAATTCTTCTGAAACTTTCTTGAAAATCACACTGACCACATTTAACCATATTATAAACTTTTCATAGCTTTGATGTAGCAGAAGGTGTTGATTTATACTTAGTTTGAAAGTCACACTGATCGCATTTAAACATGTTTACTTCCCCTGGATCCTTATGCTGAAGAAAATGAATGTTTAAATAACTTTTATGCTTGAACTTGAACTTTCGCTGGATCCTTGTGCCCAAGGAAGTGCCTGTCTAAATTCCCTTTAAACTTACTTTGATAGGCACATTAAGTGCATTTAAACATATTGATACTCCCTGGATCCTTGTGCCCAAGAAAGTGCCTGTCTAAATTCCTTTTAAACTTACTTTGATAGGCACATTGAGTGCATTTGAACATACTGACTTCCCCTGCATCCTTATGCCGAAGGAGGTGAATGTTTAAAGACCTTTTAAACTTAGTTTGAAACTCACACTGATCGCATTTAAACATATTAACTTTCGCGGGATCCATGTGCCGGACAAGGTGCCTCTTTAGATGGTCTTTTAGAATGCTTTGATAATCGCATTGATCGCATTTAAACATATTGACTTCCCCCGAATCCTTATGCCGAAAAGAGTGACGGTTTAAATTTCTTTTAATATTAGTTTGATAGACACACTGACTACATTTAAACATATTTACTTTCCCTGGATCCTTGTGCCGAAAAAAGTGACTGTCTAAATGACATTTATACTTAGTTTGGAAGTCACACTGATCGCATTTAAACATATCGACTTCCCCTTGGTCCTTATGTCGAAGAAAGTGACTGTTTAAATAACGTTTGTACTTAGTCCGAAAGTCACACTGATCGCATTTAAACATGTCGACTTCCCCTGAATCCTTGTGACGAAGAAGGTGACTCTTTAAATTATTTTTGAACTTAGATTGATAGACACACTGAGTGCATTTAAACATATTGACTTCCCCTGGGTCCTTGTGCCGAAGAAGGTGTATGTTCAAATAAGAGTTATGCTTAGTTTGAAAGGCACATTGAGTGCACTTAAACATATTAACTTTCGCGGGATCCATGTGCCGAAAAAAGTGACTGTTTAAATGACGTTTATACTTAGTTTGAAAGTTACACTGATCGCATTTAAACATGTCGACTTCCCCTGGATCCTTGTGCTGAAGAAAGTGTATGTTCAAATAAGATTTATACTTAGTTTGAAAGTCACACTGATCGCATTTAAACATATTAACTTCCCCTGGATCCTTATGCTGAAGAAAGTGGATGTTCAAACAAGATTTATACTTAGTTTGAAAGTCACACTGAGTGCATTTAAACATATTTACTTCCGCTGGGTCCTTATGTCGAAGCAAGTGCCTGTTTAAATGACGTTTATACTTAGTTTGAAAGTCACACTGATCGCATTTAAACATAGTAACTTTCGCTGATTTCTTACGGAGACGGTGCATGTCTAAATTTGTTTGCCGAAATAACACTGAGTCAGTCTCAATGTTTACATTAAGTTTGTGACCAACCCGATGATGACACTGCTGATTAATCTGGAGGGGGCAATTTTGATGTTCGGCAATGCTGTAATAGAGAAAAACATTACATTAATCGTACGAGTTAATGTTTCCGTAATATAACAATATATTTCTTTAATTAACCTTAACGTTCTATCCAAGTATGCTTACATCAGTTTTATAAATAAACCAACACGAGTAAATAATATAAGTAACAGGAGTAAAAGGAGGAGCTGATAATGTTCATAGATACGGAACGGCTATACTCGTCAGGGACGAGATTGAGGCGGCCGTTGTAGACTATATACCTCTCAATGATCGAGTCATACTGATGAAGCTTCAGACGACCCACCGTATTATGAACGTCATACAATTATACGCGCCAACCAATGATAAGTCAGATGCAGATATAGAGGAATTTTACAGCAAAGTGGACGAAGTGATGAAACTTACAAAAAAGGGTGAAATCACGATAGTCATGGGAGATCTAAATGCTAAAGTTGGATGTGGTGCAGATGGCGAGGCCGTCGGAGCTTTCGGTCTCGGGGAGAGAAACTCGAGAGGTGATCGGCTTGTGCAGTTTTGTAATGAGTACAATCTTCTCATCTCCAATACTTTCTTTAAACAACATCCCAGACGCTTATATACCTGGGTGTCACCTGCAGACAACCAGGAAAGAATAATACGGAACCAAATAGATTACATAATGACTGGCCTTGAAATGAAAAAGTATGTTAAAGCAGTAAAAACCTATCCCGGAACAGATGTAAGTAGCGATCACAACCCGGTCGTTATGGACTTCAGAATGAAGCGCTTCACAAAGTTAAAACACAACACTTTAAAAAAACAAATAGATCTGGAGAAGCTTAAAGATATAGAATTCCAAACAAGAATGGGACTAAAACTTGAAAGGGACTTAGAAGAAGTTGCCACGCTAGAACAACTAGACATAGAAGATACTTGGAATGAAATAAAGAATATCATAGTGAAGGTTCAGGAACAGGACATTGGGTTCAAGGAAAACAAAAAGAGAAAGGAGTGGATGACAGAGGAAATTCTGGAACTCATGACGGAGAGAAGGAAGTGCAAGGGAATACCGCTGAAGTACAAGGAGTTGAACAGGACCGTGAGGAGGAAGTGTAGAGAAGCAAGGGAAATGTATCTGTCCGAGAAATGCCGAGAAATTGAATTACTACAGCAAAAGCATGATTCTTTCAATGTACATAAGAAGGTGAAAGAGCTCACAGGACTAGGGAGGAAAAATCAGGTAGGAATCCTCAGAGATGCCAATAACGAGATCATAACTGGAATCGAGGAAAAATTAAAAAGATGGAAGAACTACGTAGAGGAACTGTTCGATGATGACCGGCCGGAGTTCCCCACGGAGGTGGATGATGACAGAGAGAGGGGACCTACTATTACAAAAAGCGAAGTCATACACGCAATAAAAATTCAGAAAAACAGAAAAGCCACAGGATCAGATAGAGTACATGCAGAGGTTCTTAAAACTATCGCAAACCAAGAAGGCAATGGCCTAGAGCTTATACTTGAGCTATTCAACACCATCTACAGGGCAGGAAAAATCCCGTCCGACTGGCTCAAGTCTACCTTCGTGACGATTCCAAAGAAGCCAAACTCCTCTCAGTGTGATGACTACCGCATGATTAGTCTGATGTCCCATGTCCTCAAAGTATTCCTAAGAATAATCCATACGCGGATTTATAAGAAATGCGAAGAACAAATAAGTGCCACTCAATTCGGATTTCAGAGTGGACTCGGTACTCGAGAGGCTCTCTTCTCCCTGAACGTGTTAACACAGAGATGTAGGGACATGAACATAGATGTATACGCTTGCTTTATAGATTATCGTAAAGCATTCGATTGCGTTAGGCATCAGAAGTTGCTAGAGATATTGTCAGCAACCGGGATTGACAAAAGAGACATTACAATCATAGCACAGCTCTACTGGAACCAGACTGCGGAGGTGAGAGTAGACAGGGACACTTCGGACGCCGTGTCAATAAGGAGGGGAGTACGGCAGGGGTGCATTTTGTCTCCGCTCCTGTTTAACATTTACTCGGAAGCCATTTTCAGAGAGGCTCTATTGGAGGATATGGGAGGTGTTAAAGTGAATGGAGTCCGCATCACTAATATAAGATACGCAGATGACACCGTGGTTCTGGCCGATAACAAATCGGACTTACAAAAAATGATGGACCGGATTACACAACACAGTGAACGATTCGGACTACACCTGAACATTTCCAAGACAAAATTGATCGTTTTCTCCAAGGCACATATTATCGAATCGATTTTGATCAATGGCAGAAGTATCGAACAAGTCTCATCCTTCAAATATCTTGGCACCATAATCAACTCGCTGTGCGACCCCAAGCGGGAGATACGTTCTAGAATTGAGCAAGCCAGGAAAATTTTCACCAGAATGAAACAGTTTTTCACCAGTCTTGATTTGAGCTTGGAGCTCAGAATGCGCATGGTCAGGTGCTATATTTCAGTGTACTGCTCTATGGCTGTGAAGGCTGGACTCTCGATCCGATGACTGAGAGAAGGATTGAGGCCTTTGAGATGTATGTGTATCGCCGTATGCTTCGTATCTCATGGATTCACCGAGTTACAAATGAAGACGTTCTAAGACGAATGAAAAAGTCGAAAGAGTTATTAACCACCCTTAAAGAGAGGAAAACAAGATACATAGGCCACATCATGAGAGGTGAAAGATACGAATTGCTAAGGCTGATAATTGAGGGAAAGGTCCATGGGAGAAGATCTGTTGGAAGACGTCAGAACTCATGGTTGAAGGACCTGAGAAGATGGTTTGGGTGCACTTCGACTGAGATATTTCGAGCTGCTGTATCCAGGACAATGTTAGCCATATGGATCGCCAACCTTCGTGAGGAGAGGGCGTGATAAGAAGAAGAAGTTTTATGTTAATTTGTGTTGAAGGCCTTGGCGCCGTCGCGTGCCTCACGACCTTGCCCCTATGGACGTCGCGTCCCTGCACCGCACATTCCCCCTGTAGAATCGAAAATGCCCGAGATTGTTTTCCGGCAACGCCATGTGAAACGAATCTTGATTCTTGACACCAAAAAAGCTTCTGGTCCTGACGATATTCCAGTCATCGTAATTAAGACATGCACTGATGAATTGACACCGGTATTTTGTAGGCTTTTAAATTTATCTTAAAAAAAAGGAATATTTCCTTATTGCTGGAAAACTACGCGAGTCCAGCTCATACCCAAAAAAGGCAAGAAGACCTTGCCAAACAACTATCGTTCAGTCGCATTGCTTTGGGTTATGTCAAAAGTTATGGAGAAGGTTATCGACGAAAAATTATCAAAGTCATCAAGATTATTAGTGACCGCCAGTCTGGATTCTATAAGTGTAGATCAACAGGAGAGCTTCTCGCTTATGTTACTCACATTTGGAACAACTATGGGTGGCGATAGACGGATTTCTTTTAGACACATTTAACATCAATGCCGGAGTCCCTCAATGATCTATATTGTCGCCCACCCTCTTTTTACTATACATTAACGATCTTTTGGAAAAAATTAAAAATCCTATAAATAGCTTCGCTGATGACAGCACACTTGTTGCATCTTTTACTTTGGATACTCGAACATCGGCAGACAATGCACGTCTCTATAGGCGGCAAGAGGTTTCAACAAAGACCTGGAAGAAATGCTGTTATTGTTGAGAACCCGATATAGTCATGGCGGGAAACTTGATTTCCTTGGCTTCATCAATTCATTTATTGGGCGTCAATTTGGATAGTCATATGTCTTGGCATAGTGACGCTGCAGCGATTGCTAGGGCAGCCTCGCGGAAGCTTGGAATACTTTTCCGAACTAAGAACCTCTATCCACCCCAACGACTTTTGATGCTGTATAAAGCATATTTCGGACTCTGCTTCTAAACATACCCTGAGATTGCTGGATTCCATGCAAAGAAGAGCCATTCGCTTGATCGGTGACCATGACCTGACAAACAACCTGGAAAGCCTTGAATTTCGAAGGAGGGTTGGCGACTTCAGTCTATTTTACAAATATTTTCATGGCAAGTGTTCAACTGAGGTTGCCCGCTTCCACCTAGAGCGGTGCATGGTAGTAATACACGACGAGCCACTGCAGCCCACCCGTACGTGGTTCAGCTTAGTGCCCCTTGAACGACACTGTTTAAAAATTCTTTCATCTGGAGAACGTCATCACTCTGGAACGACCTTGCTGAGGCCGTGTTCCCCAACGAGTGTCTCCAAAGATTCAAGACCAACGTAAATCGTTTCTTAGAGGAGCGCCATAAAGGATTTATCCTGCAATGATGCGCCTTATCAATAAAAAAAAATATTAATTGCTTCACAGGCGACTCTTTAAAATTAACGTGATTTTTGGACAGTTCCAATCCTATATGAATGTAAAAAAAATCCTATAAAATATTTCATTTAAAGCGATATTCTAATTTTTTGCACGCACTGTATAAAAAATTTTAAAATCCTAAATTAACATAATTCGAGGAGCGCTTCAAAATTTTGATGAAAACTTACCCTAAAAGTAAAAGATTGTAGTGTAAGGTGTAAGTTAGAAACCGGTTTAAAAAATTGTTTTTTTTTACAATTCTAGAATTTTCAGGTATAGAAAAATGTATTGAAAAAAAAATAATTGAGATATTCTATCCAACGGTCTATTCTAATTTTGGTCCAACTTTTCGTCTTCAAGATATTAAGTACCATTTCAATCGATCAAAAAAAAAAATGGGCGTGGCAACGTGGCACAAGTATTTAATTTCTTTTTCCGACTTTGACTTTTAACAACTTTTTTCCGAAACACCCTGTATATCCAAATTTTATCGCGTTAGATATCCTAACTCTAGTTGTCGAATTGCTTTCAACTTAATTAGTAACGGTAATAATCCTGTGTCTGCAAAATATTTGGAAACAATGTGTAGAGCATCGCTCTTTTCTTCAGCTAGTAATGGATATTCTTCTTTGTTTATTGTAGGATCCAAAATATACGCCAAAAAGTGAAAGGGGGTTAGAGCTTGAACATATCTGTTCTTAAATAATTGATATTGACGCAAGCTTCTTTCTTGTTCAAATTCAAAGCTGTCAAAAATAGCCAGTAACTTTTTCCACATGTAAACTGCTTGAGTAAAAATGCACCTTTTTGTTGCATTGCATCCAGTGCTATAGAAATTGGTTTTAGCAACTGTAGAAAATCTTCAGCCATCCTTTTAATACAGATATCTGAAACTTTTTTAAAAATCATAATATTAATAACAATTTTGGCCACTCATTTACATAGATCTCAAGACAATCTGAAAGTGTATTCCATCGAACATCCTGAGGTAAGACCAATTTCTTGCCCCCTTTTTCTTTATACCAAGCATTTGGCAAATGGGAATTTTTGGAGTATTTCACAATATGTAGGTACTATATGTTCTTTTATCTGCGATGCTTTTAAATCTTTGGAGAGCAAACTAAGTAAGTGTGCCGAACAACCATTTGTTGCGTAAACGGCTTTGGCTTTTTGTCTGTCCAATTCTTTTTTCTTATATTGTCCAATTCGTCCAACAAAAGAATCCAAATGACCGCTACTTCCACTATTTTCACGTCCACCTACACTTCCTTTTTCACAGTTATCGCTTTTCTGTTTCTTTGCCAACTGGATAATTTCGCTCTGGCTAGTTCCAGACTGTGACTATCAATCACCATGCAGAGTTTCAAGACCACTGCTGATATCACTAGTTTCACTTTTGCAGGTTTCTTAATGACTTTTTAGTCTGTCCACTAGACCTTGCGATTCTTTACCACACTTTTTACATACTGCTCTACAACCTAGTTTGCGCACCACTTTCTTTTTTATGAAATGCTGCCAAACACTAAATTCCTTTCTGCCCCGGCCTGTCATGAGTTCAAATGTTTTGATAGATTAACCCCTAAAGCAAAAATATTACTGATACCTAAAATAAGTGCGTATCGTTTATATAGCCGGGCGTTTTCTGCCAGTTATTACAAGTTTCGACAAAGCGGCAAACTTGCAATACTGCGCGGACTAAATTTTCACGTTAATACAAGTTTCGACAAAGGCGCAAACTTGCAAAAACTACGCGAACGAAATTTGCATGTTGCACTTCTCCAGTTTTGCTTCGTATCTGTACTATTCCTGCCTAAATATATTTGTTTACTTAACAAAACAAAATATAAGCAGTTAGAAATATTTAAAAATAATAATATTTGTAAAAGCTGGCAAATTTTTTTAAAAAATCAAAAAAATCATGATTTTTATCAACCCTGCTCAGAATGTTAAGAAAAATTAAAAAATTGTCGATTTGACACGGTGATCTACACCATACGCACAAAGTTGTTTGTGCGGCGCCATACCAATCTAAAATTTTGTTTAAGTATCTCTAATAAGAAAAAATTAATATACCTTGTGGCGCCCGGTATAACAGGGTACCTAAACTTAAGCAAAGTGTACCTGTTTCCACTTGTTTCGGATTCGTCCTCCTTGATATCTAGTTCTTCATTTTTAATTTTCCAATCCCCGTATATCTGATCAGCTTCTGCTTCACCCTCTTCAACTTTGACCTCTGCTTCTGTTTCGTCAGGAAATAATTGTTTGTCCCTGTAAAACATAAAAGTATACCTTTTTAGGCGGGACAAAAACAAAAATTGTTGATTGTTTTTACCAGAAAGATCTGTTATTCCGTATACCTGGGTCTTATTTCGGTAATGTATAAATTAAATTATTTAAGTAGGAGAGGAAAAGATATTAAAAATTTCGTTTTCGATTTAGATGGGTAAACCGAGGGGTAAATGCAAACAGGTAATTGTGAACACGTTAAATAATTATTTTATACTACCGCGTACCAAACATGCGTTGCAATGCCGTCCATCCCGTTTTTCGATATTTCGACCTAAAAGGACTTGTACAGTTTAGGATTCCGATAGCCGAAAGCTTTATACGCGAATAGACAACCAGTGGATATCGTGTGTTACGGATGGCCGTGTTGTAAAGGCTGACAGTGACTTTCACTAAATAATAAAAACATGTTTTTAATTATTTAAAAGTTAGTTTAGGTTAAGGATGTCGATATCGAAAAAAAGTATCGATATTATATGTTGTATCAATATTTTTAAAATAATATATCGTTTTAGTAATTCGATATATCGAAAAAAAATATCGATATTTCGATATATGGATACTTTTTTGTTGTTTTTATATTGAGTTTTCAACAATGTCTTGTCTTTTTTTATACATTAATAATGTGTTAAGAAGAGCACATGATAATGACCGTTAGTGGCCCTCTATAGGTTCTGTAACGTATTTTGTTGGGAGACTAGTAAGGTTAGATCGTTAGTTCGCTTTTCGTTTCATATCGCATGGGCCGTTTGGCGGTTGCCGCATGCATTAGTCGTGTTCAAATTTTTATCTCAACGTTACCTACTGGTACTAAACGGATTCGCCTCGGCATGTTGCACCAGCCGCGATGGCCAGCGGCGAAAATCTGTTATTTGTCGGATGGGGTAATATTAAGGTGATACTTATGCAGTAAACATATGGACAATGAAAAAATATCGACTTCGATACTCCAAATTTAATATCGATATATCGATATTTGACATAAAAATATATCGACGATATACTGGGTGTACCAAATTAAGTGCGCACCATTGCTAATTTTTTTTATTATAGGAGATACAAAGTCGGTTAAATTAGCAAAGTAGTAGCATTTCTTCTTTTAATTAAAATGGTGAAAGCAGAAAAACAATTGGACATAACGTTTCTGAATAAATGAGGAAAATGTATTTTTTTAAATGGCACACCCTGTATATTTTTTACCGAAACGTTTGCAAATCGTATACGGAATAAAAAAGTTCATATGCAATATTGGCCTAAAATTGAAAAAACATCAACACAGCTATGGAAATAAAAAATGGTTTGCCTTTGACGTTTTCATCGAGACTGCCATGAAAACAAAAACGAATTTATTTATTTATTTCAGAAATTAAAACTCGATTTTATTTTTAGCGGAAGAAATAAAAAAAAATTATTAAACGTTCAAACACATCACCGTTTTGTTCAATACATTTGCGGGCATTCTTTAATACACGTTTTGTAGCTTTTAAAACTGTTCTGCCATCGATGGGTGCTATAATGCGTCTAACGTTGCCTTGTAGTTCGACCAGATTCGCATATTATCTCGTTTTAAAGACTTCGTCCTTGACATACCCCCAAAAGTAAAAGTCTAATGGAGTTACGTCAGGAGACCTTGGAGGCCAACGTATCGGACCATTTGCTGCCATCCACCTATCTCTGAAAAGCCTTTTTAACAATATTCTCACTTCGTGAAACTGATGAGAAGGAGCTCCACCCTGTTGAAAATAAATTTGGTTACGGTCCTCTAAGTTCACATCATCTAAGTATTTTTCTAGTAATTCTGACAACATATTAACGTATCCCCTGCCGGTCAGAGTACCTTCATAAAAAATTGGCCCAATAATTTGGCTGCCTATGAGACCACCCCAAACATTAATGCTAAATCTTACTTGCGGATTTCTGGGAACAGCAATAAACAAATTTGTTCTAGACCAATGTGCATGTTTTTACGATTAAACATACCCCCATTTGCAAAGTTCGCTTCATCGCTCCATAAAATTTTCTTTAAAAAATTAGGGTTTTGCCTACACATATCTTTTAACCATGGGTAAAAAATGAGTCTTCTTTCAGTGTCACCAGGTAATAATGTTTGCACTGGTCGGTACTTATAAGGTACAAACTTATATTTTTTTAAAATCCTCCAAATTGTAAATAAACTGAAACCACTGTCTCCTACCAAATCTCTAGTTGAATTATTTTTGTGCGCTTCAAAATATGCCAATACATTTACTTCTACTTGTTCACTTATTATAAACTGTCTTTTAGTCCTTGTCTTTATAAAAACTGTTTCGTTACTTCTAAATTTTCTATTCAGCCTTAGAAAATACCTTCTGTCTGGTTGCTCACGTTCAGGATACATTTGTATGGAGCGATTATATGGCATCCCATTTATAACAAGTATGCAATACAAATCGAAAACGTACAGCGCAGATTTGTTAAATTCCTGTGGTTTAAAATAGACGGAGCCTTTCCTCCTAGAGGAACTGATCAGGATGTACTCCTTAGCAGATATCAGATACCCTCCCTGCTTGACCGCAGGAAATATATGTTATATCAGTTTATATTTAAATTATGTAGATCACTCATTGACTGCTCGGATCTCTTAAGCCAAGTGAACTTTAATATACCTTTTCGCTCAATAAGAGGCCATCCTGTGTTTCACATTCCTATCCCATCCACTAACTTCTTAGTAAAAAGCCCACTCTTCCAGTCCATGAGCATTTTTAATGCCACTTGCAATGACATTGATACGAATGGCTGCACCCATGCTCAGTTTATAGCATAAGTTAAAAGCAAATTTATGTAGTGTTGTTCTTATTCCATATAATATATTGTTTATATCACTTTTACTTAGATCAGTATGATCATTATCTGTTGGTGATTGGCTATAAACTTTATTATGTTACCTTAATCTTAGGTTTTTTTTTTGTAATTGGTACTTAGTATCGCACTCGTATGCTGTGTCTTTAATATCTAATTGTGCATTGTATCACAAAATTGTCTTATTAATGGATGTAGATCTGTTAGACAATAAAGCTTATTATTATTATTATTATCATTATTATTATTATTTGACCGTATTGCTCGAGTACTAGTACACTCTTTTTTCTGCAACCAAGATACGCTTCTAACATATCGCAATGTTCTAGATGCGTGCACGCCATTTTGTAATATTTAAAAGGAAAACCTAGATAACTTAACGCAAACCTACGAAAATTTTGGCTTCGTTAACAATAAAGGCTACCCAAAACGAGGACACTTTAGTCAATTCGTTTTTGTTTTCATGGCAGTCTCGATGAAAACGTCAAAGGCAAACCATTTTTTATTTCCATAGCTGTGTTGATGTTTTTTCAATTTTAGGCCCATATTGCATATGAACTTTTTTATTCCGTATACGATTTGCAAACGTTTCGGTAAAAAATATACAGGCTGTGCTATTTAAAAAAAATACATTTTCCTCATTTATTTAGAAACGTTATGTCCAATTGTTTTTTTGCTTTCACCATTTTAATTAACAGAAAAAATACTACTACTTTGCTAATTTAACCGATTTTGTATCTCCCATGATAAAAAAGTTAGCAATGGTGCGCACTTAATTTAGTACACCCTGTATATCGATATTTTTCCAAGAAATATCGATATTTTTTAAGCAACGCTACAAAAAAGTTTCCGCGCAATCGGATGAATGGTATAGGAACGCATAGAGATAAGCAAGTGTAAGTATATTATTTTAAATTCAAAAGCAAGAGGGATTTAATCGCTGCACAAACCGAATTTCTCAATGAACCTGAATGCCTAGTTCAGGATAATTCAGGAGAGCGTGACGTGATGGTTCCCACAAATATAAAAGTTAAGAACTAACCTTCAAAAAATACGAATTGTAAAAAATCCGTCTTAGCCCAAAAAACAGAAACAGGGGAAAAATCATAATTATGTAAAATATTTAAAAACATATTATCAGTACTGTATAGTGCCCTGTTGTGAATGTAATTTTTTCCATATCTAAATCTTCTTGGCTGTTACGCTTGTTTGTAAATAATTATTTTTGCTGAATTTAACCAACAACACTGGCAATGACACACAGCCCTATGATCAAACACACAAGTTAACTCTAGACGTTAACTGCAAAATTAACTGTTTTCAACCACAGTGACAAATTTACAAGTGGGCTTTTTTCGGTTGTTACCATGGATGAAGGGCTTTTTGCTTGACACTATAATAATTTATTTCTGAGGTACCTACCTGACCAAAGGTGATACTAAAAGGTATACAAAATCAAAGGTACCTAGACCTACCAAACTTTTCAGTGAAATGCAAATTTAACGCAAAACTATTGTTGCTATCCAAACTTAATGGAAACCAATATCTTAGAAGATGTGATGATTTAAAACAATTCTCTTAAATAGCATTTTGCTAAAAATTTTAGAATAAGGGTACTTTACTCTGGTAAAAAATTTGAATTTCTAACTTTTTGGACACGCTATATCCCACCATCCCATCGACAATCGTATTTCTTCAGCAAGCAGAAATTTTTACAAAGTATGACTTTTCCTCGAACAATTAAATTTTTGGACCGTTTGCCACAGGTGTTAAGAAGGGAATAAAAGTTTCGGTACGATAACGACGGAAGTTGATGGGGGGAAATGATAGGTTTGATGGTCAGAAAACGGAAAATTCCGACCCCCAAATCATAGCTGTTCACCTAGATAAACGGTACACGATTCTTGAAATTTTTCCGATTTATACGGAATATATATATGTATGCAACAGATAAAGGGGAAGTTTCTGGATAATAACAAACAGGACTTTTTTTACGATTTTCCATATTTTCTCAGTAGTTTAGGCTAAATAATTCCATAATTTAAAATTAAGTAACGAATTTTCAAGATGTGAACATCAAAATTTTGATTTTATTTTAAATTGTGTGTTTCTACGTCCATATACAATGTTTTTAGTATTGTCTCCAATTTTTGATTTTAATTGTAATTGACTTGGGTTTCAACACGTTTTCTTCTCACATGTCCTATATTAATTCTATGAACATCCTTATGAACAATCTCAAAAAAGTTTCTCCCTGAGGATGGAAATGAAATATATGATTTCCGAAAGCTTGGAATAACTTTAAAGAGTACTCTTTCATTTGCTGCACTCCCCAATATTCGCTAGTTTATATACATATATATATATATAGAAAATCCTAATATTGGGGGATCGATCTGGGTTTGGACGGTTTGAAGAAAAACTCTTTTCTACTACGCCGAGCTTTCGGAATTATTTTATTCCTTTTTCAAGGCTGCAATACAGAACAAGATCTTATTTTTTAAATTTATTTTATACAATTTTAAAGACTTACGTGTAAAGTGAGTTATTTTTAAAGAAAACTGGCATTTTTAATTCGTCGTAGGTGTCATCGAAGGAAACTTTAAAATCTATTTGTTTTATTTGTTACATATTTTTGATTTTAATAACAATGGGATAACACCATGTGGCCGCGAACATGTCTGTTTGATTTTCACTTTAGAAAATGGCGGGATACCTGCCTTCCCGTTGCATGAATCTGAGGGAGACGACTGAAGGAGAGAGAGGGAATAATGTTGGCAGTGCGCTGCTTCCACCAGGTACCACCTGACTCACGTAATGCGTGCGCATATTCCAGTGGTGGCGTTGTTTATTCATGGAATTATTTGGAGTTAGGAATTAGTAATAAATATTTTATTTAATTTGATTATTTGATTGTACTTAAGTGTGTGTCTGTCTGTCACCCAGAGTCACACCAAAGTTTTTTATTTATTTTAGTTGTTAAGCTGATTTTCTTTATTACCAGTCTTTTTTGTTAGAAAGTTAAGGGATAGTGAAAATTTGTCAATGTGACCTATGGAGAAGCCGGAAAATATAGGTTGAAAAAATGTGAAGGAACGTAAGACTTGGGAGGACAGAGAAACTCCTGTGGGGGGCGTTAGTGGCTAGCCCATATAGCACAAGATACCACCTGTCACTTGGCATCAGGAGCCATGATGGGTGCATCGCTATCGGGTGGAATATTTTAATTTTTAATTTTTAAGTGTGGTCTGGTCGTCATTCCTGACCTGTCACGTAAGGGCGACAACAAGACTTTTTTAAGCTAATCATAAGCATCACAGTGCCGACATAAGCGCCTTCGCCTGTCACTCAAAGGAATACCCAGCGGAAAGGGAGTGCCATGGTAGCCGTATGTTTATATGTTGTTGTTGAAGTACAAGAGAATCTCTGAAACATCCCCACTGGCACACAGACGCCCCATCTGTCACTTGAGGGTCAGTGGGACAGTGTGTCGTCATTACGCATAGTATGAATTATTTTTGAATGGTGATTTTGTAATAGAAAAGGATCTACTTTAAGTAATTTTTAAATTTAGTTTCTTTGACTATGTAAAAAAATTATTTGATGGCTGGTAATTTTAATTTATCTTTATTAGCAATTCCTATATAACACCTGTCGGGCAGATACACTCGTGCCAAAGTGCATCTGTCACATGACCAGGGCAGGAGTCATAGGTGTCCACCAAGTATCAATCTGGGATCTAATATCTAATGGAAGCAACGTTAGTCTCCGTCTATTGGAAGAGTGATAGTCCATCGGTGAAGGTTTTAGAAGGAGTTTTTTAAAATTTAAATTGTGTTATTTGTGTTTAGACAGCCTAAGAGTATTTTTAATCAGATCGAATCATTGTTAAGTGATATATTGTTAGAAGTTTTATTGTTATCCAGATGTAGGAGATAAGAATATATAGCACTGAGGTCATCTTTATCTTTCTTTTTGTTGATAGTTGATTTGTCAAGGTGTATCTCCACCATCTCCAAAAAAATTCTTTTATGTAAGTTCTTTTCGGTGAGAAGAACTTTTGATTCATTGAAATTGAACTCATGTCCGGTTTCACAAGTGTGTTGAGAGAGAGCACAGGTTAGTTTTTGGTTGCGGCAATCACTTTTGTGTTGCGTAATCCTATCTTTCAGTACGCTACCGTTTTGTCCGATGTAAGTTTTGTCACAGTCTAAACAAGGGATACTATACACGACCTCTGCCTTTTTTAACGTGGGGTCTTTGTCTTTTAGTTTGGTATATGTGTGACCCACAGTTTTCGAATACTTAGGTACTATCTTGATGTTGCGTTCATCTTTATAAATTTTTATTATTTGTGTTGTTACATCTTTTATGTAAGGAATTGAAAAATAAAAAGTTTGTTGATTTTGTGTCAAGAAGGCACTAATGTCTGGTGACACTATACCTCCATCGCCCCTCTGTACATTATCACGAGCTGTGGTGTTATAAATTAGTTTTTTTAAAAGGGGAGGTGGATAAGAATTATCTAGGAGTGTATTGTATAGTCTTTTTATATTTTTGTCTTTATATGTGGGATGGGAAATCTTCTCTATGCGACTTTTCAATGCTAGTACCAGGTTGATCTTGATTTTCTCTGTGTGATAAGAGTGATAGTTTATGTATCTGCCCGAGTTGGTAGGTTTGACGTACCAATCAAGGATTACTTTGTTGTTGTTATCTCTTATCAATTTTGTGTCAAGAAACGGAACACTTCGTTCATGTTCTTTCTCGATCGTAAATTGTATGTACTGGTTGTAGCTGTTGAATGTGCTGAGAGTTATTTCATGTTGACCTGTCGGGATAGAACATATCAGGTCGTCAACATATTTTTTGATGAACGGGAGTTGAAATAGTATATTATGTTACAAGGACGAAAAATGCAAAAACACAATCGGATAAAAAATAACGTATGTTATACGGACGAAAAATGTATTTCGGACTATGCGGGTTACTGGCCTCGGCTTTGCCTCGTCCAGTAATCTCCCGCAATACGTCCGAAATACTGCATTTTTCGTCCGTATAACATACGTTATTTTTTATCCGATTGTGTTTTTGCTCGGATTATAAAATAATGTAAAAATTAAGAAAACCAATATATTTCATCTTGCATTGTAATTTTTTGTCCCTTGAATGTTTGAACAATGAAACCTGTAATATGCGTATCCATGGATCTAACAAATAATTAAATTAATATTATCAACTGACGTTTTATCAATCAGGCGATAGTTTTAACTAATCTTTCGTGTTCTGCTAGTTTTAAAACCTGAAAAACACAATTAAAAATGGAAATAGACGATGATCTTATAGAAGGTACACCACCTGACATTCAAGAAACTGCCAAGGAAGTAATGTTATATTTGTTGCCACAAAAATCTAAGGAAATATATGAAAGAGCTTATAAAAAATTTATGGATTACCGGCAAGAAAAAAATATACAGTCGTTCTCCGAAAACGTCTTCTTGGTCTATATGGCGGAATTATCGAAAACTATGAAGTCATCTACTTTGTGATCGCAGAATTCTATGCTACGTGCAGTGGTAAATGTAAAACAGAATATTGATATATCTAAATACATGAGATTACGAGCATTGTTGAAACAAAAAAGTGTTGGATATTGTCCAAAGAAATCAAGGATCCTAACTAGAGAAGAGGTTCACAAATTCCTTTGCCATGCTCCAGATGACAAATACTTAATGTTGAAGGTAAATGTAACTATATAATAGTATTTTAAATTTCTGACTAACAATTTTCTTAATTACAGGTTGCTTTTATTTTTGGAATCGCGGGCGCATGTCGTCGAGAAGAACTGGCTCATATGAAAATTGATGACATACAAGATTTGGGAACGGCTTTGTTAATAAAAATTCCCTATAATAAAACAAACAAACCGAGATCATTTACGGTGACTGGAGAATATCTAAAGTATTATAGAAATTATCTGGCTTTACGTCCAACAAATATGAGTGATGGGCGATTTTTTGTGTCTTATCGCAATGGAAAATGCCATAAGCAAGTTGTCGGTATACACAAATTTGGCTCTATACCTCAGGAAATAGCATCTTACTTAAAACTGCCGAATGCCAAGGAATTCACGGGACATTGTTTCAGAAGAACATCGGCCACATTACTTGTAGATGCGGGAGCAGACATAACATCTCTAAAACGGCATGGAGGCTGGAAGTCTTCGGGAGTAGCCGAGGGCTACATAGATGATTCCTTAAGTAATAAGTTAGAGCTGACCAAGAAAATATTCAACATTCCACAATCTGACCTGCAGTCAGTCTCGACTCAGGTGTCGCAATCCGTCTCCCAATCGAGTTCAACATTGGAGAATAATATCATAACGGAGACCAAAAATAATAACACATCCTCAAAATCAAATTTACATCACCCCGTTCTTGTTCAAAATTGTTCTAATTGTACATTTAATATAAATATTGTAAATAATTGAATAAAATAAACTGTTGAAAATATTTTAGCGTCCGACAAAATGTTTTTCGGACTAGGACGACAAAGGTTGCCTAGCTACCAGCGCAATAATCAATACCTTATTGAAAAGGTTACCTTTTCGTCCAAATATCTGATCTATAAAACGTCATTTTTTGACACAATCGGATAAAAAGAAAGTTTTGGGATACACTCGTCTAAGAGGTCGTCCATAATGTACTGAGCAGCAATGGGTGATATTGTTGCTCCCATTGGTGTGCCTAGGATTTGCTTGTAGTATTTGCCTTGGAAGACACAGTATGTGGATTCAAAAATGAATTTAGTGATGTTTAGAAAACTTACTTGTGAGAGAGTTGTATAATTATTAATGGTTTCCCATCGTTTTTTTATGCCTTTTTCTAGTAAAGAATATGGTATGTTTGAGAAAAGAGAGACAACATCAAGACTGATTATTTCAAAATTATTGGGTAATTGTTTTTCATTAATAAATTCTGCAAATTCAAAGGAATCTCTGGTATAGTATCTATTGTCGTGACTGTATGCTTCTGTAAGAATGTTTGTTATAAATTGACTTAGTTTACTATTCGGTGAGTTAATTGAAGATATAATAGGTCGAACTGTTAATGTCGGTTTGTGAATTTTAGGAAGGCCATAAAATTTTGGCGCTGTTTGGTTGTAGACTAGTCGATCAACACACACACACACACGCGGAGAGGTGAGCCCGTCTGGCGGAAGTCCTTGTGGCCCTGTGCTCATTTGCTCAGGGTCTCAATGACTCCTTCCAGACTTCCTTCCACGCCCCCCTGCGGTCCAGTTCCGCAGGGTCTCACCAAAAAGTACTGAAGGTACTTTTACTCTGGAATCTGAGAGAGGGGTGTTTAATGGTTTTGGGAGGTGTATCGGGGGAGGGCTTTGGTGGGTGGGTGGTGCTGCTTGGCGCACCTAGAGAAGTTGGTGACGGGGACGTTTATGACGGTACGGGGCATCGATGTCATAATTGGAAGCTTGTCTGATAAGGGGGTTTGGGTGTTCTGGGGCCGAAGTTAGAATCTTCGTGTTTCTCTCGCGGAGAAACTGGGAAAGGGGTGTGTGTTTGATGTCGCGGTGTAGGTCTACGTTACGGATGAACCATGGGATATTCATGGCGGTGCGGATGTAACGATTTTCAAGGCCTTGGAGGCGGTTTATGTGGGAGGGGGCTGCGTAACCCCACGCCACTGAACCGTATGTGAGGGCGGGTCTGATGATGGCTTTGATGAGGTGGATTTTATTTTTGTGGCTTAGGGTGCTGTGGCGGTTGAGGAGGGAGTATAGAAGAGAGTATGTTATTCTGGCTTTATTGAGGTTGCCTTGGATTTGAGGCTGCCAGTGGAGGGTTTTGTCAAGGGTGATACCGAGATATTTCACTGAGTCTGACCAGGGAACATCGCGGCCATCTAGGTTGACCGCATCGAAGGGTGGTTGCCTTCTTCGGCCAAATTGGATGGTTTGGGTTTTGTCGGGATTGAGGCGAAGTTTCCAATTTACGCAGTAATTGGAAAAATTCGTTGGCTGCTGTTTGCAGCTTTCTGGTGACTAGTCGGGGACTCAGTGACCTTACGATGAAGGCAGTATCATCAGCGTAAAGGGCCAGGGTGCTGTCGGGGGGTTTGGGGATGTCGTGAGTGAAAATATTAAACAGGTGGGGGGATAGGACTGCTCCTTGTGGGACTCCCGCTTCAAGGGTGCGGGGGGTAATTAGTCGATCAAGACTACCTTCCCACTTTATATATATAATGTACATGGCGTCTCTTTGCAATACGCAACGAGAGAGCGAAATTTTCCGTATAAATCGGAAAAATTTCAAGAATCGTGTACCATTTGTCTAGATGAACAGCTATGATTTGGGGCCGGAATTTTCCGTTTTATGACCATCAAACCTATCATTTCCTTCCTTCAACTTCCGTCGTTATCGTACCGAAACTTTTATTCCCTTCCTGACACCTGTGTTGCCCTCTTATCTACCACATCGCCGGACATACTGTATATAATTTGCCACACCTTTACACATAGTTATTTTTTGATACAAGAAAAAGATAAATACAAAAGATGCAGAATTTTTCCTTTCATATGTTAACCAGAATAACATCCAAAACGATATAATACGTGTATGTTCGAACCAACCGTTTTTAAGTTATTTCACATTACATAATTGTGTTTAGTGAGCAGTGCTTGGCAATTTAAAACAAAAATGTGACGTTTGATCGCACTGGCCGTGGAAGCAGAATAAATAAATTATACTATGACATTATATTAGTATAAATTTAAATAGATTAAAATGTTTAGAAATAACAGTAAATATTTTAACGTAATAAACTGTTTAAATTGTTTAGATGGGAACCTCGAACTTGATTACCTGGATACGTAATTACTGCCGCATCGCCTACGTCAAAGGGAGATAATTATTAACTACAACACAATTATTTATTTGTTTTCCTATAAATTCCCTAAATAACAACTAATTTCCTAAAATCCCTAAACATATTCTAAGAATTTCCCAACATTCCTGACAATAAGTTTGTTCCAACCATCAGTCCCCGACAGTTTCAAACTGTCAAATACAATCAATCAGTTGTAGGACTAAAGCTGGATTTATAAACTTGAAAAGTTGGTGAGGTTGAAGTTATGATCAAGTTTGTGAGGTTAGATATTCAGAACTCCGACCATAAAAATTGGTTATCTCGAACTACCCGGGAAGTTTTCGAACCATACATGAGCTTTACATGAACAACATGAACGAGTGTATAAATGGAACTGAGTGTTCCCTTTAGTTTAAATTGAACTCCTTTCAACACCAACTGAACCTCAACCTCGCCAACTTTTCGAGTTTATAAATCCAGCTAAAAGCTGGATTTATAAACTCGAAAAGTTGGCGAGATTGAGGTTCAGTTGGCGTTGGAAATAAAGAGTTCAATTTATAAACTCAGTTCGTGCAAAGTTCGTAAGTTTCGAAAAGTTCCCGTGTAGTTCGAGATAACCAATTTTTATGTTTGGAGTTCGAGAGGTTCGTTTCGACCAATGAAGACACTATTTTAAAGTCATGTGGTTACAGCGAAATAATGTCTTTGTTTGTCGCGTTTGCGTTCTTCGTTGTTTACGTCGCTCTTCCGTCATTTGTATTTGGATTTTCTGTTTGTTGTAAGCTCAGTATTGTGTTTATGCCAGAAATTAGAAAACCAGAAATGGATAGAAAGAAACACTAATTTATTTTCTGCGGATATTCCATCACTTCGTTTTTGTTTAGTGATTTTCGACCCTATCTTAGTCAATAATTTATTAAAAACTGGAACAGTCATTCCTGTGTATTTAAAAAACTGTGGCGTACCCAAGACCTCATCTTTTTAAAATAAAATATATCTACCAGTCCCTATTCTCCTCACATTTATTGGTCGCCTTTTAAAGCGGCGATTGCCACGCCTTCTCCTATAAGCCGAATAAAACCAGAATGTCGCCGCAAGCTAGCTATAATAATAACATTTTTACGACAGCACGGACCTCAAAAACGATTTATTTTTGTTTGGAATCGAACAAAATTATAAACCAAGAAAATAATAATTTACAATCTGACAGAGTCAAATTTAATGTCAGTATATTGTAACAAAAATTTCAACCAATCAAGCAACAACTTTTCGAACTTCGCTACTGACTTTATAAATGCCATATTCTGGACTGTCGAATATCGAACCTCACCAACCTGAACATAACTTCAACCTCGCCAACTTTTCGAGTTCATAAATCCAGCTTTAACAAGGCATCCTGGGGTCTACATGCAATATTCATCTGGTAGACACTATTTCTGATTAAAAACTAGTCCCGGACTGCTGGTTGGAACAAGCCTAATATGTGCAGAATGTACACCTATTCTCTACCGTGAGACGCCCCTAACTTATAAGGTGTTCCATCAAACTGTGTTTTGCCAACCCTTGTTTGTAATATTCTAATATTTGAAACAATTATAAACAATGGCTGCTGCGCCTGAACACCGACAAATGCACTGTCCTTCATCTTGGTAGAGGCAATCCTGAGCTGACATATTTTCTCAACAATCAATCACTTGCCACTACGGATAAACAGAGAGATCTAGGAGTTTTAATTCGAAAATACCTTAAATGGGAAGATCAAGTCAATAAGGTAGTGAAATCTGCAAACTCACTCATCTATCGAGTTAGGAATTCTTTTTACTACATTAGCGAGCAAATGTTCATAAAAATATACAAGACATACATCAGACCAATCTTGGAGCATGCTAATGTGGTATGGGCACCCTATTTCGCCAAGGATGCAAACCTACTAGAAAGTGCAACGCCGTGCAACAAAGCTTCCCAACAGTATCCGACACTTGCCCTACGAAAAGCGTCTAAGAAGACTCAAGCTGACCTCACTTAGTGAACGAAGGAAGAGAGGCGACCTTATTGAAACTTTCAAGGTTCTACACAACCACTACTCAGTGACCTTGGATCTATTCCACAAAAACAACAACACAGGTCTGAGGGGGCATTCACAGAAGCTGCAAACAGAAAGATGCAATAACCTCCCGAGAAAAAACTTTCTCACAAACCGGGTGGTGCGAGAGTGGAACAACCTCCCAAACGAAGTAGTTAACTCAGTGTCTGTGAACAACTTCAAAAACAAACTGGACAATCTGTGAATGTAAAACAAACTGTGCAACGAACCAACGACCAATACTCAGTGCAACTTATCGGCTGTGCCGCCTGTTGCAACAAAAAATAATAATAAATAAATAATTAAACTATAAAAATAAAAATAAGGCTTTCCTAAAATATCGACGCACACAGTTACTCTATGACAATTCAAACTATAAAAAATTAAGATCACAGTCAAAACTTGCAATAAAAAAAGATTATGACTCTTTCATTCAGTCAACTCAGAATAATATTCTGAATAATACCAAAGCATTCTGGTCCTACTTGAAGTCTCAGCGTATCACAGCAGGATATCCATCAAAAATGAAGTTTAATGATTCAGTGACTGATGACCCAAATCTTATTGCCGATTTATTCGCGGATTTTTTTCGTTCCATGTTCATAAGATCTAATCCAACATCTCTCAAGGACACACGTTGTTTATCCACCAACGATATAAACATTTCCAGCATTGATATTGATAGTACCATTGTTTTCCAGAAGCTAGCCGACCTCGATGAAACAAAGGGAGCAGGGCCAGATGAAATTCCTCCTGTGTTCATGAGAAATTGTGGTCCAACTTTGGCCTTTCCGCTTTGCCACCTTTTCCAACTTTCTCTAAATTCAGGTCAATTTCCAAATATCTGGAAATCGGCTTACATCACCCCAATCCATAAGGGCGGGGACAGAAGTGATGTGTGCAATTACCGACCGATATCCGGACTAGATTGCATAGCAAAGGTTCTTGAGTCGATAGTTGTTGATAAGCTCCTTTTGTGCTTTCACTGTACTATCTCTAAACACCAACATGGCTTTCTCCCTGGTCGTTCTTGCCAAACTAATCTATGCATTTATTCTCAATATTTAAGCTCTGCCGTGGATTCTGGTGCCCAGGTTGATTCAATTTATTTTGATTTCAAAAAAGCCTTCGACATGTGGACCACCACATCCTTATTGAGAAGTTAAAGACTTCCGGCATTACAGATCCTTTCCTATCTTGGTTTTCGAGTTACCTGTGTGATCGTATACAATTTGTTAAAATTAATGGTGTGCTGTCAAGAGACATTACCGTAACCTTCGGAGCCCTCAAGGGTCACATTTGGGTCCATTTCTATTTCTTATGTTCATAAACGATCTTACGGCTTTACTTAAAAATTGCAACTTCCTTTTATATGCAGATGATCTCAATATTTTATAAAATCACAAATATTAACGACTGCTTCAGCTTACAACACGAAATCGACAAACTAACTACCTGGTGTAAAACAAACCAAATGGAACTGAATACCTCTAAGTGTAAGGTTCTATCTTTTTCCAAGAAAAAAGCGCCAGGGGTGGTATTCCGTTCAAGCGATACCGTCGCTTCGAAACGACTGTGTCGCTAAATGCATTCCGTTCCCAGTTTTCGATCGCTTAAAAGCTACATGTCGCTTCGAATCGATCGCCTTGTTTCTGATGGTAAAGAGGTGTCGCCAACACGTGTAAAACAAAGATGGGCCATGTTGAAAAATAGCTCTTTCTCAACTTGCAGTAGGTAATTTGTAATGAGGTTATGTTGAATGTTTATGGTATTATTATTTATTATCAATCATTATTGATGCTAGGATGCTATCCATACGAATATTTAATTATGTTGTATTGCCGCAGAAAGAGAGGAAGGGAGACGCTATACGTCAATTAAATTTAGAAAAACGTATACAAAGGAGAGTGATCCTTTTGCGCTGCCGGGAAGTCAATTTTGTAGTTTTTTTTCGATTAACCGGAGAGATGGTTCACCATATTCTGATACCAAGGCTTGTACCCCACTTAAAAAGAACAACCCTCATTTGTAGTCATTTTTGTTTGCATTACCATAGCCTTAAGAGTTTAGCATGTAAGTTAAATGTACTCATATTTTTTTTGGATTCCTCATTACCAGACATTGGTGATAATTTGTGGATATTTTTCTGCAAAATTCAAAATTGCTTCGTGATTATCGGCAGGTAAACCTTAACTTAACCGAAAAATTACAGCCTAAAATATTGGAAAAAAAAATTGTAATTTCAGTGCACTTGAGATTAGTAACGGTTGACGTTGGCGTTGACACATAAGTTTTCCAGTTACAAAATCAAAATACTCTAGATTTTGACAGAAACTATCGAATTTGCCGAATACTACCGAAGGCTTTCGCGATGGCTGAACGGAATAATCTTCACGACAAAAGTCGCTAGCGACATCGCTTCGAAGCTATCGCTAATTCGTCTGAACGGAATACCACCCCAGTACTGCTTCATTACTCCATTTCCAATACTCCTTTACCTCGAGTTAATGTAATTAATGACCTGGGAGTAATTTTCGACACCGAACTGCGATTTAATGATCATATTAACTACATTTTGTCTAAATCGTTTAAAATGGCAGGTTTTATAATGAGACGTTGCTGGGAGTTCCCTAATACTGAAGTTTTAAAGTCATTATATTACTCTCTAGTACGAAGTCATCTGGAATACTGTTGTATAATCTGGGCGTCTTGCTATAAAACTCATATTGCTCGAATTGAGCGCGTTCAGCTTAAGTTCGTGAATTTCTTATTATATAAATTACGTATAGATAAGAGTACTTTATTACATCACCAGCGATTGTTAATGTTGAATCTGGACAGCCTGGAGAAGCAAAGAATTTTCCTTACTACTTTGTTTGGTTTTAAAATTATAACTAATAACCGAGCTAATAACATAGATTGCTCCGATCTTCTGGAACTAATTAACTATCGTGTACCTGCAAAAAAAAACAATAGATCATTCGGTCGCAGTGGAGGGTTAATTGTAACCCACTCACTTTCAACCTAACCTAACCTGCACGCGACACGCGCCTTGTTGAAATGTTTTCAATCAACAGAAGTAGAACCGACGTTGGCAGGAATAGTGCATTGAATCGAATAATAGAATATTTAAATAAATATCTTCCCGCCACCTCTGAGCTTAACTGTTCAATAGTAACGTTCAAAAAGAACTTAAGGGTGACTTTAATCTCGGTAACCTAAAGATAGCGAAATAATTGCAAGTCAAATGCCCTATCATTTTGTACTTACTATTTAAGTTATTGGTTTTAAACTTTATTGTTTATATTAATTTTATAATTAGTTGCTGTTCAGGTTTGTCTTTTTCTTTCCTCATAAATAAGCTACCATTTAGGTTGTAATAAATGCTTAATATACTATTTGGATTGTATCTGTAATGTACTGTACTGAATAAATAAATAAATAAATATTTAATATTAAATAAAGGCCCCCATAGACTTTGTTCTTTTAAATAGTTTTGTCGGTCCAGATAAGAACAAACAACATATTATAGTACCTATACACTCTAAGTTCCTTTTCTCTAGTTCTTTCAACATAAATTTCACAATCCCGTTAGCAGTGGCATTAGTTATTATTACACATCACAAAGTCAAATAGGTAGGTATTTTTGCTTTAAATAAACACCCTTATAGTGTTGATAGACTTAACACTGATAAACTTCATTGCTCTTATGGGGTGTGGAGCTACACACTGGCCGACTTGCACGATTACGTTCAAAACAGACTAATGAAATCGAGCGCTTGTATTGTCAAGGTCGGTTTTCAGCCAAACACCTCGGTTTTGTGACTGTTTTATGCAGGCAGGCAGACAAAAGAACATTAAAAAAATTTTAAAGTGTCTTTTTTAAAAGTTTCAATGGCTGATGAAATAGGTCATAGTACAGGAAATTGAAGTTATAATTTTTCACTAATCTACCCACATTATTAGTTCGGTGAGGTGGTTCCTGAAAGGGCTGCCTACTTCAGGTATGTCTCTGTGGGACGCAAAAATCAGTACTATAAGTAACTTGGCACAGTCTATCTTACCATTATAAATTTTATGCAAATTCTCAAAACTCTCTAATCCAACTAGCTGTATCCGAGTAGGTACTATACTATAAATTTTTATGTAAAAATAATAATAATATATATGAGAATGAATGAATGAATATATGCTTATACAGAAGAAACTAAAATGTTTACTCATTCTATAGCAGCAATTTTTGAAATGACTAAAAACCAAAAAAAGGGACAAAGTTGTCAGGTATTATGGAGGGTATTACTATATTTAATATTGTGGAGTTGCAAACAAGACAACCAACAAAATTACCTTATCTGGCCTGTTTCCTCATCTTCACTGTGCTCAATTTTTATTTTTAGTCCTAATTTTTTTTGTTTTTCTTGATTAAAAAATATTTCTTTTGGATCGCGGTATGGATTATTGCTGTTTTCCCACAAATCACACATGTTCAGAAACAAATTACTTCAAGTGTTTAGCCAACTTATTGGTGTCTCTGGCAAACGGAACGCAGACGACACAAAATAATATTCCTAATTGTATTTAAGGATTTCACAAAAATTTAATCTACCGACTTCTCAAATCTAGGTTATTTCCTATCACCTGTTTTTCACTTTTTTAGATGGGCACATAGCCAGCCAAGCAAACCTTAATGCTGGATTGCACTAATTTAGCCACCTCAAAATTTACATGGGATTTCCTATGTTAAAGTAAGCCATGCATCACCCGGTATATGATATGCACATAGAAAGCAAGTAACTATAGTTTATATATACAGGGTGGTAGTAGTACTTAGTTCTATAGGGCCCAATTTGCCTATTTAAGATCCTGGTTTCATTCGAAAAACTTTTGTGTTTATATCTACAATAATTAAAAACTCGATGTCGTCTTATTTATTTTATTATAATTTTGTTTAATGAAAAATAAATTCTTCGCCAAAAATTACAAACAGAAAAAGGAAACTCAGAACTTGGTCATATTATAATATTATGTATTTATCCATAATGGTAAGAAATTCGCAAACGGGTGGAATTATTCCTGCCTGGTGATCCAGAGCAGGACTGGGACTAGGGTTGGCACGAATTAATTCATATGAATTAAGTCAGTGATTTAATCCGTGAATTAATTCAAATGACTTTTTAAAAAAAAAAGTCTCGAATTAATTCATAAGCCAAACGGAACTGAGTAGCAATAAACATCTGACAAGCATGCAGCGCCCATTGCACACATAACACAATGCATCACGCCCGCGCGGGGTCTGGGAATTACCGAAAACCGAAATCAATTTAAGGAGGGCGGGATACCCAGAATACCGGCATTACTATTTAGATGTAAAGTCGTCAGTGTATTACCGTGAAATTTGGCTATTTTCGGGACCGATAGTGCTTCAAACTTTCCAGCTTTTAGGATTTTAATAAGTTAAATTAAACAATTTCTCTTTACCAAGCCGTAGGAAGTAGTGGCGTAGCCAGAATTTTTTTGGGGGGGGGAGGCAAACTGTCGGAGGGGCGCAGACTCGCAGACAGCGGAGTTAAAGCGTTGAATTCACCTTCTTTATGTTCCCTAGGAAACGTGGGTCTGGCCCCAAACGAAGTAAAAATCCGCTATATAAAAAAAATATTATAATGTGGTGGGACGCTCTTGAAACCGGTTTTATTAAGTATATTCCAATCGCGTTTCTTTACTAAAAATAAAAAAGACCGATCTTGTTTTTTAAGAATTATTATTTAAGTAATAGTAAAGGGGCGCCAAGTCAAGGGGCGGGGGGGGGGGGCGAATGCCGCCTTTGCCTCCTGTGGCTACGCCACTGGTAGGGAGACAAAATCGTTGCCTTTGTCTCGGCGGCGGCACTTTTTTAAACGAACGAATAATTCGCAGGTGAAGGCAAAGCCAAAGAGACCGACAAGCTTTAGCACGGGGTAAAGGGCGTGGAGCTACAAAGAGTTTTTACATCGATATTTTGCGAAGAACAAACTGACAAGTTCTGTTTAATAACAACGATGTTTGATTTTGTCAAAAGATATTCCAAAATAATGTTTTGACTTTTGTTCTTATACCTATATATATATGGGTAACGAAAGTTATAGTGCTTATATTTATATTTAACCTAGAATTTGCAGTCACTGTTTTGAATGGCCGAATAAACGACATTTGGAAACCTGACATTGTAACACTAGTTATTCTGTACAGGGCGTCAAAAAGTCTGGGGTATTGCAAATTTTTCAAAAACTATATACCGAATACATTGCTTGGAAATTGGCATGTGCATATAAATGTAATTCCAACGGCACAACTTGGAAGGATACAACCATGAACTAACCTGTAACTAAGTGTAATACAGGGTTGGCGAGGAGAAAACCAACTTCCTAATTTTAAATGGAACGTCCTGTATATTTCTGAAGATTTAGGTAGATAGTCCATTAAAAGACAAATTAAAAATGATGTAAGGATGTAATGGGTGTATGTACTAAAACGACTTATGAAATCAAGTTTTAAAAACTTACACACAATAAAAATAAGAAATCCCTAAACAAATGAACAACACCTACTTTGAGATGTTCAAAATGTTTGCCATGTTCCCAACAAACATCCTACGTACTAAAGACGTACTTATTGTGTTCGTTTTATGTCCCGTACGTACAGTAAGTAAAATGTACATTTTAAGTACGTATTTTCTCTGACATATTGTGTATGTACAACGATCATTCTTGATTGTACGTACAATGTATCATCCTTAAATGTACCAACGTCTTGGCATGATACGTTGTTATGTAGGTATGTTTTATTACATAATGTAACAATGTTTTACCTTATGTAAAACTAAATTACTAATAAAAAATAATTAAATTAGACCTTTTTCAAACTTGGACATTTTTTTGTTCTGTAATTGTAAGGTTAATAATTATTATTATCCGCTACCGATTTAAATTTCGCGCTCGCTTACGTCGTAAAAATCCGACACTATTCGGACGTCTTTCTGTGCAGTTAAATTAACTTAACCAAACTTTTGAGTTTGTAAGTGTGGCTTCTTTTTGTATTGCCGATGTTTCTCAACGAATTGGCGAATTTTACCAGGACGTTTTCCTCTAAATGCGTTAAGTTTTATTTCTTTGTTCGTTAATTTTTTAAATTTGATATACAATTTACAGGTAAATAGTAACTTGAGTGGTAGAAATGCCTCTTAAACAGTTTCGAAGCTTAAAAAACCTTAATGTACCTACTTAGCTATGTCGATTACGATTCGTTTTATTTTTAGCTGAATTCAATGCTGAAATTTTAAGACAGCATTTTTTTCTGAAAGGCTTGACATTCCAAGTAAAAAACTTTAAGGTATGAAATACTGAAACTATTAGTTCTGGGGCGCTTAGTCAAGTAAAAGTTACTTGTAATCGAGCTTGTAATAGTGAAGCAGATCTACTGGCACTTGAAGATTTCTTAAATCTACCAGAACATTTCAGAAAGTTGGTAAGATTTGACCACCCATTCTATTTAAAAAGTAGTATAGTAAAACTTGATATACAGATACCTATATGTATTTTAAGGTAAAATTCAATTAACAATTGAATAAGACTTTAACAGCCCTTTACGTTAGGTATTAATATAGTAAGAATGTTTATTTTTGATAATGTTCAAGTAAATTTACCATTTTAGGAGTCTAAAATGTACATATTGGCAGGAAATAATTTGCAAGCTTTATTAAACGAAGCATGGGAGCATTTATTTGGAATCACCAGGCTGAAAAGATACCAGAAAAAAAGATTTTCGTAGTTTTTAATTGCAAAAGTTATAATAAGTAAGTACTAATTTAAATGATGAAACGGACGTTTTCAACTAGAGGTGTAGTGTATAGTAGTCAAGTAGAGTAGGATATGAGTGTATTTTGTATCTTGATATTATTTATATTTTATCTCCCCTAATTTTTTGTTTTAATTATCTTAAAGTTTCTTTAAAATATGGCTTATTTTATTTAGTTGACTTGTATTTGTATATACTATAAAATATTATTTTTTCTGGGTTGTATTTAAAGTCTTTTCAGTTAAGATGCCCTTCTGAGAACAGAAAAAAGCTGAAATAAAAAAGAGGCAGAGCAGGAAATAGCCAAATTGCTAAGGAGGACCCCCGATTGACTAAAATATAAACAAAAAGCGAAAAATAATGATAACGATGGGGAAACAAATAATAATCCCGGGGTATCAGATAGATAATAATACATTCATATATACACATAAGAATGTTACTAAATATTAACCAACAAATTTATTGTAATATATTATCGTAGACACTTTATCAGTAGTTATTATTTATCCATTGTAGGTACAAACAACGTACTTCTTACGTATGCAGTACGTACATAGCACGAAGTGTGCGTACATCTTTAACACGTACAGTAAATGTACGTACATTAAATATACGTTTATCGTACGAACATAAGATGTACTTGTCGTACGTCTTAATTAGGTACGTACAATTGTGTGGAAAATTTACGTACTAAGTTTGTAAAATGTATATACGTACTACGTCCAATAACGTCCATACATAAGACGTACTTTATGACCGACTAGTACGTACTTAAAACGTCTTATGTAAGTATGTATTTATGCTGGTTGGGTTAGTCTTTCACTAAATCCCCGTTAGGCATTTTTTCAGCTTATATTATACTATTTCAAAAAATTAATTGTTTAAATTTGGTTTTTACATATAAATCTATTAGTTGGACAGATAAACCCAGCAACAGCAGCCTATCATTAAATTGTTTTTTTATAAGGCACTATTTGAAATTTCAAAAATATTCAGATCATTTAAAATTAAAAGAAATTATATTTTTGCTGACCAACCGTATATAGTATAGTAACAGATAAGGTTGTATCCTTCTAAAGTCTGCAGCTTTAAGCTATATCGACATACCAATCTCCAAAAAATATTTTAAGTACTTGTAGAAATTATTTGTAATATACCAGACTTTTTTGACACCCTGTATAGCAAAATAATATAATATTATTATTACCACATACCACACTTGAAATTAGCTTTATATTATGTTATATAGGAGAGCTGGTCATAGTTTTCTTTGGTATAGTTTAGTATAGTACAATCTAAACTTAAATAGTTTGTACAATAGTAAACTATATAGGGGAGAGTGGGGTATAATGATCCCTCGAGGTGAAATGACCCCCTCGATCATCCGAAGAACCATGGGCTCCATCTATTAGATAATTGTCAAAATATACTTCAGCAACCACGTGCAGCATCGAACGATAACTGTAGCCACTTCCTTTAATGTTCTTGGCGTCTACACGTAAATCTTAGAAATTATTGTTTTCGATATAAATTTGAGACTTTATTAAAGTGCGATATAAACATTTTGACAGCAATTATTTGAATAACTGTGTATGGTGTTCAATCAGGTATGTTTTAGCGATTGTATTGCGTAGCGATTTTTACAAAATAATGTTGTTGTGAATTTGTAGGTTAAGTTTAGTAAAGTTTTGTACATTTGGGGTGAAACGATCACTTAATAGTTGGGTAAAATGATCCTGGGATCATTTTACCCCTATATTTTAATAATACCTATCATGATGGGTCAGAATTGAAGGAGTGTATTTTTTGTTGTAAAACATGCACAGTCTTTAAAAGGAGAAGGATGGATAAGATGCAATAAATGTCTTAAATGGGCCCATGATCCGTGTGCTGGAATCGACGAGAACGACAGCGATTTTACATGCGAATTATGTTTGCATCAAACACAGACCTACAGAGTCAAAAAAATCTCATGTTTTAAATTTATAATATTATATCATTACAGAATATCTATGTTAATGTTCTTTAGTTTTATTTATCACTTTGTGTTACAGATACCAAAAATGTAGAGAATATAATGTTTGCGTTTCAATTCACTATTATTGCTTCCTAAATACCTAATATTTTACATTAAAAAAACGTTTAATGGAGGATCATTTTACCCCACACCGGGGATCATATTACCTCTACACGTTGGGTAAAATGATCCTTTTGCAGGCACCATCTAAATCCGTTAGTATTCTAAAATATTTTAGAAAATCGTCCATATTTTGTATTTAATTTATATGTAAGGTAATATCATTTCCTCTAAAAAAAAATATTGCCCTATAGTTCAATATTTTTGGAAACATACAGATTTAAACCTTAAGGGGATCATTATACCCCACTCTCCCCTACTCCCTTAAAAGCAATTAATCTTTTGACAAATTTATAAAGTAGTTGGGTGGGTAAATTACAGATCTCACATTTATTTTTAGAAATATATTCCTGATATCATACGCCTACCGTCATCTACGAATATTGTGTGTTATTGTTTAAACTTTTAGCTGATTTTGTGTGCGATTTTGAGCAATTCAACTGCGCTCTTAAATTCGTTTGCAATGTAGAGAGTGCTGTTAGTTATTTACGTACTTAGACATAAATAAACTGAAATTTTGAATTTGGTGGTTGCTTCTTGCGTCATTGATATAACTAATAATAAGTGTTGTGCAATAATTATGGATATAAGAAAATTCTTTAGATCAAAAGTTGTTGAAGCGGAGGCGGGGCCTAGTAACATGAATGTGACTTCACAAGCACAAGCAATCAAAAATGTTATACCTTCAGATTTACCAAAAATAGGAGAACCCATTTGGGTAGAACAAAAGCAAGTTTGATAGCGTTTAATGTTCTTGGCCCAATGTCAGTAGAATCTACACTATGTGAGCTTAGCAAAGGAGTATTTTTTGGAGTCTCTACAGATGCTTCTAACCATGGAAGCGCTAAGCTATTTCCAATACTTCTAAGGTACTATATTCCATCAAAAGGAGTAAAATTATTTCTTCTTGATTTTTTCGAAGACCCCGACGAAACAGCAAATGCTATTTATGCTAATTTAAAAAATAGAATTGAACAAGCTGGGCTATCGTTAAACAACATGTCTTGCTACTCGGCTGATAACGCAAGTGTAAATTTTGGACGCTTTCATTCTGTGTATCAATTATTTAACAAAGAAAATAATAGAGTTCTGGCAGTAGGATGCCCTGCCCATATGGTGAATAATTCCATTAAAAATGCTTTAACAAAATGCTGTTTTGATGTAGAAACTTTAATTTTGAAAACATTTAGCAATTTTTCATCCCAAGCAAAAAGGTGCAAAGAATTAAAAGATTTTTTTAATTACGTGGATCTGGAATATAAAACTATTTTAAGACATGTGCCTACCCGTTGGCTAAGCTTATTTCCAGCATTAGAAAGATTACTAAATATTTTTCCAGCAGTAGAGTTACTTTCTTTCCCAGGAAGAGATTCCCATCGCCCTTCAGGTTTTTTTTTCTGAAGATGATTTTATTGTGCAAAAAACTGAATGTTATTTAGGTTTTTTTCACAATACTCTAAAAATTTTTTTTCAGACGGAACAAAAACTTAAAAAAGCCGATTTACTATGCATTGAAGTTTTTAATATTTTAAAATATCTAAGAGAAAAAATTAGTCAAAGGATTGAAGACAATTTCTTTGGTTTTCTAAGAAGAAGTAGGAAGAGTATTGTATATTAAAACCTACCCTTGACAAAGCTTGCGCTTTACCTGAGGAATCCATCATCCAAAAATGGAACAACATCTTTTTAGCTAACCCCGAAATTCATTATTTTTTAAAAATAATACAGTTTGTGTTTTCAATATACGGGTCAAACGCTGACTCCGAAAGATTTTTTTCTTTATGCAATGCAGCCTGGAGCGACAGCCGAAACAAACTTTTGGTTGACCACGTAAAAGCAGAGCTTCAGATAAACACAAATTTTAATTTAACCTGTAAAGAATTTTATAATATGGCAGTTAGCAACAAAAAGCTCTTGGAAGCCGTCCGTTCTAATAAAAAATATTCTGTATAATAATACATTTTTTTAAAGCATTGTTAAGTTGTACATAAAATAAATTCTGTTTTAGTTTTAAAAAAAATGTCCTTTTTTATTTGCGTCAGTCCTTCCTTTTTTAAACTTGTGTCCTGCGATTTGCAGATTTAAACCTGGCAACCCTACTTATGGCTCTAAAGAAACTTCTTTTACTCTTAGTGGTTTTCGTCTTTGGAAAAGAGCTCTAGATGAAAGAGGGTTTTCAAGGCATGAAAAAAGTGTAACACATATTCAGGCTATGCAAAAATGGAAGGAAAAAATTGAGAGAGATAAAAAGGGCTTGGCAGTGTATGTACTTGCCAGCAAAAGGCCTTTGGAGCAATATTGGTATTATGTAAAATCTATTGCAGAAATAATTCAGTTTATTGCGGTAAATGAATTGGCACTCCGCGGAGAATACAATTTAGAAAAACATATGGAGGAAGGTTTATTTATTAGACTATTTCAGTTTACTCTTAAGAACGACAAAGAACTAGCTGAGTGTTACTTGAAAATTCCCAAAAATGCTTGCTATACTTCTCCGGAAAACCAAAATGAAGTAATTGATATACTGACAGAAATTGTAAGGGAAAATATTTGCTTCGAAATACGAAGTGGGGATGTAAAATATTTTACGTTGCTCGAAGACGGGACTAAGGACAAGAACCAAAGAGAAAACATATCAATAGGCATACGACGATACGTTAAAAACGGAGAAGTTAAGGAATCTTTATTAGCTGTAACAACAACTAGCAAGTTGGATGCTGCTACATTTACCGAGAAAACATTAGAAGTTCTTAGAGCAAATGGATTAGATCCAAATAACATTCTTAGCCAATGTTATGATTGCGCAAGTGTGATGAGCGGAAAGAAAGGAGGCGTTGCGGCAAGAATTAAATTAGCTCTACAGAAAAAGGTACCCTACGTGCACTGTTTTAACCACCGTCTACACCTAGTGGTAATAAAAGTTGTTGAAACGCAGGGCTTTATTTCCTCTTACGTTCAATCAATTTTGTGGTATACTTCCACAGGCGTGTGACTCACTGGTCGTTTTTGTTGCGATTGGAAATTAAACTCGTGGTAAAGCAAAATAACTGTATTTAACATACTGGCGAATTAACACATTATAACTTTTTGCACAGAGATATGCACACTTGGTACCCGTACTTAGGGTGAAACTTCCACTTTTTACATAGAAATTAGTACACTAACATTCCTAAAGATTTACCAGTTGGTACAAACAGTAAAATGACCGCCAACAACCAACTTTGGTTATTCCTTTTTGACGGGACGTGTTGCTAGCTTTCTTGCTCAATCAACAGTAACTCTTAAGTCTTAATTAGCGCCCAAATCAGCGGCTGGAGCCGCTGCACGCATACCCTATGACACGATTCATTTATCTTTTTTGGCCGACGCCAAGCTTCCGCCAATCCAGTGGGCGCATTTTACAGCGAACAAAATTGGAGCGTGACAGTGGTCTCCAGCCGCTTCCTTGGCGCCGCGCCGCTCCAAAATACATCATTTCTTATACCTACTATGTTATGAACGAAATCGTAAATTTGACATGTTACGCCTACTATGTTGCAACTAAACTAAACAGTCCATCTTTGGACAACTCATTTCAACTTTTAGGGCTGTTCCCCAACAAAAGTTATCTCCGATATTGTGATTTTAAGACTTTTCTTTGAGCAATGCATTACCCTTCATGAATTTTTTCAACATCCTAAAATTCATAACATTTATGAGGGAAAAATATCGAACGTTTACTTAAGCAAAGGTGGACAGGTCATTTGACAGTCACAAAAGCAATTTTAAGCAGTTTTCAAGAGATATTGAGAGTATTAAATGAAATTCCACATGAGAAGTTTGATGGAGGTACTGTAGCAAAAAGTGTTGATTTATGCACAGTAATGAGGAAAATCGAGTTTCGATTTGCATTGGTCTTAGCTCACAAAATTTTATCTTTATTGGAATGTGCAAACAACGCATTAGAAAGTAGAACAACGGGCCTAAAAGAAGCAGTTTTAATTACAAAGATAGCAGTAGAAGAAATTCGACAGCTAAGGAACGAACCGAAGTACTTGGAAATATTTAACAAATCCCTAGATTTATTACCAGAGCCAGATGGGATAGAAGACAGCGGGATTCCTAAAAGTAAACGGAAGCAGATCATTAAAGAGGGCTTCTTGTTAACCGATTCTATTCAGAGTGCAAGTACTAGCTATGAAAATGATGTTAAAAGACAATATTATATGGAAACTATTGATTTGCTTCTTGCTGAATTTGAAAAAAGATTTGATGAAAATGACGAGCTAATTACTGCGATTTCCAGCATCGACGAATTTGCTTTAGAGAAACTTCAGTGCTTGTCAGCTTTAGGTGAGTTACTGTCAATCGTTTAAAATATTTTTATGTAAAAGATGCTTTGCGTGTTTTTAGGTATTTCGCTACCTTCTAAAGAAGAGCTCCCTGTCGTAAAGAAATATTTAGCAAATAAGGATGTATCCTTAAAGTCCTTTACAACCAACGTGAAGCCTTTAAAGAATCTTATGAGTTATATGCAACTGTTGCTGTATTTGGCTGTAGTACAGCTATCAATGAGTCTTCATTTTGCACATTGGCTCGCATAAACAGACCACAAAGGTATTCAATGTCTCAGCAGAGGATGGCCAATCTGATATATTTAGCTTTTGAGAGTAAGCAAACAAATAACATAAACTTTGAGGTGTTCTTACACAAATTTAACAAAAGAAGGAATAGAAAACTTCAATTATATTAAAGCGATTTACCTACGTTGCGTTTTTAATGATTTTTTAGTTTTATTTTTTGTAATTATATAGTTAATTAAATTTTGAAATCAACGATTTTTTTTCTATTTTCTCTTGATCTTACGTGATCTGATCACCAAAAATTATTGTAAGTTTGTCCCCCCTAAAACTTTGACTGCCCACTCTAAAATCTAATCCTGGCTACGGGCCTGAAGGGGTTATGAACAATATAGTGCGGATCATAAAGTATTTTCGAAATAACCTTTTAGCAAAAGCATTATTATCTTCTGAAGGTGGATCATCACTTCCATTGCCAATTGGGATACGCCGGAACAGCTCATGTGACTCACTTGAGGCATATTTGAAAAACTGGCATACACTGGTTAAAGTTTGCGGAGAACATCGCAATAATATTGATAATGAGATAAATAAATTGGGTTCTAGCATAGCCATTAAACGTAACGCGGAAGACCTGATGGCTCGACTAAAACCTATTTCGTGCGCACTAAATTTAATGCAAAAAAAGAATTGCACAATCGCTACGTCTGTTGTTATTTGGAAAAATTTAATAAACGATATAAATGCGGGTCTAGACAGCACTGCGAAAAAAAAAGTTATTTCCAGGTATACGCAAGCTGTTGGTAGCTATCACTTTATTGCACATATGCTAAGTCCAACAAATATCAAGGAAAATATAAGTTTAACCGAAGAGGAAAAGCAAAAGGCCTTGGAATCTGCAGCTGCAGAATTTCCAAACCTGTTACCGGTATTGTTACGATTCCATGGAAAGTTGTCCCCTTATAATCAGGTCCTGATGCAAGACTCTGTTATTTCAAACATGACAGATATTGAGTGGTGGATGTCGACATTTTCATTAACAGAGATAGGTTCTGCAGCGCAAAGTAGCATTAAACAACTTATGACAGCAGCAGCTTCATCCACAAGCGTGGAAAGAATATTTTCGTCCTTCGAATTGGTAAATTCGGATCTACGCAACCGACTAGGAGTGGAAAAAGCCGGAAACTAACTTTTCTAATGAAGATTCTTAATAAGTAATAAATTGCATATGTATTTATTATTTATTCAATCAATAGTTAAAATTTTGTTTTGCAAAAATTGCATATATTTGTTAGGTGGGTATGTTGTAAGATTTTTGAAGAAAATAAAAACTTTTTCTTTGTTGTTATTGTTTTTTGTTTCAGTAAGTAAAACGTCAAACATTGACACCACTTTAAGAAATTGATTATTTTTGAATACAAGAAAAGTGTATATTCGCTCGTTCTCCAAAGGATAAATTGTGTCTGCGATATATCTTTTGTTTAAAGTTAAATGCGTCTGTTCTAAAACTTTATTTTGCAAACGATAAAATTTTTTAAAAAAATTGTAAGGTGTCAATGTTACCCTTGGACAAGGCAAACATTGACACTGAACGCAAAAAGGGTTTGGGGGCAAATTTAGCCATTCATATACTAACATTGACATCCTTATAAACATTATAGGTAAAATTAGTCAAGAATACAGTCTCCAAAAATGTCTTTAATACGTAAAAATTAACTGAAACAAAAGTTTTTCTTAAACAACGTTCTAAAACGAAATGAGTTAAAGATTAATAACCTAGCACAGCTTTAGAGAGAGCTGAAGATTGGTTAACTGAAAATAATGTTTTCCACGATGTACAACCGGATCACCTAATTTTTGTACGATATTATCTAGAGGAATAGTCATGATGTCCACGTTAGGATATACGAAGTATAATGATTTTTTTCTTAGGAACTGCACCTTAATTTCTTGAGTTTCATTGTTTAAACTGATTACTTTTCCCGCGTAGCATGAATAGTTTCCATATTTGGCTATAATCCAATCGCCTTCATCATATTTTTTATTATTAATATTTTCCGGTATTTCCATATCCTCTCACATGATTCATTAAAGTAGTGCGATTGATATTAAATCTCTCGGCAACTTTTTTACACGCTGCTGCATTTCTAACTTCCTCTATCGCCTTTATCATATCTTCTTCTTTGTAAGCTTTGTAACGCCTTGTGTTGCGATCTCTTAGCCGCTTTTTACCAGGCATCTGAAATGAAGAAACACTTAGCTTATTTTTGTCAATATTACCTACAAGTGTAACATTGGCATGTCAATCTTAACCTAATTCTTAAAAAAGCAACAAATAATTAATTATATATTTAGCAACAAGCTATGACAAATTGTAACTATATGAAACGTTTTCTCTATCAATAAGTACCTTTAGTATGCAGCGAGTAGTAAAAAAAGGAATAAAATGTAGAAGTTTCTGAGTACGATGCACGCGCACCATCGAAAACGAAACAACTGAAAGAAGGATGAAAAATTAACGGTTGCATGGGGCAGTATATCGCGGCCGCCGTAAGATGGCGCCACCCGTGCGTTATTTGATAATTTATGGGCGGAATTCTGTAACTAGCATAAACGAAAATACTTAGCTGTTCTCAAGTTGTGGCAATGTTACCCCGATGTCAATGTTGGGCAGCGTTACTTATGTAAATAAAATTTGATTTTTTTTAAGTGAATTAATTCAAAAAAGTCCGAATTAATTCAAGAAGTCGGACTTTTTTGACTTTGCTATAAAAGTCATGACTTATTCCAACCCTGACTGGGACATTGCCTTTCAGGGTCAAGACGACTAAAGTCTGTGCGTTTTAAGAAGTCCGATATCGGATTAAATCACCAAGGGATGTTATCGCTTTTAAAACAGTAAGTCGGTTAAGTTACAATATCTTCGCACCTTCGCTATACTTGATCACACCGAACATCCCACTGGTTTACTGTATTCTTTTACTGGGCGAAATCAGAGGTTTCAAAACAAAATTATCTTAGAATTACGCGTTGAGCATAAATAATAAATTAATAGATAATTAAATTATTTTGCTATTATTATAGTTAAATCTATATAATAATCGCTATTTTCCAAGAACCAATTAAAATTTGCTCAAGTGCGGGATGGTTAAATATGTTAAAGATTTTGTCAGGTATATACTTTTCCGATAATGACATTATTTTCGGATTATTATAATTAAATCTTCATAATAATTACTATTTTCCAAGAAATAATTAAAATTTGCTGAAGTGCGGGATGGTTATGTTCTACTTTATTTTAAATAAGTAGTTGTGATGACGATGATGTTGATTCTGATGAGTCTGAAAGCATGGGTGAAATTTCAAATGCAGAGGAAGACTACTTTTAGTAGTACCTATCTACAAGTAGGGACGTTCTGTCGCAAGACTACAAAATCGGTTCTTTTTAGAACCAAAACTTTATAAAAAAGAATTCGTAAAACTAATTTGTCTGAATACTACAAAAGCTAAAAAATTATTATTTTTCTTTACCTAAACTAATTTTTTATTTACTTTAAATTATTTTATTTAGAAAATGTAATTCATCAACATCCAAAATTACCTTCAATATAATTTATTGTTTGAGAGCCACCGACATAATGCTCAAGAGGTTTTATGGCTTAGCGGACTTCTTAAAACGCACAGACTTTAGCTCATCAGTCGGTTTGGGTAAAGACAAACAAAAGGTATGAAAGCCAGATTTTGATTGTCCCCATGTGGTATTTATAGTTTAAAGAAATAATGTAATTGTATAAATATTGTAAGTGTCTTTTATGTAGGACTGTATAATATAATGATGTTATATAACCTATTTTATGTAGTTTAGATTTGTTTATTTAATTATATAGACCAGAATATTTATTTTCATTTTATTAAATTAAAGATGTTTATAAACCATCCAGTTTTGTGTTTAATTACAGTAATGCTTTAAAAGCTTTAATAAAAATGTAAGAAAACATTTTTAGAAAAATCCGGCCTCGTACATGTCGCATCTACAGTAATCTACACTGCAAAATGGCCGCTGATTTTAACATTTAATTAAACATGCGTACATCGGTCCAATAACATGGACGATTGTCTTCTTTAACCTTAGTCCTCATTGCTTCTAATAAGGAATAATTGATGACGCACAGGCAAAGACAAGACGTGCAAACTTTATTAGTACATAATAATATGGCTGAAATATTTTAAAAATATACAAAGAAAATGTTCAACAAACGTTTCTACTTATTCACAACATATTAACTTCCCCGGGATCCTTATGCCGAAGAAGGTGGCCGTTTAAATTCTTAAACTTTTTTGAAAATCACACTGACCACATTTAACCATATTATAAACTTTTCATAGCTTTGATGCAGCAGTAGGTGTTGATTTATACTTAGTTTGAAAGTCACACTGATCGCATTTAAACATGTTTACTTTCCCTGGATCCTTATGCTGAAAAAAGTGATTGTTTAAATAACTTTTATGCTTGAACTTTCGCTGGATCCTTGTGCCCAAGGAAGTGCCTGTCTAAATTCCCTTTAAACTTACTTTGATAGGCACATTGAGTGCATTTAAACATATTGATACTCCCTGGATCCTTGTGCCCAAGAAAGTGCCTGTCTAAATTCCTTTTAAACTTACTTTGATAGGCACATTGAGTGCATTTAAACATATTGATACTCTCTGGATCCTTGTGCCGAAGAAAGTGTCTGCTTATATTCCTTTTAAACTTAGTTTGATAGGCACACTGAGTGCATTTAAACATATTGACACTCCCTGGATCCTTATGCCAAAGAAGGTGACGGTTTAAATTCCTTTTCAATTTAGTTTGATAGGCACACTGAGTGCATTTAAACATATTTACTTCCCATGGATCCCTATGCAGAAGAAAGTGACTGTTCAAATGACGCTTATATTTAGTTTGAAAGTCACACTGATCGCATTTAAACATATTTACTTCGCATGGATCCTTATGTCGAAGAGAGTGAGTGTTTAAATGACGTTTATATTTAGTTTGAAAGTCACACTGGTCGCATTTAAACATATTGACTTCCCCTGGATCCTTATGCTGAAGAAGGTGACTGTTTAAATAACGTTTATACTTAGCTTGAAAGTCACACTGATCGCATTTAAACATATCGACTTCCCCTGGGTCCTTATGCCGAAGAAGGTGCATGTTTAAAGATGATTTATACTTAGTTTGAAAGACACACTGATCGCATTTAAACATATTAACTTCTGCTGGATCCTTACGGAGACGGTCCTTCTGTTGATGAATCTGGAGTCTGTAATTTTCATGTTCGGCAATGCTGTAATAGACAAAAATATTATGTTAATCGTACGGGTTAATTTTCCGTAATATAACAATGTATTTATTTAAATGCCTCGCCCAATAGGTGATTTTCCAATCAGCCACATAAAAAAATTAAATCCTCAGAATGAGTTCTACATGTTCCCAAGAGAACATTTGCCTGTTTAGACCTCTTAAGTAACCTATTAATAATAGTAATACATGTAATCTAATACCTATGCAAGTTATTACAATATAAAATAAACAAACAAAAAAAATATAAAATAAACAACAGTCTAGGGTCCTATATCCCACAATCTCTGTTTACTTAAAAAGAAGACTAGTTTCGAGATTTATTATATTTTTACCTCATTATCAAGTCGAAGCCGCAAGGTAAAAAAATTTTTTTTGGTTATAAAAAGGTTCTCTATGGTATATAATAGTATATTATTAACCAAGGTTTAGACAGCCATCATTATTGCCCGAGCGGCGAGTTTAAATCACGAGGAGCGAAGCGACGAGAGATTTAAGACGCAAGGGCTATAAGCAGTGGCGGCTCGTGAGTTTGGAGCCAAGGGGGGCGCAGGGGCAAAAAAAAAGCGCCGCAGGCGAAAATTTTTGCACATTTCAAGGTCAAACGCCCGAGATGAAAAGTAGTAAATTAGCTAGGTAAAAAAAACTCGTCAAGAGAAAATTTGTCGATTTGTTGTAAAATAAAAAAATTTCCATGTTTTGTCAATAAAACTAAAAGTAAAATTGCCAGAAAAATCTCCGTATCTTTGCCTTATTTTTACATTGTAATTGCACTTGTACAATGTTTAACATTGGTACTGGCCGCCCTATATTTTTTAAATTAAGTTTTTCACTTAAGCTCAGAGAGCTAAACACAAGCTGCTGCAACTCACTGACTTTCATTTTAAAATTTTAATTTTTTAAACGACAAACGACAACATAAATAATCAAGTCAAAACAAATCGACAGATCGCCTCGAAACAAAACGCGAATGACGGAATGCCGAATGAACAGCTGTCGGGCGGAAAATTTGGGAGTCCATCCGAGCCACTCGAACTGCGATATGTAGGTGACGTCACGCCTCCGTAGTCATGGCAACCGACTTAGTATTCGCGTTGGATAGTCGGGCGAATAATCGGCCGTCCGGCTGAATAGATAGGTCTAGATATCTTGCCCAGGCAAATAGAAAATGCTAATTCGTTATAATTTGCTCGTTGAAATATCGCTACATTTGGTTTTAAATTATTTTAATTGGTTGCTTACATTGCGTTATGGGTTTTTTAAGTAAAGTATTTTTGGAATTCCGTTTGAAGCAGGGAGGGCGGCGCCCCAGAGCCCTTCATGTACGAGCCGCCACTGGCTATAAGCTGTCTAAACCGTGGTTAATATAATATTTTTTCCACTACTGCAAACTTTTATAAGACATTTATCTTTATAGTATTAATAATTATAAAAAATTATAGGTAGGTATAAGTATATTTTTTAATCAAGTTACCTGCGATTTGAAATTGGCAAAATATTTTGTTGTTTTGTCAGGTGGCTTTGTTAATGTCAATTTTTGTTCATTTATGTCATTAGATTTCACGAGTTTTCCGTTTTTTTAAAAAATGAGCGAAGAAAATGTTAGTGATATTTTTATGTGTACACCTCCAGAATTAAGGATGGAAGCAGGAAAAATGTTGATTGTATCGATATTTTACAATAGCATCTGTAATAATCTAATATGTATATTGATAATTATCTGGTTGCCTAACCACAAGTAATCACCTTTATGAATTTATGATGTAGAATCAAAAAATCAAGTTACCTGCGTTCAAATAGATTCTTGAAGATCGGTCAATAATGGATTTCAATGCCTTATTATTGACCATGGTAGAGAAACACGATTTCTAACGTTAATAATCGGTCAATAATGGCGATGTTATAGGTTAGTAGTGAAAAAAATATATTACTTACATATATAAAAGAACGGAAAGGTGTCTGTATCATGAAATTCTGGTTAAAAACATTAATGTAAAAGAGGGACGTACGACAGAAAAGTATTATATCAACAATTCAACTAACCTGAAAAATGTAAATTACAATTCTTATTGGGCGAAGTCTAGCTGACTAGAGCAATAACTCCTACAGTACAAGGACAAAACGCTCATTTGTGACGTCATCACCGGAAGGCCGACGAATAAACGAAGACGTTATAATAACTCATGTTTTGTTTTGGATTTATGATTTTGTGTGATTTCTAAATTAACGTATGCACTTTAGAACATTGTTATTTAAGTATTTAAACTTGTATTTAAGCAAGTATTGCGTTCATATGGCTAAAGCCTAAATGAGGACCACTAATAAGTAGGTATTATTTTTAAATTTATTATCTATAGATACTTATTTTAGAAATAACGATTTCATCTAGGTACATAATATGATCTCTAGCATATTGCAAGGCACTTCTGCTTAAGTTAGTTATGAGTGTTATGAGATTAAAATAGATGGACAGAAACAAACAAGTAAAATAACAATATATATATACAGGGTGTTTCAATAAAAACTCCCAGGCCAATTATTTCGAAAACTATAAGTGGCATGTAAATTCTGTGAACGCCAGTTTTTAGCTCCTATGATTGGCTTTACAACTGTGTAAAAAATGTGTTTAAATAATGCAAGATGTAGGTGGCGCTATGGTGCAAAGAATTTTTTCGATGGCAGGAATCTTTAAATGTTGTGGTTCTTAAAGATAATTAATTTTTGATCAAATTATGTCTCATAAAAAATTTTGATAAATCCAACATGAAACGAAGATATTTGGGGTTAAGTTTAAACTATAATTTTAGTGATAAAACGCTCGTTTAGCGCTGAATTATTGCGTCCAGTGAGGTCTCAGGGGACGCCTTAATAAATAAAATTGGCAAAAAATAAGACGCCACTGATTTTTTGGTAATTTTTATATTTTTTTAGGATTAAGCAACTAAAAATATCCTTTTATTGTCTGTTAAATAATTGTTTTCATATCTTGCTTCGTTTTCGAGAAATAAAAATGCATATCTATGGAAAACAAAAAACATTAAATAATTAACATTATTAACACTCAGTGTCAGTGTCAGAATTTGCAATTTCTACATTTTTAAAATAAAAATGGTTCACCATACAAATCAAGATAAATTGAACATGGTTTTAGTTTATGGAGAATGCCATCAAAATGCTTCAGAAGCTGTGCGCTGCTATCGAGCTCGTTTTCCAGATAGACCAACGCCCGATCGCAAATCTTTTGTAGCTTTGTGTACCAACTTAGCTACACATGGTAGCTTTAAAAAGGGAAAGGTTCCAAGAAGAAAGAGGGTTACGAATGACGAAAATGTAGCTATAGTCCTACAAACAGTAGAAAATAGCCCACAAACGTCATTACAAAAATTAAAAGATGAAACTAATATTACAGTAAGTTCGTGTCGCAGAATCCTAAAAGGAAATGGGTTCTTTCCATACAAGATTCATTTGGTGCATCATCTACAACCAGAAGATTACCAGCGCAGATTAAACTTTTTGGCACATTTTCATATTCTTTTTGAAGAAAATCCAAATTTATTAAACCAAATTGTGTGGAGTGACGAATCCCGGTTTCACACTAATGGAGTAATTAACAGACATAATTGTCGCTACTGGTCCCGGAAAAATCCTAACTGGATGCGACAGACTAAATTTCAAACACGATTTGGGGTAAATGTTTGGTGTGGTATTGTAAATGGTTACATAATCGGGCCCTATTTGTACCATGAACATTTAACTTCAGTTCGTTATTTACAATTTCTGCAAAACAATCTCCCTTTGCTGTTACAAAATGTAGGAATTGACGTAAATACTATGTGGTTTCATGAAGACGGTGCCCCAGCACACAATAGCAATATCGTTATGAATAATCTAAATGTGACGTTTCCAGGAAAAGTGATCAGCACAAATGGGGATCGTAGATGGCCAGCAAGGTCCCCTGATCTCACCCCGATTAACTTTTATTTATGGGGCTACTTACAAAATGAAATCTACAAGGAACCAATAGAAGACATGGCTGACCTGTACAACAAAATGTATGCTACTATAGGACTATAGTCGCTATTAATCGAAATACACTATTGAGAGTTTGCAGAACCGAATTATTATATCGATTTGCCATGTGTGTATATGAAAACGGCAATAATTTTGAACACCTCATTCGACCCCATTAGTTAGTTTTTGGTATTGTTCTAATTTTCATTAATAATTTTGTATGATTTCTCATCAGTTCTTTCATAAAATTTAAAACATCTTTTAATTTTATTTTATTATGCTTTAATGTTTTAACTTTGCTTTTAAACAACAAAAAATACATCGTATTGATAATTTATGGTTTTGTTTCTTAATGCACATGCACAAAAAATGGTTTTATTTTTATTTCTCGAAAACGAAGCAAGATATGAAAACAATTTAACAGACAATAAAAGGATATTTTTAGTTGCTTAATCCGAAAAAAATATAAAAATTACCAAAAACTCAGTGGCGTCTTATTTTTTGCCAATATTATTTGTTAAGGCGTCCCCTGAGACGTCACTGGACGTTATAATTTAGCGCTACACGAGCGTTTTATCACTAAAATTATCATTACCAAAATTAAATTAAAATCTACTAAAGGATATTAAAAATATTTATAATTAACAAATACTCGTTAAAATTATTTTAATAAAAAACTTAACCCCAAATATCTCCGTTCATGTTGGATTTATCAAAAATTTTTATGAGACATAATTTGATCAACAATTAATTATCTTTAAGACCCACAACATTTAAAAGTTCCTGTCATCGAAAAAATTCTTTGCACCATGGCGTACATCTTGTATTATTTAAACACATTTTTTACACAGTTGTGAAGCCAATCATAGAGGCTAAAAACTGGCGTTTACAGAATTTACATGTTACTTATAGTTTTCGAAATAATTGGCCTGGGAGTTTTTATTGAAACACCCTGTATATATACAACAATTCGAACATCGCTGGAGTACTGTTCGCATATTTGGGGCTCTGCTCCCAAAGATACCTGAGATTACTGGATTCCATTTAAAGAAGAGCCATTTGCTTGATCGGTGATCTGACAAAACAACCTGGAAAGCCTTGAACATCGAAGGGAGGTTGGCGACTTGAGTTTATTTTACAAATATTTTTATGGCCTTGATTCCACCCAGAGCGGTGCATGGTAGAAATACACGAGTAACTGCAGTCCACCCGTACGTGGTTCGGCTTAGAGTTCCTCGAACGACACTGTTTAAAAATTCTTTCATCTGGAGAATGTTATCATTCTGAAACGACCTCCCTGAGGCCGTGTTCCCCAGCGAGTATAATCTCCAAAGATTTAATACCAACGTGAATCGTTTCCTGCGCACACGCACCGCTACCGAAGCGCCATGAAGGATTAATCCTGCAGTGATGTGCCTTATCATAAAAAGAGACAAAAAACTAGCGTTCATACGGAGACACGACATACTCCTTATGAGTTAGTATTTGAAAAAACTGGTAACTTACCTTCGAATGTTATTAATAACATCGATCAGCTATACAATTTTAATGATTACCCATGGGAATTACCATAGGCATCGTAACTATAGATCAGACACGCCATTCATAAATGCTATAAAATTGTGATGCCAAAATCGTTTGGTGGCGAGACGCTGTGAGGAGCTAGGTGGGGCCGGGAGTGGGGATTACGCTGCCTTTACATATGCATGCGACAAAACTCCAGGAAAACAACATCCGCTATGCCGAGTCGATGTGGATGGCCACGAAAATGATGGGATCTGGGCGTATTCTTTACTGCTGCGTTGCCCTACTACAGATTTTTTACAAGGTTTTAGGCAATGTTATATATTTCCCACATCACGTTATTCTAGTAAATCATAGAAGTTAATACTTTTAACAGAGTAAGCCCAGAAAACTACGTTTTCTGTGGCGTAAGTCTGGCAAACCAAGTGGAGGCGAGCAGCTTGCATGTTGATTTACTTTACAATTCAACTGGAATACAATGATGACAACACGTTTATTTGTTATTGTTCGGTCTAATAGTTACGATGTCTATGGGAATTACAATATCGCTTGCAGAGCGCTTGGTCCGATGCAAGAGATAATTTGTTAAAATCGAAAAAAAAAAACGAAACAAAACCTTGACATGAGAATAAAATTAATTAATTCCAAGGACGGTGAAAAAATGTTGTTAAGAGACGATTATTTCACTATTAATTAAACTTTTCGATGTGTTCTCTGGTTTGACGGAAAGCTGTCATCGGTGTCATTCGGTCAAAAGAAATTCTGACGCCTGGTCAAACTCTTAGCCCTGGTGGGAAAATTCAGAAAATCCTGTCCCATCTCTGTGTTGTCAATATCAACTCTTGTTTGAGGCACGTAACGTATATTTTCATGGATTATCAATATTTTTCAGAGATATTTGCCACATAACGTGAAACCCCATACCTTTTTTCAGACCAGACTTATCCCTTATCTACCATTAATCACTTTCATATGAGGTCACAGGATCGGCGGCCATTTTGCTTGGAGGACAAACAAAGTAAATAAACACAAGCGTTTGGGTTATAAATCAAGTTTTCTTTAAAGTTTGCCTTGAAATCTGAAATCTCTGTGCGTTCTGCTAATAATTAATCCTATCTCTAAGCGAAATGCCAAGCATTGATCTTTCCATTTTTCTCTGAGCAATGCGTATCTTAATTACCGTTTTTTGGGTAAGGGTTAGCGTTTCTGCCCCGTAGGTAAGTACAGGTAACACGCACTGTTCAAAGACTTTCCTTTTTAAGCACATCGGGATATTCGCTTTAAAGACGTAATGCAGTTTTCCAAATGCAGCCCACGCTAGGCCTATTCGTCTGGTGATCTCACATGTTTGGTTGTCTCTTCCATTACGTAGCTCGTGTGCCAAATACTTGTAGGAATTCACTAGTTCTATGTTTGACTCGTCCAGCTTAATGTTTTCGCTTATGACAAGGTTAGTCATAAATTGAGTTTTAGCAATATTTATTTTGAGTCCTACTGAGTTTGACATTTCATTGAGCCTTCGTAGCATTTCCTTGGCTTCATCAACCCTATCAGCAATAAGCACGATGTCGTCTGCAAATCTAAGATGGTTTAATTTTTCACCGTCTATGTTTACACCCATATCTTCAAAGTCTACTTTCTTAAACATATATTTTAGTAGTGCATTGTGACGGGGTTGTCCCATTTGCTAAGCAAGCATTAAATAGCTTGCAGATAGTCCGATGTAGAACATTTTCTCCGTTTTTTATGGATTCGATTGTTATACCGTCCTCGCCTGGGGTTCTATTGTTTTTCATATCTCTTAGGGCCTTCCTCAATTCATCCAAAGTGACTTCTGGAATATCCTCCGAGCCCTGATTCTGAACTTTGTGAATTGTTATGTTTTGATCAAGGGTGTTTCTGCTACGATATAGATCGCAATAGAAATTCTCGACAATTTCGAGAATTTCTAATTTATTGGTTGTTATCTGGCCATTCGCATTCTTTAGTTTGCTGATGTTCTTCCTACCTTCTGGCATCGTCTTTCTTAAAACCTTCATACCTTTATTCTCATTTATTACCCTGGTAATTTCGTTTGTGTTATAGGTTCGAATATCTCTTCTAATTTGTTTTGATATTTCCTTATCTTGCTTTTCAAGTAGGAAAATTAATAATACCTAGATAAAAATATTAACATATTTTTTAAAAAAATACTAAACTTACCTATTTTTTATAAATTAAGTCTATCCTACGTTCTTTTCGGTTCGCAAATCTTGTAATCACTTTGTCATTAAAATTGTCTATTTCGGAGATAAACTTTTTTTCAATAGATAGCATGAAAAGAGCTGTTAAACGATCTTCGGTCATTGAATTGAACCAAAAAGTAAGCAGGGAAAACAGTATAAAGCATTTTTGTTGTTACATCCACAAATCCATTCATTTTTTAAATAAATGTCCCTATTAAATATACGTGTATATCTTTTTCCTCTAGTTATACTAGATTTTTCAATTATAATATCTGGTAATGGTCTACCTTTTGCTTTTAATTCTATCTTTTCTTCGAATGAATATTTAAAAAACCTCTTCACATTAATTAAACTGAAGACCACTTCCATAGAACACCACACAGTTAATAATTGTCACAGCAATACACAAAAACCACCCCCGCATTCAATTATTATTGTTTTTAAGTTCAACGCGCCGTATACTAAGCACTCGCGTAAAAATTCGTTCGATACTATTCAATACCGTATCCCGCGAACCGCACTGCGCTGGACTAAATGCAGCGAACTCTCCAGTTAAATCAAGGCTTGATTTTAGACAGTTACGGGGGAAGCGGAGTGCGCGCGGGTGTTCGAAGGAGCTCACCGAGCCCGGTCGTGTTGCCCAGATCAAAAATAATTCAGCGACAGGGTAGTGTCGGTACGATATTCCATTGGTCGACTTTACTTTGGCGACCGCCGCGATATGTACAGTCCGCCACACACACACGAGTCTAGAGCTGGCAAAACAATCCGAGCAAGGATTAATACAATTGAAATGAAATATTTTTTATAGATTATGTAATTATTATTATTTTTCTTCATTTTTTTGGAAGCTCTGCAGCACTGCAGCGCTTATGCACCAGCCGCCACTAACTCATAATTTTATAATTTAGTCTGATTTGGTAAATTAACGGAATTTAACCGAAGTTTAATTAAGTGTTATAAATTTTCCATTTAAAATCACCTAACATTGACCTCCTTGTTTTTTTAATTAAATGACTGTTAACTATTTTTGTGTTTGATTTGGCACCGTGTGTGGACCCCATTGTTCACTCACAGGAATTAGGTGTTGTTGTGACAAGTCGGGGGCTAAAAGCAGCTGTGAGTGACGCTCAAAACTCCATCGTATATATTGGCTTGCACAGCAGCATCCTTTGGGGACCATACTCGTACATATTGTGGTTTACTGTCAAGGACCCCACTTCAAAGAACCACCCCGGCTTGAGCTAGCTGAGGTAGGTGGTAACCTTAAACCTTATTTAATAATTAAATTTATATCGTTTATATTTTGTTAAAGTCTGTTTACAGATATAAGAAAGTGACTATACCGTATTTTGCTTAGAATTTAATCATGGGTTGTAATAAAAATAAGTAAGCCATTAAATAATATTTTATTTATGTTTAAATGAAATTACAAGTTATTTTATTATTAAAAATTATATTTATGATTACAAAAATATACAAATTATTCGGTACTTATAATAATTATTCACTCACTTAATATATCAATATCACTATTGCTATCATCATCTGTTCTAATTATTATTTGTGCCATATTGTTTATATGGATATAGGATTTTTCCACTTTTTTAACATGTGTAACAGAATTTGCCCAACTTTGTGTAGGGATGTTAAAAAATTCAGTTTCTATGGGCTCAAGTATACTGGAGTTAATAGTAGGGCAAATAATGTTACGACGAATGGCAGATTTCAGTTGGTGCCAAACATGTTCGATGGGATTAAATATACAATGGTATGGTGAAAGCCTTAAAACTGTATGCCCTAGGTATTTTGCATAATTATCACAGAATTATTCCTTTTGTAGTGTGTCCTCATGGTAATCCAGAGAAGAATCTTTAATGTTTTTTGCAGGCAGAGAAAGTCCATTTGGAATCCATCCGTCTTTAGATCCAGCATGCAAAATCGTAATTCGTTTACCTCTTTTTGATGGCACGCTTGTTTTATACTTGCCGCTTAAGTCAACCCAACCCTTTTCCGGAGTATCATATGTGTCGAACCAGGTCTCATCCAAGTGAATAATCGACCTTTGCTGATCTCTGTAAATCCTAATTTTTTTTTGTAGATATTCGGACCGTCATTCCCGAATTCTACTGGATTCCATTAAAACTTGTCTTTTGTTAATTTTTTTAAATCTAAAACCCATGTGTTGGATACACTTCCATAACGTTGTTCTGCCACATTTAACGCCGGTTTCATCTTTTTCAAGCCTCTTAATTAAATTATCTAATGTAGGCACGCTTTGTTCCTCGTATAACTTGTAAATTTTACGCCATATTATATCTTGATCACTTCCATCTACTTTCGAGAAAATGCCAGTATCGCTTCTTTTTTTCCTCGCTAAAATGGGATTATTCACAATTTACCATACAGTTGATGTTGGAATTTTTGTTAATGTGGCCGTTTCTTCTAACGCTGCTTGCTGCTTGAACCGTACGTTCAATGAGAGTTGAATAAACATTGTTTATAACTTCCTTAGTTTCCACAGAAAAGTGTTTTCTGCTTTTCGACGGGGTTATCTCCTGAGATACATTGGGCTCGCACATATTTTCCATGACTCACACACGATTAAACAAACGCTGCATTACACACGAAGTAAGAATAATTACTAAGCTTAAAACTAACTAGAGTAGCTATATACAGGGTCGTTGGTATGTTTGGAAACGGTCGATTATTTCTTAAAGTAAAACAGCTAACAAAAAATGATCAAGACAAAAGTTGTATGGTTTTGTAAAGTCTATTAGAATTAAAAAAAGATGATTATACAGGATGAGTCAGAAAGCCGTAGAGAAATAAAATTACTTATTTTTTAATAGAACACCCTATATTTTAGAATATTTTTGGATTTTACATAAGATTACAATTATTTTATATGAAGTGCATTATAGATCTAAACCCAATAGTTTCCGAGATATCGACTTTTGAAAAATGACATTTTTAAATTTTGACAGCTTCTAGCTTTCTAACGGTACCTACGTCTTGGAGTAAAACGGCTTACATGCCCCTATCTTAGTTTTTAACTATCTTTCTAGAAGTGCCAACTTCCGGTTATACCGGAAGTACTATATTTCCGGAATTTAAGCTACATCCGGTTTAACCGGAAGTTAACACAAGCATTCAAATTTTATGAAAGAAGTAAATTCCAATGCTTATGTTGTAGTCGGCAAGGTAAGATTAAGCTCTAATAAGGTTGGGGTTTTGGATAACTGCTACCATTTCATTGGGGCTTATAAGGTTTGGGTTTTGGACAACTCTGTTACTATTTCATTGGGTCCTAAACCATGGTTGGCTGCCCAGTGGATAATCCAAAAAAACCTGGTGGTTTTTTTTGGGTAAAACCCACTCAAAAAACCCGCCGGGTTTTTTTAAAACTATGTTTTTTGAACGTTTTTTCTTAAACTGAAACTCTGTATACATTTTACATTTTTATATTTTGTAAAAAAATAAAACACATTGTTATAAAAAATAAACGTAACACAAAACTAACAAAAATAGGAAGAAAAAAATGGCGATCCTACTAGGTACTACATAAATGTCATAAATGACATACTTAATACGTCTACGAGACTAGTTAAAAAATCTTATTATTACCAGTCATTTGAATCTGATCTTAAGAATCTATAAACTTTTACCAGTTGCAAAGCTTTTTCGAATCCCAAACGATTTCTTAATTTACTCCAAATAAGACCATAACTTGAAAAAACTCTTTCAATGGATGCTGCACTAGCTGGACAACAATGCAAATTATAAAAAAAAGTACAAAACGATTCGGGCAACTTTTTTGTAACTTCATTTTTTACTTTAAGTATTTTCCACCATTTTGCCGCCGAAAATTTCTCGATAACTACAGTTTTAAAAAGCGATGTAGGAAAATAATCAGGATCTAGATAATATGGCAACATTTCTGGATGATTTTCATGTAACCAGTTTTCTGTCATACTTTCTTGCATCTCGGAGAGGGGTTCTTCCAGATATTTTGGATGACTTAAATATGCAATATAATGTATAGGTGACAATGCATCATTTAAACGTTTGTTAATATTTTCTTTGTGTTTGTAATTATTAGCAAAATATTCATTTAACAGCAAGTTGTTCCAACATACGACAGCATCAGTCAGAAAACTTTTATCACTCTGCATTTTATCTAAACTAGTTGATAAAATTGACAACTGTTTTTCCAACTCAATTGCTTCCGAATATAAATCTACATTATTTATTATAGCGTGAATATTAGGATGATTTTTTTTTTTAAATTCTCCAAATGTTCACTTCTTATTTGAGTGTATAAGGGTCATTTTCAATAACCTTTAACTTTACATATACCGCGTCATCGCATTTTTATTTCGTAAAATATTAACAGCGTACAATTTTTTTTAGCTTTATTGCAATCCGGCTTATGAGTTTAAAGCATAACATGCCACAAAATTTGTATGTTTGGCTATTTTTTCTATTTGTAAAGGCTTGTTTTAACATTACCGTCACTATAAACTTTGTAAAATTCCCAACTTTCGCATAATATTTTACAAATATATTGACTAAATTGTACATAAGCAAAGGATTTTTTATATTTATTGATCATGTGTTGTCGTAATTAAATATTTACGAATACCCTAAAATATCAAAGTTCATTTTTAAAGCATTATAACTGAAGATACTCAAGAGCACTAACATTGCCGTCACGCGATGTTTAAGTGACAATGTCAACTGATGGATGGCGTTCATTGTGGTGGTTATTGAGTTTCGCAGTTCTGCTTGGACGGGTATACACCGTGAATGTCACTTTGGGAAAAATCTGTGTTGTTTTTGTTGTGTTTTTTCATATAAAAAGGTAAGTTTTATAAAGAATATTTTTTCTCTACACATTACCATCCTATAGGACCATTTGCTTCTAATGGTACCTATTATAATAACTATTTTTTGCCAATATTGTAAACCACGGCCACTTTAAGATTTCCTAACCTCAAACTTTTCAGTCAGTTCTACATAATTCCATTAATTTTAAATTGATGTTTTAATATTTCCATCACGAACATTACCGTCTCGTTCGCAGGAGGACCAAAACGTGACGGTAATGTTATGCAAGTGACGGTAATGTTACAAGTATAAAATTTATATTTTTGTTATGACTAACAGGATAATTCACAAACTAGTATGTTTTTTTTTTAGTTCCATGATGGACTCGAGTAGTTCAGTCTGTGTTTCGGCCACTAGTAGTTCAAATCAAGAAGTAACATTCGTTGTAAATTCAAACAATAATGAGTCGCAAAATGAACGCCTAGTTGTACTTAAAAATAAATTAAAAGCCATGAGAGAGTTCAGTTCCATGGAGTTAAATCCAGCAGTATATTACACTATTATCAATGGCGCACTACAACAGAGATCAGAGTCATTAAGGAGAAGCATAAAATAGTAAAAATAACGAAAAAACTAAAGTTAAATGCTACTGCTGAAGAATTTGTAAATATTTTTAAAAACGAGACTCCGAAAATGTTGCAGCATTCATATCGCATCTATCATTAAGGCCTCTTTTTAAAAACAGTAAAAGCTGAAATGGCTGAAGACGAAATTTGTTTTATCATAGACTTCTCGGAAAATTACAATTTTAAATATACTGATGAAATTCAAAGCGTTCATTTCGGAGCTTCGAAAATACAGTTAAGTCTTCATACTGGAGCCGATATTCACACATTTCTGTCACCAATTAGGCTTCAAAAACGCATCCTGGAATTGGAGTGCGGTCATGGTAAAAGTGTTGCTGATGGTGTTGGAGGGCTCGTCAAAAGAACTGCTGACCACAGTGTTGCTCAGGGAACTGATGTATCGAGTATTGCTTAATTTTTAGAAATAATGCAAAATAAACTATAGAAAATAAAAATTTTTCAAATTTTTGAAAAAGATATTTTAAAGGTCGAATAACTACTAGATGAAAAGATAAAGCCATTGCCTAACACCATGAAGTTACATCAACTAACCTGGATCAGTATAGAAAGACATACTCTAAATTTACGAGAATTGTCATGTTTTCGATGTAGAAACTTCAGTTTCTGTCCACCCTTATGCCCATTCAATATAAGCTTAGAACGTAGAACCGTATCCTTTTTAGCCTAATCCTGTTTGCGAATTTTCGTAATAAGTTTTTTATTCAAATTTTCTTAACGAATATACTTTAGCTAATACTTTTTGTAATGAAAATATGGAATCAACCAGCAGCAGCGTAAATATAAGGAAGGCGATTGGATGGCAGTAGTGTTTGACGATCAGTGGTTTCCAGGGCAGGTACTAAATGCTGACAAGGACATTCTAGAAATATCATTTATGGCCAGAACCAAGAACAACTTTTCGTGGCCCCCAAAACCAGATGTAAACAAGATTTTACAAAAAGGGATACTTGCCCTTTAAAATATCCCATAAAGTTATCTTCACTTATTTTTAAGTTTGAAAATTCTAATTCAGTAGATTCTGTAATGGAATCACTTGACTTTTAAGTGTTACTTTAATTTTATTTTAATATTTTCTTTTATTATCTTTACTTTTTTAAACGTTTAATATATATAAATAAAATAAGTGAGAAAACGTGGTTACGTTTGTTTTGCAATTTTATAACATTACCGTCCCAACACGTCAAAACATTACCGTCACGATACCTTTTTTCCACAATAAATATTTTCGTATAAACAAATTTAAAATAATTTACGTTTATTAAATGTTAAAACAACAGTTATATAATAAAATGTAATGCTGGGTAGTCGATTATTTTGTTTTTGTATAAAAGTCATAAATTTATTGTATGATATTTTATATTTTTACATAATATTCCATTTATTTTCAAGTTTTGCTGTTCTAATATGTTATTAGTAATGCCTTGGATTTTTTTTTAAATAAAATTTTAAGGCTACATTCCATTAAACTCTAAAAATGAATACAAGTTTTATAATTATTACCGCTGACATACTTTAAAGTATCGTGACGGTAATGTTAAAATTCTAGACACTGTTATGAAAACTGCTTAAGAAAAATTGCACACCTAAACATTTCTTTGGTTTCGGCTTAAAAGTAAGATTCTACACACTTAATATATGCCTAAAAAAGTTATTGCAACATAATATGGAAAAAAGTTCTTCGGACATTGCATAAGTCAAAAGTTAAAGGTTATTGAAAATGATAGTTAAGGAGCTAGCGTGCAAAAAACGCCATAGTTGGCTGCCCGTCAGTCGAGTTTGAAAAAACGTTGCCATTACTCCACTGAACACCCTGGTGCTTGAAGTTTTGCTTTTACCCATCAACTTTAAGATTTATTGGCAATAATGACATAGGGCGATTGGTTATAGTGAGGAGCCCGTCAGTCAGGTTGAAAATTAGGTTCTGTAGGTTGCCAAGATCATGTATCTAAAATTTCGTTGCGATCTAACCACTAGATCGTGAATTAGGCCAAATGGAAGATTATAATTTGTTTTTTGACCGCCATTTTGTTGGCCATAGTAAGGAGCCCCTCCAAAACTTGTTTCTACCTCTTCGTTTGGATAAAATGACGGCAAAAATGCACTTGACTGACAAATCGAATCACGACGTTCTTCCCTGGGTGACCTACAAATCTTGAAAAATCCAATTTTTCAGTCTTTAGCATGGCTTTTTCAGAAATTCAACCAAAATCATCAGACAATCATTTTTCCTGATTTTTAGACATCCAATTAAGCAGAAATCACAAACGACTGACATTTTCCTCTAATATTTTCAATTTGGCCATACTTTGAAAATTTTCTGATTTTGGACTTTTTTATAATGGCTCAATAATGCTGTTCCAAATGGACTTAAAAGTAAAACAATGTATGACGATGATGTTTGATGACCTAAAAAACGTTTCAATACATAACTATCACCTATTTACCCCTTCCTCCACCCCTCTGCTACCCTCCACCCCTATTCATTCGTTGAATTTATGTTATATTATATTGGATTCAGTAATCAAAAAATATAGAATTTTTGCCACAAAAAGATACGATAACCAATTTCAGCAGTAAGAAATGAATAATTACTGAAGAAAATCGAAAATTAAATGGTTATTATTTATTGAATGAAATTGCTGGCCTATTTGGGTTGAGCAAGCTGGGTTGTGTTAGTAACATTTCAATTTCAATATAGAAAAAAACAGATATTTTATTGTTGATTATATTGTAACTATTACTTTTACTTAATATAATCATTATATATTATATATATATTATATATATATATACAGGGTCTTTCACTTAAAACTCCGCACGACCATATCTCGAAAACGAATAGAAATATTTGATTTCTGTAAGAAGTAGTCAATGTATGGGGTCAAGTAGATATTTTTGAAAGTTTAAAAAATTCGACGCGACGCGTCGAAAATATAAATCGATTGCATTAACTTTGAAATTATGCGCATGCGAAAATACATGATATTTATAAACTTTTTTTTCATTTACTCGAACTCATTTTTTTTACTCATTTCTGAGTTATACCGGTTTATAGTAAAGATTTCATTATTGACAAAAAATGCAATTACGGATGATTTTTACAAGAATGCCATGAATTAGTTACTATGGCAATGGCAACCATTGTTATCGCAATTGTTTTAAGTGCAATTATATACAATTCCAATTCATTGGAGTTTAGATTTTCCAGAATTATAAAATTTAATTCGTTCTAGTTACGTCAAGTTAATAAATAAAGTGAAATATAAAAAAGCAGTGAATGTGGACAATTTTCAAATTATATTTGAAAATTATTGAAGTAAATTGCATCAGACTATTTCTGTGTTATTTTCCAAATATAAAACTGAAAACAATCACGTAAGTACATTTTTTTGTATTAAAAACAATGCATTTTTGAATGATTGTACTATATTCCACGTGAGGATGAAAAAAAAACGCGCGCAAGAGTATATGGACCACGTGTACGCAGCGTCGATAATTAAATTTTTTTTTTATTTTTATTTTCATACATATGCATATTATGTGTTATACACATTAATTTTTAAACATCTGCAGGTAGCCCTGTATTTTACTTTTTTGTCGGTGTTTCTATATTGAAATTGAAATGTTACTAACACAACCCAGCTTGCTCAACCCAAATAGGCCAGCAATTTCATTCAATAAATAATAACCATTTAATTTTCGATTTTCTTCAGTAATTATTCATTTCTTACTGCTGAAATTGGTTATCGTATCTTTTTGTGGCAACAATTCTATATTTTTTGATTACTGAATCCAATAAAATATAACATAAATTCAACGAATGAATAGGGGTGGAGGGTAGCAGAGGGGTGGAGGAAGGGGTAAATAGGTGATAGTTATGTATTGAAACGTTTTTTAGGTCATCAAACATCATCGTCATACATCGTTTTACTTTTAAGTCCATTTGGAACAGCATTATTGAGCCATTATAAAAAAGTCCAAAATCAGAAAATTGTCAAAGTATGGCCAAATTGAAAATATTCGAGGAAAATGCCAGTCGTTTGTGATTTCTACTTAATTGGATGTCTAAAAATCAGGAAAAATGATTGACTGATGATTTTGGTTGAATTTCTGAAAAAGCCATGCTAAAGACTGAAAAATTGGATTTTTCGAGATTTGTAGGTCACCCAGGGAAGAACGTCGTGATTCGATTTGTCAGTCAAGTGCATTTTTGCCGTCATTTTATCCAAACGAAGAGGTAGAAACAAGTTTTGGAGGGGCTCCTTACTATGGCCAACAAAATGGCGGTCAAAAAACAAATTATAATCTTCCATTTGGCCTAATTCACGATCTAGTGGTTAGATCGCAACGAAATTTTAGATACATGATCTTGGCAACCTACAGAACCTAATTTTCAACCTGACTGACGGGCTCCTCACTATAACCAATCGCCCTATTTCATTATTGCCAATAAATCTTAAAGTTGATGGGTAAAAGCAAAACTTCAAGCACCAGGGTGTTCAGTGGAGTAATGGCAACGTTTTTTCAAACTCGACTGACGGGCAGCCAACTATGGCGTTTTTTGCACGCTAGCTCCTTAACTATGACCCATAAATGGTAATTTGATATAAAAGTTTTTAGGCAATCTTCATAAGAATTCCAACGCGTTTCGTTTGGGATTTGAGGCATGGCTCCTCCTTTCTCTTTTAACCATCCATGTGGTTGGTGATGGTTCCTAAAAAACTTTTGTAGTTCGACGATGTTTACTTCCATTTGTAGGGATTATATCCTTGTACAACAGGTTCATGTAATGAGCCGAACAGCCATATGCTACAATTCCTTTTGTTTCACTTAAAATTTGATTCATTCTCTTCATTTTATTCTCATTATCTGTGCAACATGCAAATGTAGTATTACACACTTAAAATTAGGGGTAATTTTAATAGATATTTACAGGTAAAATAATGGAATATATTTACATATATGCTGTAATTTTACATGCACTCTGTACATTATCTTTAAAAATACACGTTAATGTATTTTTAAATAATTTTTACAGTAAGTAGTGTGATATCACAAAAAAATACATATCAAATATTAAAATCACATGAATATTACACGGCACTGTAAAAATTATATGATTCTGCTGTGAACTTACGACATCAGTCTGTGGGGATTGTGGGATTCCCCATCACTTTTCGGCGCAACGAAAGAGACGCGTCCGTCGCGTCCATTGTTTGGCTTTTATCACACCTGCCGGCATCGGTCTGTTGTTTTTTCCTCGTATACAGTTGTAAGTGTTTTATTTTGTGGTTAAAAAAGTACTTAACAAGTAAGTATTGTTTAGTTTTACTATGTATAAATGCTCATTTTGTGGTTTTACTTTAATTAGTAGTATTAATAAACTGTTTCCCACTTTCCCAAATAAAAACAGTGTAATAGTTAAGCTTAACTAGTTATATTATATTATAAAATAGGTTGTTTTTTAATGCTTTTGTGTATACTATTTATTTTAGCGTTTCAAAGATCTCCGTAGGTACCTACTTATATACCAAAAAATAGTCATTTTTTAAAGTTTTTTTCTTTACTAACAAAAAGCTAGTTAAAAACTTTAAAATGCTTGTTGGAGACTTGTTTTTTTTTGGGTTTTACGTTACCATTTCTATTTAAAAAAAAATAACTTGACACATGTTAGATTTTTTATATTTGTTAGTTATAGTTTTTGTTATACTCGGTTATAATGGACAAGCTGTTTATACGTTTAACATAAATATACACTGTAAAAAAAGTCCCGGACCCCCCAATATTTCGAAAACCTGACGTTTAATCAAAAAGTGTTTTATATAAAGTTTATAGATCTCTTTCCAATGTATATTAAAAAAGTTTCTCAAATATACAGGGTGCACCATAAGGATGGTAAAGACAAAAGTTTATTTTTTTTAGATGGAATAATCTACTTTCAGATGTTTTCGAATTCTATACAAAATTATATATAGGTGGTATATATGTACCTAAAGTATTACAAAACAATATTTTTTACCACTTACATTCTATACCGTTTTATCACCTTAAAAAAAAAGCACCAGCCTTGTGGTGTAAAGCACTAGCTACAATGAAGTGGCTACAATTTTGTGTAGAATTCGAAAATACATCAAAAAGTATATATAGTCTCCCATTTGAGAAAATGTAACTTTTTTCTCTACCATCCTTACGTATATTTGAAAAACTTTTCTTAATGTGCATATGCATTGGAAAAAGATCTATGAACTTTATATGAAACACTTTTTGATCAAACGTCACGTTTTTGAAATATTGATCGGGTTCGGGACTTTATACACACAATGTATAGGTATATATTTAAACTAAGTTTATTAGCACCTAAGTGTTGCAGATGTATTTATTATTTTGTCAGGGAATAATACCAGAAATCTTTAATATTTTTGTTTTACAGTAACCGTTTTCCACTTCTTTTCTCATTTGTTTCTAACGTGAAATAAAACGAGCTATATAAAAATATTGTATTTTTATTCAATTCCTTCGACAAACAAATTACCAAAAATTAAAATACATACTTAGATTATTATGTAATATTACAAATTTATTAGATTAATCATTGCTGTAAAATTTCAGTTTTGGAACAGATAATTTACTGTTATAAGAACTAAAAATATACATTTTATTTTTTTTAATGTGATTAACGTGTAATTTCACCCTAATGGTAGCTGTGATTTTACTAAAAAACTACTCAATTTTTAAAGGAATATTCCGTATTTATTGTGATTCCCTTGTAAATTCACATGAATAATAACAATATATTTAAAGCAAAAATACAGGAAAAAATGTGTTTATGCAGTTATTTATTTACAAACAATTCACATGAATCATGTAATTCTACAGTCACTGGTAATATTACATGCACTATTGCTGGCAACAAATAACCAACAATTATTGCTGTAATTTTACAAGATTTATTTTTAGAGTGTACCCTACAATTCTTTTATACGGTCGATAGCTCGATTAGCAACTTCAACACAGTACTCCGATGTCTTCTTTTCAGTTCCAGCATCCTCAGCATCTATTAAATACACGCCATAGCCTGTGTGTATGGAACTAGCGATAATCGCATTATTGGATGTATTTGACCACCCGTCTAAAATTAGGGTTATACTGGTATCTGTCAATTCTCGTTTTAATGAACTTTCTATTTCTGCGCAAACTTGTGGAAGATATTTTTCGGACAACTGCTTCCTATTTGGAGCAATATAGGTACCCTGGACGAAGTGCATATATCATTTCTTTAAATGTTTGTTGTTCTGCAAAATTAAATGCAATGAACCAAAGAAAAATTTTGCTACCATTTTGTCTATTTTTTCTTTTTGTTCGGCAGTAGTTTTTATCACAAAATCGTCTAAATTCTTATTCTTCGCTAACGACTCCGAGTTCTCCCTTTTTTGTTGTTTACTTTTTTTTCATGTTCTAATTTCATATCTTCATTATCGCTGCTGCTGATGCTCATGCTTTCCACATCTTCTACCGTTTTCTTGCTTGCACTGGCACCTCTGTTTTTACATTTGTTTAAATGACTTCTTACTCTCTCAACCTTTTTGCTAATTTGTTGTTGACAATATTTGCAAAGGACTTTACTTTTATTACTGGATTCCAAAACTTCAGTCCATTCTGAAGAACTCTTCCTACCGCTACCCTTAGGCATCTTCCTTAAAAAAGCGTTTATAATTAATAATCTCAAAGAAATTTTATTTAATTTAAATCACACAAACTTAATGATCTGGTAGCCTTAGATGAAATAATAACAAATAAATCTATTAACATAATCGAATTACAGTCTGAAGTAAATCATGGAACACATTGCTCCCCTCCACTTGGCTTGCCAAACTAAGGATCTTAATATTGGAAATTTATAACATTGTCTAAATAAAACCTTGTAAAAAATGTGCAGTGTGGCAACGCAGTAATTAGAGATTTGCCGAGATCGACGGAATCTGTTGACAGTTTTGACACGGACTTTCTTCAGTTTCGTCGAGTGTTATTCCATTTTGGCAATATTTTATTTTTAGTGATAAATTCACTCCTACAATAATTAATTTTCAAAACACTTCACACCCATACCATGTCTTTCTTATCGAATGTGTTACTAAACCTACCAGATCATTGCACAAACTAACCTACTTACTTACAGTTTAGCAAACGTCGTTTAACGCACAAATCCAAGAAATTTCTTTGATCTAATGTCCTTACGTATTAGGTCAGAACAGCATCCGCAACAAACAACAGCACTGGTGAAACTAAACCGATTTGATATATTAAAATATAAAGGCAGGATCAAACAAGACGTAATTTTAAAGTTCGGGGGGTCCCCTGCCTGCCGATCTGTATGTACCGTGAAAATAAGTCATAAAGAATAAAAAAATGATACCTACTAATAAATACTTGAATTTTTATTAACAGTATTTAATTTTAAATGGTGTTTTTCATTAAAATCTTGATAGAATTTAAAAAAAAAACCCAAAAAACCCAATTAAACCCGCTTATAAAACCCAAAACAGCCCAGTGGGCTGGGCTTTATATAAAAAAGCCGGGTTTTTAACAAATTAAAATGTTATAAAATCAAGTTTATCATATATAGGGCAAAAAAATATTTGTTAGATGAGTAAGCAAGCTTTTGATGCCAGAAAATGTTTCACTCTTTTCTTGTACTTCCTCATTGGTAGATCCGGTACTGTCTTAGAGAGAGATATATTCATGAATAAATAAAAAAATCACAATAAGTAGATGGAGTTTTTATTTATTTGACATTCTTTTAACCACTTCTCCAAACTATAATATATTCTAACAGTACTATTAGTACAGTTTTCGAAAAGTTTGTATAAATCATTTACACTTAATTCAGTCTGTGTGGCAACAGTTTTTATTAATTTCAACATTTTCTTCCTCTCTACTACTTCCCGGAGTATCTTCGTCAGGTGCTTCAATTTGCTGTTCTATTTACAAGAATACATTACTTAATAAAAAAAAAACTTCGACCTAAATCAACACTACGTCTACTTCATACTACAATTAATCCTAATACTATACCTACTATATTTACAATAATACACCTATCTGATACATTGCTCGTTTGCATTTCTGCACGCTCTCATTTCTGTTATCTTGGGCCTAAGTTGCTTTCTTTGAAAGAAAGTGTCCCATATCTTAATTAGGGATCCAGTCAGGGTTGTCTTTGTTTCCTAATTCTGCTGGAGCTCCTAGAAATGTTCACATGTGAACATTTTATTAGGTCGTTATACATAAAATCAAATATTACCACTTATAAAATGTCGGGAGCAAACTCTTCCATACTTTCGTTGGCTGTTACTTAAAAGGCCCTTTTTTAAAGCTCTTATCCACATTTTACGTCGTTCTTATAAGAGTCGATTAAGGTTTTCTGTAGCATTTTGAAAAACTGCAGGAATTCCAAAGGATCGTATCTTGTCCCTATTTCCCCTCAACCACTGAACAAAAGGACGGCATTTTATTTAGGGCACTTTAATTATCAACACAACAAACACAGATCTTAAATTTCAAAGCAAACTGCAAAGAAAACTTGAATTTATAACCCAACCGCTTGTGTTTATTTACTTTGTTTGCTCTCCAAGCAAAATGGCTGCCGACCATGTGACGTCACATGAAAATGATGAATTAATTGAAGGGGTTAGTGGATAAAGGTGTGAAGTACCAAATTATTAAGTTTTCAGAAAATGAGTGTTATAAATTGCTCTAGACATTATTAACTACAGGAATTCATAAAAAATAATTCAGTTAAATCAGTAGGGATTAGCTATCCGCAGAATTGTGGTGAAGAAAGGCCAGAAGATTGATACCAGTTCTAGCACCTTTATCGACTGAAAATATACAATGTCTCTATAATTATCTTTTTTTATGAAAATGGTAAATGTCTCTTGCTCTTCATCAAAAAGTTCGAGGTCCATCATATTTTTTGTTTCAAAACTTAAAAAAACCTAAACTTATCTCACAAATTCGCCTTCATCGACCCGAATTCTCCGAGCGAAAAAATCATCCTCGGATCGCTCTGATTTTTAATTGCCGATTGTCGAGATTTATTTCCCTTACATCCAGATGTATTAAACGAACGATTTAGATCATTCCGAGCGGTCTGAGGTACTTACCGAACGCGGCTAAAAAAGTTAGAAACCGATTTAAAAAATTGTATTTTTTGTACAATTCTAGAATTTTCAGGTATAGGAAAATGTATTGTAAAAGAAATATATGAGATGCTCTATCCAACGGCATTAAAAGTTGTATAAGCGACGCCATAAACAATCTAAATTTTGTTTAATCATCTCGTATGGGCAAAAAGTAATATACTATGTGGCGCTCGGGATAATAGGGTTCCTAAACTTAAGCAAAGTGTACCTGTTTTCAGTTGTTTGAGATTCGTCCTCCTTGATTTCTAGTTCTTCGTTTTCAATTCTCCAATCCTCATACATCTGATCAGTTCCTGCTTCATCCTCTTCAACTTTGACCTCTGCTTTTGTTTGGCTAGAAAATATTTGTTCGTCCCTGTAAAACATAAAATTATACCTTTTTAGGCGGGACAAAAACAAAAATTGTTGAATGTTTTTACGGGAAACATCTCTTTATCCCGTATAGCTGGGTAATAAGTTGATGTGTAAATCAAATTATTTAAGTAGGAGAGGGGAAGGTATTAAAAACTAAAGTGGCTAGTAAGGCAAAAAACGTACGCTTCTTGTCAGCAAACAAACTAAATTATGACGACTTAAATACACGTTGTTGTTTTGACTATAAGGAAAGGTTTGTTCGCTATATCTGGGGAAATCAATTGTCTCCAAGAATCATGTAGATGGTTTTAATAATCGTCAATCGGATGTTGGTGTTGCAACGAGTAAGCCTCTGCCGACAGACGTGACTTCGGTCTGTACTGTATCCGTGGAAATGGGAACTGATGTGCAGTGTGACAAACTCCGCCTGGATGACGTTTCAACGTGTAATCTTCTAACGGACAGTAATAATGACCACGCCAATCACACCGTTGATCATTGTTTGAATCAATCCTTTTTTCGGACAAGATGTTATACGACAAGTGACTAAAACTAAGCGCTGTAAAAGCTTATCTGCTGCGAAGCAAAGACAGAGTCAGATGGTCAATGTATTTTTTATTAATATTCAATCTATGTCAAATAAGGTTAATGAACTAATTTCATATCTTAATAATATTAATTGTCCCTTCGTCTGTATAGCGGAACATTGGTTAAAGTATGAGAGCATGAAGTGAACTTGGGTGATTTTAAACTAAGATCGTCTTTTTGCAGATCTAATAATAAACATGGTGGCGTTGCGATTTTCGTGAGATCTGGTATTATAACTAAGCCTATAAATTTAGATGAGTTTGCGTGTGAGATGGATGCTGAACTCGGTGGGGTTTCGGTGCCAGGTTCAAGTCTGGCCGTTGTTGCTCTCTACAGATCATGTACTGGTAAGTTCGATGTTTTTCTTGTGCAGTTGGAACGAGTGTTGCATGATCTGACTGCCAAATATAAGAATGTAATGTTACTTGGTGACTTCAACATAAACTTTCTGGAAGGTTCACCGCGGCGAACTAACCTTGCTGGTGTTTTCTCTTCATTTGGTTTACATCCTTGTGTGCATGAGCCAACGCGCGTCTTCGGCACGGCTTCGACATGTATTGATAATGTTATCACCAATATCTCGCAGGAATTGTATTGCGTTACCGTGGTGGAGCCTCACTTATCTGACCACAGGGGTATAATGTTTGAAACAGTGATGAGTGAAAGGATTTGCACCACGCCGCTGTGGAGGCGATCTTATAATTCACAGTGTCTTGAGGGCTTTCGCAGGATGGTTAGCTTGATGGATTGGCTGCCTTGCGCCGACTCAAATTTACAATATCTCTCAAAATCTTTTACCGACAATTTTGCAGCTCTAGTCGAACGCAATTTTCCTTTAAGAAGAATTCACAATCCTCATAAAAGGGGACCTGTTAAGTGGTTTACGGATGAGTTAAGGCGTATGAGACATATTCTGGACGCAGTATTAATTTTTTCTGAGAGTGCCCAATATCCTGAGGCTGTGGCTGTTTACCGAGCTTTGCGAAAGGATTATAGACGTGCTCTTATAGCAGCAAAAAGTAAAGCCTACGAA